>VDFB02193867.1:383641995-384093867 GCA_007258455.2 Sequoia sempervirens | reverse complement strand
AATTGTGTGATTGAAAGGTTTAGCAAATATAAGTCATTTGGAAAAGCGTATGAAATCTAGGTTGAGCAAGTGATTAGATATGGACTCTTTTGCATTGAAAGAGGTGTAATATTATATAAGGAAATTGAGGGAAAAAAAAAAGGAACTAAATAATGATCTCCAAATAGTGAGAAAATAAGAATATATCTAGAATTTAGTAATAATATATATATATATATATATATATATAAATTGATACAAATACACAACTAAACAAAAAAATTCTCATATTTATTTTAAATGTTTGATATATGTTATTCATTACATATTTTTTAAATTTTGTGAATACTTTTGGTGGGAGTTACTATTAAGGAGAATATAATTGTAAACTATATATATTTTTGATAAATCTATATCTTTTTAGTATTTAAAGAGTGCTTAAATAGTTCCTCATTGATATCTTGTTTACTTTAACATACACCATAATGAAGTTCACATGCACATCAATCTTAGAAAAATATATATTCATGCCCTTTTTCATTACTATTTTTGAGTAGAAGCCTTTGAATAGATTGTCCTTTGTTCAATAACAAGTCTTCAAGTGGGATATTCTTGTGTGAATTAATCTCATGACATTACCCTACCTTGCATAAGATCTACTAGTGCAAACTTGACGTAGTAATTATCAACCCTACACATTTAAAATTTAAATTCAATTTAAATCTTGACGGCACCCTCCCACTAATCATTGTGAGCTTACCTAATGCATGTTTATCTTGAGTTGCATGTTGTATTTTACTTAAATAAAATCATTTAAGAAAGCATTCAAAATGATCAAAGATTATTAGGACAATGAGGATTTATCAAAAGAACAGAACATTTGAGAGGGGAAATGTAATATATTTCTCATAATATATATCATCATGTCTCTAATCATTATTCCTATGTCATGGAATTGGTTTGGTTAGGGCTCTAATTGAGGAGAATAGAATCCTCACAATTTAGAACATTCCCTAAAAATGTTACTAAACACTTTCTATCTATATTGAGGTTCAAATATTAGAAGATCAACACAACTAAATTCTAAACATCAATTATTTGCTAGTTGATTCTTATGGTATAGATTTATATTTGCACACTAGTTCGGTTTCTCAGACATGGATATGAACCAAAGCAATGCTTTGAGACATTTATTGACCATCTAGGGATCTAAATGAAGATAACACAAGCCTCACAATTTAGTAGATTTTGTAATACTATGTATATTCACTCTTATTATATTAATATATAAATATATAGGCTTACCACCTTTGCTTTAAAAAAATGATGTTTGTAAACATTGTCAATCCATAATAAAGTGTAAATGTTAAAAGATAATCAATTTCAAATATTAATTTTTTAGTAGTTGATTATTGGAATTATAGATTGAAGTTTGTAGACTAGTTTTATTTTGTACACATGTTTGAACCAAAGAAAAGAACACTTAATTCACATATTTAAAAGCATTTATAAAATCCAAGTCAAAACCTCTTTTTAACCTTCAAATAATCAACATCTACATCTCAAAAAACATCACATTTAATTCATTTAATTTAAATATCAATCATCTAATATAAAAATAATATTATTTTTAAATAAAACATAATAAACATTTTTTCATTAAAATAAACAATTAAATATAATTAACATTAGTAAATATTATAAATAAGATATAATCTTTTAAAAAAAAGTTATTATTAAAGTTATAAGAAAGATAAATCTTTTCTATTTCCTAACAAATAAAATGAACCGATACTTCGTAATATAAAAGGAACACTCACCACAATTCATGTAATGAAATGAATGTGGGATTAAGACTAAATCCCCCAATCCAATGACCGAGCAAATGTGTAAAGTGGAAACAAGCATTGAATAGCTATGTAGGGAGGCGAGGCGAGATGGCAAGTGTAATTTGCAGCGGTGGAGTACTATGGAAACATAGATTTGAAATGGTGCGGTTAAAGAAATGCTATAGAAATGAGAGAGAGGTTGGGTTAAGAGGCCCCACATGGTGCTAGACATCTAAGGGAGTGTACCCTTAGAGTGTGTCAGTTAAGCCTGGCCCTCATATAATACCTTGCATTATGGAGCTCAATTCTCTAATATATTACTACTTATCAAATCCTTTGTAAATAATTGTAAACTTATGACTCCATTTAAGCATTTAATTGATTTTCTTGAAGCAAAGCAAAAACATAGACACACAATTGAAAAAATTCTCAAAATAAAAATGACAACTTCATTAACATTTCATTCAAAATTCGCTCAAATCCATAAAAGGAGAAAATATATATTAGAATTATACATTTATTCATGCTTATAAATTCATATTTACGCTAATTTAAGATAATTTGCATATATTCATCCAAAACTCAAATAGGCTATCTATTATATTCAAATGCCTTTGGGGTTTTATGACCAATGGCACCACATATATATCACTTCCTCATCCCGGAGGGCGAGATATCTTTTCTACCCATATATTCAACTCAAAACCTAGCTAGAGCTTTGTGGAATTCTCCTACAAATGAGCCTTGGGTGCCCTTTTTTATGACAAGGGAGCAACAAGCTTCAGGCTCAAATGTAATTTCACCACAAATTCTCATTTGAACAAAATCTCCATTGCATTTGAATTTCATTTCAAAAGTTCCCACATGTTGAATCTGCAAAACATTTATAGTGCATGGATTGGGGTTGCGTAAAAGAATAGGGGAACACAAATTGTCATCAAAATCCCCTTGTCGCTATCCACGCAAAAAAACCAGGCAACCAAATTGCCACGATGGCACCACAACAACTTCTTATTTACCTGCCACCCTGCCCTTACCAACACTCAGACCCTAGTATACATGCCCACTTCTAGTTGTTTCCCAATACGGTAGACTATCAGCCTCATCTTCTTTCTTGTCCTTGCCCAATATGGTTTGAGTCGGTTCGCTTGGGGTTTTAATTTGAACAAAATCTCCATTGCATTTGAATTTCATTTCAAAACTTCCCACATGTTGAATCTACAAAACATAGTGGTGCACGAACCGGGGAAACCTAAAAGAAAAGGGAACACAAATTGTCATCAAAATCCCCTTGTCGCTATCCACGCAAAAATGCCAGGAAACCAAATTGCCACGAAGGCACCACAACAACTTCTTATTTACCTGCCACCAGTCCCTTACCAACACTCTAACCCTGGTATACATGCCCACTTCTAGTTGTTGCCCAATACAGTAGACTCTGAGCCTCGTTTTCTTTCTTGTCCTTGCCCAATACAGTTTGAGTCAGTCCGCTTGGGGTTTTAACAACCAATGGCACCACAACTCTCTTCGTCATCAGAGGACAGGTCATGATTGAAGAGAGGTAAATACTGACAGTAGTCTGAGTCAGTCTTGGTTACATCATCAAAAGTGTTGCTTGTAAGGTCAATGGGCGAGTGTTGGCATCTAGAGGAGCCATGCCGCCCATACCTTATTTTCCTACCAACACTAGTAATGGAGCACACTATTGAATGCTTGCCTTTGTCATCTACCAGTTGAGCAGCAACGTCCTAGAATTGCAACCTTCTTTTGCATCTAGTGGGCACAAGCCTGGGCTTGTCAACCAAAGTATCTTCTTGAATAGCAGGACCGAGCTTTTGTGAGCTCAAACGAGCAGACCTCCTTACTAACTTACTCATTTTCTCTTCTCAAACAAGCACTCAAACTTGATTAGAATCAACCCACAAAGTGCTCTAACTGCTACAATAATGACACTATTAGTAGTAAATTCATCTTCTATTTATTGTGCGAGGTAGTGGCAACCTTCATCAATGCTTAGTAAAAATGCATGTGCAAACATGGCAATTTGGTGGCATATGTACTGTCACCATTTAACTAGAGCTACATGAGAATCCAAAGATCACCCTTCATGATTGCCAACAACAACATCTTCACACATATTGAGATTGACGTGTCTACACAAGCAAGCAATAATTCATTAATGCTTCACCAACCTTCATCTTCCTCTTGCCAGCTAGCAGGGAACAACAAAGATTTACATTAGCTTTTGATCTTCGTTGTCAATCTAAAACAATGGGTTATGAGCTCAATAGTGGAGATTGGGCCCCACATTCCATATAGGACACACATCTTCCTTTTGCTGACCTCATGCCAAATAATAGGGTGACACCTTAGGTTTGCAAGTTGGCGGGGTACGATCGAGATCTTCTCCCATATCTTCAAATCTGGAAAACCTACACATTATACAGTTAGTATTTAATGAAAGGCTTTGGCTAAGCTATCAGTGACATGACCACTGGAGTTAATGGTTTAGACTTACGTCACCGGATTAAAATTAAAACCCAACTTTGATTTTAATGCTTTATTTCCTCTGCAGGGTTTTATTTCCTAAGTCTCAGTTGGACCCATTAAATTCTTATCCCAACTCTAACAAGAACAAATGATTAAGCTAAGGATTGTATTTGTTGTTATAACTAGTTCTAGAAATTCTTAATTACCAATTACGATTTATGTATTTGTATATGAATCAATTGAATGCCAACCCGCTATCATTATGAAGAATTTTTATTATTGCAACCCTAACTCTAGCTTTAATTAAACCTTGAACCTAACTTTGATTGAACTCGTGTATAACCCTAATAACACTAATTGAGCTGTAATCATAGCCCTAATTGTATCAAAACCCTAGAACTCTAATTCCAGACCCTAGCCTAAAATGAACAATAGCCCTTGTAAATTGGACCCTAGCACTGCAATCCCTGGCCCTAATTTAAGGAGCCCAACCTTAACTGTAATTAAACCCTTATTGAATTAAGCCTAATTGATCCTAACCCAGGTGGATACTAATTGAACCTTAACCTAGAGTGTGAATGGCATGATTAAACTCCAACCATACCATAATCCTATTTGAATTTTGACCCTAATCATATATAATTCAGCCCTAGCCTTAATTGAACCCTAACCCTAAACATGAGTTTAATTAATTTTAAGGTTCAAATAGGGTTAGACTTTAATTAAAATTAGGTATAGGATTCTAATTAGGATTAGGGTTGGGGTTGGGGGTAAGATTAAGGTTCTATGATAGAGCTTGGGGTTAGTGTTAGGGTTCAATTGGGGCAAGGGTTAGTATTAGGGTTAGGGTTATGGTTCAATTAGGATTTCATTAATGTTAGTTTTAGAATCATAGTTATGTTTAGGGTTGGATATAAAATTAGAGTTAGATTTGAAGTTAATTAGTGTTAGTTTTAGGGTTGGGGTTATGGTTAGACTTATAATTAATGTTAGTCTTTGGGATTAGATTCTATCACTTTAATAAAAATAATCTTCTATAAATTCATTCAATTTTTTGAAATTATATAATTTAAAATATTTTCAAATTTACCTATGTTGATATATATGAGAGATATAGCAAATCTAAACTCTATACAATTTATAGTTAACTTGACATTGTGTATAAAAAGGTTTAAGTTATGAATGCTATAATATAACAAGAGTTGCAGAGCAGCGAAGTTCCTGCCATAAAGTTTTAGAATAGTTTTGTTTGTATTTGTTGTGTATTGCAAAAGGCCTAGATCAAACATCAGAAATCTCAATTGAACCCATATGCTCGTTTTGTTGATTGTAGAGTAGTGGACAAAAGCATTGCAATATTCATTAGACCAAGACCACAAGGTAGAGGATTAATTGATGAAGTTATTCTTGAATCCTCTTCATAGGAAACATGACCAACTAATTGGTATTCTCTTTTTAGCACTAGGATCATACAAAGTAGAAGCAATAGTTTTAATTTGCTATATATATATATATTTTATTCAAGTGCTTGCTTTTGACCGGAGCTATGAACCGGATACAACCATTCAACAATACCACCCCAACGGGGTTTGAACCTTTGTGGAAAGAACAACAATGCCACCTATAAACCAACACACCATGCCAATACTAGCTTAATTTGCTATATATTAACCATCTTTTACTTACAATTTTTTTTTGAAAAAGGTAGTTAGAAGGTGTCATACCTCTACTGCATTTAAGCCAAGATCAATTAGTATTGCACCAGGTTTCAACCAATCACCATGAACCAAATTTGGCTCGCCTACTATCTAGAATCACAACTATGTACTATAGAATCATCACTGTGTGAACTGATGTTTATCTAGGGTATTAATTGTTTAACTTAGACATTGATGTGTATACCCTTAGCTTCCAAATCTTCTTGTCTCATTTAAATTTTTGTTGACATCACTATCTCTGGATAAGTCAACCAAATTCTAAGGTCATCTCTAGATGGGCATGCTCTCTGCCAAATATGATGAACTAGGGCATGAATGAACTAAATGTGTTACATATCCATCAATGTTAAATTATTTGGATGATCAGAAAAACTTCAAGAAATTGTAGACATAAAGAGAAAGATTAAATAAAAACTAAATGAGATACACTCTTGACAATCTTTGTTTGGGATTTTCACTGCTATTTGGTTCTATGTTATATTATTTTCAAAATTAGAAGTTTTTTTATTATGATCAATTAGAATAGACTCTACAAGAAATGCATAAATATATTTGTCTTGTGTAAGAAGCCCACGAATAGAAATAATAATTTGTTGATAAATCACAAGAGATAACTCTTTGCAGTCAAACACAAATCTCTAGATTTTTCACACTGATCCAATAATTATCGCCAATGAATCAGAACAATAGTATCAATCTTAGTTCAATGATATATGTCAATGTTAGATTCATAATTAACAATAAATTTTAGATACTCCACACTGGACATTGAAACAAATTGAAAAGTTGTCTTTATTTGCATCTCCTCTAGAAACTCATCTATCTTGTAAGTCAGGTAACATCTGCAAACACTATGTACTAGCTTGTGTTGCTAGAATTGGAAGTCATGTAAATTTTTGTAACATACTGGCTAGTATAAGTTCTAGACTAAGGGCCTCTACCATTTTGATGAAAAAAAAACATGATAATGGGTCTCTTTAACTGAATCCCCTAATTTATGAAGAAGACCCTATGGGGGATGATTAATCGAATTGAAAAAGAAGACAATTCATTATGCAATTAGTACTCCCCTGGTTGAACTTGACAAGAGGTATATGCAGTATAGAAGTTGCCAAGTCAACTTATTAAAGGCTTTGGACATAGCCAATTTGATAATAATTCCAGAATAACAGTAAAATTTTGAGAGATTGAATGGTTCTCCTGGTGTAGGTGGATTTGCAAGGTGTACTTTACTCTGAAGCATTCTCATGAAGTCAAACACAATGATAATAAATATGAACAATATCTAAGGTATATAGAAATAAATGTCTTATGGGCTTCAACAAGGGGTATTTTAAACCAAATTGGCATCTAGCATGGTCATGACTTAAAAATTAACCAATATTATTATACCCTTATTGCACCCTACCCTTTATTAAACCCTAATTTAAGCCTAACTCTACTACTTACCATAGCTCTAACCTTAGCTTCAAGTTTTATTCTAGATTAATAATTTTAATCCTAACTTAGCATTAACCCTAACCCTATTTAAACAATAATCATAACCCTAATTAAATCCTAATTGAACCCTACTTGAACCTTAATATAAATGAACCCTAACCTTAACCCTAATTGAACCATAAACCTAACTCTGATTAAACCTTAATTGTAAACTAAACTAAAATAAGCTTAATTGAACCCCAACTATAACTTGAACTTGATTCTAATCATAACACTAATTGAATGCCAACCCTAACCCTAATTGAACTTGAACCCTGACTCTAATTGAACCTTGTTGTTGGGATTAAATTAGGGTTAAATTAGCATTCTAGTTAAATCCCAATTGTAAGATTAACCAAAATAAGCCTAAATAAACCCTAACTATAACTTGAACTTGACCCTAATCATAACACTAATTAAATTCTATCCCTAACCAGGTAATTGAACCCTAATTCCAACCATAAACCTACTTGTTAAACCCTATCCCTAACTCTTATTGAACCTTATTTTTAGGGTTCAATTAGGGTTTAATTAGCATTCTAGGATGGAGATTAAGGTTAGGTTAGGGTTAGAGTTCTGAATATCTTAATATTAGCTTATAGATTTGACCCTAACTATAATCATAATTGAATCCTAACCCTAACCCTAATTAAACTTTAATTCTAACCCTAACACTAACCATAATTAAATTCTCACTCTAACCCTAACTATAATTAAATCCTATTGTTAGGGTTGAATTAGGGTTAGGTTTAGGGTTCAATTAGAGTTCTAGTATAAATCTTGGGGTTAAGGTTATTTATTTCTTGATATTAGTTTATAAATTATATTAATTATTCAATATAAATAAATTAAATAAAACTACATCCTATCTAATGTATACATCTGTAAAGGTTTGATTTGGTGTATGCGGGGATTATTTGCAATGCATTGGTATACTGGTTGATCATTCTACTATATTTAATATAATTAAATAAAACTAAATATTATTTTCAAAATAATTCACCAATAAATAATTATAATTTGAGAATAAATTAAGAAATGAAAAAATATATAAAATAACCTTTTTTATTTCTTTGCATCCAAATGATTTCATTTTGTAAAATCATATTAAATTCCAACTTCAAAAAATCATAAAATATTTTACATGCTTATTTTTATATTTTTGAGTTGAATTGTGTTGTTCTTTAAATTTGAATAACCAATCATAAAGCAAATAAATAATCAAATCAACACAATATTTAAAAACTTAAATTTCATTTTAAAATTAAACTAAATTCTATTTTCTAAAATTCATAGAATATTTATTACTTAATTATTAAATTCATAATTAATTAAATTATAATGATTATGTGATATAAATGAATTAAATATTAAATAGAAGTACATGATCCTTTTAAAATAATTCAACAATCAAAGACTAAAATTTAAATTTAAAAGTATTCTTTATATTGTATTTTTTTCATTTGTACATACAAAATATAAAATACTTGAAGTTGATAAGTTTTAAATTTATTAATTATGATGATATCCAAAAACTAACAAGAGCTACAGAGTAGCGAAGTTCCTGCCAAATTGTGCAAGAATAGTCATGTTTTTATTTGTTGTGTCTACTATGTTTTAGCAACAATGTTCATATTATAACAACTTAATAATAATCTTGAAATTTTTCAAATGGTGACATGTAATACCGTAAACAATATCCAAAAATAAGACAAGTTGTTACAAATAAGAAACATGTATTGTCTTTCAAAATTAACAATCTATGTATTCAGATCAAATACAATGAACAACCTGCATTGCTTATTAAAAGTGAAATTATAAAACAAATTGTAGATTTATTTTATTTTTCTTCTATAAATATAATTTTTTTATTTGTCATCCGCCTAGTAATGCCTACTCCTTTTAATGAATGTTTTATTTTGCAAGGGTTGATTTAGTGCCACCATTGATCTATTTCCTACAGATATCAATGGTGCCCGCCATCCTGTGATCGAGAATTCAAGGATCATGAAATCACGAGTGGGCACCACTTATCCTATCTAGGGGAGCTCAAGGGTTGATTTAGTGCTACCATTGATCTATTTTCTGCAGATATCAATGGTGCCTACCATCCCGTGATCAAGAATTCAAGGATTGCAAAATCACGAGTGGGCTCCACGTGTCCTATCCGGGGGATCAAATTTGAGCTGTCGCTGACCAACTACCATTTGATCTAAGCCATTCCCCGCCATCCCATGATGGTGCTTGGGTTGATTACGAAATCACGGGCAGGCACCACGTGTCTCATCCAATGAAGCCTAAAGAGTAAAGGAAACACTAGCTAGCTTTAAATGTATTAAGGGGTGGATTACTAAAGTGTTCTCGAGATGCACATGTTCTAAATCCATGGATATGTTATAATCTCATTGGAAAAGCTGCTCGAAAGTTAACGACATGGTTGGCGACTGTGTTAAAGGAACGAGATCAACGGCGCTCGCTATCCCGCGATCAGCGATTACAGGGATCACGATATCATAGGCGGGTGCCACGTGCCCTTCATAAAGGATGAAATCTGCGTGACCATTGATGAGCTGTCTCTTCAAGATTGATGGTTCCCGCCATCCTGTAATTAGGAATTTTGGGATTGCGATGTCACGGGTGCCTGCCATGTGTCTCATCCAATGAAGCCTAAGGAGTGAAGAAAGTGTTCGCCGGTTTTAAATGTATTATGGGGTGGATTACTAATGCGCTTGTAAGATGCATGTGTTTTATTTCAACACAGATGTTATGATTTTAAGGGAAAAGCTACTCGACAGTTAAAGGAAAGGACGGTGACCATTTTTGAAGGAGCAGGATTTATGGTAAAAAGATCGACGGTGCCTGCCATCCCGCGATAATAAATCAAAGGATTGTGATATCGCAGGCAACTGCCACGTGGCATTCCTTCACGACATATGACATAGTAGGCCCCTTTATTGCCATGTTGGCAATTATGTCAGCCTGTTTTGAAGATGGTCGTCGATGATTTGATCAAACTGAAGGATCAACGACTCAAATTTAAATATGTATAAAATTATGGTTGGAGTTGTTCGTGCAGCCCACGAGTGAGCTTTAATGGTAGATGAGACATCCACTGGTAGAATTTGATCGACATAAAATCAATTTACTCATCTCATTTGTATCACAAAGCATCCAAGTATTTCATGAAAATAGTTTCAAAGCCAAAGGTGAAATTGTGAGCAGCTGCTGCCATAAATTAGAGTTTGTGCGAAAAAAGCTATGAGTTAATTTTCTTTGTTTCCTAGTCATTCTGCACCTAAATTTGGGAAAGGGGGGGTCTGCTATGTTTGTCACTGAGTTCATTAAAATATTTTGTTAGGGCTATTGTTTAATCATAAATTTTGAGGAATTGTGGTATTTTTACTCTATAATTTCCTATCTCTGCTTAATCATAGCCACTTCAAGTGTAACATTGTAGTGAGGCCCTAGTTTGTCTAAAATGGTGCCAACCAAGTAGCACTCTAGCCACATTGAGTACTTGAAAAGAAACTTGTATAATGATTTCCTATATCAATTTCCATTATCAACAAATGAGAGAAGGAAAGGTTTGGTGTTGATGTGAGGAAAAATCCTAGGGGAGGGGTTGGTGTGTAATAATTCCAACATTGTTGATGCTAGGGTTCCACTCACAGGCTTAGAAATATTCAGATTATGGTATGGATAGAGGAATTTGCCTCATACTTTTTCAAATGGATGGATGTACGACATGGGAAAGCTGGTTGTTCCAAATGTGTTCCCTGATGTGGACTTACTTAGAGTAGTGGCCAAAAGATATGACCCTATCACACAGGTAATCAGAGATAATGATGGAGGGGTTCTATTAGAAATTAATAGAGATGTTATCCAACAAACTTTTGATTTGAGTGAGCCAAGTGATGACTTGGTTCCTATTAATCTTGAAGAAATGAAGCAAGAGTATACAAAATTGAAATCTCTTTTTAGGGTTAAGTTGCTTCCACCTCATCTGGTTAAGGCAAGGGGTTCACAATTTCACATCAGCCCTAGTGACCAAGAACCCTTCAGATTGAATTGTTTTGGAAAGCCTTTCCTGGCTACTTTCTATTCACTATGTCAAATTTTGCGTTTTAGCCTTAGTGCAGTAATGTTGATTGCATACATGTTCATGGGGGTGAAAATACAACACCCTAACTTCTCTGTAACATATGACTTTGCTTCTTTTTTGGTGGAGAGGATAGATGAAGGACTGTCGAAGCCTTAGAATGGTGATACTGGTACTCAATTCTTTTGGTATTCCATGTTGATGCATATGTTCTTGTTTCAGAATGCTGATTTCTTTGCTGAGAAGATGAACTTAAGACAATCAGTTAATGGAGGAAGATTGCCAGTATAGATATGGGTTGCATATTTGTCTTGTAATAAGGAAAGCACCAGTTATGTGCAATTTGATAATTGTTTTGTTGCAAGATTGAGGGATAGATTGATAGTAAATGTACCTAGGATCCCTCAGGAACTACATGATTTCCTTAGGCCGAAGGAGAGGAAACCAGAATTGAGGGTTTTACATAACTGGGGTGACATTATCCCATATCCAGTTAGCACTGTCCTGACAATATATGGATTTCAAGGAACCCCTCACATACTGCCATACAATGTGCCACCAAGACTAGGGTTTGCAAAATTTATGTGGCAGATGGGGTGTATTCATGAAGATAACCTAACTGGAAAGGGGAAGGGAACATTATTCCCTGATTATACAGTAGTGTCTGACTTTACATTTTCAAAGGGAGGCTGGACACATTTTGACAAATTCTTTGTTGATTACCATTTGAGATTTGGTCCAAGGTGACAACATGATCCTGAAGGTTTCTTTTCTCTTTTCATACAAAGAATAAAAGGTAGAAAATTTGCATATGAGTTCAATTTCCCTGAGGACCTGATCAAGAATGAATTTGATTTAAATAGACAAGAATTGAACAAGGAAAAGTGGATAGCTTTTAGTAAGCTACTGGATATTGTGCATGAAATGGATCCGATGTATGATCCATTGATGGAATTCACTCCATACAACAAGATAATTAATTTTTTAATGAAGAATTTTAAGGAGATAATGGACACCTTGACAACCAAAAAGATAAATTTAAGGCTAAGTCTGGATATGCAAGGACAAAGTGATATGCCAATTGAAACAAGGCCAATATGTTAGCCTACAGAAAGGTGGCCCATCTATAGGAGGAAAAGGGATATTGGCAGTGATGAGGAAGAAGTAGATAGAAAAGGGAAAAAAATAATGAAGGTGCTTTCACGACCAGGCCCAAAATTCAAAGTACATGGGGCTATCAAAATCATTGAATTAAAATCTTCACCAGAGTGCAATCCCCCATCACCACCACTTGAGCCAAGCCCTAAGAGGCAAAGAACTGATCACCTACCTAAGGATCTCATAGATGAAATTATTGTTACTGATCAAGACATGCAGGTTGGTATGTCATCCCCTCCTAGGTCAACTAAATTGGTTCTATCTGATTTGGATATGAAGGGTAAGAGTGTGCAGGATGCAAGAATGGAGGCTTACAAGGATTTCTTAGATGACAATGCATTTGTAAAGACTCCTGTATTCTTGTAATTGGAATGGAGAATGAAATTTGAGGAATATCAAAATAAATGCAAGTGGAGAAGAGAACTAAGACCTGACAGGTCAGATCAGGAGAATGATGAAGAAGTGAAAGCTGAACTAATGGAAGAGTTCAAAAACATCACTCCTGAAGAAGGAAGACAACTAGTGAATTAGACTGGTGTTTTGATTTTTCCTTAATGGGACATCACAGATGTAGTGGCTTTCAGTGCCATTATGAAGTCCAAGAATCCTTTTCAGGATTCTAAAGAAGAAGTTAAGGCAGCATTACAAAACTCTTCCTTCAGTGAAGAATATGAGACCTTGGCAATTTGGGCATTGGCTCCACAAGGAAGAAAGCTAGACATTGCTGATATTAATCCAAATTTCAAAGGAGGATTAATAATAAAGAGGGCTTTAGAGACTACAACAACCGAAGCCACTAGTTTTACTATGAATGTGGCCAAGTTGGCCCAAAAGACTACTGAAAAAGAGGAGGCTGAAAGAAAGAGCCTAATGGAGAAGTATAACATTTTAATTGAAGAATATAGTAAAATGCAACAGAGGAATGTTGAGCTACAAACTGAAGTAGAAAGGTTCAAGTATAGACATACTGGGGAAACATCCAATGCTCCAGGAACCAGCACATCACCTCCCACAACAAGGTCAATGCCTCTTGCTTCTCCAAATTTTTCTACACCAGGGTCTCCCATTCAAAATCCTGCTCTTACCCCTCCTCTAGAACAAGTCGATGAACAAACAGAGTGTTCTATTGATCCAACAAAGAGGCAACTCATGCAGGAAATTGATCAATTATAGACATCACTAAGGGTAAAAGAGGAGGGTTTTCTTTCAAAAGAAAAATAAATTGTTACTCTTGTTTTGGATCATTTAAATGAAAAGGTGTATAATAAATTACCCTCTATACATTCTTTGTATTCTTTGCTATCTGAAGCAAAAACTAATATTGATAGGGATCAGGGGATAGTGATTACAATAATTCAAAATTGGATCCCTAGGGAAAATAATCTAGATGTTATGACTAAAGCCTCAAGGTTTTATGCAAATAACAGGCCCCAATCATTGAAGCCTACTTATATATTAGTTAAATCATTGCAAAGTTTTCAGACCTTACCAGATGATCTAAGTAGGAATATTAGGGAGTTGGTAAAGAACTTCAATGATTGGTAAAGAACTTCAATGATCTAAGTAGGAATATCACTAGGTGCTCCAATTGACTAGTGACAGGTGTACTTTCTAGCTCGGTGCTTGTTTGCTCCTTCATTTTCTATAAGAAGGATTTCAAGGCCAGAAGTACGGGTTAGCAAGTTAGATAACTTTTATCGAGTCTAGGTGAAGTTGCAGCAAAAATTGTAAAGTCCGATGGTTTTAGAGAAATGTAATTTAGGTTTTGAGTCTTTATGTAACAGGTTTTGAGTTCATAGAGATTTAATGTTGTATAACAGTAGTACTAGCATTTGAGTTGAAATAAAAATTCAAGCTCATGTCTCTCCATTGTACATGCATATCTAAACTTTGAATGAAATAACTAAGGGTTGTTTTATCCATCTCACTATTATTGGTGTGTATGATTCCATTTTAGCTTTAATTCAAGGAATTAATCAAAATGCTTGAATAGGATTATAGGCGGATATGTGTTGTATAAGGATTTGATAAGTAGTCCTGGGTTAGAATGCACACTGATGAAATTGTAATGCAATATTGTCAGGGATCTTATATGTGATGTATTAAATCTGTTATAAACCTTAGATGCTTATGAATTTGACTTCTGCAATGGATATATGGCACTGATCTAAGTTGTAATTATTCGTATAGTTCAATATTTGTTTGTCTTTTCCTAGAGCTTGCTACAAATTGCAAATAATTGACTATCTTATACAATGGATTATGTTTAGTTATCTCACGCTCCAAATAGTTGATATTGTCTATGAACAACCAATTCTAGTTGATATTATCTTATCGTGTTGAGCTATTAAGTGAGATCATCTGCTATTGTTAATGTTGTTTATAATAATGGTGCAGAGGTTGTAAACACATTAAGGGATCACCCTCCGGGTCTTGCAGAGCCCGAAGTGTACTTGGCTTTTAAAGTCCTTGTCAGTTGGTCCAGGTCCTTGAGCCTTCCGATTGGAATTGGCAATTCCATAGGTATATTAGAAGACAAACCTAGTTACATTGTAAAAAGAACCAACATACATTAACCACTGAACAAGCACCTCTACAACTGACTTTTTAATCTTTTATGATCACATGAAACATAAAACACACTAATTTCAAGGTTGTTAACATCACTATTGAAATGTTTTAATTTTTGACCTTTCAAACATTAAAAAGTACATCATTAAATTAATCATGTAATGGCATAAAATTAAAACATCATGAATTAATTATGTAACCACATAATTCAAATATAATTCTATCGAAATTAATATCAAATAGATAATATAATGAAGTAATTTATACATTTCAATGTCATTGATCTTCTTCTTCATCCAACTCTTTGTCTGTATCATCCGATCTAGATTCGACATTGTAAGGATTGGTCATATCATCATCATCGTCATCGATATCAGTTTTGATAATGTCATCATCCACACGGATGTCATCTTCATGAACATTAACTCCTACATCATCATAATCTAGTTCCTCCTCTTTGACATCTTCGTCAGGGACATCATCAACTAATCGTTGATCCTGATCATCATCTACATCATCTTCTAGTTCTTCGCTATCTTCTTCTTCCACCACATTATACTTTACTTGCCTTCCTCTTGGATCATGTCTAACAACAAATGACCAACCCGGTTTACCTGGAACCTTTGAGTAAAATACCTACTCACATTGGCTTGGAAGAACATAGGGCTCATTTCCAGCTTGCGCAATCAACCTTGTATTAACCATGGTAAATCCATTATCATGTTCAATAACAGCTCTTTGAGGATCATTTTCATTCAATCATAGCCTATACCATAGGACGACAAACAAAATTAATCTGAAGGACTTAAAGTCACACTCAAGTATATCATCCAAAATCCCATAATATCAATTTTCTGAGACTTCTAGATGTATGTCGCTTCTAGATGAAACATTAGTCACCTAAAAGACTACAGTTATACCAAAATCACAATTTTTCTTCATGTCATCCAACATTTTTATTTTAAATTTACAACCATTGCACCACATAGCCTTGTGGTGTTTCACCTGCAATATGTCAAACATGTACAAATTATTGCAATATCGTTAGTTGATAAGCATATTTATTCTTGGCTGAATGTATGCAAAGAAAACAATCTCAAGATATATATACATCAATATACTTGAAAATAATTAAATAATATGGGTGATTAATATATTTATACGTACCTGTTTATCTCTTAAATCATATGCTAAATCAATTTCCCTTTGTGTAACATTGGAATCTCCATTACGATGAGCTTCTTTAACCAATGAAGCCACACCTTCCCATGTTAATGTGTGACCAGATTGTTGACATCATTCAATCCATACCGTCATCCAATCAAGATTGTTGGTGATGTACAAATGTAGTGCATCCCACTCTCGACCAACTGTACCAAAATAAATTGAAATTCACAAACGACGTATAATTAGTTAAATACCACAGTACACGACCTTAATTTATAATTCATGTATATTGAAGATTAAAAATTAAATAAGTACAATATACATAAAAACCATATGTAAAATGCATTCCAATTAATCTCCATGACCATCTTATAATTACCTCTCACTTTCCTCAATCTACCTTTCCCCAACAGGTACTCCCCTTCGAATTTGTTAATGGAGTTGGGATCTCAAATGCGATCTAAATAGATTTTTGCTGCAAACTTAGGAAGATATTCACTCAATGTACACCATGGTCTGGTATACCATATATCCCTCCACCATAGAACCCTCAGGATGTGCTCTTTGTCTAGCCAAAGCCTTCCAAAATTTCAAGTGCCTCTCAACCATCCACATTGACCTTGTGTGTATGGGTCCACACAATTCAATCTCCTCAACTTGGTGTATGAGGTAGTGTTCTTGTGCATTGAAAAATGTCAAAGGTAGACACTTGCATTTCACACATTAAACAAGGAATTTTTCTCTTCCAATAATTTATATCTTCTTTATGGATTTCTTTAGATGACAACCATCTACAAGTGATTCAAGGTGCAAATATATTAATGAGATTTAACAAAAATATACAGTATATTACATAATAAGTAAAACAAATGGTAATTATAAGATCTATACAACGAATTGAACAAATATCCCTACTTACCTCATGTATTTTCCAAGATCATATATAACTTGCTTGACATTGTTGTCAAAGGGTTAATGCAGGAGAGATAGAGGTAGGAAGCGTCTTTGCAACAATTATAAAATGATCTTTTTCATTATTTTTCCAAAAGTAGTAAACACAATACACTAAAAAGTACATGCATTATACAAGTGTATATAATATACCAAGAATAATTACCTTATTGAAGGTATGCCAATCATCGTTTTTCATCCTTGACTAAATTCACCTTTTTTGTTATTATATTGTTTATGTTACTTGAAAACAAATCCTGTGGGAAATCGAATTTTTTGTATGACTTCTTTTATAGCATTGCTTTGCTGCTCTGTTAATAACCAAGGAAGGGCACTTATAGTAATTTGGTCTCCATCACTATTCAATTCAATGACATTTTTCATTGCATGATTGGCTTCCTGAATGTCACTACAAATTTTGACAATTTTTTCTTTGTCATGCCTTCCATCCAATATTTTCCATAGCGTTTCTATTATATTCTTTCTGATATGCATTGTATCAAACAAATGCACAATTTGTAACTACTCTGGTAGGAAACCTACTAGAATTATGCAGGATAACTTTTAAGTCCTTGTGGAAGGGGGCCATTAATGCCTTGACGACCTTCATAAAGCATATAAGTTAAAAAAATTAACAACGAAAATCATTGTTAATTACAACATGAGTAAACACAACACAATATAAAAATATAAATTCAAAACATATCATATATGATAGATAAACAATTTGATCTGATGTATAACCTTAACAATTAATTCTATTATATTCCAACTTCCATAGGCAAGGTGACATTCTTCGTGGTTTTGATGTAGTCTCCTCTTTTCCCATTGAAAGATGTTTTTCAGTAGTTTGATACTTATGATTTCTATGGAGGAAGTTCCTATACTCATCAAACACGCTTTCCTAAACTTGTTGAATGATGAGATTTCATCTTTGGACCACAAATTGGACATGCAAATTTTCCTTTGTTTGAAGACCTACAAGATGATATATAATTGGATTAAATATGTCAATTTTTATAATTATATATAATGAATAGATTATTTTAAAAAATTTATGATATCTACTTCATCAAATTAAATATTGTTAAAGTGCGGTCGAATGTTATAACATACCACAAAAATGTGTTAGACACGGGGCATCATGAATTGTCCATACAAGCATTGCATGGAATTGAAATTGTTTTTTATCCTATTGGTGCGGAGATGTCATACATAGTATTGATGCCATTCCATAGTAACTGGATAGATAAAATTTCGATATATACATTCATATCTTTCACTTGAGTACTTACCTAGTTGAATGAACATAAACATTACATAATTATTATAACCATTTGTACAATATATATATGAGTATGTACATGACTATTGAATAAAAAAAATATAAGTCATTGTATGCAACAAATAAGATAAAATGAGATGCTACTACGTTAAAAAGAAATTGATGTAAACAAATACACGGAACAATCATTGACAACATTATGTGCTCCCTCTTTATTGACATCATGGAGGAATGTTATTGTTGATAACAAAAATAGGCCCTGCTAGAGGTAAATAGATCTCAACTCTCCAAATGGATTTTAAAAAACCAATGAAAGCACGAGATTATGAGGTTCTTCTTTAAAGTGTGGCCATTTTTCCTCCAGTCCTAAATGCGAAACCATCTAAGGAATTCAAAGAATGTCATCTCCACTTCTATTCCGTGCATGGTAATCCATAAATTAGCTAAGCTTTCACACCTAAATAATCATTGCATACGTGGAATAATGAGAATATAACGAAGAACCTTGCGAGGCACCTTTTTTTTAGTTGATTTGTTCGATATCTACTGATATGACATTCCAGGAATTCTGTTGCAAACTCCTGTTGTTTATGATATATAATATGATCATTGGGACATGCATCTATTGCTTAATACTCCATTCTGATATATTTCATAATGGCACATAAATCTCGGTATGAGAGGTAAAATATTTGATGGTGGTAACAAAAATTCACCAACCAATCTACAACAAAAAATAATTTGTTCATATAAAAATTAATGGTACATATTTCATCCTTTATTTACTAGTGATGAACTAACAACAATTAAAATAGATGAAAAAAGATGACATATATGACATACCTTAATATCCGTGAGATTGCTATGTTTGATAAACCATTCATAACCTTAAAGTTCAACATTCATAAAGAGGCTCATATGCCTTGTCAAGTACAGGTAAATCATGAACATCATCAAAGTCATCTTGATCATCATGATCAACTCTGCCACTAAATATGGCATGGATCAATGTATTCGTACCATCATCTTCAACTGTGTTTTCTAGTGCATGATCATCTTCTTCCATAGGATCATTAACTTCATCTTCGATACTCACAACTCCATGTTCATCTGCTTGCAAAACCACATTCTCCAGGCCGTAATAATCCACATCATCTACCCTAGGGCACCCCACCTTTATAATAATGATAGACACAAATAAACCATGATCATGATCAATTGATTATATATATATATATAAAATGTTAAAACAATATAAACATTTACAAATTCAATCAATATAAACACATATAATGAACAACTTACTAATAGATGATAATCATGCCCCCCTTCAATGTGAACATGCTGCCTACAATGTTTCTCAGCTGTTGTGATTAAAAGTTGTCTCGTCTTTAAGCCCTTGCAATTATTGCAAGGACAATAACATTTCCCATCACCCTTTCTTTTCAATCTAGCCTACAATCTATCAAGTGTCTCTTCATTTTGTTCTGGACTAATATTATCTGACATAATTTTTCTTTACCAAGCTTGACTATTTAGATCTTCAAAAAATATCAAACTCACACTCCAATAATTTGTATTCATAGATAGGTAACATAGTCTAATAATTCCGATATTTTACACCAAAAAAATTTGGCATGCAACCACCCCTGCAAAAGAGAAGATAGTCTGAAGTTAATGACCCCAAAAAACACTTTACAATGCTAATTCCAAAACTTATTAAATTCTGATTTTACCATGATTTCCAACCATTAAGACTCCTAAAATCAGAATATTGAACTTGATCACAAAATTCCTACAACAATGGAGGTAGCGAGCTAGTAAGAGCAAGTGACCCATTCCTAAGGAGAAATGAGTCAGAATCATCATTGCTAATGTCAATACGGATTTATCCAGAAGTTAAAGATGCAATGTGTCACTTATGACGAGCTATCCCTAGGGCCCTCAACATTGAGAGCCCTAATAAAAATCAAAAGAACATTGGTAAGAGCATGATTAGGTACAAACCCTAGGCCTACATAGAAACATAAACAATAACTATATCGGATTAGTGAGGTTGCAATACCAGAAAGATTGAGACATTGTAGGTAATAACAACATCTGCACCCAAAGATTGTAGCCAATAACAAGCACACCATGTAGCATCGACATTTATAAATGCAATTTACAGTAAGAAGAATGACAATCACTTGAGATGTGATAGTCAAAAACAAGCTAAGCAGTGACAAGATAATAAAGCTCAAACCTTACATAGTAAAGTGGAGATTTTAACAGTGAGATTCCTTACCCCCTTGCTGACCTTAAGGGTTTTTCAAATGCTTTTGGTAGTGTTAGACAAGACAAATGCAATCAGGGAATGACTGTCCAAATGAAGTAACAATGGTAATCATAGGTTCAATGTTTCTTCTTAGCCATTAATATTGTATAATGGAGGTAGTGGATTGCATGTTTGAGCAGTGTTTTGAGACTCACCAAATATGGGAAAATAGTGAATAATACCTTGTGGTGTGAGTAGTGTCAATAAGGTTGAAGGATCTTAAAACTACAATACCATGAAACAATGAGTCCTTGTAGTAAGTAGGCAATCTATAGAGTATAGTTTCATTTTATAGAAGGATGCTCATAAAAGGAATCTTCAAGTGATAATGAGTGAGCTGTTTGAGATTGCAACTAAGGGTGCAATACCCAGTCTTAAAGGAAGTTAGCAAAGCAGTAAATGTGCAAGAAAATAAAATCGTACACAACAAACAATTCAAATGTTATCTCCATAATGCCTTGAGTTTGAAACAAAAATCCCATTGTATCTTCATGATGAAAGTGGTGAGCTTAATGGTAATCACTGCAACCATGATTTTAAAACATGCTATTGTGCTTATGGAGGCAACATTTTAAACAAGGAAATGAGTGGTGGTTTGGAACAATGGCAGGTATGAAGGACTGAAGCAATATGCATACTATGTCTAGCTTAAGACAACGTTCTTAGAAGAGATTGAAGGTGGATTATGGAACTCAAGGGTTACCATGAAAAGGATTAAAGCAAAGACTGAGATCTATTTAAAAGCCACGGTCATGAAGATATTAAAGATGTCACATGCAAAAACCTAGTAGCTGGAGTAATGAATACAGTGCCAAAGAGGATAGTGTGCTGGGGCAGATTTAGGAGATCTCCACATTATCTAATTACATGGAAATACATCATTTATTTATTTTTTTAATTAAAAGAAATCATTCTAAACCCTATATAGGATACATTGATACTTCAAAAGCCTCTGAAGGAATTTCAGATTATGCAAATATATGTCAAGTAACATTCATAAGGTTTAGAAAATCTTGATCACTCTCTAGAATAGCCCATTAAACATGGGTTGTGCTTGAATGCACTACATAATTGATATAACACAACCACTCTGCATATCAACCAGAGTTATAGGCTTTTTATTGCAGCAAGAGGTAATCACTCTTCGATCATGTTATAATTACACCTTATCCTGTTAAACTTGAGACAACCTGAAAGCACCCAATGATGATTGACACCTACATTATACAACCTGAATTAACTACATTATATGAGTGCCTCCATTTCTATCAAAAAATAGCCACATTAAACTTGGGTCACACATGAATGCATCATGTATTTGTTATAGCACAACTGTGCCACATGACCAATATAGTTATGGATCACATAATTATAGTCACAAGAATCTGTTCCTCCATTGTGATCTTATGGTGATTCCACACAACAAAATTTGGACATGAAATTCTCAAAACCCTTAACCTCTAAAAATGAAATCTGATGAGATGTTGCTTTAAAATATGATTTTCAAACCTGGAACTACAAATCTGACTTCACAACTGAATTCTGCAAAAAGACAATGACTACCCTCAACTTGGCAATATCTTCTTGAATTTTTCTAATTTTTCCAAGAAAATCATCCTTAGTTCTACAAAAACTGTCTCAAGTAGAGAAAAACACCGTCGCAATAAATCAGGCGTGAACTCACTTTTCTTTATGTTGGCCACAATTTGATTTTTTTAATTTTTCATGTTTGTCAAAAATTTGACGAAAATAATAGCCGACATTTTGATGAACCCCAGGTTTGTCAAAATTTCGACGAACGTCGGGGATAAACTTCCGAAAAATTGGAAATTACACATCAAATTTTACAAGCACCTGACGAACATCAAATTTTACATATTTTGTCAGACAGTTTCATCGTATTTTGCAGTCAAATGATTTAGTGAGTTATGCAATCTATCTAATAATATCATACCCCAATGAAATTGTTTCCTACCATCTAAAATGGTTTGAATGAATGGAAACATCCATTCCTTGAAGTATGTTGAGTCCTTTCCAAATACCATGGAAAGCATCAGGATTAGATCATCTATCTCCTTCTTGAAGTCTCCCCTCTTGGGCTATTCAAGAACCTTGGTTAAGGAATTCTTAGTTCTCAACCACTTCTTGTTCATGTGGGACCTATTAGCTTCCTTGTCCCTATTAAACAACTCTAGTGCCTTTGCCTCAGTCAATTTCTTGGGGTTCTTTGAGATAGGTGCATTAAACATGAACCTCATCATCTGTGGGGATAGATCAATGATCACATTTCCTTGGAGGTCTATACATTGTCTTGATAAGGGGTTGTATGCCCCTACTACTGTGAGTATGGGCACTGGGAATTGGACTAATAAGGGAAAAAAGTGTAACATGTGCCAACCCAGATTGGGCTATTCTCTCAGTCTTTCCACTTACTTCTTCACAAAAAGTTTCCACAAGTATCTCCCCATAGTTGAATAGGCCTAGATTAGTATCTATTATTTCTTCCCACTCTAAATCTAGCTTGTTGGCTATAAGAGTAGAATCTTGGTGTTTGTATATCAAGGTGTAAGGAAGTTGCTCCACCTTTATCTTCTTAGGTTTTGCTCCCTTAGATCTTTCTGCAACTTTCCCTTCTCTTTGTGAAACTTCCTGTAATGATCCTAACATTTTTTATTCTTAAAAGAAAAGCTTGTATTAGGCAAACAAAAGACATGAAAATAATATTTACAAGTGTTATCCTTCCACGCTTCTCTATTCTTCCCTAGGTAACCCTCCATACTTAGTGAAATTTTAAACCTGTCAGGAGTAGGACCGAGAGAAAATCAGGAATTAGAGAAGTGAAACAAGTAACACCCTTCAGAACCAGGACTAGGATTGGATCATAAACTAAAAGTTTCAAAGTTTCAATATCGCATATCTTTTGATGACCTAACCCCGCCTAGTTGGTAGAATCATGTTCAGGATAGGAATTGGAACCCATAGGAGGAAGAAATTTTTCCAAAACTGAATCCTCATGAAAAAAATCAATGGAAGAGTTCAGTTCTAACTCTATTTCTACCATGTATTATCAAAACAAGTGGATTCTCTCTGCATGTCAACACTAGTTTGGACATGAGTTACAAGGACGTGGGAAGGCAGAAATTGAGCTCAAATTTTCCTAGACCAATGAGATTGGATCAAGCAAGCTAGGGAAACTATGTGAAAAGGGTGCAAAATGGAAACCCTAACTTGTATGACTTGTCAACTTACATGACAACTAGAGCATCAAAAACCCTATGAAAAAATTTGTAAGATCAAAAAAATGAGATGGAGGGGTCTGAGAAAGGATTTAAAACAACTACAAGGCACCAAAACCCCTCAAAAAGGAAAGCCCTAATCAAAACTAGGGAATGGTGGAATGAAAACACCACCAAAAATGACGAAAATGATAGGAGCCAAATGAAAATGAAATAGAGAACACAAAAAGACAAATGGAAAATGGAAAAGGTAACGAAACAAAATAATAAACAACAAATGGAAACACCAACAACACAAAAGGAAACAAGTGAAGATTCATGGGAGAAGTCCTAGAAATGCGTAAAGAACACAAAATGAACAAAATGAATAGGAAAACATGAAACAGAATGGGGAAACCCACCTACCTCAGAACATGACTAGAAAAAGGTTGACAATCAATAGGGATCAACTCACGAATGCCCACTCGTAGCCAAATCACACTTTTCCTCGAGTTCTCTCAAATCTCTCTTCGTTAAAATGTTTTGAGTAAGTGTAATGAGCCAAATAACCTTGATTAAGGTTTTAAAACCATTTTGCACATGTGAGGATGTTGTAATTAATGCCATTTAATGCAATTGGTTGGGGGTAGAATTAGGGTGAAAGCAAGGACACAACCAACATGTATGTTAGAGGTAAAACAAAAGTGGAAGTGGAGTTGAGATAGGAGTGGGAACTTTGTAAAAGTTCCATACTTTATTCTGAATCCGGCTCTGGTCTTGTGGCAAGGAAAGAATGAAAAAGGAACTAGGGCAGAAACAAAACCAAATTTGGATCTAGAACTTAGCAAAGTTCTAGGTTCAGATCCAATTCTGGTTCCTCTCCCAACAAAGGGAAAGAAAACCAAGGAAAAAACAAAAGAACAAAGAGAAATGGAAAAGGGGAAAAATCCCATCCCAAAATAGAACAAAAAACAAGACAAAACACAAGACAAACAAAAGGGAGCATGATCGAAACGAAAATCAGAATCAGAACCTTTTGAAAGTTTCGAGTTCAATTTTTATTCTGTTCTAATTCCACAAAAGGGAAAAAAAATGCAAAGGGGAAGAGACAAAAGAAAACCCAATGGAGAAAACAATCCCAAGAGCACAAGGAAAACAAGACAAAGAAAATGACAAGGCAAGAGATGGGGCTGGGACTAGAACAAAAATCAAACCAGGAACTTTGCAAAAGTTCTTAGTTCAATTTCGGCCTACATTACAAACTCATAAAAGCAAAGAAGAAAAGACTTAGGAGGAACGGGAACAACTCCTAAGACCTAAATAAGAACACCAAGGACAAAAAAACACAAGGGGGACCCATTTTGACCAAAAACAAAATGGGGTGGTTATGCAAGTCATAACAGGGCATATGAGTCCCACTGAGGATTTTTTTCAAAATTTTCAAAATTTTTTAATTGATTTTTATTCTTTCTAGCTTGTGATATTTGTAACCTAAGTGAAAATGCATATTTTATATGAATTTCAATGATTTGAGATGAAAAAATGTAACCTATATTCACTTTCACCAATGCAAGAATTAGAAACCCTAGAATTCCAATTAACTAATGCAAATCCTATTGCAATGTTAATGCAAGAAAGATCTAGGATGACAATACACTCAAAATCAAAATTATGATGTTTTAAATGCAGGTTCACCAAAATGAAACAACATAAAATGGGGGAGATCTTTTTCTTTTGTATGGTTTAGGACATACGACAAAACCCACTTTCCAATTATCTCATCGAAGGGAAAACCTAGAGATTTCAATGCAAAGGAGAAATAGATCTTGCTATAGGGCTGCCCTAAAGTTTGATTTTAAACTAATTGGGGTTTCACCACCAAGCTAGGGATTGGAAATAAAAATGAAATGCAACTTGTAATGCTTAAACCTAATGCAATGTAATCTTTCACTAAATGACCTAAAAAATAATGTAAGTTAGAATGAAAAGATGCGAAATCTGAAGATGACTGAATGAAGCTATGAAATGCTAAAATCACTAAAATTAATGTTTACTGGGACTCATATGCTAGTCTGGGTGATTTAGTCCTAGATCTGGGTTTTTGTGCAGAAACTGGAATCTAGCAAATGGGTGTATGAAACTACAAAAAACTAAAAAATGACCTAAACTGGGACTCATATGCCATACCTGGTGTATTAGTCCAGTTAGGGTTTTTTAAAACTTCAAAGCCTGAAACTACCCTTCAATGTCTTCTTTGTCCTTCCTAATTGATTTTAAGATCTGAAACCCTGATTTACAACCTGTAGAAGTCTTCTAGGTTTCTCCAATGCAAGGTAACAACTTTAACAAATTTGAACACTTTGATAACTTTCTCCAAACTTTCTCTTCAATGTGTCTTCAACCTAAACATGAAAATCACACACTAAAGAGAGGGAAAAATTTTGTTTTGTTAGTGAAAAGTGGTTTTCCTTTGTCAAACCCTATTTTGGTAATCAAACCTTGAAATGAAATGAAATAGGAATGGAGAATGATGAATGAACAAAATATGATGTTGCAACTCACCAAACCCTAGTAGTAAGAGGCTAAAAACATGTATGAAGTGACTCTAATGGATGTAGATCTTGGATCTTGGATCTTGCTTGAATAGGATGGATCTTGAATGAAATGGTAGCTTGAATCATGAAACCATACATCACAATTGTTAGCTCAAAAATAAACATGATGCATGAAGGATTTTCCATAATGCTTGATGCTTGAATGATGCTCTAAAATATTTGATAATTTTTCGTTAAATGCTCTTAAATGATCTTGTAAGCACTTGAATGCTCTTGTGAACACAACTTTGTTATAAGGATGTTCATTCAACTTGCTAGGTGTAAAATGAGTGAAAGAAGATTGTATTTATAATTAATTATGCCAAATTTCCCAAAATTACAACACTACAAGCTAACATTAGATTTAGGAGGATAAAATCCTATCAAAAATTTGAATTAATTTTGATTTTAGGCCACACAAGATTCATATGCCCAAGGTGGTGTATGTGTCCCATTAGGTATAATTTATGGGACCAATTTCAAAAATTCTTAGAAAGGTGTAAAACCAAGATTGAGACCTAAAATCCTAGGTGGGACTCATACGACCAAGGTGGCGTATGAGTCCTATACCACCAAATATAGGCCAAACAACCTAAGAACACCTGAATTATGATTGGATGTTGATTTATGTCAGGATTATCCTTGAAAAGATGCATTAAATGAGGCTTGGGGATGCAAAATAATGCTAATTAAAGCATAAAGAAGCCCAAGTATTTAATAAAACCAAAGAAAATTGTGAAAGTGTGTTACAAAACTTTACAAAACTCTAAATAAGGCATGATTAAGTTTTTTTAGTTCACAAGGACCTAAGACCTAATGTGAATGTGTCAAACACATTACAACACTAAATCAAGGCAACCTTAAGCTCAATTAACAAGGAGGGCCCAAACCAACAAGGAAAAGTAAAGGGATACTTTTTCTATTGCCACAGGAGCATGAGATCTCCTAAGGGGGATGGTAAGATCATGATGTCATGATAAGTTCTTGTTTCATATGATTGGAGCTTTGATAGTGGTTTGGTGATTCTTTGTGTTTTCGGTGCATTGGTCATATGATTGAGAACTTATTGATAGTGTAGTGATGCATTTGGAGTTTAGCATGAGATGATTTTTTGTAGGTGCTCATGCTTACATGGAGAATGAGATGAGGCTATATTTCTCTTGAGATGAGAGAAGTGATGTTGAGATGATTACTCTGGATGAGATTTCAGCAGAAAGTTTGAGGAGCCTTCACCTTGGTTGGAATTCAGTTCAACAAAGACCTATGAGGAGGTTTCCCTAGAGGAGGCATGATGGATTGCATATCTTGGAGGATCATTCTCATCCCCACTCTTGGTCTAGTTGGTGACTTATCACTTAAGAGGTAATGCCCATTGTTTCTCTTAGGTGTTTAATGCTTTCTTTCATAGACATGGATCTTGAGCTACTTTTAGATGGTTGTGAAGGATTCAATGTGAGAGATGGATAACATGGTTATCTCCTTGGGGTTTAATTTTCATTTATGATGATTAGGGTATGTGCAGGATCATGATGGGCCAAAAAGTGGCGATATGTTGGGTATGTGTAGGGTATGTGGCTGATGGCTTTTTTGGTACCCAAAATTGATGAAACGAAAATAGTTTTTAAAGGAGATTCTTAGCTTTCCACCAATATAAATTATTTTTTACCTTGAATTTAATAAGTAATTATTATTCATTTTCTATTTGAATTATGACTAAAGTCTTGATTGATAGGCTGATTGAAAAACATCTATAGCTTTCAAACAGTATCACATTTTTTGAATCCAAAAAATGTGTCACATTCTATGCTTCACATACTATAAGACTAAAAAAATAAAAATTGAATTTCATGAAGTTTTGAACAAGTTAAGGTGGTCAGACATACGAGTTTTTATATTTTTTAAAAGTTGTGATAAAAAAATTAAAATTAATTATTTACTTGGAAATAAATTACAAAAAAATATGCATCAGATTGCAACATGAGTCCTCTACTTATATCTAAAATATTATAAAAAAATATTATCATTTTATTATGGTTAGGGTGGTCAGACAGACACATACTTATTTTTTCCCTGAAATTTAAGTACTATTGCATTGAAATTTCAAATTTTCACTAAATAGATTTAAAAAATAAATAAATAAACCTAGTTGATTAGAAACTACATTCAATTTTCTATGGATTCTATTCTTACATTTTTTTGAAATAATATAGATAAATTATTCAATTTTTTATGTCAAGTTGCCTAACTCTAATTTTTTGAATTTTTTGCCACTTAAGGGCTTGTTTCTTAATGATGATTTTGCACATACCCATTATATAGGGGATAGTAATGGGCTGATTTCCTAAGATGGAAAATGAAGTAGTTTGATCTTCTTTGAGAAGCTTACATCCATGTAGATACATGATGTATATGTTATGTTCTATCTCTTGTGGTTGAATGGATTTGGATGTTATAAACTTTATATTGGGGCTATGAAGGAGATCTTACTTAACATAGTTTACATTTAGATATGTATGTAGAATGACATGTTACATGTTTATGATTTGCATTTTTTTTCTCTTTAGTCTAGTTCTTTTCCTTGCATGTTCAGATTCATTTGACTTTAGATGTGATATTTCTATGTGAAGGTATGGTGATCACTAGTTTTTGGTCATGTGTTGTTACTTGGATGATGACATGGAGGTTCTTGTATCTCTTTCTTTTGTTGGATATGGAGAACATGGGAGAACTATGGAAGATTTCTGAGACAGATGTTTCTTGTAGCAATTGGTTGCAAGATTTTCATATCATTGTGGATGGTTCTTGTTACTACATGGATATACTTTCTATGTGTTATGACTAGTAGACTCAATATTCCTTTTATATTTTTAGATTCAGCATTACCCATGCAATGAGAGTTCCTAGATGTTTTTGGTCTTCTTTGACTAGTTGGCACGTGGAGCTTGTATTTGTAGTTAATGGGTTGGCTATGTAGGTGCCATGAGTTTTTTGATGTGGAGACCTTAAAGGTATGTGTGACTAGATTGATTAGCACTTGTTGTGGGTTCTATTTTTAGTAATGTGGGTTAATCAGTTGGATGGGAGCATTTAGTTTCCTAATTGTTGTTCTAGTTGATGTTCTATCTTGCTTTCTGGAGGGTGACTTCACAGTTGTGTTCGAGTTGCGAGATTTGAAGTTGATGTTGTTGATGATTTTGTATATCTTGTGAGCATAGTGGAGTGGTGGCAGTATTTTGTAGCTTTTTCTATCAGTTGGATCTAATACTTGAGTTCTTTAGACTAGTGCATATACACCATGGCTTGTTCCTTTCCTTTGGAGGATGGCTAGAACTGCTGCTTGAGATGGTGGAAATCTTGGATGTTATTGTAGGTGTCTAGAGTTATTTAGTGACTTCAAGTTCTAGAAGGAGCTAGTAAGTTCTTCGTCAAATGGGAGAATTTTGAGAAATATGTCTCAAACTTAGTGGCATAAAAGACTTAAGGCTTTGGGTTTACCAAGCTAACAACTAAAGTTTGAAAGGATGAAATAGTTAGTCTCTTGGATGTGCCGAAAAGGTTTTAGAGTTCAAGATTTAGCTTCATCAAGCTAACAAGCATGTTTCAACGAGATGGGATAGCGATTCTTCTTGTCATCCCAATAAGCTTTGGGCTTCAGGCTTCCAGATCATTGGGTTGACATTACAACATTGGAGGGAGTTGGTTTGTATTCCCCTCAACATACTGATGAACTGCAAGGAGTGTCTTGTTGGAGGGACATGTTAATGTTAGAGGGAGTTACTTGGAAGTGTTACCCACCATCCCATGGTGGTCTTCATTAGCTTGTGTGATTGTGTAGGCCACACCTTGCCACCCTAAGATGGTGATTGGAGAGGCTAGTACGTGTGTTGGCCATCCCACCCTCCTACAATGATCTAAGAGGTGACTTGTGGTAGTGTGGGATATCCCACTATCCCATGACAACCCATGAGATGCTTGCAGTGGTGTGGTGTAGATCCCATTGTCCCATGATGGTTAGATGAGATGAACGGTGGGTTGGTGATGAAGATTCATCAGGGATACAGACACATATCAGAGGGAGTCATCACAAAGTCTCTTTGATATCTCAGTGGAGGGTGCTGGTAGTAGTGAATGTCAGAGTAACAATGAGAAATTAGAGATACATGGTGTCAAGTTTCTTTGATGTTCCGATGAGACTTTGATAGAGGAAAAACATAATGATGGTTGAGTTGGTTTTTGACCATTTGTCTGGTATGGAAGTTGGAATGTCAGGTTTTTGGTGACGCTTGAGAAGTCTGTATTGAATGTAGTGGCACATCATAATGACTAAGGGAGAAAAGAGATGATATGAGATTGAATCCGAAAGGGTTATGCTGATGGATTTTCTCTAGATAGAACAAGATGTAAATCTTCATGTAAATGCTTAGAGCCTATGTTGTATTGTAACTTTTTATTTGTTTGCTAAATAATACAATGGATCTATGCTTTTGGGGGGTGGGTATTTTTTACCCAAAAGGGTTTTCCCCATGTAAATCTTTGTGTTCATGTCTTTTGTTTCATCTTACATGTTTAATGATTTTGTTTGTAGAATCTGTTTAATGCTTGTTTTTGAAACTGGTTGATCATGAAAGATCTAAAATTACATACTCTTTCCTCTAAGGGTTAATGGTGGGAAATAAAATATGTTTGATTTTGGTTTGTGGCAGAGTAGTGCATGTTGTTGAGGCAATACGAAGAAATGGATATTACCGAAGAAACCTACTAATCTCAAATGCTCATTCTAGGATGAATCAAAATTCCCTTCATTGGTGATTATTTAATTTGGTATTTGAGTATGATTTATATTTATGTTTCTATTTTAATACCACACTATACTTAATCTCTAATAATTCTATTATTGTTTTCACTAGGGTATAAACACAAATCCTAAATAATTCCTAGGGTTCACAAATTTGGTTTGTTACCCATTTTTCTTGTTAAAATTGGTTTCATTTTTAAGACTCAAACCCAAGTCTCTCAAGTGGGTGGGAGAAAATTACCCTAACCAACTAGAAATATAATAAAATCCTAGATATAGATAATAAATATGATAACATCTATAATCATAATTGATTTTCATATATAATGTAAAATTATATATAGTTTCATGATAATGCCATATAGTGTATACATTATGTCATGAATACAATGAACATATGCACTAATCCATATAGGTATACAAAAATATTATAAAATATCAGTCCTATGAATTGGCATGGAAGAGTCAACAACTATTTTTGTATTGGGAATATGGAGAGGTGAATGATGGTTGTTACTTTTGAACCTATTGATTGGACATCCTCTTTAATATTTGGATATGTACAGGTTGATTATTCGACTCAATCAATCTCTAATTCTCTTTGTTCATCTAAGGGGTTGATGTAAAAATAGATTTGTGACAACCTATAACAAGAAAGATGAAAAAAATTAGATTAAATATGAATATAATTAAACTTTACACTAAATGATGTGGGATAAAACAAGAAATACAAAATGAAATCTGCATTACTGGGTCATGCCATTATTAAAGGTATTGAAGAAAAAAATGTTGTAGGAATGTTCAGCTCCATCATGCCATGAATATTAGGAGGGATATAAATTTATGTCATCAACTAAAAATAGAACAATGTTATTTAAAAAAAATATACCTAACATTATTTACAAACATAGTGATTAAAAATATTAAAACTCAATAAAATTTGACATGTAGCCACTACCACCAATAGGTGTTGATGTTGAAGGTCTAACATCCACCTATTCATCATCAAATTACAAATTAAGACTAACATTGGTACATGACAAAATAATTTACATGTATTATATATTTACTATTTTTTTCAAATTACCTACATGTGGATTGAAATGGATACCTAATTAAGAGTTGAAGGGCTAACAAATATAGGACGAATAATATGACCCTTGAATTTTATTATATATCATTTTTTACATTCATTTTCATTTATAATAGAATAATATTAGTTCATATTATATTTTAAAATAAAATATAGTAAATTTATAACCTTTAAAAAATTACCTTTCAATCAATACCAAAGGTGCTATCAAGCAACCCATCTATCTGTAGAGAAGGGTGATTTTCTAATCATGAGTCTCTTTATTCTCAAGAGAATCTTAGGAAGTGAACTACCCTAAACTATCTCAAGGAATAGAGTGAGAGTTCCAAAACCAGAAAGAGTGGATCATAGAGATTTTTTGGATAAACTAGCAAGTTTTTGGCCAAGGAAAATAGTGTGAAATGTAGAAAAAAGCACAACACATTGGAGTCCCAAAAGTGCACTACCATATTGTACGGATCAAAAATTAAGATGTCTCAAAAAATAACTAAGATGAATACTAACAATCTAATTACTAAGAACTTCCAGAGTACAAGAAAATAACAAAAATTAATAGAATTCAAATAGGGTAAAGTAAATGATAAGACCAAAGAGGATAAAGAAAATTCTCACAACAATCCAAGTAATGAAGCCTCCAACAAGTAAATATCTTTAATACCTGCACAAATAAGACCGAGGGAAAATGTTGAGACTATTTAGGGGTTTTCCTCAATCAAACCCCTATTTTGGTGTTTCCACCTCCACATACAACTAGATAGATATAGAGAAATAATAAGCAGAAATGAAATGAATGCAAGAGTGATAAAAGTATACCTCGCTCAATGAGGAGAACCCGTATCACGAAGTAGAGATGTAATAAATAGGGGATGTGAGAAATCCCAAGATGCTCAAAGATACAAGGCACAAGATAATGTTAGTGTAATTAATATTTAATTACACTTGCATAACTTTACTTAGGTAATATTTAATTCCTAGGTTTATTATTGTTGTCCTTATCTTGTTGAGCTATCTTGTTGCTCAAGATAAGATTAGGATTATGCATCTTTGATTTTATAAAGCAAATCATATCTTGTAATTATCAATACCTGAATAATATTATTTTGCACATCTTTATGCAAAGCTCTTTTTTTTCTATTTTTCTCTTCTATGGAAGGCTTTTTCTGGTTTGCATTTCAGATCTTGGTTTCTAACATGGTATTAGAGCCTTGATTTGCAACCCCTTCTCAATTTTTTGAGAAAATCATTGTAGGGTTCGTTCGAGATTCCTCGAAGCTATCATGCCTTGAGTTAGTTTATGAGGAGTTTTGGATCAGAACGGGCTTCACCATTGGATTCAAAGCACTAGAATAAGTCAGGATTGACTTTTATTTTGTAGATTTTGGTAATCATTTGCTAGATCTATGAGGGTTTCAGGCTGGGAGATTGTTTGTAAGTTCTGGAGGTAGCGGATTTTTTGGAGCAGTTTGAACACAAACGAAGGTCACCATCGTGTTCGCAGTGGCCAAAAATCCTAAGAACTCCTGTCGTTTCATTGATTTTGGTGAAGGTGGTCTGGAAGGAAATTTTTTTCCTTAGGGGGCCATATGGCCTCCCCAGCACGCATTCCAAGGCTAAAAAATTGAAAAAAATATAAAACACACATTTTTTTAATTTGCACGCCATCGCACCCAGTGCAAAATAGCTCTGCCACCCGGTGGCCACCGGGCGACCACTAGTCTGCCACTGCTGCCAGTGGTACCACCCACCTCCTCCACCACCGGCTAAGCTTAGCCCCCGCTAGGCCACCAAGCCCCTTTCTGCAAGCTTGAGGTCCTATGGAGGACCAAGGGCTCGCGTCCAAGCCCCGATGGCCTCCCAGCGCATACCCGCTGGTCATATGGGCGACCAAGGGCTCTGCCCTAGCCCATAGCCACCAACCCCCTGGTCCTGCATGTGACCAGGGGCCCACTTTTTTTTAGCCCTTGGGGGCCCTGCAACCCTTATTGGGATTTTTGGAGCAACTTTCACTAAATCAAGCGTATTTTTGGCATACGATGTCCATTTTTTGCAAACAAGATATCATTGGAAAGCTGATTCTGACACCAATCTAGTGGTGTAGATGTGTTTACCAGGTTTTTCTCTAGATTTATTTTGCAGGACTTTGAACTCAGATGTTGTTGTTTTCACTCTAGAGGGCATATCTTTTGACTTGGTGATCCATTTTTTGTCATTCTTTCAGAATTGGAAAGATGGTTCAGTCCTCTATACATATATAAGGTCTATTTTTATTTTCTATTTATGCATGTTTGTATGCTCTCCTTTTACAATCGTTGAGTTATTGTAATAAATGAATTGAGATAAAGTTCCATCAGGGGGGTTTCTTGCATAATAAATATGATTAGAGTGTGCATGCACTTTGATTTCCATATTCATATTTTTTTATGGAAACTCATATGGGTTATCTAGTTTCTTAGTTTCTTTTGGCCACATTTTTTGCTATTTCTTGACACATATCATATTCATCGGTTCACACTTTAGTTGAGAGATTATGTTCCTTGATCTACATTGGTTTAGATCCTTCTTAGTTTGAGGGCCATGTTTTTATGGTTAATGTTCCAGAGTCTTTTGGGTACTCCTTTCCATGGAAGAGTTTTAGTCTCAGTTTGGCATCAGCATCGAGATACACGGTTTCCAGTTTCTGTCATCATCTCATCTATTGTTGCTTCATAGATTCCAGGGTTGTTCCAATTTGTGAGTTTTCCAGTGTTTTGTGGCATCGGGTCTACTATCACATTATTATGATTCCATTTTTGGTTTCTTGTAGACAAAAGTATCTTTCCTTGCTTGTCAGATTGCGGTTCCAGTGTTACTCCATAGTGTTCTTCCAGTGCTTATTTGCAGCAATCATCTCATTCTAGGGGGGTTTTGTCCCATTGAGTTTTCCTTCTCTACCTCATTATTGCATTTGTACATGGGTACTTGATCAAGCCTTGTTTCTGGGACCCATTCATGCTTTCTTGCATTCATCTTAGTTTTTAGGTGCATGCTTAATTCCTAGGTTTATTATTGCCATCCTTATCTTTTTGAGCTATCTTGTTGCTCAAGATAAGATTAGGGTTATGCATATTTTCTTTTATAAAGCAAATCATATCTTGTAATTATCAATTCTTGAATAATATTAATTTGCACATCTTTATGCAAAGCTCTACTTTTTCTATTTTTCTCTTCTATGGAAGGCTTTTTCTAGTTTGCATTTCAGATCTTGGTTTCTAATAGATAAATATCACCTACAAGGCTTGAGGAAGCCAAGGAGAGAGACAAAGCTACAAGAGCCAAGAGAGTTACAAAGAGTGTTGCAAGAACTTGAGAGTGTTGTTAGAAGCTGTAGAGAGATATGCAAGCTTGATAGAGTGAGAAAAGAGAGAAAGAATGTCTAATAAAGGAGAAGAGAGTTCAAGATAGAACCAAAGAGAAATAAATGGATTAAAAATATAGCATTTAAAGAGATAATATGACAGAAAAGAAGGTTCTTGAGCCGTTACAAGGCATCCTAGGCTAATACCATTGACAGAAGTAGTTGAAAAGTGGCAAGGAACTTAACAATGGTTGTTTGAACATAAAAATTTCATAGGACACTAGCATAGTGCATAGACATCTATGTGGCATGCTAGTGTCTAGAAAAATCATGCTATAAAACAATAGGAATGAGAAAAGCACAATGTTTAACACAAAGATGACACATGTAGGTTGCTACTAAAAAGGGGTATTGAGTATCCTAAGAGGGGAAAAAGGCTGATGCAAGGGATAAAATGAGCCTACACAAATGCTAAGGGAGTGGACACTAAGGTGGATACAAAATTGCATGTGAAATTATGAGGGGTGCAATTTTATGACATCTCATTTTCCCCCCACTTTAGCAGGCATATGAATCTACACTAATATGCATGTTAAAGTAAATCTACTAAAAATAAATAATATCATGATGCCAAAAGGATATTGTAGAGGAATTAGATAACTCTTCAAACCAAGTAAGCATGCCCCTAGGATGAAGACCTACAAAAAAAAATTATTAGAAAAGAAAGTTCTACACAAGACAACAAGGTTAGAACATAAAAATCTATTACATCACGGGGTTAGCACATATAAAAACACATACACAAGAACATAGAAAACTAAAGGATTTGAGTCAACAAAGTAAAATAGACCTAGATGTAGAAGGTCTTCTCAACACCATGCATCATCCCAAAATTAAGAAATAACATATAGAATAATTCTTAAATAGAGAGAAAAATGTAATGATTGATTTCTTAAAGAGAAGAATACATACAAAAGATAGGGAAAAAACTAATTTCTAAGAGAGAAAGAAGTATATAATTATGATGAAGAAGATACAGGTCTTTGATCCAGTATATACCTAGATGTGAGGTGAAGAGAGAAGGCTCCATTGGTACTTGGTCCTATAGAAATTTAAACAAAAGTTCCACAGGTGCTTGGTCCTATAGAAGGTGAACAAAATATTTTTTAGGTACTTGGTCCTACAAAATTGGCTCCATGGGTGCTTGGTCTCATAGAGGGTGACAAAAGGCTCTACAGGTGCTTAGTACTACAAAAATAAATCACTTTAAAGGTGCTCAGTCATGCAAAGGAGGCACCATAGGTTCACAGTCCTAGGGGATAGATGTGAAAGGCTCTAAAAGAGTTTGATTGGTCCTCATAGGTGCTCAGTCCTACAAGGAAAGTTTGATGCAAATAAGCTCTATAGGTTCTCAGTCCTACAGAGCAATACTAATCAGAAAAGCTTTTGGCTACTGCAAGTTATGCTACAAGACAACCATAGAAAAGATAGGTCTAGTTAGGCTTCCCCCAAGCTAGATGCGGAGATATAAAACAAGTCTAGTTAGGCTTCCCCCAAGGTAGAAGCCATAGAATTCATTTGATAAAAAATATTTCAAAGGGGGGTTCCTTTGATAGGGAACCCTTCAAGATGCCAAGGGGCCCATTTAAAGGAAAGAGAGAGATACGAGAGGGGGTCTTTAAGAAGGACACACATCTCCAGAACAAGTTATCACTATCCTCATCATATAGGGGAGGAGAACCATATAAGATACTATAGAAGGGAGGTGTGAGAACCTCATGAGAAAGTTCTTAGAATAGATAGGATAGAGGAAAACCTCGATATCATTTATTATTTGAAGAATAGGTAGGTACATCAGAAAATAGATGAGTAATGACACCAGAATCAAGAAGCTGTTGTATCTTATCCTTCAAGGCCTTACATTCACTAATAGAATAGCCAGGCACTCGATAGTATGCATAGAAAGAATGTTTTTCTTTATCATGTTTATGAAACTTTTTATGTGTAGGAGGAGGAAGAGTAATAAAATGGGCTTTGAGAAGCCTGAACAATATACACTCCTACTCAAATAGAGGATTAGGATCAGGAAGAAACACTTTTTCTTGTGGAGAAAAGCTTGACTACTCACAAGAAGAAGACATGAAGATAGTAGATAATGGTGGATGAATCAATTTGAGAGAATGAGGTTGAGTGGAAATCATGTTGAAATTCAACTATGGTTTCAATTTAGATTAATCATTTGAGTAACCAAGATGTAAATTATGCTTACAAGGCCCACATTCTATATGGACCTAAATTCCTTATTCATTATGCCCACAACCTTTACACCCATAACCATATTTAGAGACAAGTTTAAAGCCAATGCCATAATGTGTTTTCAAATCTTGAGAAGGAGGAGGATCTTCATAGAGAGAATTACTCCAACAATGGGGATTATACTTTATGAGATCACCATTAGCATTTTTGACATGACTTCTAGCATTAGCCTCTTCAACAAAAGCATGATCATCTTCCTCAAAGGGGGGAGAATCAACATTAAGAACATTACAATTTGTGTTCACATTATCCCATGGTATAGAAGAATAACCACCTTTGATAGTAGGTTTGGATGATTTTATTGAAAGTTCTAAGTGGATTAGGTTGAATTTATACTCTCCAATGAAGGATGATGTAAATTATAAAGAACCCAAATAATCACCAAGATATGAATTTTCTTGAGAAGAGGTAAAAAGATCAGACTTAAGATTTCTTGATTTAGAGGGGCCTTCTTTAGGGACATCCATCTCAAGAGTATCTTATAAAATAGGTACTACTAGAGTAGACATCAACACATTGGAAGACATTGAAGGGTTAAGAGTAGGAAAAACTAAAGCTTGACCAAAAAATGTTATCTCACATAAGTTTATAGCATCAGGGTCATCCATGACTATGACTACTTGATTGTTATGAATGAACTTAATAGATTTATCTAAGGTAGATGGGACTGCACTCATAGGATGAATCCATAGTCTATAAAGATGAAGGTTATATGGTATTTTTTTTTACATAACATATACAAGGGTTGGTACGATAATAGGCCCCAACGTCAAAGGCAAGACTATCATTCCTAGGGCTTGTTGATCAATATTATCGAACCCACGAATAACAAGAGAATCTGAATCAATTTTAATTTTAGGCAATAGATCAATGCTACATACATTGAGTGCTGAATTGGAATCAATGAGAGTACATCTAATGCTAATTTTATTAATGTTTGACTATAATACTTAGAGGGTCTTCTTGCTTCTATACTTCTAAAGGTGGGAGTTCTTGTGGATAGAATGTAATATTCAGTGAATCTACATGAATATTAGCTATCAACACATTAAAATCCATTGGCTTGCAAGAAGGCAAGAGGATCTTTTGTAATGCTTTCTCAAGTATACCTTGATAAACTAAAGTAGATTAAAGCAAGTCCCATAGTGAGATCTTAGCTAGAGCAACATGGAGTTTCTTGACAAGATCATAATCGTTAGGTGCTTTAGTTGTAGATTTAGGTGTTGAAGGAAGAATTGGTTGAGAAGGTGGGAAAGAAGTAGATTAATTAAAATTTATTTTATTCTTTCTATTATTATAAGTATGGGCTACTGCTCTATAAGAGGGAGCCTTAGAAAGATCAAGAGAATCACTATCAAATGGAACACCATTAATAGAACAAATCCTTTTAAGAGAAGGAATAGTCGAAGTTAGATAAACAACAAGTATCTTAAGCCTTTGATGGGTGGCAGAGACATAGATCATATTTACATATTCCTTACAAATTGTAGAGGAATCATTTGAAAAAATATACTCAACATCTATCCTTGGAGGATCCGATGTGAGAAAGGATTCATCATTTGCTAATGCATCATCTCTAGAAGAGAGTGCATTAGAATGAAGAGGAGCTCCATCATTCACTAATGCATCATCTCTAGAAGAGATTACATTGGAATGAATAGAAGGTAGAGTAACATTAAGAAAAGAATCAATGATTTCATGCTCTTGCACCAAAATATCCTTATAAGGAGAAGGAATTTCAAGAGAGGAATCAACAAAGAATAATGTGAAAGGAGGAAAGAACTCACTTTTTCATTCTTGTGAGAGGAATTCTTGAAGTTTCTTAACAAAGCTAGAAAGAGATAGACAAAAAAAATATAGAAAGTACATTTTGAAATAGAGATACAAAAAAGTCAGTCGAAGCCTAGTGTATCACCTTGATAGTACAAAATGGGGTTCGGGGCATTGCCTTGAAATTTTTTTTGGGTAAGGTGTTTTCACATCAGGTTCACCAAAATGTAGAGAAGGGGGATTCACTACTCACAAGTCTCTTTATTCTCAAGAGAATCCCAAAGAGTGAATTGACTTAAATTACCTCAAGGAATTGAGTGAGAGTTCTATAACTAGAAAGAGAAGATCATAGAGGTTTTCTAAACAAACTAGCAAGTTTTTGTCCAAGGATAGTAGCATGGAATTTAGACAAAATCATGGCATGCTAGAGTCCCAAAGGTGTGTTGGCATCTTGTACAGACCGAAAATGAGGAAGTCTTATAGAACAACTAAAATGACTACTAACAATCTGATTACTAAGAACTTCTAGAGTATAGCAAAATAACAAAAAGTAATGGAACTGAAATAAGGTAAAGTAAATGATGAGACAAAAGAGGATAAAGAAAATGTTCACAACAATCCAAGTAATGAAGCCTCCAACAAGTAAATATCTTCAATACTTGCACACATAAGACCGAGGGAAAAGGTTGGGGCTATTTAGGGGTTTGCCTTAGTCAAACCCCCATTTCAATGTTCCCACCTCCATGGAAAAATAGATATATAGAGATAAATAATAAGTAGAAATGAAATGAAAGAAAGAGTGATAAAAGAAAACCTCGCTCAAGGAGGAGAATCCATACCACAAAGTAGAGATGCAATAGATAGGGGATGTGAGAAATCCCAAGATGCTCAAAGATACAAGGCACAAGATAGATATCACTTGCAAGGCTTGAGGAATCCAAGGAGAGAGACAAATTTACAAGAGCCAAGAAAGTTGCAAAGAGTGTTGTAAGAACATGAGAGTGTTTTTGGAAGCTTTAGAGAGCTATGCAAGCTTGAGAGAGTGATAAAAGAGAGAAAGAATGTCTAATAAAGGAGAAGAGAGTTCAAGATGGAACCCAAGAGGAAAAAATGGATTGAAAATATAGCATTTAAAGATAGAATAGGAGGGAAAAGAAGGTTCCCCAACTATTAGAAGGTGTCTCAAGTCGTTACCACTGAAAAAAAGTAGCTGAAAAGTGACAAGGAACTCAATAATTGTGATTTGAATATCAAAACATTGTAGGATGCTAGTATGGTGCATGGACATCTGCAAAGTGTGCTAGTGTCTAGAAAAATCATGTTATAAAATAATAGGAACGAGAAAAGCACAAGGTTTAACACAAATTTGAAACATATAGGTAGTTGCTGAAAAGGGGTCCTAAGCATCCTAAGAGGGAAAAAAGTTGATGCAAGGGCTAAAATGAGCCTACACAAATGCTAATGGAGTGGACACTAAAGTGGATACTAAAATGCATGTGAAATTGAAAGGAGTGTAATTTTATGACATTACACTATCAACATGATATAATATAATATAAATGTCTCCTCCTCATAGCCCTATCTACCATACTCATAAAACTCTATAGAATCCTTTGTATTTTTTTTTCCTCAACATCTTTTGACCCATAGTCATAGACAAATCCATAGTTATGGCAAAGAAAATGTGAGATTTGATGCTTGGATGCCTCACACTCAACACCATGTGAAGATGGCTATATGTGGTCTAAAAATTGCATGCCCCCTCCCTATCCTATGCAAAGACTTTTCTTCTACCCTAAAAATATTGTATATCAAAATAACTTTTTACCTCATTGAGGATAAACTAATTATAGAGTTTCCTTAAGAAATATCATGGGAACTTATTTTTTTGGATGGGGAATTGTCAAAAACCATCCACCACCTATTCCAAAAAAAATCCTTTATTTCTTGGTGTTGGCACCAATGAATAGGGAATTATTTTCAACTTACATGAAACACACATAATATGAGCATGCTATAATGTGAACACATTATAATTTACTCTCGTTTCATTTCCATGGACCAAAAAGTGGTTGTGGCCACTTTTTTTTCCACATATTTATGCACATACCAACCATAACTTCTTTCTTCATTTTCCACATATTATTTTATGCATGAAGATAATTTATTACTATTATTTTTATATTATATCCATTTTTTTGTATTTTGGTAGTGTATGAAGTTTGAATTAGCAAAAGAAAGACTTATTTTCTTTGTTAAACAATCTCAATAAACACTATACTAAGATTAGTTAGCCCTTGTAGTAAAGACATCTAATCTACTACTAATATATTAAATATAATAGATTATGCTAATTATCCTTAATTTTTTTTTACCTTGAAAGATTATACTATTCTAAAAAGCTATAATAGTAAAAGAGAAATGAATTGTTAATATTTTATAAAAATAAAATTATAGAATTGAGAAGAAAAAATCAATAATATAAAGAACCTAGTTACAAAGATTAGAGGTCTTTGGACTACATGCTTATACTTTATGTGGATTTTTATGTGGGGTGTTGTGACTTGGATGGTGAAAGTAACTAGAATCTAATTTTTTCAAAAAAGTGTGCCTATTTTTATACAGAAATAAAACTAGAAGCTACCACAAAGATCATCAATGATAAAATAAATAAAATAAAAAACATCTAATTAATAATGAAAATAACAAAGAAAAATATGGAAAGATATTATAAAACTTTCAAATGGATAAATAAATTCTCCCAAAGTAAAATGTGTAACAATAAGAAATAAGGAAAATATTTTTTGAGTTTGTTTGGGAGCTTTCCTTTAGGTCAAACCTCTCTGTTTTGGTTTTCCAAGCTCTACTACAACTAATATATTGAAAATAATAAATAAAATGTGTGCGCTCTTATCCTAAATGTTCTTACAATTGGAAGAGTAATGAAAATGCAAGATAGACTATGGTAAAATAAGAACTAGAATATTGATAAATGAGAAATGTGATCTAAAGTTTGAAAGGAAATAGAAATTAGAATTATACAATGGTAGTAATAAAAAATAAAAGGATAATTTGGAGAAAACAAATTATAATCTAATCACCTCTTAAAGCTTGAAGGAAATGAATTAAATAATGGTATCGAAGAATGTTGTTGAAAGATACTACTATATTGGTGCATGAGCATCTGGGTGCATGAGCTATCCTACACAACCAATTTTTTTTTTTTTTTAAATATTTTGTCCTTTTTTCAATTTTTGGCTTGTTTTTATGTTGTAGGCTTGATTTTAAGCTCCTTTCATCTTCCTTCAATAGCCTTTGAAGATAATTTTACTCATATATTTTATTGGCCCAAAATTCAAGTGAAATAACATGACATTTGGTGTAATTTCTCATTAAACAAGGAAATGTATTTTCTATTATTTTTGTAACTCCTAGGAAGAGTTAAATGATTTGGGAATAAAATATTTTTGGGGAGTGGAGTTGTCGAATGAGGAGTTTGATGGAAATTTTTGGTAAAAGTTTGAATTTTCCTAGTTAAACATAAGAGAGGCCATTTGCATGAATTACCACACCAGAATGGAGGAGGTAGAGGTTTTGAATGGAATTTCATGGCAGAGGAAGATGGTTAGAAGTCATAACTAAGAGGACCAGTCTAAAAAAAAGGCATAAATTTATTATACGATATTGAAATGGAAACATTCAAAATGTTCTCGAAAGCTAAGAAGGAGATGTACAAAACCCATAAACTATTTTAGAAGATTCAAAGGAATGAGGGAACAATGATAAGAAAAAAGTGATAGTTTTGTGGAACTATAGTTGATTTTTGGTCCATTTCCAAAACTTGTTTGTAGAAACTTTGCATATTTTTTCTTAATCTTGCTTGTAGATGATTGTTGTTGCAGTTGAAGCTTTGCTGATTTTCCAAAATTTTGTAAACTTCTAGTATTTATTTGAATGCAAATGAAATAATCTTGTGCTAGAGATTTTATTTAAATATTGTTTTAAGAGTTGATTTTATGAAGGAAGGATGCAACAATTTGCAAACCTCTTTGGTTTCTCAATTTTTGACTGCATCATATACTTCTCATGGGCTTGATGAATTTCTCTAGAATATTCAAATGTGCTCCATAATACTAGTAAGTGGATAAGAATTTTGTTAACAATGGTAGAATTCCAAGAGAGTTTAAAAAATCATAGAGAGTGAAAGTTAATGAGAATGGTTCAAAATGGGTCAAAAAAATATAGAAGTGGAATTTAGGCAGCCATTTGGATTCACTTTAGAGCAGTTACTTATAGATTAAAGTAAAGGAATCCTAAAAATGGTTAAGTAATGATGAAATATTGTAGCAATCTTTAACATTAAGTATACATTTATGCATTTCTCTAGTGCCTAAATAATTTTATCTTATAAAAGGTTAGAACACAAGGAGATAACATAAAAGTGACACTTATGATATTGAATTTGGAAAATAGATAATAGGATGCTAAGACTTTGAAACCATGGGGGAAAAGGCTAAGATAAAGGCTAAAATAAATTATAAATTCACTAGGGGAGAAGGACACCAAAGTGAGCAAAAAATATAGAGTGAAACTATGAGTGCATGTAATTTTTGACATTATATTTTGTTCCCACTTTAGCAAACTTATGAGACTATGCTATTACACATGATAAAATATAGAACATAAAACAATATAAAATAAATACTTGTAAGACCCAAAAAGAATATTGGTGAGCAAGTAAAGTTTTTTTATTATGGTGGTTATGCCCCCAAGCTAAGAACCTATGAAACAAATGTGTTAGGCAACAAAAACCCTACATAAGAAATAGATTTGGAAAAACATAAAGCCTACACATAATAAGGATTAGATAGATATAACATGTAAAAATATGTGTTACAATACCATATATTCTAAAACATACATAAAAATACAATAAATAGACGAAAACACTAAAAACACACAATAAAACACAAGAAAAACACCCAACAAAAGAGAAAGAAAGAGAGAAAAATAGGCATTTTCTAGGAATTTTTTGATAGAAAGGAGAAACTAAGTATCGATTGATAGCTATCACACTACAATGTGTTGGAAAAATGAAGAACATCTCATTTTGTTATTTTGTATTGTCATTGATGTCACCATAATATATGAGTTGCAACTGCAAGACTAAGTCTAAATTTGTTCTAGTATTCTAGTTTGGTATTTGAACTGGTATACTGCTTATATGCTCTAGTATTTTGATCTAAAATTTTCTATCATTGATTATTGTTGTGAGTAGATTTTGGAAATGGTTTATGGATGTTGGGAGCATGTACATTCAAGATCTCATGTATTTAGATACTCGTATGATGTATCGACATTATTCTGTTTTGCTATTAGATCTATCCTTGGCTGACCTAATGGATAAATAATGTAATTGTGAATTAATTTTGTCTTGTGGAAATATGTGTGACCTATCTTAGGTTTATGCCAACATGATGTAGTGTGTTGAGCCTTTCAAATGCTTTTGGGAATTTTTTGGGAAGCTTGTAGCCGACAGTTGGTATTTTTGATAAATAAGAAGTGCATCTAATTAGGATGACCTAATTGATGCTTGCGGATAGATCAAGTATATATATTGAGAATTTTTAAAGACTTGATGATAGATAGATGATTGAGTTGTGAATGTGAATGTGAAGAAGTGAGAATATAATGAAGTGTGCCAAGTTAGTTTACTGAGCTTCATTAGAATTGAATCAACACTCATTAGGTGTACTTTATCAATTCATTTTTTGGCTATAAGCCATTTTTTCATTGTAACTTTATAGGTATTGAGCCTTTGTATTTGGATAGTGAGTCCTGGTAGTGAGCCACCCCATTTTGTTATATCTTATAACCAGTTCTACTATATTTTGAGCTAACACTCACCATGGTTTTTCCCATTTTTGGGTTTTCCACGTAAAAATCCTGGTGTTCATGTGTTTTATGATTTCCTGTTTTATCAATGCTTTTACTTATCTTTGATGTTGTATGCATTGGTATAATTGGATGGTATCTATTCAGAAATTTTAAGAAGATACTCATTCACCCCCCCTCTTAGTATCTTGGATATTCAACAAATGGTATCAGAGCTTGGTTCCTCCAAATAAGCCTAACAACTTGAGGGAGATCCTAAATATGGAAGAAATGAATGATAAAGAAGAGCTTCAGGTTGCACTTGAGGATCTTGACAAAGTTGAAAGTGAAAAAAAAGATCTAAAAGAAAATCTTGAAGATGCAAATGAATGTGTCCGAAAATTAAAAGAGCAATTGAAAAAGTTCAAAGAAAGGCATAGGGAAGTAACTAATTAGTTGAAGAAGGCTACTGAAGAGATTACTAGTTTGAAGGTGCAAGTAGAAGAGAAGAAAAGAATTGAAGAATTTCTAAACAAACTGGTACAAAGAAAGTATAATGAGTGCACTAAGCTTGAACAAGAAGTGGTGAATCTAAAGTAGATTTGGAGAAAGAGAAACTCTGTGAATTTTTTTTCAAATTGAGCTCAGACAAGCTTGATGAATTGATTTTAGGGAATAAACCATGTAAAGAAAAAGGTGGCTTGGGAATGGAAGGAGATGAAAAATCTAAGGATAACCAAAAGATCATAATAAAGGAAAGCATAAAGGAAATTCAAGGAACTTTGCTAGGAGACCCCCTATGAGATCCTAATGCACAAAGGTATCCATCTTTTAATGGCACTTGTTTTTCATGCAATAAATTTGGTCATAGAGCAACAAAATGTAGGAGTAGGATGAATCAATTGCCTAGTTCCTTGTCTTGTCAATTTTTTGCATGCAAAAGAATTGGACATAGGGCTAGTGAATGAAAAACCTTGATGATTAATTAGTTTAATGGAGGAAGAATGAATCAACCATTTAATGGCTATTATTATATTTACAAGTATGGACATAAAGCTAATCAGTGTAGAACAAGAGCTAGTTGAAGTCAAACTAATCAAATAAATGTTGTCTACTATAATTGCAACTAACTAGGACATATCCCAAGAGTTTGCAAAAGCAAAAAGGGTAAGTAGACCAATCTGGTAGAAAAGAATGAACCTGCAAAGAAGGTTGACAAAGATGAGATTAAGCAAGAAATGAATAATATTTGGAGGAAGAAAGAAGAGATTGAGACGATAGATATGTGTGTGACCTCATTTGGTACAAAAAAATCCACTAGGAATTAGACCTAGCAAGGTCTTAGGGGGAGCTTTAAAAAAAATCACTTGAACCCCCTTGATGTTTGGCATGTCAATCCTTGGAATGAAGATATGTTTGTAAAAAATGAGTAGCTAGAGGTTATTGTTACCAAATTTTCACTACAACTCGATTGGTGGAGTTGATTAAATATTGTTATATTTGAAAGTGAAAATAACATTTATTTTTGTTTATTCCCAAGTGTTGTTTGCACTATATTCATCATTCATCAAGTAATAGCTATGCAAGTGTTTTGAAAAATTGAGTTTCAGAAGTATTAATCAAGTTATTTACAAATCAAATGGAGTACAGAGCTGAGTGTACAAATGATAAACCATAATAGAATGCTTTCATTTTTTCATGAAATGATTCACATTACAATATGTTCATTTGATTACAAGAATACAAATGATAAGTACAACATTGAATTTTAATGCTTTTCTTTCAGAATGTAAATGAAAGAACAAAAGTTAAATATCCACACAAGTCATGGTTTTAGCTAATTACATTCATTGTGGAAGTAAAATATACAACTAAAGGTAAAAATAAATGAAAGCAGATAGCATAAGACATATCCATCATTTCCTGATTCTTCATCTTTAGTTGAGATGCTGCTTCTTTCTCTGTCCTACTTATGCTCCTGGGTGTGCCTATAAGAGATTGAGAGGGGTGTAAATTAAGAGCTTCAGATATGAGTTATACTACAAGCTCTACCAATAGACATATAATTCACTCTTTGAAATGCATAGAATTAACTAAAGGAAGGAACATAAAGATGAACTGAAAAGAGAAAACATCACCATCACATATTTTTTTATGCTAACATCGTTTGTTTCCTTGTGCAGGTATAGGAAAATTCATGTAGCTGATTATATTTTGAAGACCAAGCATGTGGGAAAAACGAGCTCCCACAAGGGTAGAGCTTGGCATGCTACCCCATATACATTATAGATGGGGTTGAGAGGAGTACAATCATCATGTTCATCAAGAAAGGAAATATACAACTGGAAGAGTAAAATAGAGTTCATCCATCAAGTTATTAAGTTGACTGTTTACTCATAACAATCAAGTATCCTTCATGAAAGCTATAGGTGAATAGTAGATTTAAATGAGCTCAATCAATTCAACTGGAATACATCATTTTAATAATTGCAAATCACATGTATTGTTGTACAGTTTGCATTTTTCTATCATGGGTGTTGTTATGCATCTTGTTTCATGACATTACAACAATGTTCTATCTCATAATCGATGATAGTGAATAGGAATACATAATGCCTCAACGAAGATAACTGTTTCAGATTTTCATTTCAGAAGAGAGCAAGGCATAAAACAGTTTTCATAATGGAACATAAAAACGCATGAAGAGTGCTAGGTAGAAGAGCATACAATTAAAGGCATTCAAAGGATAGTCAAGCATGGAGGAAGCTTCAGGTTTTTCAACCCTTGGGGATTTCATTGTGTTGCATTAAGTGGAGTAAATAGTACAAAGGATTTTTTATTGTTTGATATGTATTGCAAATGAAGTTGTGCATCTTCTTTCACCAACCAAGGTATGCCTTATAAGTTTTGTTGTATGAGATTGAGGCATATGGACATGAACATGTTTGATAATAATTTGAGTACGTAAAGGAATTTCCAGAATAAAGAAATATTTTTAAAAGATTTGAGTGAAGGAATAATAGACTGAGCAAGCAAACAATCTAAGGGTGCTAGTCAAAGAAATTTCTGTGTGTAGGATGGTATCATTTAACAGAAATGTGTTCCATATACTGAAGCTTTTCATTAATGCATAAATAGTACATGAATTCATCTGGAGTCATCATTTATTTCAAGTCTCTGCGAGTAAAAGCTACAAGAAGTGTGTAGAATCAATATATAGATGTGAAGCTACAACTGTGAGGACTTAATTCTAAGATTAATGCACATAAATTAGGAGTTTTTTACTCTTGAAAAAACAAGTTATCCATGGTTGGTTATCAACCTACAGCCAAAGGTGGTATTCATTTCAAATTAATTATAACCCACAAGTACAATGTTTTATTCAATATGAGAGTGCTAGGATTTTAGCCCTATGATCAAATGGTGGCAGAGATACCCTCAAGCTAGGGTTTCAGTGAAAAGAAGATACAATAGACTAGAAATATGAGTAAAAATATGAAGCCTTTCTTACATAGAGAGTAGGAATAATAAGTTTCTTCAAGTTTCAGAATACCCACATGGGGTTTCATGAACGCAGTATTAGTACCATGGTGGGTTGTTTTCAAATTTTGAATATGTAGCAAAATAAACAAATTTTTCACTATTTTTAGAATACCCACATTGGGGGTTTGAAATTTAGATATAGATACTAAAATTTCCAACCTACCCACTTTGGGATTTTTCATAGAATATAGAATTTCTTCATTTTTACAAATACCCATGTGGGATTTTGATAAAATACAAAGATTTATGCAATGCTTTTATGGTCGAGCTTGAAAGATTCAGAATAAGAATTATTATCTTCAAATAAAGTTTACCCACATCAAGTTCTTGTTTCAAAATACAAAACACATTAAAATGCATCATGGGTCGAGCCTAGAAAGGTTCCCAAATGCCCAGTTTGAGCATGAGTGGCCGTAGCCTAGAGAGAGCTTTTTGCTCTTAAAATGGTCACCATTTCATAGAAGGGAATAAGCCCATTTTTTTTTCATCAGGTCTAAAGATGCTTGAAGTAAAGAAACAATACAAACATGGCATCCAAAAACTTAAGGTTTCCATACAAAATTTGAATAGAGAAGTATCATGGTTGTGGCCTATGAGATAGATTTATACATTTTTGTTCTTGAAACTAATCTCTAGCTGAGCTATTTAAGAGTGAAATGCATGGTGAAGGAGAGACATTCACTTACCCATGTCATTGTGAGAGAAACCACACTCAAGCTTTGAAAGATCTAGAAGAAGTTGCCCATGTGGGATTTTGATAAAATACAAAGATTTATACAATGCTTTTATGGTCGAGCTTGAAAGATTCAGAATACACATTATTCTCCTCAAATACAGTTTACCCACGTCAAGTTCTTGTTTCAAAATACAAAATACATTAAAATGCATCATGGTTCGAGCCCAGAAAGGTTCCCAAATGCCCAGTTTGAGCATGAGTGGCCACGGCTTGGAGAGAGCTTTTGGCTCTTAAAATGGTCACCATTTCATAGAAGGGAATAAGCCCATTTTTTTTTCATTAGGTTTGAAGATGCTTGAAGTAAAGAAACAATACAAAGCATGGTGTCTAGAAACATAAGGTTTCCATACACAATATGAACAAAGAAGTATCATGGTCATATCCTATGAGACTCATTTATACTTTTTTGTTCTCAAAACTAAGCTCTAGCTGAGCTATTTAAGAGTGAAATGCACTGTGAAGAAGAGACATTCACTTACCCATGTCGTTGTGAAATAACATATGGAGGCCAAGCGTTGAAAGATCTAGAAGAATTTTCCCAAGCCAAAATCACATATGGCAGCCAGATGGAGACATTAACAAACAAGCACATAGTAAAGAACGCATCAGAAGTATACTAGCCGCGACCTCATGTCAATTTTTCCTTTAAAAAAAATAGTGGGGAAGTCGTGAAAATGAAAGAAGTCAGTTTACCATTGCCACAGAGAGGAGGTCAACCAGGTTGGAGGCAAATATTAGAAGTTTCCAAGCTCTCAAATTGAAACCCTAACTTTCCCATGGCAGTGGCTCATGCAGAGCTCTTATTCTCAAAAGTCATTTTTTGCAAATGATGCGAAATATGAGGGATCTCTTTGTTTTGTCTTTAGGGTTTCACTTTGCCCTATTTTGACTTAAGAATTTTGTCAATGTTTTTTAAAATATGAAGCTCAAAATTAATGCCATGGTCACTCATTCCTTAGGTCGAGCTTTTCCAACATTTCTATTGATATGTTTACCTAGGTTTTGGAATAGGCACATGGTATGGTGTTTCAAAGCCTAAAGCCCTAAGTTTTTTCTTTTTTTATTATCTTACCTTAGTGAAATAATATTCCTATAACGACTTAGGCCTTATCTTTAATTAATTTTATAGAAATCAACTGTAAATGAGTGTTCCTTGGTTTTGTTTTTTAATTGATTTTAAAGAAATCAATTAGGATATTGATGAGAAGAGATATGCCTTGTAATTTTTATGAATTTTTGAGAAAATCAATATTGTAAAGGGTGAAATAAGGTTGTGATTTTTTGCAAAAGATTTCAAAATATTTAGTTCAAAAAAATAAGTCAAATTGAGAGAATTTTAAATCTACAAGCTATGTAAAGCAGGAATAAAACAAATTGTTTTATTCTTTGCTATTTTTAGCAGATTGTTATTGCTTTTATTCCTTGGTCAGATTTGAATTTCTGGATGGAGAGATAAGGTGTTTTTTTTCACTTTAAAAGTAGATTTGGCCTATTTTGAGGAGATTTTTAGTATGTATTTACAAAAAGTGTGTTTTTTCTGCTTTTGTACAGACTTTTGGGGCAGTTTTTGATACCTTTCCTTGAGCTTTCTTCTTGAGCTTAGATTAGGGTTTTGGAGATATATCTTGTGAAAAACTTAATGTTTTTCTCAATCCAAATTCTAGTTTCTTGCTCTAATACACTTCCTGAGAGCTTGTAAACTTTTTGTACTCAGTTTAGATAGATACACTCTTTCAGTTTCAATAAAGCAACAAAGTTCTTCCCATTTTTCTAGTCTCAGTTTTGTGATGGCAATTTGATGTCTTTGTGTTTTCAAATTTGAATCCTTATATGTCTTGCTGTTGTGAATCTTTGTTTAGAATTACATGCTTTTAGGTTGCATGTTGTATTTAGTTCTTTTAAATCTTCATGCAAATCACTGATGAAAACATGTGTTAATGAGATTGTGGGGGATATTGTGATAGAGAAACTATTGTGAGTGATAAAGTCTAAATTTTCATTAGTGAATCATCTATTAGTCATAGGTTTTTTAAATTTTAGTTATTCTCTATCCTTTTTCCCAAAAAATCATTTAAAATAGGATCATCATTCAGAGAACCAGCTCACTCTTGAGATTCATTCTCGCAAAGAGTTACCCACAACTTAAGAATGTTTCCATGTGTCAATAGATTGTTGAACTTTCTGTTTTAGCAAGGTGCAAATCTTATTGATAATAGTTTTTGGCATGCCCGGTGGGACTCTGAAAATCAATTTCAAAGAAGTTTTTAATGTTTAAAGTTGCTATTTGGTGTATGCAATAGGTTATTCAGCCTTTTAGAGCCCTATTTCAATATACTTGGTGACTCCTGTTCTGATTTTATATGCAGACTTAGTGTGGTGTGAACATGAGAAAATTTCAAACTAGATCAAGTTCTGCACCTTTCGATTATCGACATTTGTCCCCACCATGAAGAAGAGGTAGAACAATAAGGAAACTGTTTGAAACCCCTGTAAGGTTGAAATCAACACCTCCTATTTTCAGCTCTTTGGTTATATCACCAAGAATCCTAGTTCCAATATCACAAGCACTGCCAATGGTAGCACCAAGACAACACATGTTTTCTCCTTTTAATGGAGGTAGTCCATTAGACATTGCTCAACATGATGACACCCCGGCTGTAGCCCTTAGAAGCCTGCCATACATCACCGGGGAGGATCACACAACACCGGTTGAGCATATTCATGACATGCCTACCCTATGCTCAATTCACAACATCACACAAGAGAACTTTACATTAAGACACTTGGATTCATCACTCGAGGGGAAAGTATTGCAATGGTTCAGAGGCCTCACAACCAGTTCAATCATGACATGGGATGCACTAGGTAATGGCCCGTATCAATATTTTGTTGATAAATATGATAATATGTCTCTATTAGAGCAATTGAGCACCATTCAGAGGGTGCCACACAAGCACTCGACTAATTTCTGTATACGTCTAAAAATGGTCATGGTTAGTCAAGCTTGTTAATTAATTAAATATAAATTATTTAATTAATCTTCTAAAGTCATCTACATATAAATAAATTTAATTATTTATTTATATTGTTCACTTTTATAATTCTTCTACCTTAATTAAATAAATAACTTTATTTAATTATTACCATCTTCCATATTCCTTTTAATTAATTAAATAGATTTTATAATTTATTTATATTAATTATCATAAGTTTGAATTTTAAATTCAAATGATATTCCTCTAAATACCTTTTTCACATTTAATTAAATATTCTAAATATTTAATTAAACACGTTCTAATTCTTCACTCTACATTTAATTAAATATTCTAAAATATTTAATTAGAAACTTTCCTCACTCTTCACATAATTAAATATTCTAAAATATTTAATTAGAAACTTTCTTCACTTCATATTTAATTAAGTATTTTATATATTTAATTAAACACTTTTCTATCATCTTCTCACACATAATTAGATATTAAATATTTAATTATGGAAACTTCTAAATTCACCATCACATGTAATTAAATTTATTTATTTATTTAATTATAAGACTTATCTCCTACTCACTTCTCAAATGGAAACTTTCCCTTAGATCTGAAAGAGAAAATTTGTGTAGAAGGAAACATTCCATTTCTCTCTCGACTTTCACAAATCTCTCACCATTCATCTCGACAAGCTTGATCTCAACCATTGATTACATTAGCCAATCAGAGTCTTTCAAAAACTCTAAAAATACCTCTGTAAATCTAAACATTGGTTACACTTCCATATACTTACATTCACGTGCACATGTTATTTTAATATCATCTAACATTTATCAGTTTTAGCAATTGTCATATTTAGCAATCATCATACTTTAGCTATCATGTTTAGTTTTGTTAATTGAATTTTAGCATAAGCATGCATTTATTTCAAATCTATTCTCTAGGAGATCATTTTGTTGATCCTAGCATATAATCTAAGAGCAAGCTAGATTCAGTGAAACATTGGAGATAAAGGACAATAGGATGCTTTCCAAGGAGCTATGAGTTTAAGAGTTTGTTTTTCTTTTAAATTAGTTTCCTTTGATCTAATGTTTTATTGGTGTGTTTTAATTTGTTAAAATATTTTTACACTTAAGATTGACCACACATTTTTGGCACCCATCGTGGGGCCTATGCCCCATTTTTAACATTTATTTGCAGTTTTTGACAAGTTTTTGCATTCTAGAATTTAGATTTCTATCGAAAATTCCCATTTTAGTGCTTTTGTGGCTTTCTTTTGCGCATGCAGGATTTCTAATGGCATTTTTGCAGGTTTTTTTGGTGCATCCAGGAACTGTTTCAACACTTCCAAGGACTATTTTAGTGCATCCAATAAACATAATAGTGCATCCATTTAGTTCATTTAATTAAAAACATTGTAAAATTTATTTATTTATTCCTTCCTAGATTAGTGCATATAGGAGTTATTTTAGCACATATAGATTTTTTTGTAGTGCTTTTCATATTTTTTTTGGCACATTTACTATTTATTTTAGCGCTTACAAGTTATAATTAAATAGAGTTATCAGTTTGACACCTTCCACAGATAGAACTTTCTCTGGTTAAAAAGAAGCAACCCTAGGATAGTCACATTTGGTTAAAAAGAAGCAACCCTAGGATAGACATGGAATTTAAAATGAAGCAATCTAGGATGGTCACCACACAATTATTTTTTTGCAGTTAAAATGAATCCCATGCTTGTTGTGAAGCAACATCTTCACATAGATTAAATCATTGTCATTTTGGTTTTAAAAAGAACATTTCTTTGCTTTGTCTGTGGCAATAGGTCTATGCTCTCCCCTTAACTAGGTGATCAGAAGACCAGACTTTCCTTTTCAATTTCATGAAAATTCACTGCTTCATTGCATCCTTTAGAGGGCCTACTCTTGTTTGAAAAAGTACTCACCCAAGTGGAACGACTCAAGTGGGTTCAAGCCAAAGCCAGGCTATTCCGCCCCACTATAAAATTTAAAGCAAATCTGGGGAAACCCTCTTTTTCCAGTAGTGTGAAAGATAACCATCCCCAAAGCCTTTGTTCTAAAGGTTGGGAGGTCTCCTGAGGGAGTTTATTATTGACGCATCGATCAGAAAACCTTACTAAGAACCTAGTGTAGTAGCCAACTGAAGTCAGTTTCTGAACATCGTAATAATCATAGTGCAAGGGGAGGGAAGAATCTTCCCCCAAGACACTCACCATATAATTGCCAAGGACCGTTTGCTCAGGGGATCTGATATCCACTTTCGTCACTCTAAGTATGTGCCTAGAAAAGACAAAAATATGGGCGCCCCTTCAGGGGTGACACAGTTGTGTGAGTTGATGCGGTTCTAAGATGTGGGTTGTTGATTATTAGGATGACCTAATTGAGTACTAAGAGTGAGTCTACCTAAATTGTCTTTCATGTGCTAAACCTGTGAAAACACTTTTTGAAAAACATTTTGATCATACACTTGATGTTTAGTATAGGGTTTAAAAAAACAACTATTTTCAGAACGTTTGTTGTGTCTTCCATCACATTAACTCAGATAAAAGATCATCCAAAATGAACATACAAAAATTTAGCTGAAAATTGTTCTCAACTATTCAGAAAATTGTTTTGGAAAACTGTTTAAGTGCATCTAGGGAGTTTCTTAGCACATTTGATTGTTTCTCTAGTGCATATGCCTATTTATGCAGCACATATAGGACACAAAGTAGCACATCTGTCATTTTCCAGAATTTTCACTTTTGATAAATCTGAGTTTATAACATCCTTGGTTTGGTAGCATCTCGACATTTCTCTCATGCTTAGAGAGTGAAAATCAACCAAGTTTGTTAGGAAATTGATTTCCAATAGGATCAAGAAGCCTAAGAAACATTTAGGTTACAAGAAAACTTTGCAACGAAGAAAGTTTTTGTATAAAAGTTGAAACGTTTTGCTCCATTATCATGAGTTTCTCCATAGATACCAAGATTTTGCTAGGGGATTCACTAACGAGTACGCTATAGAGCCTTTATATTCACGAGCCTATTTTCAGAGAAGAGATTTATCTCAATGACACAATCACAATCAACCTCTTGAGATTGATTATCTACCACAACCTTCTATTGAATATCCAACACATCCTAGTCAAATCCTTTAGTGAGTTTAATTAGGCTATTTGATATACTCATCATTCTTCAAAAACAAGGATCAAATCCTAAAAGTGCACCTTTCTAACAAATTTCTAATTTCTTGATTCAACTTCCCCAACAGGATTTTGATATCCTTCATCATTGGAAGCCACAATCAAGGGTTAGGAACATCCTTGATCATATCATAATATTTTCATCTTATCAGATCAAGACATCATCATTTTCAAACTTATCAAACGGTGATCTAAGTCTAGAAGAACATTTCAAAATCATATGCCTATTTTTACAAGATCTCAATACAATAAACTGAAAGAGGATATTCAAGAAGAAGGTGAGAGTAGTAGTCCCCTTTATAGTGTGAGTCAAAATCCTCTTTTTAATGACGACATGGGTGAAAGAGAAGAATATCCATTCCACAAATATAGAGACATGAACAAAACCCATATAGATAGCGATGATGAATGAGATGAAGAACGTCTTAGAGAGGCCGAGCAAGATCCCAAGTTTCACAAAGCCTTAGAAAATATTTTAGAGCGCAACAAAGAGAAATATTTCTTGTATCTAGCTGACAAAGGAGCTAAGTTGCCTCATGACTTTGATATTGAAAACATAAAAATTTAATCCTGAGGAAACACCCTTGTCTGATCTTAGTGCCTTGACTCAACAAGTTAAAGCACTACAAGGACAAATTAAAGATCTACAAGGGGGAGCCACAACAAATACATACGCTCTTGATGACATATGTCCTTATCCTTTTGATCGACATCTCAACTTGCTCCCATTTTCCAAACATTGTGAAATCCCAAAGTTTGATTGTTATAATGGGAAATCAGATCCAATCGATCATATTAGGGACTTTTAAAATATGACTTTAGAGTTTTCTCATGAGGACACATAGTTGATGCATTTTTTTCCTAGAATTCTTGGAGGGAAATCTATGGAATGGCTATCAAAACTCACACCACCTGTCAAGAAATTTGAGGATTTGATTAATGAATTCATATCACAATATTCCTACAACATCCAACATCAAATAACCATGATTGATCTTTGCAAGGCTAAACAAAAACTTGGTGAACCATTCATTACATTTCTTCAAAGATGGAGAAGATTGTTTGCTAGATACCCATGTCATGTTCTTGAAAAGGAAAAAATCACCACTTTTATAAACAACTTAGATCAAGAGATGAGCTATCGTCTTAATCTTCATTTTCCTCCCTCTTTTCAAAAATTGATTGAAAATTCCATTACTATCGAAAGTGCCTTGGTCCAAAGAGGGATAATAAAACTTGATGAGGACAATCCTAGCTCTTCAAATCACCACAATGATAAATCTAAGTTTTGGACTCGCAACAAAAATGTGGTTAATGATGGTGTTGTAGATGCAAATCATGTCTTTACTAAGCCATTTGTTCTTAGTGTTCCAAATGCTCCACACAACAATAACTATAACAATGTCAACTCGATCACAAATCAAGGAAACAATCCTCCTCCTTTGAGGAATAACGTGAATCAAAAATTTACTCCCAATCAAGGGAATGTTAACAATCAAGGTTACCATGGAAACAATAAAAACAAAAATTCCTTAGGAAATACCTCAAACACAAATCCACAACACTCTTCATTCTTCTCTAGTAGAAAAACTTTTACTCCACTGGGTCAATCTCTAGAATCTGCCTTTAAAGAGTTGATGGAAAAGAACGTTATCACCCTACCACCTCAACAAAATTACGAACCCAGTGTGAAGCCTCCATCATGGAATGACACATACTATTGTGATTATCATCGATGCAAGGGCCATCGCATGAATAATTGTCAAGCCTTGAAGAATGTAATCCAAGACTTGATAGAAAATGACACCATTAAGGTAGAAGGACACCAACAATCGAACGAATACCACCAAGCATTTCACAATCCTTTACCCAATTATCAAAAGGGTAAGTCTTCTAGAAAAAGTGTGAATAATATCAATGATGTTCATATAATCAATCATATCTACACTGACGATGAGCGGGTCAATGTTATAAAAGTCAAGGAAAAGATGGAATATAGGGAGGTCAATGCAACAACAAGGGCACAAGCTAAAGTTTTGTTAAAGGGCACTTCTCTGAAATCCATTGTGCCCCTACCTCAACATTAGTATGACTTAGTCAATCAACTTCAAAAAAATATTGCTTAGATTTCCATCTTAGAACTCTTGAAGATTTCCCTAGCACATAAGGAAATTATAGAAAAGGCCCTTGTTGAAACAACCATATCCACTAATCTCAATGTGAATTGATTTCAAGCCATGGTGGGACACTTTTCCTCACCCACATACCTCTTGTTCTCTAAAAAAGATGATGTTTCCATAACTCATCCCCATAATTCATCATTATACTTAGAAGTCATGGTCCACAAGTTTCATGTCAGACGGGTTCTAATAGATGGAGGTGCTAGTTTGAACATATGTACCATGAAGTTGGTTAAGGCTTTAGGATTTTATAAGGACTCCCTTGATCCCATAAGAAATATTACTATTAAAGCCTACGATGATGAGGAACGAGTGTCCAAGGGTTTAATCATGCTATCGATCAAAGTGGGACCTGTTATCAAGAATACTTTCCATCAAGTATTAGACCATGATCTTGCATACATCTTGTTGGGTCATCCTTGGATCCACGAAATACAAGCTGTCCCCTCCACATATCATCAATGTCTTAGGTTTCCCTATGATGGATAGGAGTTCACAATACCAACTGATAATTCAAATACTCAGACTTATGCCAACATAAAAGCTAGTCAAGACACTTTGGTTCCTAACAATTGAGAAGCCCCTGCTAGTACTTCTCCCAAAGTTGATACAAAAATTAGTTAGCTAACCAAAAGCTTTGACAAGAAACTATTGTTCAAGGACAATGGAGTAGGGGAGTACTCTCTTTGTCTTGCTAATCTACCTACATCACCTCGGTCACATGGGAAACCTTCTATCACACAATAATAGATATATGTAGCATCAACATCAACACAACCACCAATAGGGTCAAATACAAATTTTAATGGACGTTTTATCAAAGAAAAATTCCCCATGGAAGATCCTGAGGATAGAGAAATTCTAAGTTGGCTCTATAAAGATGAAGATGAAACAGTTCTCAATATCAAGTTACCAATTGATAAATATGGTAAGGAGTATTCAATCATGCAAAAGATGGGATATGATGGTAATGGTCCTATCAGAAAGAGAAATGAAGGAGTAGTTGAGCCTATTGACCCTCCAGGACTAGCTGAAAAAGATAAAATAGGACTAGGCTATGTTACTAACTCAACAACAACAACATCCAAGCAGTCACATGATACTATCCTAGCATTGCAAGAAGGTTCTGATACAAGAGAGACATGTTTGACAGCCATTAAGAATTTCATGGATAATAAATCTAACACAGACTCTGGTGAATATGAATGGGACACTATCCACAATGATGAGTTCTAGAGAGATAAAAAGATTGATGTGATACACAAGTATACCCCAACTCTAATTGAAGGTGAAGGTTTAGAGACCCAACCACAAGAATCTAAACTACAAGGTGACCATGATTCTAGTGATACTGAGTCAGATTTAAATGAAAAAGACTATCGTGGGAATAGTACCATCATTGATTGGCCTCATACCTCAGATCCTATGGTCAACTCCATTATGACCATAACCATAGCTGATTTCACGCAACCTGACGACCCATTATCTTTGATCCATCTTGATCTCATTGATTGGGATTCATCTAAACCTATCGATATACCTATGTTTCCAAGTGATGAATCTATTGTAAACTTCCTTTCCGAAGATGATGCAAATGATTGTTCCACTAGCGATTTTCAGCATAGAGTCTTTAATTAGGAGAGTGTCAATTCTCCTAGCTACAAAAAAAAAAAAAAAGATCTAATGGTGAAAACCAAAATTTGGCAGTGTTAGATCAAACAAAAGATAAAATAAAGAGCATATCGGATAGTGAAAAACTTTTAAAGGCACCAGATGATGGGAATCTTGACACTCTCCCAGAGCACTACCATGAGCGATCTCCTATCTTGATTGAGTCTACAAAAGCTGTTAATCTTGAAACTTTAGAAAAACCAAGGATTTTACAATTAGCTGCATCAATGACAGAGAAAGAAGTACTAGAGTTCATAGAATTTCTAAGAGAAAATCAAGTCAACTTTGCTTGGTCTTATGCAGACATGCCAGGTCTTGATCCTAATCTTATCATGCATCACTTGTCTATCAAACCAGGGGTTAAGCTTGTGAAACAAAAACTCAGAAAGATGCACCCCCATGTTGCATTATTGGTTAAGGAAGAACTGAGAAAACTCCTTGATGTGGGCTTCATAAGATCAACCGACCACACATAATGGATCTCCAACATTGTTCATGTGTCCAAGCCAGATAAAAGTGTAGAGTGTGCATAGATTTCAGAGATCTTAATAAAGCATGTCTTAAGGATGACTTCCCACTTCCAAACATTGGCACTATAGTTGTTCTGCCAGCTAGCCATGCCATGTATTCATTAATGGATGGTTTTTATGGTTACAACCAAATCAAGATTGCACCCGAAGACCAGGAGAAAACAACTTTCACATGTCCATGGGGAACTTACTATTGGAACGTCATTCCTTTCAGTCTAAAGAACATTGGGGATACTTACCAAAGATCCATGACTACAATCTTTCATGACATGATGCACACATTCATGGAAGATTATGTAGATATTGGCAAAGTCATACACTAGAGAAGGACATCTAGAAATATTGTCCAAAATATTTGCAAGATTGGAGAAATTCAAAGTTCGCCTCAATCCCAAGAAATGTGTTTTTTGGGTTACATCTGGAAAACTCTTAGGATACATAGTATCAGGAAAAGGAATTGAAGTAAATCCTACCAAAGTACAAGTGATTATGGAAATGCCTCCACCAAGGAATATTAGTCAGTTGAGATCATTATAGGGATGACCTCAGTCTATCCATAGATTCATTGCACAACTGGATGATAAGAGTTCACCTTTCACACATCTACTACATAAGAATGTTCCTTTTAGATGGGATGGAAAATGTGAGATGGCCTTTCAACAAATCAAGCAGTACCTGATGAACCCACTAGTTCTAGTATCACCAAACCTAGAAAAACCTCTAATCTTATATATTGCGGCAACAAAGACATCTTTAGGGGCATTATTAGCACAAGAAGACTCTATAGGAAAGGAATGTGCAATCTATTATATCAGCCAAAAATTAACAGGGCATGAACTCAACTACACTTTCATTGAGAAGGCTTGCCTAGCAGTGGTCTTTGCTTCACAAAAGTTTCGAAACTACATGTTAACTCATACAATCAATCTTGTTGTAAAGATTGACCCACTCAAGTATATGTTAGGCAAGGCTACATTGATAGGAAAGCTAGCAAAATGGGTTATGATCTTAAGTGAGTTTGATATCCATTATGTTGATTAGAAAGCAATCAAAGGACAAGTTATTGTTGATCAACTGGCTGAAGCACCACTACAAGCAGAACATCCCATGCACATTGAATTTCCAAATGCTGATGTCTTCAGTGTAGAATCAAAACAACCATGGTCTTTATATTTTTATGCTTCTTTCACTCAACATGGATTAGGGGTAGGCATACTCTTTGTCACCCCTCAAGGAAATACCATTCTTCAGTCATATAGGCTAATGTTTCCATGCACTAACAACATAGCCAAATATGAAGCCTTAATCACCGGACTAAAGATCACATTGGAATGGAGGATCACTCAACTATAGGTTTATGGTGCCTCATAGTTAGTCATTAATCAAATCAATGATGATTATCAGACCAAAGATGACAAACTATTGCCATACAAGAAAATGGTTGATGACTATAAAAAGTACTTCATGGACATAATGTTTATACAAATTCCAAGACTCGATAATAAAGTAGCTGACGCCATGTCCATGATCACATCATTGCTACAACTCCCAGAAACTCAGACTCACTATGAATTTCTGGTGGAGCAATCATTTGCACCTGCTTATGATACCCCTGAAAGAAAAATCATTTGCCACTTGGTGGGATCTGATTCACCTTGGTATGGAAAAATTTATGCCTACCTAAAAGACAACATCTTACCACTTGATTTATCTGGTAACCAAAAGAAAAATTTTATCGGCCAATCCTCTCACTACACTCTTATCACTGACACCCTTTATTGCCTTGGTCTTGATGGTACTTTACTTCAATGTCTTGAACATGATGAATCTAAAAAATATTTACAAGAAGTTCATGGTGGAATTTGTGGTACTCATTCAAGTGGACTAACCTTATCCAAGAAATTGATTAAAATGGGTTACTACTGGCTGACTATGGAAAGGAAATCATTCACTTTTGTGAAGAAGTGCTCAAAATTTCAAATTCATGGGAATCTCATTCGTGCTCTTGCACGAGAACTACAACCGTTCATGCTGAGCTGGCCATTTTCTCAATGGGGGTTGGATCTAGTTGGCAAGATTCATCCTTCATCATTTAATGGACACAAGTTCATCATCACGGCGAAAAAGTATTTTACCAAGTGGATTGAGGCAATACCTCTCACTAAATTCACTGACAAATAGATCTCATCTTTTATACTCAACTATCTCATTTGTCAGTATGGCATTCCCACCTCCATCATCACAAATAATGGATGGCCATTCAAGAATCAGGATATTGATGAACTTTGTGTGTGATTTCATATTCAACACAGATATTCAACACCTTACTATCCACAAGGGAATGGCCAAGTAGAGGCCTCGAACAAAACAATATTGAAAATTTTGAAGAAGACTGTGAATGATGCAGGGAAAGATTGGCGCATTCAACTCAATCCCGCATTATGGGCCTATAGAACTAGCATCAGAATGCTAACAGGAGCCACACCGTTTTCTCTTGTCTATGGAGCAGAGGCTATACTTCCTCTAGAAGTTGAGATTCCCTCACTTAGAGTATCACTAAAAGGTCTCATAATAGATGATGAATACAAAGTTTCTTGACTACAAGAGCTAGAACTCCTTGATGAAAAGAGACAACGAGTAGCTAATCATTTGAAAACATATCAACAAATGATGTCTCACAGATATAATCACAAAGTCAAGTCGTGGACCTTTTAGGTTGGTGATCTTGTTCTAAAAGAGAACCCACACAATCAGCAAGATAGAGAGAAGAAAGGAAAGTTTGAACTGAATTGGCTGGGTCTGTATGTGGTCATAGTAGTATATGGTTCAGGAGCATACAAGTTGTCAATGCCAGAAGGGGACCTATTTGACGAACCCATTAACAACATGCACCTGAAGAAGTATTATGTCTGAAGTAGTCATCAGAAACATTAGAAAAAGTCCTAAAAAAAATATCAAATACAACAGAAAAAGTCCTAAAAAAAATACAAAAACATCAAAAAAAGTCCTAAAAAAATACAAAAACATCAGAAAAAGTCCTGAAAAATATCAAAAACAGCAGAAAAAGTCCTGAAAAAATACAAAAACATCAGAAAAAGTCTTGAAGAAACCACAAAAATAGTAGAAAATGTCCTAAAAAAATGGTTACCCTGGTGAAAACCTAGCAGATAGGCATCTCGGTAGCGACAAAAAAACAAAAAAACCAAAAAATCATCATAGGGTGAAAACCTGGCAATAGGCAGTCTATTGACAAGAAAAATGTAATAAAAACAAATAGTGAAAATCTGGAAAGAAAATGCTATTTGTAGCTCTCCATCTATTAGTTCATGTTCTGCACTTGGCTTCTTAGTCTTCATTTCATCCATCTTTCCATCATCTTAGGGACATACCAGTATCATGCAACCATCATTTTCCTAGAGCGATAATGTCTTACTATGGCTTGATTATTGTACATATTCATTTTAGCAAGTTATGTTAATACTGGGGGCAAACGCTGACATACTGGGGGTAGCCAACTTTTAGGTTTTATAGAAACAACTAGAAAATGACATAAAATCCAATCATGCAAACAAACAATCAAATCACATGAACAATTATCCAATCATCGATTCGTATCACAACAGTTTTCAGCAGGTACTAATCATGACTCATATTTGGATGATCTAAAATCTGAATAATTTTTGGTAGAGCAGTACTAAATTTTGAACAATGGTTGTTTTTGATATCATCTCTCTGGAGCACACTTGATGATGTACTGAACTAGAGTGGCTAGGAAAGAGGATCATTTTTCTTTGTCTGCTGTCTTGAGGTTAACTATCCATCTGTTGCAAATATGTCATGAGACATGATTTCAAAAGCTTATCATTGATGACAGTTCCAAATTTGCATCAGAAGGTGGTTAGTCTTTGTCTGTTTATGCAAGAAATGCTCAGGTCATCTTAGTTCAATTATACCTCGATGCTTGTGTTTACTTGCTATATCAAAAATCATGAAAGTTGTACTCAGGTCATCATTGGTGCTAATTTACCCTCTGATGCTTGTATATACTTCCAACATTTTAAAAAACTCTATGATGATTCAAGAAAGCTAAGAAAAGGCTCAACAAGTAGTTGGTTTCATTTAGTTGCATTTCATTTCGCTCATTGTACATATCTGCATACTAGATTTGCATCAGATTTTTGAAAGGCTAACAAAAACATCAACGACTGTCATGTCTCTTTGGACTATTTGTGGAGGACATTTAGAAATTTTTTTCATCATCACCTCTCATCTTCATTATCATTTCATTAATCATTATCATTTCATCTAGGTCCCATCATTTATCATTTATCATTCATTTGCATATCATTTAGATCCTTTATCATTTCATATCATTCATCTCTTAGGTATATCATATCAATTTCATTTTCATATTATCATTTCATTATCATTATCATTTCATATCATTCAAATTCCTCATCATTTCATATCATTCATTTATCCATTCTGTATTTTCATATCACCTTTATTTTCATATTATCTATCATCTTCATATCATTAACATCTCACTTATCATTTTCATATTCATTTCATTTTTATTTTGCACATTTTCATCCCATTTATCACTTCATTTCATTTCACTTATCATCTCATTTTTCATTTCATTATCGTTCATTTCATTATCATTCCATTTCATTATCCTCTGATTTATCATTCATTTCATTTCATCATCCTTACAAATCATTACATTTCATCACATATCATTTATCATCTTAGCATACATCTCATTATTATTAATCATTTCACTTCATATCATTATTCATATCATTTATCATTTGTCACATTACATTCATATCATATCTTTAATCATCCTATCATTTTTCATATCAATTCATATTACAAATTCATGATGCATATCATAAACACAACATTCATTTTCCATCATATTATCATTATTTACTTGCATTTGAAAATCCAAAAACAAACATTCCATACATTTTCATATCATTTTCCAAACAACATTTTTCATAAAAAACATATCAAATATCCCATGACATATTTTCATAATCACATCATAAGCCATCCACCTGCATGACATCATTAGTATGCATCATCAATCATTTTTCATCATCATCATCATAAACACATCATATCAAATCATCCTGCATATCATGTTAGTCATCAAATCATTCAAATGCATATCAAAATCCATAACATATAGAAATAAATGCATATCACATAATCATCTCATAAATGCACATCACATCATCAAAAATCATCACCGATGCATATCATCACTCATCAAAAATAATATAAATGTCCAATGTCCAATGAAGCTAAAAATTCCAAACAGAGATACATGAGATATGACCAAAATAACGTACATGCTCCAAAAATAATATACATTGAGATGTGTGAATGAATCAATAACGATACATCAAAAATATCACATGAGTCTGATAACTCTAACTACTAGAGCCCACTGATGGAGTTAGCCTCTATGGTGGAAGTCCATTGCCTCCTACACCTCGTACCCCAAGATCTATGTGTGGTCTTGACACACCTCAACTATGAAAAGTTCAATCACAATCTCTCTATCTATCAATGCCTCACATCATGCAATCACAACCCATATCTATCTATCAAGTGACCCATATCAATGACCCATAACAGTGACCCATATTAGTGAACCATATCAAGTGACCCATATCAAGTGAACCATATCAAGTTCTCTATCTAAGTGACTCATATCATGAACTCAATGCTAAATTGATCTATCTGAATATCAAATCAAGCTACTCTATCATCATGTTACTATTTGTTTTCTTTTTCAGGAAAGAAAATTTATCAATGATCAAATCATTTTCTTATTTGTACTTTATTCATGAATACAAATATGTTTGAATCACATTATCTACTATTTGGTTTCTATCACAATTTTTTTTTTATTAGAAGTCATATCAAACATCTACTCTTTATTTTCTAAAAGCAAAGTTATTAGACAATCCATCAATCATTCTACTCTTTGTTTTTCATTCAAGAGAAACAAAGTTATCAGCTACCTACTCTTTGTTTTTCTATTTTCGGGAAGCAAAGTTATCAATTAATCATCATCCTTTCATCATTTCCATCAACAAGGGCATCATTTCAACAAGGGCATCTTTATACATCAATTATCGGGAGCTAAGTCACGAAATCCCTCTCATCATTCAAATTTCATCATCAACTCAACATTTTTTTCTCATCATCAGTGATTTACCTCATGAGGGGGCATCATCAATATCAACATCAAAAACATATCAGGTTCAAATCGGGGGCATATTAGTCACATTTTTCCGATCAAGGGAAAATTTCAAGAGCAAGAATATTTTCTCTGAAGAAATGTGTTTCACACATCACTTCAAAGAGGGGGAAAATGTATACATCTAAAAATGGTCATGGTTAATCAAGCTTGTTAATTAATTAAATATAAATTATTTAATTAATCTTCTAAAATCATCTACATATAAATAAATTTAATTATTTATTTATATTGTTCACTTTTATAATTCTTCTACCTTAAATAAATAACTTTATTTAATTATTACCATCTTCCATATTCCTCTTAATTAATTAAATAAATTTTATAATTTATTTATATTAATTATCATAAGTTTGAATTTTAAATTCAAATGATATTCCTCTAAATACCTTTTTCACATTTAAATAAATATTGCAAATATTTAATTAAACACTTTCTAATTCTTCACTCTACATTTAATTAAATATTATAAAATATTTAATTAGAAACTTTCTCACTCTTCACATAATTAAATATTCTAAAATATTTAATTAGAAACTTTCTTCACTTCATATTTAATTAAGTATTTTATATATTTAACTAAATGCTTTTCTATCATCTTCTCACACATAATCAGATATTAAATATTTAATTATGGAAACTTCTAAATTCACCATCATATGTAATTAAATAAATTTATTTATTTAATTACGAGACTTATCTCCTACTCACTTCTCAAATGGAAACTTTCCCTTAGATCTGAAAGAGAAAATTTGTGTAGAAGGAAACATTCCATTTCTCTCTCGACTTTCAAAAATCTCTCACCATTCATCTCGACAAGCTTGATCTCAACCATTGATTACATCAACCAATCAGAGTCTTTCGAAAACTCTATAAATACCTCTGTGAATCCAAAAATTTGTTACACTTGCATATACTTACATTCACGTGCACACGTTATTTTAATATCATCTAGCATTTATGAGTTTTAGCAATCATCATATTTAGAAATCATCATACTTTAGCTATCATGCTTAGTTTTGTTAATTGCATTTTACCATAAGCATGCATTTATTTCAAATCTCATTCTCTAGGAGATCATTTTGTTGAGCCTCGGGTATAATTTGAGAGCAAGCTAGATTCAACAAAACACTAGAGATAGAGGACAATAGGACTCTTTCGAAGGAGCTACGAGTTTATGAGTTTGTTTTTCTTTTAAATTAGTTTCCTTTGATCTAATGTTGTATTGGTGTGTTTTAATTTGTTAAAATATTTTTACACTTAAGATTGACCACACAATTTCAACTACCGATTTCAGAGAACATGGGACAAAATTCCTGCAACGGTAAAGCCTTTACTAGCTCATGCTTTTCTATTTTATTTAAAAGCCTTAAATAGTAAGATTTCAGTTATGACCCAATCCATGGGTTGAAATACACTCCCTAATGCTTATGAAATCACCATTAGAGCCGAAAACTATCTCATCCAAGTTGGAGATATAACCCCTAGACCTCCTATGCCTTTGTTTCCTAAAATACAACCATCTACCTCTATTGCTTTACCTCCTTTAGTTGTACCACTTGTTCCAATGATAGGTTATCATAACACAACCCAAGAGATTGTTGCTCCAGCCCAAAACCAAGAAATTCAAGAGATTAAAAGCATACTTAAGATCTTCAAAAATGACCTCATGAACATAAAGAAACAAGTTGGCTAGGAACGTAAGCCTTATCAAGCCACTTATTAGCAGAACCAGCCAAATAGGCTTGCCTTTCAAAATGATTATCAAGGCCAAAGGAGGAGTTTTAACCCAAGACCATTCCAACCATACAACTCGAACACAACCAATTTGTCAAAGGAACTTGTACCACAAAATAATATTGCCCAGGATTGCAATTGGTGTTATCCATGCAATCAGCCCCATAATCAATCAACATGTGCTAATGGCATGAGAAATCAAGCCTTAATGGTCCAAAATAGCTGTGCTAGTGTAGAAAATGTTGCAGATTAGAATAAAAAACAACAAGATAATCTTGAAGTTGCCTTGCCAAACTGGCAGAGTTCTGAGTTTTATGGAGTGAATGGCTAGGATCAACAAAGTTCTCTTGTTTCAGCCTATACCAGATCAAAAATGAGAGCTATGGATTTGGGGCAGCAAGCTAGAAATTCACAGCAGCAGCCTAGAAACAGTAAGTAGCCCATTTCGTCATCAAATGTTAACACTATAGCGCAACCTAAGATACAAATTTTGTAAAGAGGCCAAGAGATACCTGGCAGGAAGCAGTCAAAGACACATTTGTAGCCTTTGCAGAAGCAAAATGATGCTACTATTACAAAGAACCAGCAAAAGGTAAATCCCACTTCTTTCAATATTGTTGAACACCTCAGAAAAGCTATTGTCAGCATGTCTGTAGTAGATGCTTTGCACATCCCAAGTCAGAAAAGCTTGTTGCAAGATGCTTTAGCTGAGCTGTCTATTTTTGATGATACTAATCAAGGGGTTACTAAAGTCGTACTTGCAAATGATCTAGAGGTTAAGAACGACCAGAAGAATAAAGAGGTAAAGCCTCCCCCATTTTACTTAAGTCTAATTATTGGTGATAAGATTGTTCATAACTGTATGGTTTATTTTGGTGCTAGTACTTTAGTCATGCCTAAGAGTTTGGCTGATAAGTTAGGTCTTGTTTATGAGCCTAATCCCCATAAAGGTGCAGTGTAGTTAGATGGGTTTGTTATTAAAACTGCCAGTATAATTAAAAACTTGTCACTTACTTGCATGCATCCCTGAGCTTTGTTATTCATCAGGATATACATGTTATTTATTTTCCACCACACTTTGTCATTTGTCTCTCAAGAGATTTTACAACCAAGCTGGGTGGGTTTTTGTCCTGTGATTGGTCTCATCTATTTTTTAGAACAAGGTATGGTACAAAAGTGACTATAAAGTCTGAGCCTCTATCCAAAGACCATATCGAACCATATTCCATGAATCCTATAAACACTAACCTCTATGCCACCCCTGTACTAGAGGAGCAAACCATGACCTCAGACTGCAACAGCCCTATAGAAAATATGAATCTAGATGAATGGGAAGCTGAAGATCACGAGCTTGATCCTTTCCAACACACATATGAGATAGGATTAGGAGTCTATATGATTCGTGAACCTGATTTTGATATGCCTAATCTTTGCAAAGAGGAGGAACAGTCTGCAGAAACAGAAAATGAGCTTTGGAAGCTTTATTTCGATGGTTCGAGAAGCAGTATAGGTGCCAAAGGTGGAGCTATGTTGATTTCACCAGAGGGTGATAAATAATTTTTAGCTTGCAAATTTTCTTTCAACTGTTCAAATAACACAGCTGAATACGAAGCATTGGTGCATGACCTCGAATGGGCTCGAAAGAGGTATCAAATGATTGCAAGTTTATGGTGATTTAGAGATAATAGTAAATCAAGTTAGAAATCTAAATGCTGCAAAAAATGACTTGCTTAAGAAATATAAGCATCGTGTATGGGATTTAATGGAAGATTTTGATGCTTTTAACATTGTTTTAGTTCCTAGAAATGAAAATAAGCATGTTGATAGGCTCGCTTCCATAGGAGCCCAATTTGATATTCCAAAATTTTTTCACAAAGTAGAGGCATCTCAATGTGTAAAAATAGTGGTCAGACCTTCCGTGCCTGACAATAATGTGAGTTGGAAGGTTTTTGACAGTGATGAGAAAATTGTAATTTTTTTAATTGTTGAAGCTGAGTTTGCAGATGGAAACCAAAAAAAGTGGCAGCAATAGTATGATAACCAAATTGTGTAGTTGAAGACCAACAAGCTGCCAAAAGGTTTGGTGACCTTGGAATCTGTGTTCAACTTAGATGACCAAGCGCAAAAAGACAAGTACAACTTGACTGTTAAAGAAGAGCACTATGAAGTGATTGAAATCTTTAAAGGAAAGCTTCTCAAGCTGGGAAAGGTATGTAATAAAGAGGAATAGTAAGCATTTATTCTATTATGCTAGAAATTTAGTGATGTTTTTGCTTGGGAGTACAAGGATTTGAAAGGTTTTGACCTCGAACTAGCCCAACATACTATTGAACTAGAACCTGATGTAAAACCAGTAAGGAAAAAACAAAGACCTCTTAATCCCAAATTAGAACACCTTATGAAGGTTGAGTTGAATAAGTTATTTGAGAGTGGTATTATTTTTCCCATCAAGCATAATTCTTGGGTATCAAACTTAGTTCGAGTTAAGAAGAAAAGTGGGGAAATTAGATTGTGTGTTGATTTCTAAGATTTAAATAAGGCATCACTGAAAGATCACTATCCACTCCCTTCCATAGAGAAAATTCTACAGGTAGTTTCTAGTTTTGACAGATTTTCCTTACTAGATGTTTACTCAGGTTACAACCAGATTTTGGTAAAACAAGAGGATTAATTCAAAACAACATTCACAACTAAGTGGGGCACAATGGCCTACAAAAAGATTCCTTTTGGCTTATCCAATGTTGGAGCAACTTTTTAGTGAGCAATGGACATGGCTTTTCATGGCCTCATGAATAGGTTCATTCTAGTATATTTAGATGACATTACTATTTTTTCTAGAAATGCTAATGAGCATCTTGATCATTTAGAACATATTTTTCAGAGATGTAGAGAGTTCAAAGTGTCTTTCAATCTGAATAAGTGTATATTTTTTGAACACGAGGGGAAACTCAGGCATATTGTTTCAAAACAAGGTATTTCTATAGACTCTGAAAGAGTCTCTGCAATTCTTGATTTACCTTTACCAGCTCACAAGAAAGGCTTGCAAATATTTCTTGGAAGAATAAATTTTGTGAGGAGGTTCATACCAAATATTGTAGCTCTGTTGGAACCTCTCACTTCTATGCTTAAAAAGATAATGCCTTTCTACTGGACCAAGGAGGGTAAGAGAAGTTTTATGGAGATTAAGGAAGCCCTTGTAGGTGCCCCTACCCTCATTAAGCCAAGGTATGATATAGATTTCATTCTTTACGCATTTGGAGGAATTGATACTATTTTTGCTATGCTTTGCCAGCAGAACAATGAAGGTTTGAAGCAACTTGTGGATTTTTTCAGCTAGGCATTACATGATTATGAGGTGAAGTATTCATTTGTTGAGAAGCATGTTTTTGCTATTGTAAGAAGCCTAAAATTTTTTAGGCATATGCTATCAAATATCAAAATTCACTTATTAGCTACTCACTCAACTGTCAAGGATTTCTTGCTTAACAAAGATATTAATGATAAGTGTGCTAGTTGGATAACCAAGGTAATGGAATTTGATGTTGATATTAAGGTAACTAAGCTTGTTAAAGGCAAGGGTTTGTGTGAACAGATTACTCGAAATGAAGACATCAGTTTGAAAGAAGCTGAAAATGTTGACAGAGTGCTAAACAATGATGATGTAGTTGTTTCAGTTTCTTTTGCTACTTGGCTGCAGCAAATGATGCACTATTTACAAACTGGTGAGTGCCCCGAAGGCTTAGATAGAGCAAAGAGGAGATATTACAGATTGTAGGCTACCCCTTTTGCAATTATTGATGGTATTTTGTATAGGAGAGACTTTCAAGGTATTTTATTAAGGTGCATTCAGCCTGATCAAGTTGATAAGCTTTTAGCAGAATTTCATGATGGGCCTTCAAGAGGCCACTTTGCTACAAGAAAAATAGCTCTAAAAATTATGCGAGTTGGTTATTACTGACCAGACCTATTTAAAGATGCTATTGCTTGGGTCAGAAAATGTGAAAAATGTGTTTTATTTTTGGGAAAATAGAGGCTTGCAGCTCTACCTTTACATCTGATTCAAGTAGAGCAACCCTTTGCCAAGTGGGGCTTAGATTTTATTGGGCCAATCAACCCACCTTCAAGTGTGCGTCATAAGTGGATACTTACTACCACAGATTATTTTACCAAATGGACTGAGGCGGTTGCTTTAAAAGAAGCAAATGAGACTTTTGTGCTTAATTTCTATCAAGACTTAGTGTCAAGATTTGGTACTCCAGATTCAATAATTTCTGACAATGGTTTGGCTTTTATCGGTTTAAGGATTTCTGATTGGTCAGTCAAGAATAACATTTATTTGAACACGTCTTCTAATTATTATCTGCAAGGCAATGGTCAGGCGAAATCTACAAATAAGAATCTGATTTGGATAATTAAGAAGACAGTTGAGGACAATCAATGGACATGGCATGAAAAGCCGAAGTTAGCTCTTTGGGCTGACAGAGTGACTCCTAAAAAGTCCACTGGTTGTTCTCCTTATGTACTTGCTTATGGAAAAGATGCTAAGTTACCAGTTTCTATTGAGTTTCCTACTTTGAGTTTCATTAAGGAGCTAGAATTGCTAAATGAGCAACCTCTTGAAGTAAGATTTGCACAGCTGGTAGAGCTAGAGGAAACTAGAAGGGAAGCATTAAGACAACTTGAGATACATCAAGCTCAAATGAAGAGCTCTTTTGATAAGAGGGAAAGACCATGGGAGTTCATTATTGGTGATTTGGTCTTCAAGTGGAATGAATATAAGAGTAGACCTAGACGACATTCCAAATTCGATTGAATTTGGGATGGACCTTATGTGATCACGGAGTGCAAGGAGCATAATGCTTTTCAACTTTCTAAGTTGATTGGAGAGGTGTTGTCTATCCCAATTAATGGGATCCACCTCAAGCATTACCTCTTAAATAAGTTCTATCCTGTAAATAATTAGAGTAGTTGTTGCAAATAAGTGTGTTACGTATATTTCTTTTCAGTAGTTTTCTTTTCCCTAAGCACTGCTACACATGTTATGTTGGCCATCAGGGCCTGCTAGTTTTCTTTCTGCATTGTTTCATTTTTTTTTCTGCTATTTGGAGTGTTGTTGTTCAAGTTTTTTGAGTTATGAAGGGGAAGATTTGACTTTTTACCCAATGGAGTTTTTAAAGGCAATTGATCTAATGCTTAGCTGGCAAGCATTCAACAAAAAATCACCAAAATGTTACCAATTTTTTGCTATAGCTCGATTGGTGGAGCTAATTAAATATTTATATATTTGAAAGTGAAAAGAACTATTATTTCTATTTATTCTCAAGTGTTGTTTGCACTATATTCATCATTCATCAAGTGACAATTATGCAAGTGTTTTGAAAAAAATGAGTTTCAGAAGTATTGCTCAAGTTATTTACAAATCAAATGGAGTACAGAGCTAAGTGTACAAATGATAAAGCATGACATAATGCTTTCATTTATTTCATGAAATGATTCACATTACAATATGTTCATTTGATTGCAAGAATACAAATGATAAGTACAACATTGCATTTTAATTCTTTTCTTTTAGAATGGAAATGAAAGAACAAAAGTTAAATATCCACACAAGCCATGGTTTTAGCTGATTTCATTCATTGTGGAAAGTAAACTATACAGTTGAAGGTAAAAATAAATGAAAGAAGAAAGTAGAAGAAATATCCATCATTGCTTGATTCTTCATCTTCGATTGAGATGTTTCTTGCTCCGTCCTGCTTCCACTCCTGGATGTGCGTACAAGAGATTGAGAGGGGTGTCAATCAAGAGCTCAGGATACAAGTTATACTACAAGCTCTACCAACAGACATACAATTCACTCTTTGAAATGCATGGAATTAACTAAAGGAAGGAATAGAGAGATGAAATGAAAAGAGAAAACATCACCATCACATATTGTTTTTATGCTAAGATCATTTGTTTCCTTGTGCAGGTATAGGAAAATTCATGTAGCTAATTATCTTTTGAAGACCAAGAATGTGGGAAAAATGGGCTCCCACAAGGGTAGAGCTCATCATGCTGCCCCTTATACATTACAGATGGGGCTAAGAGAAGGAGTGCAATCATCATGTTCATCAAGAAAGGAAATATACAACTGGAAGAGTAAAACAAAGTTCATCCATCAAGTTATTAAGCTGATTATTCACACATAACAATCAAGTATGCTTCCTAAAAGCTATAGGTGAACAATAGGTTTAAATGAGCTCAATCAATTCAACTGGAATACATCATTTTCATAATTGCAAATCATAGGTATTGCTATACAGTTTGTATTTTCTATCATGGGTGTTGTTATGCATCTTGTTTTATGATATTATAGAAATGTTCTATCTCATAATCGATGATAGTGAACATGCATACATAATGCCTCAACGAAGAGAACTGTTTCATATTTTCATTTCAGACAAGAGCAAGGCATAAAACAGTTTTCATAATGGAACATAAAAATGCATGAAGAGTGCCAGGTAGAAGAGCATACATTTAAAGGAATTTAAAGGACAATCGAGCATGGAGGAAGCTTCAGGTTTTTCAACCCTTGGGGATTTCATTGTGTTGCATTAAGTGGAGTAAACAACACAAAGGATTTTTTATTGTTTGATATGTATTGCAAATGAAGTTGTGCATCTGCTTTCACCAACAAAGGTATGCCTTCTAAGTTTCATTGTATGAGATCGAGGCATATGGACATGAACATGTTTGATAAGAATTTGAGTATGTAAAGGCATTTCTAGAATAAACAAAGCTTTTTAAAAGATTTGAGCGAAGGCATAATAGACTGAGCAAGCAAACAATCTAAGGGTGCCAGTCAAAGAAATTTCTTTGTGCAGGATGGTGTCATTTAACAGAAATGTGTTCCATATACTGAAGCTTTTCATTACTGCATAAACAGTACAGGAATTCATCTGGAGTTATCATATATTTAAGTCTCTATGAGTAAAAGCTACAAGAATTGTGTAGAATCAATATACAAATGTGAAGCTACAACTGTGAGGACTTAATTATAAGATTAATGCACATAAATTAGAAGTTTTTTCCTTTTGAAAAAAAAATTATCCATGGTTGGTTATCAACCTACAGCCAAAGGTGGTATTCATTTCAAATTAATTATAACCCACAAGTACAATGTTTTATTCAATATGACAGTGCTAGGATTTTAGCCCTGTGATCAAATGGTGGCGGAGATACTCTCAAGCTAGGGTTTCAGTCAAAAGAAGATGGAGTAGACTAGAAATATGAGTGAAAATATGAAGCATTTCTTACACAGAGAGTAGGAATAATAAGTTTCTTCAAGTTTCAAAATACCCACTTGGGGTTTCACGAGTGCAGTATTAGTACCATGGTGGGTTGTTTTCAAATTTTGAATGTGTAGCAAAATAAACAAATTTTTCGCTATGTTTAGAATACCCACATTGGGGTTTTGAAATTTAGATATGGATACTACAATTTCCAACCTACCCACTTTGGGATTTTTCATAGAATATAGAATTTCTTCATTTTTACAAATACCCATGTGGGATTTTGATAAAATACAAAGATTTATACAATGCTTTTATGGTTGAGCTTGAAAGATTCAGAATAAGCATTATTCTCTTCAAATACAGTTTACCCACATCAAGTTCTTGTTTCAAAATACAAAACACATTAAAATGCATCATGGGTCGAGCCTAGAAAGGTTCCCAAATGCCCAGTTTGAGCATGAGTGGCCGCAACCTAGAGAGAGCTTTTGGCTCTTAAAATGGTCACCATTTCACAGAAGGGAATAAGCCTATTTTTTTTTCATTAGGTCTGATGATGCTTGAAGTAAAGAAACAATACAAAGTGTGGTATCCAAAATCTCAAGGTTTCCTTACAAAATTTGAACAGAGAAGTATCATGGCTGCGACCTGTGAGACAGATTTATACATTTTTGTTCTTGAAACTAAGCTCTAGCTGAGCTATTTAAGAGTGAAATGCACAGTGAAGGAGAGACATTCACTTACCCATGTTGTTGTGAGAGAAACCACACTCAAGCTTTGAAAGATCTAGAAGAATTTTCCCAAGTTGAACTCACATATGGCGGCTAGATGGAGACATTAACAAACAAGCACAAAGTAAAGAATGGATCAGAAGTATACTAGCTGCGGCCTCATGGCAGTTTTTCCTTTAAAAAAAATAGTGGGGAAGTCATGAAAATGACATAAGTCAGCTTACCATTGCCACAGAGAGGAGGTCAACCAAGTTGGAGGCAAATATTAGAAGTTTCCAAGCTCTCAAACTAAAACCCTAACCTTCCCATGGTGGTGGCTCATGCAAAGCTCTTATTCTCAAAAGTCAATTTTTGCAAATGATGTGAAATCTGAGGGATCTCTTTGTTTTTTCTTTAGGGTTTCACTTTTCCCTATTTCAACATAAGAATTTTGTCAATGTTTTTTAAAATATGAAGCTCAAAATTAGTGCCATGGTCACTCATTCCTTAGGTTGAGCATTTCCAACATTTCTATTGATATGTTTACCTAGGTTTTGGAATAGGCACTTGGTATGGTGTTTCAAAGCCTGAAGCCCTAAGTTTTTTTTTTATTATTATCTTACCTTAGTGAAATAATATTCCTATTTAATGACTTAGGCTTTAGCTTTAATTTATTTTATAGAAATCAATTGTAAATGAGTGTGCCTTGGTTTTTTTTTTTAATTGATTTTAAAGAAATTAATTAGGATATTGATGAGAAGAGATATGCCTTGTAATTTTTATGATTTTTTGAGAAAATCAATATTGTAAAGTGTGAAATAAGGTTGTGATTTTTCGCAAAAGATTTCAAAATCTTTAGTTGCAAAAAAATAAGTCAAATTGAGAGAATTTTAAATCTGCAAGCTATGTAAAGCAGGAATAAAACTGTTTTATTCTTTGCTATTTTTAGCACATTGTTATTGCTTTTCTTCCTTGGTCAGATTTGAATTTCTAGATGGAGAGATAGGGTGTTTTTTTCACTTTAAAAGTAGATTTGACCTATTTTTAGGAGCTTTTTAGTATGTATTTGCAAAAAATGTGTTTTTTCTGCTTTTGTGCAGACTTTTGGGATAGTTTTTGATACCTTTCCTTTAGCTTTCTTCTTGAGCTCGGATTAGGGTTTTCGAGATATATCTTCTGAAAAACTTAATGTTTTTCTTAGTCCAGATTCTAGTTTCTTGCTCTAATACACTTCCTGAGAGCTTGTAAACTTTTTGTACTTAGTTTAGATAGATACACTCTTTCAGTTTCAATAAAGTAGCAGAGTTCTTCTTCCCATTTTTCTGGTCTTGGTTTTGTGATGGTAATCTAATGTCTTTGTGTTTTCAAATTTGAATCCTTATATGTCTTGTTGTTTTGAATCTTTGTTCAAAATTACATGCTTTCAGGTTGCATGTTGCATTTAGTTCTTTTAAATCTTCATGCAAATCACTGATGAAAACATGTGTTAATGAGATTTTGAGGGCTATTGTGATAGAGAAACTATTGTGAGTGATAAAGTCTGAATTTTTATAAGTCTAGTGAATCATCTGTTAGTCATAGGTTTTTTTTTAATTTCAGTTATTCTCTATCCTTTTCCCAGAAAATCATTTAGAATAGGATCATCATTCGGAGAACCATCTCACTCTGAAGATTTGTTCTCGCAAAGAGTTACCCACAACTCGAGAATGTTTCCATGTGTCAATATATTGTTGAACTTTTAGTTTCAACAAGGTGCAAATCTTATTGATAATAGTTATACGAGTGGAACTAGAAGAAAGTATGAAGGCATGATCTTTTGGGAGGGAATTAGGGTTTTTCTAAGTAGAGAAGAAGAGTTTTTAGCATCTTGTTCAAGGTTTTTGCATTTAATGCGCATTAGGGTAGGTCATTTTTTATAAAGAAAATATGTACAACATTTTAATCAATTGTGCATTTGAAGAAATCAAAGAGATTTTTGGAACATTCTTGAAGTGATTTGGAGTTCGAGCAGTGCAAACCCTAGTTCTGGATTAGCGTGAAGAAAGAGGTATTTTACTTTTCTATGTAGTTGTGGGTTTGTGTTCTTTGAGTTGTTTGAATTCAAAATTTTGAAGAATGGAAACCCCTGTAGTTGTCAAAGTTTGGGAAAGACCTAGACCATCCTATAGGAAATATTCCTTGAATTTTTTTGAAGATGACTCTATGGGTGCCTTTTCATCAATTCCTCATGGGGTTATGTTGACCAAGGACACAAGAATGTATATTTGAGTAAGGGCTAAGGAATTCAATCACAAAAAAATGATCGACATTTGGTAGAATGAGCTTACTAGAGATAGTTTCTTAGTAAAACCTAAATACTCAAACCTATTTGCAAAGAGGTTAGACAGATGGAACAACTTTACAAACTTCAGTTCTGTGGTTGATGATGGATTTGTGAAACCAGTCCTAAGCAAAATACATGATAAATTCTTATGGACTAACTGACCTCACCTAAGAACTAAGGAGATGATTAGGGTTGTTACCAGCCTATGGGATAAAGGACCACTACCTATATTGAAAGCCAAGAAGAATGAGGTAGTAACAGAACTCAAAAGAGCCACACATGACAAGAGAGCTTTAGCAACAAATTTCATCACTAATCCGACCGTGAAGTATGTTGCCATCATGATTGGTCACAAAATTTACTTCACCTACAGAGAGAACTTTGTTTTGGCCATATCTATTTATACTACTTTTGATATGGTAGTCAATGGTGCAAACTATGACTTGTGTGAGCTTCTCTAGCAATAGTTTCTTGAGAATTTAAAGTCGACAAAAGAAAGGAAGTATGATTTTAAATTTGGCTCATTGATTATATTTCTATTATTCTATTTCACAAAGAGGCTTCCTAGAAAGAATGATGCAGTGTTGTGGGACTCATCCAGATCAGTAGCACATCAAATTTTTTATTATATGCATAGTTTGGGTGATCTAAAAATTCAAGAAAATGCTCTAACAACATTCTTTGTTGTATTTAAGAGCAACATGAATGAGAGAGATAGTATTCTGAGGAAAAATGTTGAGAAATATAAAGATGAAAATCATATTGTATGTTTCCTCTGATGAATGCATGATTGAAGTAGTATAACCCTAGACCATTTGGATTCAACCATTGGGATATGAAGTTATAGAAGATGAAGCTGAGGGTTATTGTTGTGTAGTTTTTGCACACACACCCAACTGAAAGTAGGGACCCTCTCTTTTCTTATTTTTCTCTTGTGTTTGCTTTTGGTAGGGTCTTTACTTCATCCCCTTAAGGGATAAGTCCCTCAGTCTAAGTCTTGATTCACTTGTGTGCATTAATGAACTTGAATTTTTGATGCCCTCCTACAACTTGAAGTAATGGCCTAACCCTTAGAAACCACCTTATAGTAAAAATTTATGAAAATTGGGTGAAATTGACTAAGTGATGGGAATTTTTAGAAAATCTAAGCAATCTCGGATTACCCGACCCTTAATCTTGTTTATCCTAAATTTTCCTAGGGTTGTATTTCCAAAAAGGGCAAAGTGTTTTGTCAGACATTTATTGAGGTCATTAATGCACTAATTTGGTTTTATATTTGATCTTGGCATTCATTTTGCTCATTTTTATTTGGAGAAAGTTGAGAATCATCTAGCCATCTTTCATTGTGTGTCAATTTTGCATTCTCTTGAGGGATTTCTTGCTCAACTAGTGATCAATATTGGATTTTGAGGTCTTTTCATCACTTTCTTTGGTGTGATTTTAAGGGTTTCACATGAAAGGTATGGCATTCCACTTCTTCAGCTACTTCGGTCTCATTCTTCTTTTATCGTTGTGTCCATTGGTTTGTGCATAGAGTTTATTTATTTGGAGGTCGCAAGGGTCTATTTCCTACATTGATCATTGCTCGTATGGCATGGTTAGGGTTTATTACTACGTCATTTTTTTTCTAGGGCTCGGTGAATGGGTGTGTTAGGACTCTCATTTTGGTGGTTTAAGCAAATGAATAATTAAGGAATGTCCCATTTTGAGTTTTGAATGTCCAATTTGTAGTGAATCTCCTTTTTTCGTTCCATCTTGATCAAGCCCTAGGAAGGAATTCCTGCCAAATGAGTTAAACCTAAATGTTGGGATTTAGATCTTTGAGACATTGCATGGAACCACATAAATCTTAGCTTGAAATCATTTGAGTGGGTGATTCATCAAAAAATTAGTCAGATCTCACAAATGTAGCTCAAAATTTTCAAAACTTAGCAAATTTCAATACCAGATGATATCTCAGAGAATCCAAGCTAGCTCGGATTACCTAAGCCTTAATCCACTCAAATAATTCAAGGTAGCTCAGATTAGCTTAAGGTTTCATGCTTGTATGCGATGAATGATGAATTCAACTTGAGTTTAGAAATTTCTGAGTACCTAATATTTTTCAAATTTTGGGGAATCCAAGGGTGGCTGAAATTTATGATCTCCAAATTTTGTGCTTAATGTTCACCTTTGAATTCCATATTGATTTTAAGGCTTGAAGAAAGCTCATGTATTGCTGAATTAATTTTTTTAATCTCATGGGTTTCAATTTGCAAGACGAATTTGAATTGTTTACATTTATGTGGCTAACATTAGTGAATTCAAGGAGGGCCAGATTGACCGAACCTTAGTTTGTTCAAAAAATCTGACCAGGCTCAGATTCTCTGAAATTTTGGTTTTGGAGATCAAATTCAATGTAAATTTGGTTAATGTTGGATCTTGATGATTTCTAATGATGATTTTTGTGCTTTAATGATGAAATGATCATGTTAAGGGAATTTGTTTGGTTGAATTTAAAATGTGTTATGATAGTGCTTTCCTTCTAGTAATTGTGTTTTTTTGTTATTAGATGCAAGCACTAGAAAGTCCTGATAAGAAAACTATGAACAAGGTTGCTCTGGCACAAGAAGAGGTTAGAAACAGACAAGAGATAATCAATTATGATTTCAATGGAATCTGGCTCGAGAACAATATTTCCTCTACATGGTCAAGGATCATAGACACCAACATGGGCCACATAGATTATGATTACTTCCACCAAAGAATGTTTGGGAAGGCACCTACTAATCTTGCACAAAAAATCACCCACACAGGCCTGGCAAAAGCAATAGGCTTTCCACCCACACAACTGTGTCTAGAGTTAGTTTTGGAATGTGCAAGGCACTATGATTCTAGGACTAGGATCATTGTTGGTCCTTAAGGTAGAGAGATGGAAAATATGAAAGAAGAATCTATTGCAAAGGTTTTCAATATTGCCTCCCATCACAAGTTTATTGAAGAGATAAACATTGGGGAGTTTACCAAATTATATGAAGAAGACCCCTATAGAGCTTTGGAAATAATGAACAATGCTTGGATTCTAAAGCCAAAGCCCCATTATTCAAAACTACCCAAGCAATTGCATAGGAGTGATTTCAAGCAAGAGTACAATGATATCATAACTCTCCTAGGTAGGTTCATGGTATTGGAAGAAGCACACATATTCCAACCTTGGATGTTCCACCCCATTACCTAGATTGTGGCCAATAAGCATTATCATTGAGCAAGGATCAGAACCAAAAATATAGATGCCCAATTGAGGAGTGTACAATAGACCAACAAGTTCACAATGACCTCATATTTGGTGTATATGCTAGCACACAAGAACAAATACAAAGGTCTCACCTATAAAGGGATCTTGGGGCAAGATAGAATATGGGAGGTATATCCCTAGTTGCAATATAAGACATCAAATTACAGGAGGGCCATTGATGCTTTCTTCATGTACATTCCTAGATTATTAAAGGATGCCCTTCACATGAGGATCTCTGTAGTTGAAATGGATCTAATAAAGAATTATGGCCAGTGGTTTATTCAGTTCCAAAGGTTGACATATATTAGGGTGCAAGGATCACTAGTTGCTCCCCTCAAATTGCCAAGATATCCCACCAACAAGCTCATCTTGTTGGAATTGACTAAATAGATGGTTGGCTTTGAGGAGATACTACAAAGAGGAAACATAAAGAAGAATGGATTGGGATCAAAATTCCCATTAAGAGTAGGGGTATTGGAATCCTTCCCCTTTATTCAAAGTTCTTAACATTTAGAAAAGGAGATGACTCAATTCAAGTTATACTGCCATACTAATAGTGGCAATTTTGATCCCTATGGGAAGGTTGTCAAGCGAGAAAATATAAATTTCAGGCATAGAGATCATATTGAAGATTATTTGGCCAATTGTAGAGATGAGTGGGAAGTCATTAGAAGAAGATTCTCTAGGTTTCCTTTGAAGTTGATCAGATTGTATAGAATTGTAGAAGTACCAGACCAAGTGGAGGATGGTGAAGCATATCTCCTTCAACATCACAATTATGAGCTTCATAAGAATAGGAATTTTCCTCCAATTAATTGGTCTGAGGAGGAGGTAAAAAATCTAAATCAACTCACATAACTAGTCAAGAAGTATTCTAGATTGTGGGTCAAGCATCAAGTTCTGGAATTGGAGGCAGATGGTCTTAAATTCACCTATGATCTAATGGGAGATATGGAATCCCATGATGAAGAAGTTGAACTTAATAAGTAGCATGAAGCTATTGGGCCTAATGATGAAGGGGCCATTCAAGAAACAATTTTAATCAAAATAAGAAGTAGGAGCCAAGGGAAAACAAAGAGAGTCCCTCAGGATAGTGCTCATATTGAAATAGGGGAGACCTCATAGCTAGTGAGAATGAGAAGAATAGTGACTAAGAGGTAGAAGGCTACAAAAGCCATGAATAATGAAGCTACCACAGATGCTCCCTCAGCTGCAAAAGTGATAGAGTTAGAAAGTTATAGGGAGAAACCTCAATTTTATGTGAGGAGACATTCTCCAAAAGAGAGTTGCACAAGTAGACCGCGAGAAGACAATGGAAGAAGATTTGATTGATGAAGAGGCACCTATGGATGATCTTGAGAAGAGAGCGGTTACAAGAAATAATTCCCCCATCCCTTCTCCACATTCACACCAAGAGGTGAAAATTGATGAAGAAGCCCTTCCAGAAGAAGGAAATATATCAAACAACCTTGAACAGTTGAATGAAGAATATGATGACATCTCTACTCCTGACAGTGGGGAGTGGAGAGAGTTTGTCAAAGAAATGAAGCAATCAACCTCAAGGTATGAGAGTAAGAATGTAGAATCATAGGTTGTATAGAGAAGAGTATCAAAGTCTCCTAAGAGTGTAGTCATGGATGAACTACATAATAATCTTGGAGAAGAAGTTGATAAAGAAGAGGATGTTGTTGACAGTCCTAATCAAGACAAAGGAGGAAAAGAAGATCAACCAGATGTTGAAAGAAATGTTGAGGTGAATGTGATAGATAGTCTTGAAAAGGAAGTAACAACCGAAGCACCCACAACTCTAGATTGGCTAGAAAGGAGACTGAGCAAAAATCCCATCATTGTATAGGAAGAAACACCAAGTTAGGACAAACTAGTGGAGTAGTTTGGACAACCCAAACAAAGGAAAAAAGCCAATACTATCTACAATCACAAGAGATGAATTCAATAACAGGGTGATTCATGTATTAGTCCATCCTTCAAATAATCTTAAGGATGAAGTTAGTTGTTCAGACTACAAGGTACAAAAAATTAACCTGGGACCTACAAGAAAAGATCAAGAGAAGAAAGAATTTCAAGAATCCTCTCAAGCCATCTTGAGGAGATTAAACAAAGAGACAGGAGAAAGAGAAGTTGCAAAAAAGGTTAAATGATGTGTATAAATATGTGCAGCATTTGATGAGACCTTTGCAAATAATGGGTAGTGAAGGAATTGTGCCTGAGGGATTATTCCCTAAGGAGGCACTCAATGAAATTGAGAAATTGAAGTCTTTTGTGCACTCTACACATAGTTGGCTCATGGATATAAGCAACAGAGGAGATGAGGCTATTGAGAAAATTCTAAAGATATCCACTAATCCCTCTAATTTCCTTGAGCACACTCCTTAGTTTGTTGTTGAACATAACCTGATTGATGAATCTACTGCCAATGAATTGAGGAAAATTCTACATGTGCCAAAGGAAGAAATGGCTAGGGTAGATGTCTTCTCCATGGATGAGATTGGAAAGATGAAGGAATGGGTAGAATTTTGGAACTACAAGAAGGAGCTTCTCACCAAAGCATTGAAGAAAAGCATGAAGTTTTAGGGTAAGATGAATGAAATTTATAACAGTTGCACAACCTTTCTAGAGATAGTCACTGGTAGAAGGAAGTTTGGGAAAAATAATATGAATATTGGAAGATTGTAGGAATGGTGGCATGGAGTTGATGATCCATCTGATGGTGCCCCAATTGCTAAATAAAATCAAGAGGAAGCTACAATTTACATTTCAAAATTAGGTATGCATCATGAATTGTAGATAGAATGGAATGAAGTTATGCCTCAATATCTAGAGGAATTTAAAAATCATAAAACTAGAGTTAAATTTATTCTAGTTCCAAATCTTGAAGATGTGAAACAAATATTGGATAAATAAAAATAGTTATTTGATAAATTGGGAGCCAATCAAGGAGAGAAAGATAATGATCAACAAATAGTTGCATAGTTTTTCGTGCTAGACATGTGATCCAACCAGCCAGGATAGGTGACCTTGAAGTTTGTGCCATATGAAGCTACTATTGGAGAATCTACACTGACCTAGAAGAAGCCCCAAGTATTAAAGTTTGGAATTTCTATAAATTGGGCATTTTTCCTCATTTGTAAGGGTTAGAATTTAGAAAAACTAAGTGATAGTTGCAAGAGTTATAGCTAGGAGTTAGTATTTTCTGAGAGAAAATGCTATAACACTAAATACTGGAATTGTTGCAACATTGGGTGATTCAATATAAGTAGAGACAATGTTCTTTGGTGCTCTTTCTTTTGTTGATTTATCTTGCATGGTTCTTGTTATTCCATCTCTTTGAAATTTCTTTGAGATCATTAGATATATGTTAGATTTAGAAGTTAGATGTGATGCAATGGGGTTTATGATTTGGTATTCAAAGTTTCTGACCAATCCTTGGTCCATAGTTTTAGCTACTTGTTGATTGTAAGTAGCTGTGTAAAATTAGCCCAGGCCTTGAATTTATGTGCTTAGTTCAATTGTGGGTATTTATTCATTTCAATTGCAAAATAGGGTTGATTTGGGTGAATGTCTCATGATCTGAAATTTTTTAATTCCTTAGAAGATTACACTATTTATGTGACATTGCAGATTATATTTGGGTTAAGCAGGAATTGGTTTTCAAGGATTGGTCCATTTTGAGTGTTTTTTCTTTTACATATTGGTCTTAGGAATTAGTCCACTATTAGGATTTCTCTAGACCCTTATCTTTTTCTATTTTTTTTATTATCTGAGTTAGATTTAGGATTTCAAGTATCATTATATTGCAAAATATGATAAGTATAAAGTTTCATCATTTGTTTTGTAAGGTCCGTTTGTGATTACCAACATTTTAACATCATCACTAAGTTGTTTCTTGCATTGTCAAGACCTAACATTAGAGACCTTGGGGTTATCTCTTGAGGCTTGTTGATAGATATTTACCTTTCAAGAGCGATATGATATCATATTTTGTCTGAGTTGTTGTCCAAAAAACACCATCAATAGATTGGTGCTAGAAGGAGGGTTTGAATAAGCAAGCTGGATCATTTTCTGTCTACCATTTCTCCTGAAAGATTTTGAACAAGAACTAGATCTATGCTAGGAGAAGAAGAGTTTCAAGAATTGCAAGCTCCTACTAGGTCAAGAAGGACTAGAAGAGGGGGAGAATCATCATCCACCCATCCACTACCATCATCCCCATCATCCTCACCTTCATCAAGTCCATTTGATTATGATTTTGAAGCCATTCATGTTTAGCAACCTTAACTAGCCATAAATTAGCCTCTATCACCTCCACCTCCATCAATGGATTTCATAGCTAATAACCCATCTCCATTATCCTTCAACAATTACAATGTCATGACAAAGAACCCTAAGCATTTATGCATACTAATGACCCTAATAGAATTGCAGAGGAGCACATCAAGATTTTTTAGACCTGTCTTAGGGATAGGGGAATTAACCATGAGGATGTTGCATGCAAGGTCTTTCCTTATTCCCTAAGAGAAGATGCATTTTAATTGTATAATCATTTTCTTGCTAGGTCAATTCTTAATTGGACTGAGTTGGAAGCTACATTTTTGCAGAAATTTATGATTCCCATTAGTGCTAATGAACTTTATTTGCAGTTCACCAAGGTTAAGAGAGAATTTAATGAGCCTATAGGGTCCTTTAATAATAGATTTCATCGTGCATACACTAGATTGCAGTCCCCTTATGTTGTAGATGATTCTACTTCTTTGGAAGGTTATTATGAATCTTTGGATAGTCTCACAACCACCTTCCTAAAGTGGAGGATTAACCCTCTATCTACTTTGCTTGATGCATACACTGAGGCTATCAAAGTTAGTACTAATTTGTGACAACACTTGTTAAGGCCCTTACCATCATTAGGACCCATTACTCACCCAGGGAAAGTCCAGGCTCTTAATCAGGCACTCACCAACCATACCCCTATTATGAACCCAATGCCACAATTTCCTATAGTCCCACATCTAGGATCTTCAATAGATCAATTTCTACCCATGCCTAATTATCCTCAACAAAGTGTCAATCATCCCCTTCACCCGCAATAGTGGGATAGTTTCCCTACATATCTGCAAAATTTTGAAGTATTGAATTAGTCCCTAAGCTTTGGTGCAATGTTAGGGTATCCTCAAAACAATGTGAATCAAATCCCTCATAGTTATCCTAATAAGGAGAGACTAGATGAGCTAGTTGAACAAGTGAAAAGGTTGAATATGGAGGTCACCTATTTGAGAAATTAGAATAGTCAACTCTAGGCTGCCTAGAGGAATATGCAGTCCAATTATAATAGGGAGAATAGGGATTCCCAACAAGGGTAAGGGCAGAGCTTTGATAGAGGGAATTTTTTTGAGAAAGAAATCTTTTGGCCAAAATTTTGACAAAGGATAGACAGGTGGAAAAGGATTTGATAGAAGACAACTACCTAGGAAAAATAGAACATGGAATATGAGGCCAAACAATGGAGGTGTCCCTACCCCATTGGATTAACCTGCTAACCAAGAAAAGCCTCCAAGTGGTGTGTATCTAGTTGAAGTTGCTTTATCTGGTTGGTGTAGACTTCACAAGACAAGTCAAAATTTTGAGTTGGACTACCCAAAGTTCCAAACTATTGCATCTATACCATCCACTCCTTATGACTCCCCAGTATTGGTGCCGAATCATTCTCCTTTCCCACAAAGTGAAGAGAATGTACTTGAAGAGGAGTCAAGTAAGAAGAAGAGGAGATAGATCAAGTGTGCAATGGAGATGAGATTTCATAGTTATTCAATGAAAGCACTAAGAATGACACTAGCCCTTTGGATGAAGAAGAGATGGGTATTGAAGAAGTACAGACATTCCAACAACCTGTTAAAAAGTATGATTTGAGGAATAGGCCAACTATAAGTCCACAAGCTAGAGGTTCATTTACTACTTCTATTCCTCCAAACAATTTCACCACACCTCCTGATTCCAATTCCAACAATAATCCCACATATCCTCATGTGCCTAGACAATACCTATCCAAAGATGGGCAAGGACAAGTTGAGTTATCAAAAGGAAGGAGCGTTGAAGAAATCAAAGACAAGATGGTGGAATATCTCAAGGATCCTCCTACTAATATGAGCATAGAGTAGCTAGCTACATATGTGGTAGAGGACTTAAGAAACTAAAGGTAAGTATTTCTACATTTGAACTATTGAGATTCCCTGCTATTAGAAATGCAGTCTTAGGAGCTTATAATACAAATCTAGTATCACAAGATAGAGCAATTAGTGGAACAACTGGTAAAGTGTCTAATCCCTAAGTATCGAAAGATCAAGGGAAAGTTCAAACACAACCTAGGGACAATGGGAAAGAAAAGGATAAAAATCAGGTTGCTCAGGTTCATACCCATCTAACTTTGTTCCAAGGTAGAACAAAAAATCCTCCATTTCTAATTTTTGTTCATCTTTTTGGCAAGAATTTGCACAACTTCCTGCTAGATTCAAGTGCCTCCACGAATGTGATGACCTTTGTTGTCTATAGAGCCCTAGGAATTACCCCTATTGTCTCTCAAAATAAGGTCACTCAACTAGATAGAACGAAAGTAAATGTGGTGGGAGAACTAAACATGATTCCCATGCAGATTGCTTTAGACCCCAAAATTCAACAAGTCATTAATATATAGGTAGCAGACATACCTGATACTTATGGTTTGATTCTGGGAAGAGAATTTACTAAAGAATTAAATGGATATGTATCAACTAATCAATCCCACATGTGGCTTCCTTGGAAGGGGGTTTCGAATCAAATTAGGATCGAGAGAGAACCCCATATGAAGTATGTAATCATAGAATATCAGAACACTTCAAATGAAATATTTGTATCAGAAGTAAACATGGGCAATTATGTTCTGGCAGCCCTTGTTGAGGAGTTAGATGTAGAGGAAGTATTCACGTTAAACAACACACCAGTTGAATTCATAGTAGAATCTAATAGTACTAAGGAATTAGTGGAATCTATTGAAGGAGAAGATGACCCAGAGGATGGGAAAATTAGCTTGATAGATAACTTCCAGGAATTAATTCAGAAATGCATAGAAGATCAGATTCACCTAGGCAAACACATGAATTTTGAGGAGCTATTACTTCCAAGTTGGTGTAGGGTTCATAATGTTGTGCACTTAGAACTAGAATGTTGCTTATTCCAAATAGTAGTAGAATAGATACAGAGGTACATCAACCCTACTCCTGCTATTATAATCAAGGTAAAAGTACTCAAGATGATCCCAAGGGAAAAATATTAGTGCCTTCCAAAGAACCCTCTGGCAATGGCAACAAAAAAGATAAATCAAGAAGATCTGGAGTTGTTGGTTGTTGGACACTAAGGTTTGATGGATCCAAGTCAAAGCAAGGTACTGGAGCAGGATTTGAGTTGACCAACCCTAAAGGTAAAACTTTCTTTGCTGCTCACATAATTCAATTTCATTGTACCAATAGTGTAGATGAATATGAGGCTTTGATTCATGGATTGCTTATGGCATTGAGAAAGAAGGTTAAGATTCTGAAAGTGTTTGGAGATTCTGAGTTAGCGGTTAGGAAAGTTAGGAATCAATATTCATGCCATGATAGAAGGATGACCAATTATAGGCATAGAGTATGGGACCTTATTGAGGGATTTTATGCCTTCAATATTCAGCTGATACCTCACAACAAGAACCATATTGCAAACTCTCTAGCTCAGGCAGCTCGTACCTTGCAGCCCCTATCACTTTCTAGATTGAAGAAGTTCACTATGGAGCTAACTCTAGTACCTTCAATACCTGACAATGTGACCAAATTTTAGGTTTTTGAAGATGACAAGCATATCTTGGATTTTATTGCAAGCTTTGATGTGTTTACTTCACAAATCATTGGCAAAGCTGAGCCTCAAGAAACAAAGATGGACCTAGAAGGGGTCATCAATCTAAAGAATAATACTATTCCAAGGGGAATGGTGCAGTTGGAAAGGATTTTTGACCTTGATAGGATAAAGGATTAGGATCAAGAGGCTAAGAAGGAGTCCATTAGTAGTCAATGTGATACATGCAACATGGGAACTCTAGATAATGTGAAGAATGTCTTTATTGGAAAAGTGGGTACTCTAGAGGAAAGGAGAGGAATTTTTGATTCATTGCATACATATCAAGATGTAATAGCTTGGAGTTATGAAGATTTGAAGATATATGATACTTCAATTATTACCCATACTATTCCTCTCAAGCTAGGGGAAAAAAATTTTAGACAAAGGAAAAGACTAATAAATGCCTTGCTAGAACCCGTCATTCAGAAGGAGGTTCAAAAATTATTGTCTTCCCATATCATATTTCTAGCTAGACATTCAACCTGGGTTGCCAATTTAGTCCCAGTGAGGAAGAAGAATGGAGAAATCAAGCTCTGCGTTGATTTCAAAAATCTCAATATGGCATCTGAAAAGGATAACTATCTAGTCCCATCACTGGATGAGGTCCTTTAGATTTTCAATGGATCTCAAATGATATCCTTCTTAGATGGATACTCTAGATATAATTAGGTTATGGTACAATACGAGGATAGGCGCAAGACTACCTTCACTACGAAATGGGACACTTTTGCTTATATGAGAATGCATTTTGGGTTGATTAACGCTGGAGCAACTTTCTAGAGAGCTATGGATATTGCTTTTAAGGACATCATTGGTAAGTGCATAATTATTTATATGGATGACTTGACAGTTTTTTCCAAGAAATGAGGAGATCATATTGTAGATTTGTGCAAAGTGTTTCAAAGATGTAGGGAATTTTACATTTCACTTAATCCAAAGAAGTGTATCTTTGGAGTTATTGAAGGAAAGTTACTTGGACATTTCATTTCAGAGAAGGGAATTGCTACTGATCCTGAACAAGTGGAATCCATCCTTAAGATCTAGCCACCTACTAGTAAGAAGGAAATGAATTCATTCTTTGGAAAAATCAACTTTCTCAGGAATTTTATAACTAGATTTGCAAAAATAGTTAAACCTTTGAATTCCATGTTGAAGAAGGAAGAAAAAGTTGAATGGAATATAGAGGAAAAAGAGGCATTTGTAGAAATTAAGAGGGAAATAGCTAGAGCTCTAGTATTGGTGAGTCCTAATTATGCCAAGCCTTTCTACATTTATTTGTTTGCCTCTGATCATTCTTGTGCTAGCATGTGAACACAAAAGTAGGAATGAACATCCCATATCATCATGAGTGCTCCTCTAAAAGATGCAAAATTAAGATATGCAAGTGTGGAAAAGTAAGTATATTCCTTGTTAAAGCTGTAAACATATTCAAGCATTATATCTTGAGGAATAAGGTCTTTGCAATAGTACTTGACCCTATAGTAAAGCTTCTGGTCATGCAAAATGAATTAGGAGAATGCAGAGTGAAGTGGGAAACCATGTTAGAGGAATATGACATTGATATCTAGCCCATGAAGTTGGTAAGAGGACAAGGATTAACTAAGATGATGGAAGAAATGGGTCTTGATCTCATAGCTTAACACTATCACCTCCAGGATGTTTCTCCTGGTGAATGGTATGATATCATTTACTATATTTTAAATCAACAATGTCCTGAGCATCTCAATATGGTACAATGGAGAGAATTACATTTAAAGAGTGATGAATTCATATTGAAAGGTGTCATCCTATATAAGAAGAACCATGAGGGCATCTATCTCTAATTCCTAGGAAAAGAAGAAGCTAAAAGGGTGATGGCTAAATTCCATGACAGATATGGGATAGTCCATGGCTCTACCCCTTCCACTACAAATAAGATCTTGAGGGTCGGTTACTATTGGCCTACATTGTTCAAAGATGCTCACAACCATGTGAGGACCTGCCATGTGTGCCAAACTACAACAAGTAAGGAAAAGTATGTATCTCTCCCACTTCAACTGGATATAGAGGTAAAACCATTTGCACAATGGGGAATGGACTTTATCAATCCTATCAATCCACCTTTTTCTATAGGCCATAGGTACATTCTCACTGTCAGATTACTTTACTAGATGGACTGAAGCTCTTGTGAGTAAAAAATGTACTTTTGAAGTAGCAATCAATTTCATCAAATCAAGTATCATCAATCACTTTGGTTGTCCATATGGTTTAGTTTGTGATAATGGCCCTGCATTTGCATCACTAAAATTTTCTAGTTGGGATTTTGATCATGGAATCATTGTTAAATTTGCATCAAATTACTATCTACAAGGTAACAATCTAGCCGAGTCTTCAAATAAGAATATTTTAACAACCATCTGTAAGTTGTTGGAGAGGAATTCCAAGGACTAGCACACCCAACTTAGGTTTTCTCTTTGGGAAGATCACACTAGACATAAGGCCTCTCTAGGAACTTATCCTTATCACCTTGTGTATGGTTTGGAGCTAGTATTTCTGATCCATTTGAAGATCCCCACTTTGTAGTTCATTAATGAGTATTGTGATGAAGGGGATAAGCATGAAGCCCATTTATCTAAAATTTTTCACCTTGAAGAGAAAAGAGATGAAGCTTTAGAAAACTTTGCTAAAATCAGGGTGTAGTTATGAGATGGTTTGATAGAAGAGCCAAGGTGTTAGCCTTCAAAATATATGACTTGGTTCTTTACTGGGATAAAGCATATGATTGAAAAGTGGAGCATGGAAAATTTGACAAATTTTGGCTTGGCCCCTACCAGATTTCAGAGATTCAGGGAGATAATGCTTTCCATTTGAAAACTCTCACTGGAGAGGATATCCCACTGCCTGTTAATGGGAAACATTTGAAGAGTTACTTCCAATCCTAAGTTGTTCACAACTCTTTCCTTGTAGATAGTTAGATTAGGTTTCCTTTCTTTTGTTTTTATTTTGATTTGGTTAGGGTAGGTTTGCTTTCTATTTTTCTTTGCTTTTGGGTCTTCCTGTTTTCTTTTGGGATTGTTGCACTCTTAGTATTTCTTTTAAAAACTCTAATCAACCCTCCAAGGTCAATTGGTAGAGTTCCTTTATTCAGTGTCACATATGTTCAGAGTAGATAGGTCACTCGATTAAGTTAAGTCTGGAATGTGTTTGAGTCTCACATTTACACACATATCTTAAGAGATTTTGAGGTTGCTAAAAGCTCCCTATGAAGTTTGGTCATGTGAAAAATATTATATTATGCTTCAATGCCATTATGGTTCTTAGTGCTCAGTGTAAGTTTCATTGCTTACAAGGTGAAGGGAAAGTTTAAAAGATCTTAAAAGAATATCAAAAGAAAAGAAAAGAGAATATTGAAAAATCAAAGAAGGTAGTCACCTTATCAGGAGTTTCCAAGTATCTCTACCGGGGCTATAGATTCCTAGCTAGTAGTAGAGATATGCTTGGGAGAGCCACAATGATAACCTCGTTGGGGCTATGGATGCCTGACTGGCAGCGAGGCTCTATCCAGGATGCTTTTGGAGTTAGAATCTTTATGTAGCTTGATTAGACTAAATTTGGTTATTGCTGCAATTGAGGAAAGGAAATGAATACATGTGCACACACTCTAACTCTGGAACCTAGGAAAGGTTTGCTTGTCTGTGGAATTTGAAGCTCTATTTGTAGGTGACCTAATGCAAGGACTGAAACCAAAATTTTTGGGTTCTTGATTCTAGTTTGTCATCGAAATGCTCTAGAGCATTTCCCCAGTAGGAGTCACCATTTTTTGTGTAGTTTTTGCACACACGCCCCGCTGAAAGAAGGGACCCTCTCTTTTCTTGTTTTTCTCTTGCATTTTCTTTTGGTAGGGTCCTGACTTCATACCATGAAGGGATAAGTCCCTCAGTTTGAGTCTTGATTCACCTATGTGCATTAATGAACTTGCATTTTGGATGCCCTCTTGCAACTTGAAGTAATGGCCTAACCCTTATAAACCACCTTGAAGTCAAAATTTATGAAAAATGGGTGAAATTGACTAAGTGATGGGCATTTTAAGAAAACTCAAGCAGGTTCGGATTACCTGACCCTTAATCCAGTCATATAATCTAAGGTACCTCAGATTATTTGAAATTTTCCTTAGGGTCAGATTTCTAAAAGGGAAAAGTGTCTTGTTAGTCATTTATTGAGGTCATTAATGTGCTAATTTGGTTTTATATTCAATCTTGGCCTTCATTTTACTCATTTTTATTTGGAGAAAGTTGGGAATCATCTATCCATCTTTTGTTTTGTGTCAATTTGGCATTCTCTTAAGGGATTTCTTGCTCGGCTAGTGATCGATATCAGATTTTGAGGCCTTTTCATCAATTTATTTGGCATTCTTTTTAGGGTTTCACATTAAAGGTATGGCATTAAACTTCTTCACATACTTTGATCTCATTCTACTTTCATCCTTGTGTCCATTGGTTTATGCGTAGATTTTATTTATTTGGAGGTCAGAAAGGTCTATTTCCTACATTGATCATTGCTCATATGGCACAATTAGGGTTTATTACTACAGCATTTGTTTTCTAGGACTTAGTGAATGGGTGCATTAGGACTCTTATTTTGGTGGTTTAAATGAATGCATAATTAATAATTTCCCATTTGGAGTTTTGAATGTCCAATTTGCAGTGAATCTCCTTTTTTCGTTCCATCTTGATCAAGACCTAGGAAGGAATTCCTGCCAGACAAGTTAAACTTGAATGTTGGGATTCAAATCTTTGAGGAATTACATGAAACCATGTAAATCTTAGCTTGAAATCATTTGATTAGGTGATTCATCAAAAAATTAGTCGAATCTCACAAATGTAGCTCAATTTTTTTCAAAACTTAGCAAATTTCAATACCCCGGTGATATCTCAGAGAATTTGAGCTAGCTCAGATTACCCGAGCCTTAATCTGCTCTAATAATCCAAGGTAGCCCAAATTATCTGAAGGTTTCATGATTGTATGTAATGAATGATGAATTCAACTTGAGTTCAAAAATTTCTAGGGACTTAATATTTTTTGAATTTTGAGGAATCTGAGGGTGGCCGAAGTTTTTGATCTCTTGAAAAATTTGTACTTAACATTCACCTTTGTATGTCATTTTGATTTTAAGGCCTAAAGTAAGCTCATGTATTAATGAATTAATGTTTCCTATCTCATGGGTTTCAATTTCCAAGACTAATTTTGGTTGTTTACGTTTATGTGGCTAACTTCGGTGAATTTAAACAGGGCTGGATTAATTGAACCTTAATCTGTTCAGAAAATCCGACTAGGCTTAGATTCTCTAAAATTTTAATTTTGGAGCTCAAATTCAATGAAAAGGTGGTTAATGTTGGATCTTGATTATTTTTGATGATGATTTATGTGCTTTAATGATGAAATGATCATGTTAAGGGAATTTTTTTTGGTTGAATTTAAAATGTGTTATGATAGTGCTTTCCTTCTAGTAATTGTGATTTTGTGTTAACAGATGCAGGAAATAGAGAGTCCTAATAAGACAACCAAGAAAAATGTTTCTCTAGCACAAGAAGAGGTTAGAAAGAAGCAAGGGAGAATGAAGTATGACTTCAAGGGCATCTCGCTCGAGACAAAGATTGCCTCTGCATGGTCAAGGATCACATACACCAACATGGGCCACATAGATTACAATGAATTCCAAAAAATAATGTTTGGGAAAGAACCTATTGAGCTTGCACAAAAAATCACCCACACAGGATTGGCACAAGTAGCAAGCTTTCCACCCACACAACTGTGTCTGGAGTTAGTTTTGGAATGTGCAAGGCACTATGATTCCAAGACAAGGATCATTGTTGGTTCTCAAGGCAGAGTGATGGAAAATTTGGCAGAAGAATCTATTGCAGAGGTTTTCAACATTGGATCCCATCACAAGTTGATTGAAGAGATAAACATTGGGGAGTTTACCAAATTCTATGAAGAAGACCCCAACAGAGTTTTGGAAATAATGAACAGTGCTTGGATTCTAAAGGCAAAGCCCCATTATTCAAAACTTCCCAAGCAACAACACAGGAGTGATTTCAAGCAAGAGTACAATGATATCATAACTCTCTAGGGTAGGGTCAAGGGAGTGGAAGAAGAACACATAGTCCAACCTTGGATGTTACACCCCATTACCCAGATTGTGGCCAACAAGCATTATCACTAGGCAAGGATCATCAACAACAATATAGATGCCCAATTGAGGAGTGTGCAGGAGACCAACAAGTTCACCATGGCCTCATATTTGGTGTATACACTGGCACATAAGAACAAATACAAAGGTCTCAGCTATAAATGGGTCTTGGGGTAGGATAGAATATGGGAGGTATATCCCCATTTGCAATATAATACACCAAATTATAGGAGGGCCAATGATGCTTTCTTCATGTACATTCCTAGATTATTACAAGATGCCCTTCACATGAGGATCTCTACAAATGCATTGGATCTGATAAAGAATTATGGTTAGTGGTTTATTTAGTTTTAAAGGTTCATATATCTTAGGGTGAGAGGATCACAAGTCATTCCCCTCAGATTGCCAAGATATCCCACCAACAAGCTCATTCTATTGGAAATGACAAAACAAAAGTTTGGATTTGAGGAGATACTACATAGAGGAAACATAAAGAAGAAGGGATTGGGATAAAAGTTCCCATTAAGAGTAGGAGTATTAGAATCCTTCCCCTCTATTCGGAGTTCCCAACATTTAGAAAATGAGATGACTCAATTCGAGTTATACTCCCATACTAATAGAGGCAATTTTTATCACTATGTGAAGGCTATCAAGCAAGCAAATAGAACTTTCAGGCATAAAGATCATATTGAAGATTATTAGGCCAATTGTAGAGATGAGTGGGAAGTATTTAGAAGAATATTCTCTAGGTTTCCTTTGAAGTTGATCAGATTGTACAAAATTGTAGAAGTACTAGACCAGGTGGAGGATGATGAAGTAGATTTCCTTCAACATCATGATTATGATCTGTATAAGAATTGGCCTTTTCCTCCAATTAATTAGTTGCAGGAGGGGGTAACAAATCTAAATCAACTCACATAACCAGTCAATAAGTATTCTAGATTGTGGGTCAAGCATCAAATTTTGAAATTGGAGACAAATGGTAAATTCACCTATGATCTAATGGGAGATATGGATTCCCATGACAAAGAAGAAGTTGAAGTTAATAAGTAGGATGAAGCTGTTGGGCCTAATGATGAAGGGGCCATTCAAGAAATAGTGTCAATCAAAAGAACTAGGAGCCAAGGGAAAACAAAGACAGTCCCTCAGGCTAGTGCTCATATTGAAACAATGGAGACCTCATAGCCAGTGAGAAAGAGAAGAATAGTGATTGAGAGGAAAAATGCTGCAAATTCCATGAAGAATGAAGCTACCATAGATGCTCCCTTAGCTGCAAAAGTGATAGAGTTAGAAAGTTCTAGGGAGAAACCTCAATTTTATGTAAGGAGACATTCTCCAAAATAGAAGGATGCACAAGTAGAACAAGACAAGACAATAGAAGAAGAGTTGCCTAATGAAGAGGCACCTGTGGATGATCTTGAGAAGAGAGAAACTACAGGAAATAATTCTGCCATCCCTTCTCCACATTCACACCAAGAGGTGAAAATTGATGGAGAAGCCCTTCCAAAAGAAGCCAATATATCAAACAACCCTGAAGAGTTGAACAAAGAAGATCGTGACATCTCTGCTCCTCACAGTGGGGAGTGGAGAGAGTTTTTCAAAGAAATGAAGCAATCAACCTCAAGGGCTAAGAGTAAGAACATAAAATGAGAGGTTGTATAGGAAGAGTATCAAAGTCTCAAGAGAGGCTAGTAGCAAATGAACCATAGAATAATCTTGGAGAAGAAGTTAATAAAGTAGAGGATGTTGTTGATAGTCCTAATTAGGACAAAGGAGGAAAAGAATATCAACCAGAGGTTGAAAGAAATGTTGAGGATAGATAGTCTTGAAAAGGAAGTAACAACTAAAGCACCCACAACTCTAGACTGGTTGTGAAGGAGGCTGAGCAAAATCCAATCATTGTACATGAAGAAACACTAAGTTGGGACAAACTATTGGAGTAGTTTTGACAACCCAAATAGAGGAAAAGAGACAAGATTGTGTCTACAATCACAAGAGATGAATTCAATAATAGGGTGATTCATGTAGCAATCCCTCCTTCATATAAGTTTAAGGATGAAGTCAGATCTTCATACTACAAGGTACAAACAATTAACTTGGGACCTACAAGAAAAGATCAAGAGAAGAAAGAAATTCAAGAATCCTCTCAGGCCATCTTGAGGAGATTAAACAAAGAGATAAAGGAGAAAGAGAAGTTGTAGAAAAGGTTAAATGATGTGTATAAATATGTGCAATATTTGATGAAACCTTTGCAAACAATGGGCACTGAAGGAATTGTGCCTGAGGGATTGTTGCCTTAGGAGGCAATCAATGAAATTGAGAAATTGAAGCCTTCTGTGCACTCTACACATAGTTGGCTCATGGATGTAAGAAGCAGAGGAGATGAGCCTATTGAGTAGATTCTAAAGATATACACTAATTCCTCTGATTTCCTTTAGCACACTTCTTAGTTTTCTACTGATTGTAACTTGATTGATAAATCTATTGCCAATGAATTGAGGAAAATTTTGCAGGTGCCAAAGGAAGAAATGGCTAGGGTAGATGTCTTCTCTAGGGATGGTATTGGATAGATGAAGGAATAGGTAGAAGTTTGGAACTATAGGAAGGATCTTCTCACCAAAGCATTGAAGAAAATCATGAAGCTTCAGGGTAAGATGAATGAAATTTATAACAGTTACACCACCTTTCTAGACATAGTCACTGGCAGAAGGAAATTTGGGAAAAAGAATATGAATGTTGGAAGATTGTAGGCATGGTGGCATGGAGTTTATCCTCTATCTGATGGTGCCCCAATTTCTAAAGAAATCTGGAGTACGCTACAATTTACATTTCAAAATTAGATAAGTATCATGAATTGTAGATAGAATGGAATAAAGTTATGCCTCAATATTTGGAGGACTTTAAAAATCATAAAACTTGAGTTAAATTTATTCCAGTTCTAGATCTTGAAGATGTGAAAAAAATATTGGATAAATCAAAAGAGTTATTTGATAAATTGGGAGCCAATCAAGAAGGAGAGAAAGATAATGATCAACAAACAGTTGCATAGTTTTTTCATGCCAAACATGTAACCCAACCAACCAGGATAGGTCACCTTAAAGTTTGTGACATATGAAGCTACTATTGGATAATATAGGTTGACCTGGAAGAAGCCCCAAGTATTAAATGTGAGTAATATTATTTTATTAAAGGAGGCTTCTAGGATGACCTATTTTTGGCCGCCCATTTTGTAACCCTAATTGGGTCGACCTAGTTTGGAATTTCTATAAATTGGGCATTTTGCCTCATTTGTAAGGGTTAAAAATTAGAAAAACTAAGTGATAGTTGCAATAGTTAGAGCTAGGAGTTATTATTTTCTGAGAGCAAGTGCTATAACACTGAATACTAGAATTTTTGCAACATTGGGTGATTCAATATAAGTAAAGACATTGTTCTTTGGTGCTCTATCTTGTGTTGATTTATTTTGCATGGTTCTTGTTATTCCATCTCTTTGAGATTGCTTTGAGATCATTAGATATATGTTAGAATTAGAAGTTAGTTGTGATGCAATGAGGTTTATGATTTGGTATTCAAAGTGTCTGAGCAATCCTTGGTCCATACCTTTAGGTACTTGTTGATTGTAAGTAGCTATGTAAAGTTACCCTAGGCCTTGAATTTATGTGCTTAGTTTAATTGTGGGTATTTATTCATTACAATTGCAAAATAGAGTTGATTTGGGTGAATGTCTCATGATTTGAAATTTTTTAATTCCTTAGAATATTGCACTATTTATGTGATATTGCAGATTAGATTTGGGTTAAGAAAGAATATCTTTTGAAGAATTGGTCCATTTTGAGTGTTTTGTTATTTACATTATTGGTCTTAGGAATTAGTCTAATCTTAGGATTTCTCTAAACCCTTATCTTTTTCTATTTCTTTTATTATCTGAGTTAGATTTAGGATTTCAAGTATCATTACATTGCAAAATATGATAAGTATAAAGTTCCAGCATTTGTTTTGTAAGGTCCCTTTGTGATTACCAACATTTTCACATCATCACTGAGTTGTTTCTTGCATTGTCAAGACTTGTCATTAGAGACCTTGGGATTATCTCTTGAGGCTTGTTGATAGAGATTTACCTTTCAAGAGAGAAAGGATATCATATTCTGTTTGAGTTGTTGCTATGCAAAAAACACCATCAATAGTTATGCATAAATTTTGCTGAAAAATTCAAAGGATCCCAATGAACCCAAAATTGGTACTTATTCAGAAAAATATATGAAGGTTCACATGGAGCACTAGAAGCCAATAATCAAAAAGAGAGTGGAAAAAAAGCTTAGAGAAGCTAGATTTACTAATGAGTATATTATGCTTGGAAGGGCTAAGGAAGAAGAGTTGGAGGGAGAATCATATGACCTGAGGAGATCCAACTGGACTTCCTCTAATCCCTTCATAGCTCCTACAGTAAAAATGAACCTAGTACTTCTAATAAAGGTAAAGGCCCGATTTCCTCTAGACCTACTACTAGATCTGGGAAGAGGAAAGAAATTCCTCCAGTGGCACTAGAAAAAGAGGAAATGAAGATAGAGCTACAAGGGAGAAAAATCTTAGTGTCACAGATGATCAAGATGAAGAGGAAGAGGATCCTGTTGCAAAATTGGTGAGGAAAATAAGAGGAAGTTTACCCTCTAGTGAAGGTGCTTCTAAGGAAGTTGTTAGTTCTAAGAGAGTGCAAGTTGTTTCATCTTTTGATGAAGATGAAGAGAAAATTTTTTGTGTTCATGTGCGCACAAAACCATAATCAAAGAAGACTAAAGTGTCTAAAGAAGCCTCCCTAGAATAGAAAGAAGAACAAGACAATCCAATAAGTTTTGGTCCTCATTTCAAATTAGAGGCAATTCTTAATTCTTTACTACATTTTGAAAATATGATGAAGCCTACAAAAAAATATTATGATGATGTTGGAGAAGAGGATAAGAAAAAAATGATTTTAGTTGTCATTCAATATGTTATCATCTTGGAAGTTAAGTGAGATGATGTGAAGAAAGATGCACCTAAGAATATGTGGGAAGAATGCATTTGATAAAATTGGGTCTTCTCTAACCCTGGATGATCTGGAAACTCTAAAAATGATTTGTGCAGATATGTTCTAGATGAAGAAAAGGGTAAATATTTTGATGACAAAGGACAAAAAGCAACTAAATAAGATAAGGAAGGAAACCAAAAAAGTGATCTAGAATACAATAGAGAAATATGGCATGCTGAAGACTAATGAAGATGCGTCTGCTAAAAATGTTGAGGAAGATATTCCTCTTGATATAGGTGATGTAGGTATTTCTGAAGACATTGATGTTGAAAATTATGCTGGTGGTGAAAATGATCCTCTAGAGATTGAGAAGTAGAATGAAGGTGAAGTTAATATTGAAAAACATGATGATTCTCCTTCAGAGCACACTGAAGGTGAAAAAGGAAATGATGAAAAAGGTAATATTGAAGACGGAAAAGGAAGTGAAGAAGAAGAAAAAGATAATCAAGAAGAAGAACAAAATAAAAATGAAAAAGATGAAAATAATGAAGAAGACAATAGGAATACAGATAAAGATGAAAATGAAAAGGAAGAAAAGGAAGAATAAGAAGAAGAGAAAGTGGAAGAAGAAAAGAAGCAAGAAGAAAAAGAAAAGGAATAGGAAGAAAAGAAAAATGAGGAATTTTTCGGGAAAAATGAAGAAAGTCAAAAGCAGGTTGTAAAATCTCTTAAGCATCCTGAAGAATTGTCCTTTGGTAATGATGTACTAAAAGGCTTGCTATCTAGGAAGATCATATTGTAGCCAATAATTCCTTAGGAGCTTCTAAAAATTCCTATGATTTAAAGGTATTTAGATGTGGAGAAGATGTCTCCATTCCATAAAGTGGTGTTAGGAGGTGCATTGCAGGCATCTGGAAGGAAGGAGATTCTAGAAACTCATTAGAAAGGAACATAACTCATAGAAGATGCTCTTAATGTATTGTAGGAGGTCACACCTAGTGCATCCATTGATGCATCCCTCACTCTTATTGAAAATTTGAGATTGTTGTTGGATATTGAAACATAAATTTTTGGGACCCTATGGACTACTCTTGCACTTCTAGGGTTTTTCACCTGAAAGGAGAGAGATAGGGCCAAAAATGCTTATGTATCACTCAAATTAGGATTTGTATAATGTGATGTGATGTAAAAAAAGTAAAATAAATACAATAGATTAATCTAGGTGACTGGACATGAATACAAAACTGTAATTAAAACTATGTTTGAAAACATATTGTGATATGCAAACAACTATGTAAATGAAGAAATTATGCAAAACAAAAAGTACAGGGATGAATTTGAGTGCACCTAGATTAAATGTGAGCTTTCTAGAGTGTTCTGGATGCTAGTGAAATTTACTGATTTTTCACAGTGGGACTCATTCGCCCAGGGTGGCGAATCATTCTACCTACTAGTGAAAAACTATCGGGAGTTGGTTTTTGTCTATTGGGATCTGAAATTTGACAAAACTCAAGTTTCCAATCCTAAGGTGGGACTAATTTGCCACAGGTGGTGAATTAGTCCTCCCCAAAATTCCTAAAAAAATGGGAGACAACTCTGCAACACCAGATCTAAGAATGTTTCCTTGTTGGGTTACCAAAGTCAAATATACAGAAAATGGACAAATAACTCTCTCCAAGCTTGATTTTGACTCAAGTTGACTTGAAGCACCTAGTTGACTTGAAAATCACTCCTCAAAACCTAATAAACTATCAAATATGCAAACAAATTGTTGCAAACAAACAAGCAAAAGGGGGAAAATGATTACAAGTTAGTGAATAGGGGTTTGCCTTGGTCAAACCCACTTTTGGTAATTAAACCCTTGAAGAGACAATGAGGTTAGTTAATAGGGGTTTGCCTTGGTCAAACCCACTTTTGGTAATTAAACCCTTGAAGAGACAATGTAATGAAAGAGAAAGATAAACTAATAACATGCATGTGCTATCAACTCACCTAACTCTTGACCATGCAAGTTTGAAGTAATGTTAATGGCTACTTCAAAGTGCTTGAAAAGATATTGTAGAATGCTTGAATGCTTAAGTGAATAGGTAGATAAGTGAACTTGATGAATGGGGGTTAAAATGAGATGAAAATCACTTGTTTATACAATTCTTGTGCCTTAGTATCCATTCATACCTCATCACAGGCTGACATCAACTGATTTTGAATAAAATCTTGAGAGGAAATTTGAAATATTTTGAATTTCGGGTTAAGGGGGACTCATTCACCACCCATGGCGAATGGGTCCCACCTAGGACCTAAAAACATGTGTCAGGAAAAATGTTGTGTTTAATGTTATTTATCAGGATAACATTGAAAAATACACTTAATTAAGTCATATGAGGGCATAAAGAGACAAAATAAAGCATGAGAATGGTGTAAATAGTGAAAATGTGCCTAGAAAGGTATGAAAGCTTGTTGCAAGACTTTACAACACCTAAAAATAGGACTTGTTGATGTGTGAAAAGGTGGGTTTTAGGTGAATTGCATTAAATAGACTCTGGAAGAATGTAGAAATTTCTTACAAAACTTCAGAACATCTTCACAAGACATCGTTCTTTGAGTTTTAATACCTAAATAAGCATGTTCAAGCCATGATACAACATAAAATCAAAGCAACATAGTTTCAACACCATGAAACAAGACCTAAAAGGCCATGAAAATGACAAGGGCCATTTCTCTATGACACAGATACTTTCAAGGAGTATACCTCCAAGCTTGGTGAAAAGACAAAAAAAGAGGTTGAGGAGAAACTAGCAAAGAAAAGGCTATTGGAATTGCATTACAAGTGTGCTCTAGTACACTCAAATGTTGAAAAGAACCTAGAAGCTATGAAGATATATTAGTCAAAAACAAATGTTGTTCTTGCTTATTGCTTGAAGTGGCCAGATGCCACCCAAAACATTAAGGTTGCTATGGACTCCATTGAGTCTCAATTGACTGATGTCTCTGGTACTTACAATATATCCAAAGACAAAGATGAATCAATATGGGATTCCATCTCTACACATAAAGATAATTTTTTTTTTTTAAAGAAGGAGGAGATTATCCAAAAATTTGATCGATTAAGTGAAATTATAAGAGTGGAATATACTTTGGTTCGAAAGGCTTTGACAGGCACATAAAAACTTGAGAAGATAAATATGACTCCTGATACTTTAGATGGGGTAGAAGAAACTCTGGTAGAGTTGGAATCCCTAAGTAGGACATTGATTGTTGCAAAGGATAGTTGGGGGAATGGTAAATCAGTATGGAAAGGTATTCTTAAGGAGCTTCAAGGCTCTCCATCCTTCGATTAATGCTTGTTTTCATGATTTATAATATGTTTCCCTTTCTCCTTGATGTCAAAGGGGGAGTGAAGAATGGTGAAATACTAGTGTTAGGGGGAGAAGTGTTGTAAATAAGAGTTTGGAAGTTTTTGCAAGATTTGTTTTGAAATTTTTGCCATCAATGAAAAAGGGGGATATTGTTGGAAAAATGAAAAAGAATATTTCATCTTTTTGTTTTGTGTTTTCATTGATGTCACCATAATATATGAGTTGTAACTGTAATACTATGTCTGAATTTGTTTTGGTATCTGAACCAGTATAATGCTTATATCCTCTGGTATTTTGATCCGCAATTGTCTGCTGTTGATTATTGTTGTGAGTGGTTTTTGGGAATGGTTTATGGATGTTAGGAGAAAGTACATGCAAGATCTCATGTATTCAGATGCTCATATGATGTATCGACATTATTCTATTTTGCTATTAGGTCTATCCTTGGTCGACCTAATGGATGAATAATGTAATTGTGAATTAATTTTGTCTTGTGGATATATGTGTGACCTATCTTAGGTCTATGCCAACATGATGTAGTGTGTTGAGAATTTGAATTTATTTTGGGAAGTTTCTAGGAATCTTTTAGCCAACAGTTGGTATTTTTGATAAATAAGAAGTGCATCTAATTAAGATGACCTAATTAATGCTTGCAGATAGATCAAGTATATATATTGGTAGTTTTTGAAGATTGGATGATAGATAGATGATTGAATTGTGAATGTTAATGTTAAGAAGTGTGACTATGATGAATTGTTCCAAGTCAGTTTACTGAGCTTCATTGGAACTGAATCAACACTCATTAGGTGTACTTTATCAGTTCATTTTTTGGTTGTAAGACATTTTGTCATTGTAACTTTATAGACAATGAGCCTTTGTATTTGGAAAGTGAGTCCTAGAAGTGAGCCACCCCATTTTGTAATATCATATAACTAGTTATACTATAATGTGAGCTAACACTCACCTTGGTTTTTCCCATTTTGGGTTTTCCATGTAAAAATCTCGGTGTTCATGTATTTTGTGATTTCATGTTTTGTTAATGCTTTTACTTATCTTTTTTGTTTTATGCATTGGTATAATTGGATGGTATCTATTCAAAAAAATTAAGAAGATACTGACTCACCCCCCCTCTTAGTATCTTTGATATTCAACAATATGAACATAAAAGTACCTTCATTAATAATAGATTCTATAAATTGGGTTGTAGGGTAAGAATGAAAAGTAATTGAAAGGTAATTCATATGTAGCACACTATCTAGGAAATCATGTTATACTAGGTGACTTATATGCTTCCAAGGTAAAACATGCAAAATCTGATAGATGAGAAAATCATAATATGTTAGGTGTTTCATATGTTACCAATACATGGAGAATAACAATTATGTGAGGTGTGTGCAATTAAGACCCCCCTTTGAAATAATTGCATGAATGTAAAGAATGAAATTAATTTTAAGATGGAAAATAAATGTAAGGATACTTACAAGTAAGATACATCAAATATGATGTTGTAAACATATAATTACATCACACAATATATGGATGCCACCTAGAAATGAGTGACATCACATGAAGAACACATATGGATCTACATGATTAGAGTTAGCATGTAGTGTATAAGTATAATAATAATTATCATCATAAGGAAGGGAATGAATCATCACCCTAATCCAAATATATAAAACTATAAGTAAAAGGGAAGAATGACACAAAAAAAAAATTGGTAAACATGGAAGAGACATAAATATTGGAATGCTTTGTAGTATCCCAAAAATCTTATAAAAGAAATTGACAACATATAGAAGAAGATAAATACAAAGAGAAGAATGACACAAAAAAATTCTCCACCTATATCCATGTACCTACAAGGGTAACATGGGTCCTCTAGGAGTAACTAACAAAGAACTATTAGGAAATAATTATGGGGATTAAAAATAAGAAAACACATATATAAAGATGAGATGAAACTATAACACTAAGGATGGTCATCCATCAAATAATACTCTTCCTAATCTTGATTTTAGTCGAAATGAGGATGAGATGATCAAGAGAAAATTGTAAGAGTGATACTAGAAGAGTCACTTGCTACTAGATGTATAGAATTAGCTACAATAATAACATCCTCTTGAGTATCAATATGTATGAAACTTTTAATGAACTTGTGAAGATCAATGAAAATAATGAAATATCCACAAAGGATTCAAACATGTAATCTTTGGGATAGGATATCTATGAACCACTATCAAGAAATGTAATATTTACATTAGAATTAAAATATTTAGGTGGAGGAGGAGCCTCCACTTTAGAGAGAAGTGATATAGAAGGGATTTGAGGTGTGGGTGAAGGAGAGTTGTTCTTAGGTTTACAAAAGGTTGTATAGGGTAATGCTCTAGTTTTTTCTTAGGTGGAAGGTGAGGAAGATCAATGTCTATGATAGTAAGGGAGAGGACATAAAAAATATCTCACGTATGTGCATTGAAAATGCATAAGAAAGTAAAGGGAATCATTAGATATGACACTAACATGAGGCATATCAAGAGACTTAGATAGGGGAGGCAAATAAAGGGTCATAGGAATTAGAGGAGGATCAATCAATGGTGTAAACATGACATGAACCCTTTTGGATTTTCATTATCTAAATCATAGGATGGGGAAGAAGGGTTAGGTTAGGAATAGATTTAGGCTAAAGAAGGGGAGGTGAGATTGAGAAGTAGACTAAAAATTAGTAGGAAACTGAATGGGAGGGGTATTCTCAAGATCAAGGTTAGGTTGGAAAACATCATTTATCACCACAACACATTGACAGTACTAGTGGTGTCTCACAAAATTAGTTTCATCTAGTGCAAACTAAATAATTTTCTAGGGGAGGAGGAGCTCCTACTAACATGGGTTGTGATCCTTCCTTTGTTAGAGGGACAGGAGGAGATATGTATACTATTGGTGCATAAGGAGGGTCATGCATTGGGTTTTGTTTTCCTTAAACTATAAAATAGGTAGGGGGAGGGTGTAGACACTGAAAATGTACTGATTGATCCTATACACCTGACCCTAATTTTACAAACACCAGTTTGTCCTGAATCATCTCCTTTACTAATCAATCTAGAATTGAATAATCTTTATCCAATTAAATTCATCACATTTCATCTCTTAATTAAATAAATCAATTTTATCTAATTGAGTCATCTTTTCCCTTTTAATTAAATAATACATTTTATTTAATTAAGATCTAAAGTCTTTCTATTAAATTAAATAAATTAATCTTTATTTGATTTAATCTAATATCATCCTTTTTAATGAAATAAATCAAGTCTTATTTAATTAAGTCAATTCATTTTCTTCTCATTTTGACTTAAATTAATCCAAAAGTCTAAGTCAAAATTGTCAAATCAGCTAATATCCTTCTTAATTAATCAAATCTTGATTAATCCTAATCTTAATCCATCAAATCCTCCAACTTTTACAAATTTCTCATGAAAATCATTTTAATTTATTTATTAAATCTCTAATTACTTTCTAAAAGGCATCAAAAAGGGAATATTCTCCAAGTTTTAAAAATCCCTCCAAATGGGTCTGTACATCCAATAAGGCATTTAATTTTCTTACATGTCCTTTTCCTTGAGCCAAGTGGCATTAACTTCATTTTCTTCTCCCTCCAACTTGTCATTTCACCAATTTTGAAATTCCACCTAATTGCATTTAATTGCACAATGACCAAAATGTGCTCCACCTTTTTCCACTCACATGTTGACAAGTGGCTTATTGCTATTAGTTGGTCTTTTATCCCAAATTCCTCCATTTTCCTAATCCTACATCTCTCTCATCTATAAATAAGAGGCTCTTATTTTTATTTTGGATCCACAACTTGATGCAAAGTCATTATCTTGAGATTTTGGATTTTCTCATCAATCATTTATCCATTTTCATAGTTTTCTTCAAGTTTCATAGCTAGGTTATGCAGGCATTCAGCCAAGGAGCATCAAATCTTCATAAATCATCATTCAAGCTTGCAAGGAATTGGGAAAGGGCCATTTTTCACATCAAAATGGAACCAATTCCCCATTGGATTGAGAGTTTGATCATTTAAATTGGATTTAATAGCTTTTTCATTGTGTTCTTCATATTACTTCTTGTTTTTATGTTTCAAATGAATTTCATGGGGAATGATGTTTCTAACTTGCATTTGCAACCAATTATGTGTTTTTTCTTCATGTTTGTGCATGTCTAGAATCACCATTCACATTTTGGCACTAGAAGGAGGGTGAAATTGAAGAATGTAGCACATTTTTCTTCAAAATTCTTTTTTTTAAAAAAAAATTTGTCTACAGGAAAGTACACCGCTGACAAAGAAACTACACCGCTATTAGTCTAGTAGTGCCATATACTACTGCCATCAAACTCCAAACCATGATGCTAGCTTCTTCCCACCTATAAATTTGAATTCCAAATAGTGATGCTAGTATTCCAAACTACAAACTCCATTGTTGGTCGAAGCAATGCCACAATTGTGCTCATTGGATTTTCATAGAACACCGCTATCAGTCTCAATGGTGCCATATAGCACTGCTGACTCCTCTAAACTGCACCACCTCTGCAAACTGTGCCATTGGAGTTGGGTCAAAGGCACTTTTCAAATTAATTTCAACATGTGCTTTTTCATTTTGGTTGCTTTTGACTACTAACTAGTTTTTGGCTTCTGTTTTTGTAGTTTTAACTAGTTTTGTAGGTTGGCTTAATCAAAAGTGAAGGGAGTAAACAAAAAATGAATGCTTCTCTATGGCATCATCATTTCATTGTATCAAGTGTTTTTAAACACTCTGGGGAAGAATTATAATCCTTTTTCTAAGGAATTTTTCATCTTCATGCTTTTTAGGACTCTTTAATTTTTTTTTGGGCTTAGAAAGAACAAAACAAAGGGATTAAAAAGAATATTAGTCAAATTACTAGATTTTGTTTTGGGACTTAACAATTGAACAAGAAACTCTCATGTTTCCTTTTGGTGCTTAAAAAGAATCTAATTCTTTCTTTGAAGGATTAAAATGAACATGTGTCTTTATGTTTTATAATCTCTTATCCAAAGTAATATCATTTAAAAAATGTATGTGCTTCTCTTGCACCTCACAAAAATCTTGAGAATAAAAAGGCTTTTGTGATATTAAGTTGTATTAGTGATTGCCTCCACACTTCAATTTGGATTCTTAAAATTGAACATCTTATGAGTGTGAGTGGAGTATATCACTTGTGTTCTCTCTTTGTTTGTCAATAAAGATTGATCGAACTACGGATGTGCTTGCTCTCTTTTGTTTATCCTTAGCGGCCCTGCCTAGTGGGAAAAAATAATCACCCCAAGGAATGATCCAACTGGGAACACACTAAAGACAAGAGACTTCCACCTGGTATATAAGTGTGGGTACTTGAGGAAAGTTCAAGTATCATGAGGATTGTTCCAACAAGAAGTGTAGCAATGGTCTCTTGCCATATGGATGATCCCTCATGAATGAAATTACTATACTAGAACCTTTTGTTTAGAGGCCCAAAATCCTTATCTATTTGTTGGTGCAAGAGGTTGGAACTTTGAAGCCACCCCAAATTTTTATAGTTCTTGGAAGAGATGAGAAGTATGCCATGGGAGTTTCATGGGTACTAAAGCTTAGCTAGCCCATAGATGTGAGTGTCGTGGAGGGGAGCCAGTGTGGTCAAGCTTTTAATCATCTACCAAGAATAAGAGTAGATGGATTTATCCAAGTGGGGATTCAAAAAATATTGCCTCTTATCCATAGGGTTGTGCATGTTCTTGGAATCAAAATACTTTTCTTGGATCTTAAACATTGGGAAACAAACATTCAAATGTGATCATCAAATTTCAAACCCTTTAGGAAGCAAATACCTTTGAAAAAATTTAAGTGTTATTGCTTTCCTTAGGGATTCTATCCTTAGAGGCTTCTAAGAATTTGAATTAATATCTCCATTTTCTCTCACTAAAGTCAACAAATATGGAAATTTTTCCCTAATTTCCTTGATTTCCACATAATGGACTTTGTGGGATGAGAAGAAATTGGGACATTGGACATCTAGTTTGAAAACCTAATAAAGAATTGTTTGTGGTAAAAAGAACTCACTAAGAAAAGATAAGGAACAATTGGACTCCACACATTGGCTCTTTCAAATGATTTCCAGAAAGATCAAAATCTGAAAACCAAATTCCAAAGGTCTTGGTCAAAAATCTCACAAGAAAAGTTTGTTCGTGCTTTACGAACTTAGAGAAAGATTGACCATCAACTTCTACAAATGTGCATCAAGGAACAATCCAAATTTGTATTCATTTTACTATTTCTAAAATCCAAGTCTCTTTCAAAGGTTTTAGTATCTCACATAGGAAGTAATAGCATGTTATTCAACACCTTGGTCTAGTAAACAAAGTCTCTCTAAGTCTCTTAGGATCAAAATCACCTCAAAAACAACTCTTGGAAATCTTGAAAACAATCCTTTATGCTAAACTTGGGGAAAATCCTCGAATCAAATCAAAATCATCTTGTTTGACTAGGTGCGTGTAGATGAATCCTTCTTTACACACTTAGTCAAATTATCATCTTGTGGACAAGTTTACTCTAGAAAAACATCCAACCTCTTAGAGTTTATGAGTTCATTATCCAAACCAAATCCAATAAAAGTCAAAATCAAATCAAATAAATCCAAAATCAAAATCCAAAGTCAAATAAAACATCAAAACCAAAGTCCTAAAATTTTAGCATCCTCTTCAAGGTTTCCTAAGAGTTCCAATCATTCACCAATCATCCATCTTTCATTATCTCATCACCATCCTTTGATCCTCAAAATCTTAAACTTTCTTTTTGTACCTAAATTTTAGATCAATCTAAGGATTAGAGGATCATATCTTACATTCTTGAAAGTTGATCCCTATTTTATGGTTCAAAATAGATCTCAACACAAGAAGAACATGGAAATGAACAAAGAAACATCCACTTTGAGTGACTTGATTCAAACCACTTCTGAAATCAATCTCGTTAGATCTAGCAATCCCACGCTCAATCTTCCTCCACTTCCAGAAGATTCTCAAGAGGAAGGTCAAGTAGAAGACATCACCAACAATTTCTTACAGATGACACAAGATGAAATTATTTAAATGGTCCAAAATCTTGAAACTCACAGAATTTTCAATACTATGATGAAGCTCAATGATCTGTGTAGGATCTAGACTAGATTGCAGTATTTAAATGCTTAACTTTTACAATGCTTTACAATGATTATTTCAAGTTAATTAAATTGAAATTAACTTAAGGAAATAACATAATGAAAGAATTAACAAGGTGATTATAACAGAAAGGAAGGAAATGAGAGACAGAAAGAGAGAGAAGAAGAGAAGTGCAAACAACGATTGATAACGGAGTTCGTCACGAAAGTGACTACGTCTCCGGGTCCACTCCAATAGAGAGACCGATCCGATTAACTCCAAAATCGATTACAATAGCACCACCATTCTCCAAGCATTTTGGCAGCGTAACGATGTTCTGATATGCAAGAATGGTTTGAAGAACTCTCCAACAAGACCTCTCTTTTGACGCCTCAGCATTAGGACTTCATCACCTGAAAAAAAAAACTTGATCCCCAACTCTCACCTCAAGCCCCCTTTTTATACAAAGAATTTTCTCAATTTGGTTACTAACCAATTGATTTACAAAATATTTCCCAAATCCACCTTATCTCTCCAAAATACATAACAATCTTTACAAATCTCCCAATTACACATAAAAATCTTAAAAAAATATCCCTAGATTTCCATAAAAATCTCCTAAATTAATTTGAACCCTTCCAATTATCCATTCTCGGGCTTTGGAGATTTTATTTAGTTACATTTAATCCTTAGAAAAGGATTATTGTTTGTTTTGTTTTTTAAGATAGGGAGTTTGTTTTCAAATTATAGGTATTCAGTTTTGGAAATTTATCAAAACCGACCGACCTACCTATATTTTTAAATAATGTTCGTTGGTGCAACGGTGGCAAGATCAACAAGGTCAATCTGTCAAGAGAATTCATTCGACAGATGACACAAGATCCGCTACATTAGTTTGAAATGGAGTTGCGTTGAAGAATTTTCAATCACAACTCAATCCCTTACAATACATGCTATAATTGGCTAAAGAAGGGCTAAAGTCCATTCCGACTATGATGTGAGAACTCTTATGGAGAAAATTCTTTGAATTATGCCCCCAATATCATCCACACCTCCATTTCAAATCATCACTCAATACATTCCCCAAGTCACATTATCCATTGCTCCAACTCAACTAATTGTCAACAAGGGGAGATCATTGTTTCATGCACTTCAGACACACCCCCTTGTGAACAACCAAGATTTGGATGCAAACATCCATTTTTTTGCTTACCTTTCAAGACCCCAATGACCCATCATCATATTTTCACTCAACACTGACATATCCTCTCAACACACAAACCTCTCTCCCTATGAATTCGCAAGGAGAAGGTGGGCTATTTGGACAATGGGGAATATTTGAACCCTCATCATCATCATTTCCCCAAGGGAACACATCACCCATTTTTCCACCACTTTCACCTTTTCCATTAACATCCACACCACCTCTTGGTGTAGGGCTACCTCCTTTACCACTGCTTAATCAAAGCTAAAGCAACCCCCCAATCATAAATCAAAACATCATACCAAATCCTCCAATCTTTCCATCGATATCACAACAATAGATGGCAACCATCCAAGCAACCCAAGAAATCACTGCACCATCCATAAATGCAGTCTCTCAAGGACCAAGCATATCAATCACACCATCCACCCCACAAATCCCCAGCATCAATACAATAACACCTCTCATCACAACAATGACCACCATTCTGAATCCACTACCACCAGAACCACCAAGACCAAATGTGGCCAACCAATATATCATCACATTGCAAGAATATCAGTAGGCCTATCAAAAGGAACTTTAGCAATTTCAAGTGCAATAAGCACAAAACAAGCAAGCTGTTCAACAAGCGCAAGCTACTCAAGTAGCTCAAGCTGCACAACAAGCGCAAAAAACACAACAAGCATAGCAGGCTACTCAAGACCAAGATTTATTACAACAAAAGTAAGCCACCCAAGCTGTGCAAGTAGCTCAAGATGCTCAAGCTATGCAGATTGCACAAGTCACCCAAGTTGCACAGGTTGCACAAGCTACCCAACAAGCGTGAGCTCAAGCTCAGGTTCAAGCCCAATACCAAGCTCAACAAGCACAAGTGCAAGCTCAATACCAGGCACAATTGCAAGCAATCCAACAACAAGCATATCAACAAGCCTTGCAATAGTACCAAGCACAATAAGAAGTAGTCCAATTACTAGCCCAATAATAAGTATTGTTGGCATAGCAATAGCAAGACCAACAAAAAGCATTGTTGGCACAACAACAACAAGACCAACAACAAGTGTTGTTGGTGCAACAACAACACAACCAACAACAAGCGTTGTTCGTGCAACAACAAATGCAGGCATATCAACAAGCCTTGATCGTGCAACAGAGCTTGCAAGAAACTCCCACCAACATACCAAACACTCCACCCATCACTCAAACACCTCGACCACTTTAAAACACATTCACTCCACCTCCTAATCTACAAAATGATGTGACAACACAAATCAAGTTTCTCTCGCAGCAAGTGCTAGATCTTCAGTCAGGGAAAACAACAAAGACACCAAGCCACTTGTGTCCCTATCCATTTGACAAGAGCCTTGCAATGGTACCATTCCCAAAGGGGTTTGAAATCCCTAAATTTGAAAAATATCGTGGGATGGGAAACCCTGAAGATCACATCAGGGAATTCCAAGTACATTGAATGGAGTTCACATATGACGATATGTATTTGATGCGGATATTCCCTCAAAGTTTGGCTGGCCCTACCATGGAGTGGTTCTCTCACCTTCCTCTTGGAATAAAAAATTTCCAAGAGATTATAGATGCATTCAATATTGGTATGGATGTTAGTCTAGAGGAACTATCTACTCTTAAACAAGTTAAGGGGAATCATTCACTTCCTTCTTGCAACGATGGTGATCCAAGGCCAACAAGAGTAAGTGGACCATGCTAGAAGAAAAAAATTTCACCATCATTGCTAATCTTGAGAAAACCTTGGCTTTTCATCTTAAGGTGCAAGGTATCACAACATACGACCATTTAATCCCCAAAGTGCTCAGCATTGAATGAGCCCTTATTGCATAAGGGGGGACACCTACATGTCTAGAACATCAAGACAACCACCCTTCCACTAGCTACAACAAAAAACCTTGCACGTGGGCGAAGAAAAAAAATGTCACTAATGATGGTGTGGTGGATGCCAAGGTCATAATCAGTGCTCCAAAACAAAACACCCAAACACACCAAAAACCACAAAATAATAATTGTTACAATACACAAGCCAACACAGTATCACAACAAACACCCAATAATCAAGTCAACAACCTAAATAATCAAGGGGGACAACCCCTGTGAAACAAAAATCCTCCCAAACAAAAGTACATAGCCCTTGCAGAACCAATTGAATCATTCATGAAGAAATTGATAAATAAAAATATCATCAGAATTCCCACTTATCAGAACTATCAAGAACCCCAAGTGAAACCACCATGGTACAATGGAAACCACCTTTGTGACTTTCACAAAATCAAGGGGCATACAATAGCCAACTGCATGAGGTTGAAAAATCTAATCCAAGACCTCATTGATGACAAGGTCATAAATGTTGAACAACCAACTAGAAATCAAAACCTAAAAATATACGCAAATCTGATGCCAAATCATACCCAAGGGAACAATCATGGAAATACTAAATATGCCAATGTGAACCATGTGTATGACCATGATGTTGCATCCCTAGATGAAATGGTCACTATTGTTAACATCAAGGGAGCCAAAGCTAATTGTGGAGTCACCACACATGGCAACAAGGTCACCATTGTTGGACCATCACATCCTCCTAGGGAATCCACTTCCAATCTGAAATCCATTCCTAATGGCTACAATGTTCTAGACCAGCTAAATAGAACCCCCACTCAGATCTCCATCATGGAGTTTCCAAAGATATCACTAGCACATAGAAAAATCCTAGATGAAGCATTGGCTTCATCCACTATCTCCGCAGATCTAGATGTTGACCAGTTTCAAGCTATGGTTAGAAATATCACCACGCCAAGTCTCCTAACATTCTCTAATCAAGACTTTCCCACCCAACCATCTCACAATCGAGCACTCCACCTTGAAGTCCTAGTTCATAAAAAAAAAATTCAAAAGGGTCTTGGTGGATGGGGGTGTAGGTCTAAACATTTGTTCCCTTAAACTAATAAAGAATCTAGGATTCTCAAAAGATGCCATTGAAATGGGTAAGGGTATCACAATTAGAGCATATGACGATCAAGAAAGAGTGTCTCAGGGCACTATCCAACTTCCTATTCAAGTAGGGCCAACCATTATGGAAACAACATGCTAGGTCCTTGACCTTGATTTTCCTTATAACATTATCCTAGGGAATCCATGGATTCATGGGATGCAAGCTGCCATATCAACCCTCCATCAGTGCATCAAATTCCCATATCAAAATGAAGAGGTCATAATTTATGGTGATCCTGAGCCCTTTTCCTACTACAAAATCCTAGAAGAAAAATACTATAAAATCCCCTGTCCCAAAGAATGGTGAAGGCCCTACCACTCTGTATGTAGATCCAGCTACATTAGCCTCCAATTTTGAGACAAAGACACCCGCCATTCCCGATATCTCTAAAATCAAGGTCATTATCCAAGACAATAGGTGTGGGGATTACAGAATGAAGAAAAGTTCTTTTGTCATAGGAGAGTTACCTCAATCTCTTAGGTCTCATGGACAACCCCAACTAGTTGAAACATCATCCCAAAATTTCAAAGAAGACCCTTCTAGATTTAGATGTTGAGGGGATCTAAGTCGGGAAATAGTAGATGAGAAAGACATATTACGCTTACTATACCAAGATGAAAGGCCCACACCTAATCTTCCAATGGATGAGAGCAACAAAGGATTACAAGTGATGCTAGGTATGGGCTATAACATAAACAAGAAATTGGGAAAAAATGATAATGGGCTTCTAGTACCTCTCATTTTGGAGAAGCATATGAGAAATCTTGGCCTCAGATGTACCCCTCTAAAGGTGACCATACTTGGAAAAGGTACCTTGGTTAGAAAGGTCAAAGCTCCCCCTCAACTATCAACAACCACCATTCAATTACCAGTATCCATAGGTCAAGTCATAGACAAATTTACCTTTGACATAATCGATGTGTGTAGTAGTGATGAGGATCCCATTACACTTGCCTATGCTTTTCAAAGATTTCTCCCTACTCATAATTATCATCTTGTCTTTTGAGTCAGACCATCAAACCCATGAAATAAACTTATTCTATCCTCGACTCATCGATTACAACCAACGAGGACCACTAATTTTGGAGACATTAAAAAATGATGAGGCACTCTCATAATTCATGGGATTGAGGGATATGATACTATATGGAGATCACAAGGTTGGGTTTGACATCATACTAGACACACATGCCTACTATAGGGAAATGATTGAATCCTTTAGTTGCAAAAGTGAAAATCTAAGAATAATCTCTAGGTCCTTGAGTGAAAACCACACTATGACACTCTTAGAACCGAAAATAGTAAGAATAAAGGATGCATCTAATGGTGAAAACCTATTTAAGGCATTGAAGGATGAAGGATTAAATCTTCCTCTTAGTGCAATTGAGTAGATTCCAAGAGAAAACAATAGAGCAACAAATGCAATGGCTATAATCAGATCACTCCTAGAAATCCTACGCAACATCCCAAAGCAAGAGTTCCTCGTAGAGAAGCTTCTTGTACCAACATTCGAGGTACCAAAGTCTGAATTTGTGTGTGAAATAATTGGTCTCAGTGATCCCTGGTACCATGATATATACACTTACCTGAGAATAGGAGTCCTCCTTGCTGACATGATCTCGAACCTCAAAAGAGCCTTTGCAAAAAAAATATCTTGTTTTGTCATCCTAGGAGATACCCTATACCGTAGAAGCATTAAAGGAACCTTGCTACGTTGCTTAAATGCTGAGGAGGCATTGACTACCTTAACCAAGGTACATAATGACATTTGTGGTTCACATTCGAGTGATATGACCTTGGCTAAAAAAATGTTGAGGATTGGGTACAATTGGACCACAATGGAAAGGGAAGCTCATGATTATGTCAAAAGGTGTTTGCAATTTTAGCACCATGGGGATGTCATCCATGCACCAGCTTAGGAGCTCCACCCAATTGTCACACCTTGGCCCTTCTCACAATGGGGGCTCGATCTTGTTGGAAAAATCACCCCCACCTTATCTAGTGGACATAAGTTCATCATCACTGCTACTGAATACTTCACGAAGTGGGTAGAAGCCTTTCCCATAACTTACATCAAAGGAAAGCAGATATCAAATTTCATCCTGAACTACATAATCTATCGTTATGGTGTCCCTCAAGCCATTATCTCAGATAATAGGACACCTTTCAAGAATCAGGATGTTCGTGACCTATGCCAAAATTTTAATATCCAACATCACTTTTCAACCCTGTACTACCCCCAAGGAAATGACCAAGCTGATGCTACAAATAAGACCATCCTAAAAATCTTCAAAAAGATGGTAAATGACACTGGTCGTGACTAGCATTTGAAGTTGAATCTGACCCTATGGGCCTATCGAACAAGTATCCACACACCAACAAGTGCCACCCCATTCTCCCTGGTCTTAGGATCAAAAGTTATACTCCCTATTGAGATCGAGCTCCTGTCCCTAAGAATATCATTGAACAACCTCATCATAGATGAAGAATACTGGGTATCATGACTAAATGACCTAGAGCTACTAGAACCTCATCATAGATGAATAATACTAGGTATCATGACTGAATGACCTAGAGCTACTAGATGAGCAACATATGGATTCCTTAAACCATTTGCAAGTCTAACAAAACTGACTCAAGTAGAGTTACAACAAGAAGATCACGAGTTAGACCTTCCAAGTTGGAGAACTTGTGCTCAAGGAGAATTAGAAAAATGTTCCAAATCTAGATAGCAAGGGAAAATTTGAACCTGATTGGTTGGGGCCCTTCATCATCAAAACAAGTTATAAGTCAGGGGCATATTAGTTATCAACACTAGAAGGCGAACCTCTGTAAAAACCCATGAACAACTCTCATCTCAAAAAGTTTTATGCCCAATCTTGTAGGGTATAAAACTAAAAATGCAAAAAAAAAGAGAAAATGTCTTGTAAAAATGGTCACCCTGATGAAAACCTGGCAACCAGGTGTCTTGGTGATAGCAAAAAAATACAAAAGTACAAAAATCCAAAAAAATATGAAAAAGGATTAAAAGATAATAAAGAGAAAAAAATTGTCCTCTAATGAAATCAACTTCGGTGGCACTTTGGACAAGTACCTTGGTGAAAACCTAGAAAATAGGTGCCTTGAGTAAATAAGCACCCTCCATCCACCCAAATCTCCATGATTCATTCTACATCATCCATCCATTACACTTCCATCATCCATTACATTCCATATTCCATCAACCCACTAGAAGGATCACTCCGAACCTCTGTAAAAACCCATGAACAACTCTCATCTCAAAAAGTTTTATGCCCAATCTTGTAGGGTATAAAACTAAAAATGCAAAAAAAAAGAGAAAATGTCTTGTAAAAATGGTCACCCTGATGAAAACCTGGCAACCAGGTGTCTTGGTGATAGCAAAAAAATACAAAAGTACAAAAATCCAAAAAAATATGAAAAAGGATTAAAAGATAATAAAGAGAAAAAAATTGTCCTCTAATGAAATCAACTTCGGTGGCACTTTGGACAAGTACCTTGGTGAAAACCTAGAAAATAGGTGCCTTGAGTAAATAAGCACCCTCCATCCACCCAAATCTCCATGATTCATTCTACATCATCCATCCATTACACTTCCATCATCCATTACATTCCATATCTCCATCCATCACCCATCTGCATTTGCATCATAGTTTGGTCATGTGTTCGTGTCATGATCACTCCTAGTACTACTCGACCCATTCTCATGGTTATTTTATCCTACCTTTATCAGGGTAGTCTATTGCATTGTGCTAGGGGCCTGTTCTCATTGGATCAGATTCATGTATATTCTTGAAGTCTTCCCTAAATCAGAAAATCCCAAAACATTAGAAAACCAAAAAATTCCAAAAACATGCCAAAATATCAGTCATAAAGACAAAAATAGAGTCATCTTGTTGAACTAAAATTCTCTAATCTCAGAACGTAGGAAAGGTTGATCTTTGATCATCCCCCGAGACACTTAGGTCAGTCCTTTAGGAGTTCGTCATAATAAACTAGCAATCCATTTGTTCATATCTCATTAATAATCGAGTCTGTGTTGGTCAAACTACGTGGTTTCTGTGTGTATAACGTAAGAAAGGCTAATATTTGATCAGCCCTTGAGGCCCCTAGGATAGGTCTTTAGGTTAGTCTCTTGGTCAAAATATCAGAAAACACCAAAAAATTGGAAAATTTGAAAATCAAAATATTTGTAAAACATCTAAAAAATACCAATTTAACAACCTCAAAACATTTCAAAAACATCCAAATATTTGAAAAATTCCATCCCATCTTGCTTTCACCCACAATAAACATTCACTCATAATAAATCAATCATCACCCTCAACCTTTTGTGAAATAATCAGAAACAAGTCTAGCAGTTCTAAAGTAAAAACTCAAATGTCAAAAGTCTCAAGTCTAGGTCAGTAAGTAAACAAGTTGGTCAACTCTTGGTATTAATAGCCCATCATCCAATCAATCCCAAATCATTTGATAACATCATGTCCTAGGATGCATCCTTCCTACAATGGACATCAACATCAGACATTGCCATAGTTTAGTCTTGGCTAGCATTATTGAAGAACATTAGCTTGTTTGTTTACTTTATCTTTGTCTTTTGGCTTATCTTATTGCGCTCATTTTGATGACCTCTCGATGATGTCCAAATAAAAGTATTTAGAGAGAAAGGAATGGGGAAATGGTCATTATCTTTTTATCTTCTATGCTTGTTAGATATTCTTGTAATATAACCTTGGTCATGGGTATGTGTAGGATCATCATGTAAAAAACAAGCCCTTAAGTGGCAAAAAATTCATAAAAATTAGAGTTAGGCAACTTGACGTAAAAATATGAATAAGTTATCTATATTATTTCAAGAATATGTAAGAATAAAATATCTAGAAAATTGAATGTAGTTTTTGAACTAATAGGCTTACTTGAAAAAAAAGAAATCTATTTGGTGAAAATTTGAAATTTCAATGTAGTAGTACTTAAATTTTAGGGAAAAAATAAGAAGTAGGTGTCTGTCTGACCCCCTAACCACAATAAAATGATAATATTTTTTTTATATAATTTTAGATATAAGTAGAGGACTCATGTACGGATGTGATGCATATTTTCTTGTAATTTTTCTCCAAGTAAATAATTAATTATGAATTTTTTATTACAACTTTTTAAAAATATAAAAACTCGTATGTTTTCCCACCTAACATTGTCAAAACTTCATGAAATTAATTTTTTTTTAATCCTATAGTATGCGAAGCATAGAATATGACACATGTTTTGGATTCAAAAAATGTGATACCATCTAATAGCTATAGATGTTTTTCAATCAGCCTATCAATTAGGACTTTAGTCGTAATTCAAATAGAAAATGAATAATAATTATTTATTAAATTAAAAGTGAAGCATAATTTATACTGGTGGAAAGCTAAGAATCTCCTTTAAAAACCCTTTTCGTTTGATCAAATTTGGGTTAAAAAAAGTCATCAGCCACATACCCTACACATTCCCATCATATCGCCACTTTTTGGCCCATCATGATACTACACATACCCTCATGCATGCTTTGTTTCAGTGTAGGAAGGATGTTTTAGGTGTCATGTTGACCACATAGGAAGGCTTTCATTTCTATGTTTTGGTTCAAAATATTTGGAATATCTGAACTGCATTTTGAATGAGGTTATGTATGTCAGGTGTGAACAAGAGTACTCCTATCTGATTGTCAAGTCAAAGTCCATCACACTAGGTGCAACGCCATCCTGGTTCTTTGTACCTTGATGCATCGTGCCTATGTGTATTATCAAACATAAGGTAAATGGCCCTTTTAAAGTTCCAATTCCTGGTAAGAAAATCATCATCATCATTATCACCATCATCTCTAATAAAGTTTACTTGTTGGATTCTCTTATTTCTTCTTCCTTCTTTCTGCGCTAACATGGTACCATGATAGTTAATCAAAATCATCGCTAATGCATCCATCTTGTATCCACAAAACATCAACATAATGCATATCATGTAGGAAACACTAGTCATCTCACATGCATTGTGTTTCATCATTGCATAATATAGATTGGTTATTCTAACCATCTCATAAACCATACATTTGCATCCATTGCATAAACACAAAAGTATCATCACATAGACATTATTAGATCATATCATATGCATTATCAAGACATCCATTGCATAATAACATACACAAAATCATATCATAGGAACCATCATTAAATGCATCATTAAATAGGTATCATCATAAAAGCATCATCACATCATATCATGTGCATCATCATGTCATTCATAAGTGCATCATCGCATCAAACATGAAAAAGATATTGAAAAGAAAAAGAATATGTCTCATACATAATAATAGTATATAACATCATCATCCATATAGATCCATTAGTCTAAGAATTTTAAACCATTTTCATATCATAACATTTGCACCATCCATACATCATCATAAAAATTGCATAGAAAAGATATTGAAAAAAGAAATACATCCATCCATAAACATCTGCATAATCACTTCATAACATTATATAGAAGCATACATTACATTACATCACATAAAATAAAAAGAATGCATGCATCACATAAGATAGAGTCATATCATTGCATATAGGAAATTAAATACATCCATCCATTACACACATAAATAGAAATAGGACACATCATACATCAGATTAAACCATATCATCTCATATATCATCAAAATAATATACAACTGTCATGGTACAAGAATCAAGATCATGGGTGTATCAATCAATATAATACAATTTCCCATGGGGCTATCAAAAAATGGAGCCCGTGGATTGCAAAAAGAATAGAATGGCTGATCAAAATGAGAGCTAGCCCTAATGGCTGCTCCCCTCACCCGGCAGATCCTGCTTGCCCTATCTACTCTGAAAAATTTATACCTGGTTGCTCAAGGCACTACCTACTGATAATGGAGCTTATAGTACTGAGCCTCTCTAACTGCATCCTAGTACAAGTGGGCTAGGACTGTCCTACCCTGCATAGCCTCTAACTACTAACAACGACCAGTCTCTTGTTCCAATTGAAGCTAAGTGGCCTATCTATATTGTATGGCCTAATCTTGCTCTGTGTGAGCCCGATCTTTCCTAGTCGTCAATGTGGCAACCTATTCCTACAACTACTGAATGAGGACATCCCTATGATCTGACTAAGGTGATGGTGGTAGTGGGGGTGGCTACTGTTGATGGTCCCTCAAGGCATCTCTCTATGGGTCCTCATCTCTCTGCTGCCTATCCCCATCTCTTAGTTGCCTGTCTCAATCTCTCTATTGATCTTTGGGCACCTGATCTCTCTATCCCCGCTAGTCAAGAGGTGGCCCACCACCTCCTCTTCCTCCACCACCATCTTTGTCCCTGTCTTCTCTTCCTCCTCACCCCTGCCTCCACCTTGTTGATTGGCCTCTAGATCTCCTTCATGTTAATAAAGCACCAAGCATTGTCAATCTAACTAGTGGACAAAACCAATCTTGATATGCTTGTGTAGTCCCTACATCTTCTGACCCCTAATCATATGGCCATGGCCTAGCCACTAGCTGTCTGAATAAGTCCATATCATCCTCTAGAGGGATCATGCAACCCCATGTGGTCTCCCTTGTAGTACACACAAATATGGCCATGTATTGGTCATCGGGATGGTCCTACACATATTTGAATTGTCTAGCAACCCGATCTGGGTGATCCCATAATAGTGGTTTACAATTTTTGGCCAAACTGGACGCTGAAATTATTATTTTTAACTGAATCTTCACATTCGGGCACCTATAGCGGCTAAACTATGAGGAATTTGAAGATCGTGCAAACTAGAGTCTCATCAAATTTTGTCTGTAGATTCAAAAATATTTTTTCAAATTGCATTTCTTTTTCCATCTCCCACAAAAATTGATTTCAGAAAACAACATTTTTAAAAGTGAATTATAAGCATAACTTTTTTCCATGAAGGATAAAATTCTAATTCTTTCAAATTTAGATTTGTAACTCTGATATCTATTGCTCCACTGGTTAGATAGTTTTTATTGAATAGTTTTTGTTAATCAAGTTTCAAAGTCAAATGAATTACAATTCAGACACAAGCGACCGTATAACACATAACTTTTTTGTATATGTCAAAATTTTATTTTTTTTTTTTTTGTTGCATCAAGGACTTCAATATTTGGTGCACTCATATTTTTCAATCTTTTTTTTTGATAATCTTCTATTTTTCCACTTCATTTTCGATGAAAAACCTATGTTTAATAAAACTTAAAAAACAAATACATAACAAAACCAAAACATATTAAAATTATATTCATTGGATAGCTTGTTCTGAGGAATACCATAATCATTTGAAATAAATTTTAAATGAATTCATTTGATCCCCCAAAAGCTAAATCAAAAGTGATTTTTTATCAACATTTTGATAGGTGTAAATGAGATGCATTTATAGGTATGGTTTAAAACTAGCGAGGTTCTATCCAAGGGGGTTTGATCTAAGGTGATTTGATCAAACCCTCTTCAATTGGAATCCTTAAAATAGAACTTTTTGAGGCTTAAATCATTATATTTTTTAAAAATATGTGATTTCAGCTAAAATTCATTCCTCTCAAGAATTGTAAACCACTATTATGACAACACCTATTTTGTAGATAACACTCTATCATCATGTGCTCCTTGCCCTACATGAGCCTATCCTACCTCACAAAGAAGAGCTACTGAACGTCATCATAGCAGCCAAGCCTACCAGGACAAGGTCTCCAAGTAAAAACTATCATCTCATCAAAGCACCCTCCTCTAGTGAGGGATATCAGCTACCTCTATATGCATAAATTTCAAGGCCCCCCTATATCACCAGATGGCTAGGTAATCTAGCTCCATAATAACTAGTGTAACTCATGGGTACAACACTACAATGTGCTCTCAAGCCTAGATGTGCAAAAGTGCGATTCTTAATCCAATAGCCCTGTTATTATAGTATGCAAACTCGTTCAAGTCATGGTAGAGGGAGGCCAACATCACTAGCCCCCATACAAAGCATACTCTCTAACGAACCATCCACTCCCAGGAAAGACCTCATCTTAGACTAAAGTATAGACTATGTCAGGATCTAGTGCCATAAGTCCTAAGACAATAGCAGCTACGATCAATCTGAATGGAGACATTGAGGTCCTATAGTGCTCTAACTCAATCTCTCCCTTGGAAAAAATGATCTCATCCAAGCTCATGACATCATAGCAAGCATTTTTCTCAGTGTCCACATCATAGATGACCCACTGTCTATGGATCGACAATCAAAGAATATGCCACATCCTCTAGGGTTATTGTTGCCTTGCCTATAGAGAAGTGAAATGAGGATGTCTCATTGTGCCATCTCTCCACCAGTGTTTTCATCATCCCTAAATGTGTCCTGATGGTTGGGGCATATGTGACATACTAGAGCCCAATTTCTCTCAGGTGCTTCTGGAGCAACTCATGCAAACTAGGATTCTAAGTCAATCTACTCAGAATCGAGGATTTGTGCTCTCATGAATGGACTGGCTCCATGTCCTCCTGCATCAGTAAAATACATCATGTCAAGTTTCATAAAAAATTAAGATCTTGTTTAGCATTTTCATGACCAAAATAGCAAATGCAATGTTATTTGCAATGGCATTGCTATTTGAAATTTCTAAACTACACCATTGGAGACCTAAAGGTTCCAAACTGCATCGTCGTGTCGCAGTTTGACCATGCATCAGTTTGGCCCCTAAACCTAAATTCCTGATTGCATCGCTGCAACATAATTTGCATATGTGACGAACTTTGAAAGCTAAACCCTAATCTCTATACTAGACTGTCGCGACGCAAGAATCATTAGCGGAGAAATTTAAGGCTGCGTAGCACTGATTTAGCACTTTCAGCGGTGCCAAACAACGTTGCTTGACTTGTTTGACCTTTGGACCCTAATTAATGCACACAAAAGATGAAAAAATAAGTCAGGTAAAGGTCACATACCGATGGTCCTATGCCTGGTAGCCACTGGTACACTCACACTCATTCTGAAATGTGTTGTGAAAGCATGCATTATGCGATCTTGAATAGTGGTCAGAGCTCAAAACACAAGAATCTATAAGGGTTGAATGTGCAAATGAATTGGAACTGGCCCCTCAAGGCCTATTTAAGCTAGAAAGCTAGGATTTTTTACCCTATTTAGTTGTCCAACTAGGGTTTTGGACCCCTAACCCTATTTTCGCCTAACTGAAGGCCTTTTTGCATCATTTTTTTGCATTTTTACACATTTTTTGGCATCCTGGACCCTTTTTGGACCCGTAAGGCATCTTGTCCTCTTTTTTTGTGAGATCACCCAAAAATCCAAGTTTTTGTCCAATCTCTTGAGGGGGTAGTATACCAGCATAATTTTTTCATTGGGGTAGTGGTGGGGCATCTGAAAAAATTGAGAAAATTTTGAATTTTGATCTCATAAGTTTATTCTTTGAATCAACACAGTGGGTAAATTTCTTCAAAGAGGGGAAAAATGTAGACAAAAAAAATGTACTAATTGACCCTATACACCCGATCCTAATTTTATTAACACCAGTTTGTCCTGAATCATCTCCTTTACTAATTTCAATCCAATTGAATAATCTTTATTCGATTAAATTCATCACATTTCATCTCTTAATTAAATAAATTAGTTTTATCTAATTAAGTCATCTTTTCCCTTTTAATTAAATAATTCATTTTATTTAATTAAGCTCTCAAGTCTTTCTATTAAATTAAATAAATTAATCTTTATTTGATTTAATCTAACATCATCCCTTTTAATTAAATAAATAAAATATTATTTAATTAAGTCTAAATTCATTTTCTTCTCATTTTGATTTAATTAATCCAAAAGTCTAAGTTAAAATTGTCAAATCAACTAATATCCTTCTTAATTAATCAAATATTGATTAATCCTAATCTTAATCCATCAAATCCTCTAGCTTTTGCAACTTGCTCATGAAAATAATTTTAATTGATTTATTAAATCTCTAATTACTTTCAAAAAGGAATAAAAAAGGGAATATTCTCCAAGTTTGAAAAATCCCTCCAAATGGGTTTGTACATCCAACAAGGACTTTAAGTTTCTTACATGTCCTTTGCCTTGAGCCAAGTGGAATTAACTTCATTTTCTTCTCCCTCCAACCTTCCATTTCATCATTTTTGAAATTCCATCTAATTGCATTTATTTGCACAATGAACAAAATGTGCTCCACCTTTGTCCACTCACATGTTGACAAGTGGCTTCTTGCTATTGGTTGGTCTTTTATCCCACATTCATCCATTTTTCCTCATCCTCCATCTCTCTCATCTATAAATAAGAGGCTCTCATTTGGATTTTGGATCCACAACTTGATGTAAATTCATTATCTTAATATTTTGGATTTTCTCATCCATCATTCATCCATTTTCATAGTTTTCTTCAAGTTTCATATCTAGGTTATACAATAATTCAACCAAGGAGCATCAAATATTCATCAAGCATCATTCAAGCTTGCAAGGAATTGGGAAAGGGCCATTTTCCACATTGAAATGGCACCAATTCCCCCATGGGATTAAGAGTTTGATCATTTAAATAGGAATTAATATCTTTTCATTGTGTTCTTCATATTATTTCTTGTTTTTATGTTTCAAATGAGTTTCATGGGGAATGATGTTTCTAAATTGCATTTGGGACTAATTGTGTGTTTGTTCTTCATGTTTGTGCAGGTCTAGGATAACCATTCATAGAGGGAAAAAAATAATTCAATAGAAGGAAAGATACTAAAATGGGACATTTATGTTGTATGAGTGGATTTCCTCTCATAGTTAAATTGGTGGGTGGGATTAAAAATACTAGTAAATATTGCAAAACTATAGGAGGAATGGGAGGGTGTCCAAATAAGGATTACTTTTATATAACCACTAAAGAGGTAGGTGAAAGAAAAAAATAAATAACCAAATTGTGAGAAAATAAATGGGAATAGTCATAGAAGAGGAAGAAGGACTACCAGACAAAAATACTTGTTAACCTTCCTTCAATTTTTAATAATATTTAAATAATAAGTCATGGGGTTAATTGTTTTTTGTGGTTGGGTCAACCAAAAATAATTAGGGGAATAGTTACCATGTAAAGCGAGGATACAATACAATGTGATGGACCATATGCATCACTCCCTTGTGCAAGAAATTAAGGTATTTATGAATAATGGATGAGATCACTTGTATTGAAGTGAGCCTTCAGTGACCCAATTTTAGATAGAAGTGATAATGGATAGGGATAAAAATGAAGAGGAAATATAGGGTTTTTATTCCTACCTATATAGTAAGGAAAAATGTTGTAAATAAATATTTTGGCACCCAAATGTCTTTCTAGCCCTTCTAGTGTTTTTCACCTAAAAGGAGAAAGATGGGCCAAAATACAATGTATACATTAAAATATTAATGTGATGTGGGTGTAATGTGCCTAGATGAGATGATTTAAATGAAAATAACTGATAAAATAGATCACTAATTGAATGTAAACTAAGAAATGCAAAGTGTTTGAAAACACAGTGTTGTATGCAAACATGAACTAGAAGTATGGACAAACAAGATTTTTTTTAATGAAACTGAATGAGGTGCACCTAGAGCTTGAAATATATTTTAGAAAGGTTATGGAATGCTGTAGAGATTAGTATTGAAGCCCATTGGGACTCATTCTCCACAAATGGTGAATTAGTCATGTTTCTAGTAAAATATGTCAGAATAGTTTTAAGGATGTCGAGAACACAAAACTTCAAAAAAATATTTTCCCATCCTAGTAGTGGAACTCTTTTTACATATATGGTAAATAAATCCACCTAAATATTTCTAAAAAAATCAAAGGTCAACTATGTGGGTCCTGGTCTGCACTTTTCTTCCTAACAACTTACTGGATCTGAATCTAGAAAATCTAGCAGGAAAGCAGTCTCCAAGCTTCAAATAGGGTTATGTTGACTTTTAAATACCTTTTTGATACCTTTCTCCTTGAAAAATATTCCTACAAGACTTGCAAACACACATGTAAAGGGGGGAAAAGGGTTAAGGGTTAGAGTATAGGGGTTTGCCTTGGTCAAACCCTAATTTGGTAATCAAACCCTTGATAATAAAATGAAATAAAGGAGAAATGATGAAAAAATAACATGCAATTTCATAAAATCATCAAACCCTTGATATTGAAGTCTAAAGATATGTTGCTCCAAGATTCTTGAATGCTTGATTGAGTGCTAGAATGCTTAAGTGCTATGATGAATGCATGAACACTTGAATGAATGAGTAAATGGATGCATGGGGGTTAAAATAAATAGAAAATCATGTATTTATACACAATTATGCCCTAATTTCCCAAAAATACATCATAGACCAACCTTAGGTGTTTTGGAATAAAAACTTGCCAATAATCTAGGTTTATTTTTATTTTTGTGCCAAGAGGTACTAATTCGCCCCTAGTGCCAAATGGGTCCCACTAAAGGAATGTGAATGGGTTCCAAAAATTATATTGCATTAAATGATTTTTGTTGGGTTTACATTAAAAAATACACTTAATTAAGGCCCGCAAGTGCATAAAGGGGCCAAATAAAGCATAAGAAAGGTGTATTTGTTGATGAGAAGTCTAGAAAAGTGTGAAATTTTGTTACAAGACTTTACAACACTTTAAAATAAGACTTTGTAAGTGATAAAAAGGGGCTATGTAAGTGAATTATAATAAGAAGAGTCTACAAAAGTGTGAAAATGTGTTACAACACCTTTACAAGACATCATAAAGTCTTAGTGTTTCATAAAAATTCAAGACCTAATGTGAATGTGTGGGCCACATTGCAACATTAAATCAAGGTGAAATCAAGCCAAATAAGGACAAGGAGGGACAAAAAAAGAAAAAGTAGGACTAATTTTTTCGTGTCCACATTTAGCCCCAGTTTAGTGAGAGGATGAACTTGCTTCAAACTCACACTAAAGTAGTCGGATATGCAATCAATAGGGGTCCAAATGTACTAGTGCTTGGTGAGATGAGACAACAACAATCAAGAGGGATGATCAAGCCCCCAGGATCAAGATCCCATGGAAAACCAATATTAAGCACAAAGGAACACACATGGAAATGATGAAAAAGAATGAAAGGAAGAAGAGAAAGCTTAGATCATTTGTCCAGTTTGTTGTAGATTATATGTAGGTTGTTTGTTTGGAAAATGTATACTCACTCTGGGCTGACGAAACTCATGGTTGTCCACCAGGTGAGAAGGACCAAAAGGTGAGAAACATACACTCACAGCTAGTATGTACTCACAAACACACAGGTGACTATGGGGAAATTTGTGCCTCGAAATGCGCTTCCCGCTCAACCATTCTAAATTTATACCTCCTAATAACTTTAATAAGATGCCATAAAGGACAATGTTATTTCATGCTTCGTGAGACAAGAAAAGCTTTGTATGCTTAGAACTCATGAACAAATGCAATGGAACCACAGACATGCAAGTTGTGTTATGCAAGGTGGCCATGTAAATACAAAATGCAACATGAAAAAGAATGTTCAAAGGATTCTTGCTTAGTTCATGCGAGGTCTATAACTTAGGGAACACTATGTCTAATGTCTCTAAGAGAGGACCAATCAAATAATAGAATATTTGCAACTTAGGGTATGCAGTGCATCACATCAGGCCACTAAGAGGAATATAATATGCTAAGAGAGATCACGCTTATGAAGGAAACTATATCCAATGTCATCCACAAAGTGACAAACACATCGTATGGAACAAGAAGGTTGCACTAAGAATCAAGAAAAAAGAGAAAAATGCAAAATGAATAATTCCAATGTATGCCCCCACTTTAAAGGAATTTCTACACACCGTTATGTGAGAAATTACTTTAAAGTAGCAAATGAAAAATGCAAACAAGAAACAAGACACGAGAGCCAACTTGGAAAGCCCCTATGCCAAGTCATACATTTCTGAGTAAGGCTACGTCATGTAAAGGAAAAAGGAACAAAAGAAAGAGGGGTTCCCCCAAAAATGAACACACCAAACACATAAGGTATCTATGGATTTGGGGTCAGTATGTTCATTGCTGCAATGTTTTGATAAAAGAGCACAAAACTATCATCATTCCCCAAATACATAGAACTGGAAGAATGACACAAAGAGAGTGAAAACAAAAGAAAAAGAAAATCCATTTTTGGTCAACATGGAAGAGACATAGGATGTCTCAATGCCTTGCATTGTCCCCAAAAGGAAAATACAAGCAAATGAAAATGAAAAGGAAAATGAAAAAGGAAAAAGGTTTTGGGTCAACATGAAAGATACATTGCGGTCTAAATACCTTGCATCATCCCCAAAAGGAAAAAGAAAATAAGAAAATAAGAAAATAAAAAGACCTTTTGGGTAAACATGGAAGAGAAATAGGGTGTCTCAATGCTTTGCGTCATCCCCAAAAGGAAAACACAAAAAAAAAAGAAGAAAAAAAGAAAATAGAAGACCTTTTGGGTCAATATGAAAGAGACATAGGGCATCTCAATGCTTTGCATCATCCCCAAAAGGAAAACACAAAAAAAATGAAAAAAAGGAAAAAACAAAAGCAATGTACGAAATATAGTAGAATGAAGGTAAAAATAGAGGAATTGCACAAAGAGAAGGATAACAAAAAAATTCATGTCACGAGGGAACACGATACTCACATGCAATAGTTGGGACATTGTATTATGTAGAGTGTTTGGTAAAGGTGTAAACTATCTTTTTGGATCTCCATAAGTAAAAGGTATCGCGGCTCTAATAGCTATTACTTGGTTGTTGATATGTTGAGTTTGTTGTTAAGGAGGGGGTTGAATTGTAAGAATCCTTTGTTTGGTTTTCTAAAGGGTTGTGAATTGTTTGGGTTGACATGTTCATATTTCTCAATTTGGCTAGTAGTGTACTTGGCATCACGATACTAACCGAATTGTGATAGTCACAAAGGGTTGTACATAAATGCATGAAAGAGGGAAATTTCATCATGGTCAATTTATCTTGGATTTGAATTTGTAAATTTTCAATGAATATCTTTTGGAGATGTGGATCAGGAATCTTGACATCAATTTGGGCAAAGAGAGATTGATAGCGGGAGATGAAATTGGTTACTTTTTCATCCACGTTTTGTTTACATCTCATTAGATCAGCCAATGTCTTTTTGGGGTTCATGTGCACTTGAAAATGATTTATAAATGCATCAACTAGTTCATTGAATGAATGAATTGAATTGTTTGGTAAGGATGAAAACCACTCCAAGGCAGTGTCCTTTAAGGTCCTAGGAAATAGTTTGGCCAACAGTTTATCATCAAGAACAAAGTCATTGCATAAGGTTGTGTAAGCATTAACATGATTAGTAGGATCATCCTTCCCTCCATAGTTCTCAAATCTAGGTATCTCAATTCCTTGTGGCATCGATGTTCATAATATTTCCAAGGATAATGGGATGCTATGAACATAATAGGTGGGTGGTGCATTTTGACTTTGACTTATGGTGGATATTTTTTGTTGCATAGAGGAAACAATGTAGAAGAGTTGTGTGATGAGAGGGTTAGTGCAAGTGGTATGAGGTGGAAGAGAAAGTGGTGATGGACTGTATGTAGTGGTAGGGAAAGTGAATGGAATGCTAATAGATGGTATGGTGGAAGAAGATAGGACATTCGATGCCACATAAGAATTAGGAATGGTAATAGGAATAGTCGAGGAAGGAATCGCATTGCTAACCTATTGCATTGTGGTTGTGACATGGGTAGTGGTATAGGTAGGCATGGATGCTATTGTGGAAGGAGGAGTGTTAAGTCCTGCTTGACCAACCATAGTGTTGGTTGGTTGAGATGTACTAGAGGTGGAAGGAATATTTTTATGGTATATCTCAAAAAAAAATTGATAACTTCTAAGCCTTCGTTACATTCAAGAAAATGATGGATGTTGTCTATAGCAGGAATTGTAGTGGTTGAAATGTTTTCAAGAAACATGTTTTGTTACAAATGTGCTAAGTCCTCATGAATGTTAATGATTTTTTTCTTTTGGAATGTGGTTGTTTTGTGCATCAACTTGCATGTTATGGGAAGGCAAAGTATTGATAAAGCTGGGATCCATGCCTATTGCACTATTTTCAATACTAGGAGTAGTAGCTCGAGACAACCCAAGGTCCAAAATGAGTATGTTATCATGGGACGCCATGAGTCGTGAACTTCTTCTCACTAAAGTATTATCAATAGGGCACCAAACACTCATACAAGGGCTACTAAAGGTGAGGTGAATGCAAATGAAATACAAACTAGGAGCAATAAAATGCTAATAACATAAATTCTAGAAATTGTAACAAAGATACAATAACAAAAAACATAAATGCAGAAAATGTGCTAAAAATGACAGAAATTACAATGCAAAATATACAACTAAACTAATTTTACCAAGGTGGTGAATGAGTCAAAGGATGATTTTTTTTGAATTTTTTCAAAAAATTTAAATGAAATTTGATGTTTTTTAGATGCATAGATGTGGCTACAATATGAAAATACAAAATTTCAGTGTTTTTAAATGATTGGAAATACAAAAATGATCTTTTCACTAATGCAATTTTTAAAACCCTAGGATGCAAAAACAATACAAAACCTAATGCAATGTTGATGCAATCTAACCCTAGGATGTGAATTCACTTGAAATTAGAAGTAAAAATATTCTAAAGACTGGTTCACCAAAATGTAAACAAATAATTTGGCACCCTAAGACTCTCTAACACTTCTAAGGTTTTCACCTAAACGGGGAAAGATGGACCAAAATGCAATGTAAAAATTCAAAGATTAATGTGATTTGGGTGAAACATGCCTAGATGAGATGATTTAAATGCAAATATTTGATAAAATAGATCACTAATTGAATTTAAAGTAAGAAATGCAATTTTTTTGAAAACATAGTGTTGTATGCAAACATGAACTAGAAGTATGGACAAGCAAGAACAAAATTTTATGAAACTAAATGAGGAAAACCTAGAGCTTGAAAGATACTATAGAAAGGTTATATAATGATTCATAGATCAATATTGAAGCCCAATAGGACTCATTCACCACAGATGGTGAATTAGTCATGTTTCTGGTAAAATCTGTTGGAACAAGTTTCGGGATGTCAGGAACACAAAACTTCAAAAAACTCTTTTTCCAGGATGGAAATGGAAATCATTCACCACATATGGTGAATCATTCCACCTACATATTTCTAAGAATTCAAAGTTCAACTCTATGGGTCTTGGTCTGAACTTTTCTACTTAACAGCTTGTCAAATCTGAATTTGGAAAATTTGACAGGAAAGTGGTCTCCAAGCTTCAAATAGGGTTATGTTGACTTTGAAAACTTTGATGAATTTCCAACACTTTTTTGACACCTTTATCCTTGAAAAATCTGCCTATAGGACCTACAAACACACATGCAAAGAGGGGGGAAAGGGTTAAGGGTTAAATTATAGGGGTTTTCCTTGGTTAAACCCCAATTTTGTAATCAAACCCTTGATAATGAAATGAAATAAAGAAGGAATGATGAAAAAATAACATGCAATGTCATAAAATCACCAAACCCTTGATGTTTAAGTCTAAAGATATGTTGCTTCAAGATGCTTGAATGCTTGATTGAGTGCTAGAATGCTTAAGTGCTATGATGAATGTATGAACACTTGAATGAATGAGTAAATGGATGAATGGGGGTTATAATGAATATTAAATCATGTATTTATACACAAATCTGCCCTAATTTACTAAAAATACAACATCACAGGCTGACCTTAGGTCTTTTGGAATAAGAATCTGCCAGTAATCTAAGTTTATTTTGATTTTTGTGCCAAGAGGGACTCATTTTCCCCTAGTGGAAAATGGGTCCCACTCAAGGCATGTGAATGGGTGCCAAAAATTATATTGTTTTAAATGATGTTTTTCAGGTTTACATTCAAAAATACACTTAATTAAGGCCTGTAAGTTCATAAAGGGGCCAAATAATACATAAGAAAGGTGTATTTGTTGATGAGAAGTCTATAAAAGTGTGAAAGTTTGTTACAAGATTTTACAACACTTTAAAATAAGACTTGGTAAGTGATAAAAAGGGGCTATGTAAGTTAATTATAATAAGAAGAGTCTAGAAAAGTGTGAAAATGTGTTACAACACTTCACAACACCTTTACAAGACATCATAAAATCTTATTGATTCATAAAGATTCAAGACCTAATGTGAATGTGTGGGCTATATTGAAACATTAAATCAATGTGAAATCAAGCCAAATAAGCACAAGGAGGGACACAACAAGAAAAAGTAGAAGGGTTACTTTTTCCATGTCAACACATGTATTTGTATAAATACTTCTAATTGTTCATACTTATCTCTATATAACTCATGGGCATATAAGAACTTATTTGTAACTATGTAAACCATATTGATGAATGGGTATTATTTGAATGTATACCCACAAGCATATTGGTAGAAGAAAAAGAGATAATCAATTTTGAATAGGAAACTTGATCTCAAGAGGCTCTAGGAAAAATTTCCACCTTCCCTACTATATCTATGAAAGGATAAGGGGACCCCTTTAGCATTAGTATGTTGTGTAGGTATAATAGTATAAAGTTATGTAAAGTTAGATGAGTCTTGAATGAAAGGGTTTGTGTATATTTATAAGTTTTGGTTAGGATTAGAGATAGATTTTTTCCAATTGTCATTCATAGTAGAGATCTAGATGGTGTTGAAATCAATGAGATCTTGCACTATATGTTTAAGAAATAAGAATTTTTTTTATATCGTGACTAAAGAATATATGGAATTTACAAAATTCCTTCAAGTCATAAAAAGGTGAGAGGGGTTGATTGGTGTCAAATGGTCTTGTAGCATTCTAAATTATTTCCCTTGAAAATTTCACACTATATTGACACCTTATTTTTGTTTTACAATTAATTATATTAATAAAATAAAAATCAAAGCCATATTGGGAAAATATGTTAGAATCCAAGACATCTCAAGAAATTATTACCAAAAACACCAAAACTAAGGTGAGGTTTCTCTAGTCCTAAAGGTGTTCTACTTTAATATTTATTATTTTGAATTATGTCTTTGAGTATGTTTAAATGACGTCAAGTTGTCCCATATCCAAAAAGATCAATTGGGATGTATATATAAATAATTTTTCCCTCTCATTTGAATAAATAGGAACTATTATGATCAATCACGCAATATTATTATTTTATTATGAAGATTTATATGATTTATCCTCCACATACTAGCAACAACAATCTATTGTGTTATGTGGACTAACCTCTTGTAGGTATTCAAATAAATTCAATCACTATGTTGAGCATAGGTTTTCATTGATTTCAAACTGATGTCAGCAGGTCCTTGTTGCTGACAGTGATTATCAAAGGGTGTCAAGGCTGTGAGATGTGAAGGTTATCAAAATGAAGAAAATTGGAGTAATAGAATTTTTAGTTGTCTCAAGGTTCCAAAATAATGTTGTTTGATAGCGAGGAGACTATCTAGAATATATTCACGTATCATGTATCTTGTCAGTTGTGGTGTGGTTGCCTTTAGATAGTTAATGAATTTATTATACCATGCTAGGTATGCAATCAACATGAGTGTGGTGGTCCAAAAGGATATCTTTTGGGCAGAGAGATTAATTAATATGGGTGGCATAACTTTTATAAATGTGGTGTAGCTCTATGGTTTGGAAGGAGAGTATTCCTACACTAGTTTTATTAGTTTCCTAAGTTTTCACTGGCATGGCTCAATGTGTAAGGAATTTGGAATATCATAAGTTTCATTAAGTTACTCTAAGTTTGAGGCATGTGTGGTAATGGATTTTAGCATGCAAAATTCAATTCAAGCATATGGAGTGATGATAGGACTCGTTTAAGGTTATCATGGTGGTACAAGGTGTCGTTCTTTTGGTAGAAAGTTTGGATTGGTGTATTACATGTTTCATGAAATTTAAATTTAGGCCCACCCTATATTGTCTAGGTTAGTGTAGATCCTTGACCAACTTTGAAGAGTGTTAATGTAATCTCATGTATATATTTCAAATGTTCAAATGCATTGTAATGTAACTAAAGGATAAGTGAGTGAGTCACAAGAATGGAATGCACAATTGTGTTATATGCAAGTGAAATGAATGGAAGGTATGTGATAGAAGTGTGAAGGAAAGAGGGAGCACTAGTATCAATGTGGTTGTTGGTACATATAATCTGAGTTAAATTTCAAATCTACCATTATTTTTGTTTTGATAGGATTGGTGTGCTACCTATTGTATTATTTTGACAAGGATTGGTATCTTTGTTCTGGTGGGGATTGGTGTCTCTTATAGGTTGGTGCCTACTAAATATTTTAGGTATTAGTGTCTTTGGTAGGTTGGTTTCTACATCACATTGTAAAATTCACTTATTATATTCCTACTTGTAAAAGTTCCTCATGGTGTTTTTACCCATCTTGTATTTCCACATAAATCTAGTGTTATGTGTTATCTTGTGTTGTGCTTTACTTACTAGCCTTTTTTGGTTCAATGCTCTTCATGTTGAAAATATGTAAAGTAGTTTTGAAGGTTTTTAGAAATGTTGTAATTTTTTGGATCTATTGATTCACCCCCTCTCAGTAGATTGTGTACCCTTCAATTGGTATCAGAGCTAAGTCCCTTTGAAAAAGTTTAACAACTTAAGGTAGATCTAGGATGGCATAGGAAAGTTCACCAGGAAACAAAGTACCAATTTTTGAGGAATCTAATTTTTCATTTTGGAAAATTAGGATGGATTCATATTTGGTGGTCTTAGGAATGGAAATTTGGATGCCACTTGTAGAAGGATATGATCCTTTTGAAAACATCCCTCCCAAGGATCAGGTAGGAAAGATAGATCTTGAGCTCAATGTTAAGGCTAAAAATGCTATTTTGTGTGGTTTGACTAACAATGAATTTGTGAAAGTGATTTACTATAAAAATAAATAAAGGAAATATGGGAAAAGTTAGAAACTATTTATGAAGGTGATGATAAAGTGAAAGAAGTGAAGTTTTAGAACTACAAAGCTCATTTTGAAGGTCTAAGGATGAAAGAAGATGATAATATTGCTACATTCATGCTCTGGGTTGATGAAGTTGTCAACCATATCTAAGGTCTTGGTGAAATCTTGGAAGAGAAGGTTGTTATAAATAAGGTTCTTAGATCCCTACCTAGAAGGTTTGATCTTAAAATCTCTATGTTGAAGAAGCTAAAGATTTGGATACTTTGAAGATGATTGAGTTGTATGCAACATTAACTGAATTTGAAATTAGATTTGAAAGTGAAGATTCTATAAGGAAAGAAGTTACATTAAAGTATCATTGAAGTAGGCTAAACAAGATTTTGATTGTGGATTAGATCTGGAATAAGCTAATTTTTTTTGAAAGCTACAAAGAGGTTCTAGTAAGTATAAAGGTAAGTTACCTTTCAAATGTTTTAGTTGTGGAGATGTTGGAAATTTTATGGCTAAGTGTCCTCATAAGAATACTAACAATGTTGAGCAATAGAATGGGAAGAAATATTTTCAGAGAAGATCCAAAGGTTAGAGGAAACATAGGAGTTTCTACACTAATGATGACGAAGAATATTCCAATGAATAAGAGGATGAAGATGCATTTGGAGATGAAAATGGAGAAGTTGTGTTTATGGATTTTAAAATTGTTGATGGTGATGCTAAAATGGGTTCCAAAGAAAATGAAGAGGAAGTAGAACTTATGAAGAAATTATTATGGGTCGAAAAAGAAATCAAGAAGTTGAATGTTAGAGTTATAGAAGAAGTGAGATCCAAATAAATAATAGAAAAATATTTGAAGAATGTTGAAAAGATGATTGTTGAAGTGAAGACTCAAGCAAAAGTAGCAAAAAGAGGTGAATAATTTTTGACACAAAAACTACTATCAAGAGACAAAGACTGTGAAATGATTGAAGCAGAAGTTGTTGTAGCTAGAAAAGAGCTTGACAAGGAAAATAAATAGCTATAGTTAAAGTTCAATAAAAGTACTGAAACCATAGATAAAATATTAGAAGGTCAGAAAGTTTCACAAGGGAAAACCATAGTAGGTTCTGATGATCAGAAGAAAAATGTGGTAGAATAGTTAGAGAAGACTACTAAGGAAAATCTAGAAGTGATAGGTTCAAAAAGTTCAAAATTATCAAAAAGGACAACGAAAAGTTATGGAAGCATGACTAAAAATGATGGATTTATTCTAAAAGTATAGAACAAAAGGAGGAGATTCGAAAGACACAGATACAATTCCAGGTCACATTTTTCTTTCTTTGGTTATTGTTTTAGTTGTAATGAGTAGGGGTATAACTTGGCTATCAATTGTAGAAGATTTCTAGTAAGAAGAAATGATTTTTTCAGTAATAATGTACCCATGTTCAATTTTAATGTTATTTGTTTCAAGTGCAAAAATTTTGGACATATTGCAAGGAACTGCAGAAGTAATTTTGTGAGTTCTTCATTACTGAAAAAAGGAAGAAGGGATGTTCTAGAGAAGGTCTAAAAGAAGATTCTTGAAGGGAAGAAGTTTGAGAATTATATGATTTATCAAACAATGTTACATGCTCAAAAGGAGAAGAACCAGTGGATTATTGGAAATGGTTTCTCTAGTCATATGACTTGAGATAAAAGTAATTTCAAGAAATTCAAGAAATTTGAAGGTGGTTTATTTACACTTGGAGATAATTCGATTTCCAAAATTTCTAGTAAGGGTACTTTAAGTCTTGATGGTGGAAAAACAAAGACACATGGTTTTTTGTATGTTGAAGATTCGACATATAATTTTTTGAGTGTTATTCAAATGTGTGACAAAGGATACAAGTTGTCCTTTAGTCCTAATGGTTGTGAAATTAGAGAATCAAGTACTAGTGAGCTAATTATGGAAAGAAGCAAGAAAAATAGTGATATTTATTACCTTAGTGAGTTGAATGGAAAGAATTGTCTTATTATGTAGAAGGATGACAGATGGAAATTGCACAAAAGGTTAGGACACATGAATTTTGATTATATTGTCAAGATTAGTTTAAAAGGGTTGGTCGAGGATATGCTAAGAATTAAGAAACCTTAGTCAATTAGTTCCAAGCCATGTCACGAAGGGAAGTAGACAAAAAAAAATATCCTGCTAAGGAGTATTCCACATCAAATCCATTGGATTTGGTACATGTATAGATCTATGTGAACCAATGAGGACAAATATTCCACAAGGAGATAGGTGTTTCATGATTTTGTTCGATGATTATACCAAGATGACTTGGATTACATATCTAAAAGAGAAATTAGAAGCTTTTGAGAAGTTAAAATTATTTAAGGCTATAGTGGAGAATGAGACTAGAAGGAAAATCAAGGTCCTGAGATTAGATAGAGGTAGAGAGATTACAATTGAGAATTATTACATATTATTTGAAGAGTATGGAATTCAGAGGTATTTTTCTACCCCTAGAACTCCACAACAAAATGGCTTGTTACTGAAAGAAAGAACCATACTATATAGGAAATGACAAGGACTATGCTATGTCAAGCAAATCTACTGGATATGTACTGGAGAGAAGCTACACAAAAAATTTTGGTGTATATTCTAAATAGAGTTTAGACCAAGCAAAAGATAGAGAAGACTCCATGTGAGTTATGGAATGGAAGACTAACATTAGTAAGGCACCTCAAAAATTTTGGAAGCAAGTGCTACATCAAGCAAGATGAAGAGAATTTAGGTAATTTTTACTCAAGATTAGATGAAGGAATTTTTCTTTGTTACTCTTTAAGAAGAAAATATTACAAATGTTATAACAAAAGATTAAAGAAGATAATTGAAAGTGCATATGTGAAGGTTGATTAAAAACAATTTAGAATACTACTATTCTAGAGGAAGAAGATGATGAGGAATCAATTCATTGAAACATTGAAGATACATAAGAAGTTGTTTCAAAACTCTAGCCATGTATGTTTTGAAAAATCACTCTATAGATCAAGTAATAGGTGATAAAGATAGTGGGGTTATAACCCAAAAGAAGCTAGAAAGATAAAGATAACAAGTACATTTTAATTTACTATCAAAGATATAACATAAGACATATAATGAAGTCTACAAGGAACAAGGATGGATGGAAGCAATGGAGGAATAACTAAATCAGATAATGAAAAATGAAACTTGGGAACTTTTCCCAAGGCCTAAAGATAAAAATGTGATTGGAACAAAGTGGATATTTAGAAACAAGCTGAATGAAGAAGGTGAAGTGATCCAAAACAAAGAAATACTTGTTTGTAAAGGGTATGCTCAAGTTGAAGGTATAGACTTTGAGGTGACATTTTCTATGATTGCTATATTGGAGGTAATCAAAATATTTTTAGCTCTCTCAGCATTCAATAAATTCAATGTGCATCAACTGGATGTGAAGTCAACATTCTTGAATGGATATATTGAAGAAGTATATATTGAGAAACTAGAAGGATTTCAATTCATTAACAATCCAAATTATGTTTGCAAATTGAAGAAGGCTTTGTATGGATGCAAGAAATCTCCTAGAGTTTGGTATTCAAGGTTGGATGGATACTTGTAACAAGGATTCTAGACAGGATGTGTAGACATTAATCTGTACACTAAAACATAAGAACAAATTTTGATAGTTGTGGTTTATGTTGATGACATAATTTTTGGAGGTAGTAGTGAAGAAATGTGCAAAAAAAATCAGAAGGCCATTCAAAATGAATTTGAGATGACTATGTTAGGAGAACTGTATTTCATTTAAGGGTTGTAGATTGTTCAATCAGAAAAAGGGATTTTTATTTCACAACACAAATACATAAAGGATATGTTAAGTAGGTTCGGGATGGAATATTGCAAGCCTGTTGCAACACCTATGGTTACTAGGTGTAAGTTGGGAAAGGACAATGATTCTACTTCAGAAGATAAAACTTTGTACAATTTTATGATTGGTAGTTTGTTGTATGTGACAACATCTAGACTGGATATTATTTAGGTAGTTGGAATGGTTTCCAAATTTTATGCACAACCTTAAGGGACCCATGTGAAGGAAATGAAGAGGATATTTGGGTATTTGAAGGCTACTATAGAATTTGGTCTTTGGTATCCAAAGAGTAAAAATTTCACTCTTACTACATACACAGATGCAGATTGGTTAGGTTGTGTAGATGAATGAAAGAGCACAAGTGGAATTGCATTCTTCCTTGGAGATAGTTTGGTGTCTTGGTTGAGTAAGAAGTAGGAATCATTTTCTCTATCTACAACAAAAGTAGAATGCATTGTTGCAACATCATGTTGTACTTAAGTGCTTTGCATAAAGTAGAACCTGAAGGAGATGAAGGTTGAGTTTGAGGATCCTATCACTATTCTTTGTGATAACACAAGTGAAATAAACTTTTCAAAGAATCTGATGATGCACTTAAGAGAAAAACACATTGCAATCAAATATCATTTCTTGAGGGAGAAGGTTGCTGAGAGAGAAGTCAGATTGGAATATGTGGATACAAAGGAACAAGTTGTAGATATATTCACGAAGCCACTTCCTAAGGAGAAATTTGAGTTTCTCTAGTAGAATTTGGGAGTTTTTACTCCCTCTTGATTCAATAGGAAAGTACAAGGTGAGGGGGAGGTTGGTCTCACTACTGCAAGAAAGGTTAGTGCTCTTGCAGAGTGTTTTTCAAAAGTAGTGATTTTTGGAATCAAGGGGAGTCTATCCAAGAAATGGGTTTTTGGATGTTACAGTACCAAGTTAGGATGTTGATCCTTTTCCATTGATATCAAAGAGGGAGAGAGTGCTCAAAATGTTAAATTGATTAGAAAGAATAACTATCTTGATTTGAGGAAATGCTAAGTTAAGGAGAGAGTGCTCAAAATGTTGAATTTCTCAGAAATAATAACTATCTTTTTATCTTTCAATGTCATATATTTCACAGGGGGGTAAATGCTATAGCACAAGAATCATTCAAACTTATTAATTAGGAGTGTTTTTGTGGCCCCAATATTTTGTTATTTTCCAATAATGACAAAGAGGGAGATTGTTGAGCATAAGTTATCATTGATTTCAAACTAATGTTAGTAGATCATTGTTGATGATAGTGATTATCAATGGGTGTTAAGGCTATCAGATGTGAAGGTTGTCAAAATGAAGAATATTATGTCTCAAGGTTCTAGAAGCACATTGATTGACAGTTTGGAGATGGTTTAATCTATTTAGGCATCATATATCATATCAATTGTAGCATGACTACCTTTAGATAGTTAATGAATTTATTATACTATGTTGGGTATGCATTCAACATGTGTGTGGTGGTCTATAAGGATGTCTTTTGGGGAGAGAGATTAGTGTGGTTGGTATTTCCTTTATAAATATGATGTAGCTCTATGGTTTGGAAGGAGAGTATGCCTACACTAGTTCTATCAGTTTCTTCTATTTTTAGTGGTACGACTCATTTTGCAAGGAGCTTGGAATATCAAAAGCTTCATCAAGCTACTCTGAGTTTGAGGCATGTGTGGCAACAACTTCTAGTATGTAGAATTCAATTAAAGCATATGGAGTAAGGATAGGACCTATTTAAGGTTCTCATGGCGGTGCAAGGTGTCATGTTCTTTTGGTGGCATGTTTGAACTGGTGTATTACACATTTCATGAAATTTAAATTTAGGTCCACCCTATGTTGCCTAGGTTGGTGCAAATCCCTAGCCAACATAGAAGAGCATTAATGTAATGTCATGTATATGTTTCAAATGTTCATATACATTGTAATGTAACTAAAGGATAAGTGAGTGAGTAATAAGAGTGGAATGTACAATTGCGTTATATGCAAGTGAAATGAATGGAAGGTACGTGACATAAGTCTAAAGGAAAGAGGGAGCGCCAGTATCAGTGTGTCTACTGGTGCATATAGGAGTTATATTTCAAAATTTCCATTATTTCTATTCTGGTAGGAAGGGTGTTCTACCTTTTGTATTGTTCTAGCAAGGATTGGTGTCTCTATTTCAATGGGGATTGGTGTTTCTTTTACTTTTTGGTGCTGCTAAATATTTTGGTGATTGGTGTCTCTGGTAGGTTGGTTCCTACATCAGATTATAAAATTCACTTATTATATTCCTACGTGTGAGAATTTCCCACCGTGGTTTCTACCATCTTGGGTATCCATGTAAATTTGGTGTTATGTGCTATCTTGTGTTGTGCTTTACTTACTAGCTTGCTTGGTTTAGTGCTCTTAATGTTGAAAATCTATAAAGTAGTTGTGAAGGTTTCCAAAAATGTTGTAATTATTTGGATCTACTGATTCAACCCCCCCTCTTAGTAGATTTTGTGCCTTTCACATCCATCAATCATTTTTTGTGGCAACTTATGGTGATACAATCACTTCAAAAGGTAACACTATCAATTATAATTTTTTTATTACACAATTATTTTTCATTTTTTGTCTTTCCAAGATAGGATAAGAAATCTTTATCAATCATCATTCATTTTTTTAGAGGAAAATAAAAACAAGATTTAACTTAGGCAAGCCTCAATACAACACAACCTTTCCCCCTCTTTTCATGTGTGCAAGTGAGATCCAAAAGTTTCATCAACAACAAGTTGTAGAAAAGTGCATATTATACTTGTACCTTTAGAATTATTTTTCAAGCATTCAAAAATGATCATTTTTGGACAAGGGAACCCTCACCCTTGTCCCTTAAGCTTAGGCTCCACTGTACATGTATGGGCCTCTTTGTCATTACTTTCCAGATATGTGTCTATTTTGTAGTATTTCATTTTTGTCTATGTGATAAATTGCATTTCTAGATCTAAGGTTTATGTCAAATTAATTATTTAAAACACATTATATTTTACCTCTTTGCAACAAAAAAGAACCAAATCCTAATAGACTAGATCTCCCTTGAGGCAACTAGCCAATCATCAAAACCCTAGTTGGTTTGTGTTCTAATGTTGAGTCCAAAGAAGGAAAGCTAGATCTAGGTTAATTCACTTGTTGGATCTTGAATCTCTTTCCCACTTAATAGGTCTAATAGGGATAAATTACACTATTTTTTGGGATCTATTATATAATGCAACATAGAGACATATAGTTTTGTGAATTATCAACTTGTTTGAGGTTTAGAAAAAGACATAGCCAAGGAAATAGAAAGTGTCATGGAAACTATGTTATTAATAATTATATAAGTATTATTTTAAAATATTGTGTTACTCTTTTATAACTTAATGAAGAAGAAACTCTAGGTGATATAGTAGGAGTTTATGAGATAGGTGCATCCAAGTGGCTAATAGTCTACTAGTAATCACACAAGATTGTGCAAAGATATGCAAATGAAGGATATCTCATTAGTAATTTTTTTATCCCTAATTAGAGGCTAAAGTTTTTTAATGAAAACTCTCTATACATATGAAACATGGAGTGCATATAAAATTTGTGAGAATAGATATTGGTATATAAGCATAAAACTAACTTTAATTTTTCAAGAGTACCCTACTTACAATACATCACACCAATAAATGTGACCTAGGGGCATATTTTAGCCTAAAAGTTCTACAAGAATTGATTAACTAACTAATCAAAATAATTAATTGAATGATAACATAGTGAGAAGAATCAATCCAATGTAGTGTCTTTCAATGGTCCTAAAATATGAAATCACTACATAATACTATGAAGGTAGATACATGTGTCTATAGATGTCCCATTCCATTATAGCTTTTAAAGTGTGGTACCTTAAAACCTATCACTAATGTGGTAGCTAGGATATGTAAGGATAGCAGGCCATGATGATAGTATGGTGGAATGATAGGTTGAGTAGAAGAGGTGGTTAGTGAGGCTAGATGGTGTTGAGGGTTCCATAATGTGAATGATTATTCCTTAATGTATGCATTTAAGATGGTGTAGTTAGAGATTCTTTATTTTATATAAAACAAATTTTATATGCATTTTGGTTGCATGTATGGTTGAGGATAAATGAAATTCTATTATGGAACATGATGATGTTTAAAATCTTGGTGGGTAGCTATCAATTTATTCTATTATTTGGGGTGAGTCCTAGAAATTATGACACACTCACCATTGTGCTGATTTTATTTTAATGTTGGATTCTAATTATATTGTATAAGTTCTTCTAAATATATTTTTACTGTTACAAAGAGTTAAATTTAATTTGTTATAAAGTTATGTGATATTTGTGATGAACATATTTTAAAATTCACTTTTTTTAACTTCATGATGACTTATCTAAGAAATTAAATAAATTAGAGGGGCTTATGAGGACCTCTACTAATTTATTTAGTTTGGTTGCACAAATACATATAGAGGGAGAGCGATTTTCAATTTATTTTCCCATATTGTTTACATTTTTAGTTAGTTAGAAAGAATGAAAAGGATTATGAGGTCCTTGACCAATATTTTTATATATTCTACACTTTAAATGAGGTGGAAATTAAAATCTAAGAGTTACTATAAGGAAAATATTATGAAAATTAGTGGTACAATGTGTCTTATTTTAGATAGTGACTTGGTGTTTTAATCATTGGTATGATATAATATATATTTTATGCATGAAAAAGAAATGTGGCAATTTATGGTCTATATGAAATACTATTGAGATTTTTCAATTCTTGTGATGAAATGAATCAAGAATCACAAATTCCTTATCCAAGGGATTTGTGATTGTGATATTATATTCGATTGTAATTGAATTGTAGTGGTTGTTTTTCTATGTTTTGGTCTTTTACTATTTGGTACATTTTTGTGACCACATTCATGAAGGTGGCATTTGGAAGATTTGTATAGTTGTATGCTTGGTGGTAAAGTGCTCCCATGGTGATCTCTCTTTTTCATTCACTTCATATTTAGAATGATGCATGCATTCTCTATAATTTTAGAAAATGTATTAATCATTGACATGTGTTTTTATTCCTTCACTTGATATTTCTAAATGATTTATGTAAGTACTTTTCCAAGCTAATTATGATTTTAAATTTATTTTCTCATCACTATATGATAATGGTGACCAAAGGGAAATTTTTCTTAACTTGGACTTTCTTAATATGCATATGAAAATATATTTTTGGATAAGTTTTATTTTCTATATGAAATTGTTATTTTTCTTTCTACTTTGAATTTTATGAATATGATTTAATTAAAACACAATACAAGACTAAGACTTCCATTGTTTTGCTTATAAGAATGTGGTATTGTTCTTTAATTGGAAAATAGATAATTCAATGTTTTTACATGTGTCTTGTTATTGTAGTGTGATTTAATCATTTAGAATTTAAAGAATATTATCAATCATTTATTTTTCTTAACATAAGTAATCTATAAAACACTTGCAACCTTAAGTTCCTCACTAAAGATTGGGCTACCATAACTTTAGTTAAGCCATGCAATGGGAAAAATGATTAGGTTTATGGGGATTTTGGTTTTTTGACTGGTGCTGGTTGAATCAGCCTTCATTTATGTTTTATTTTGCTAAAGACATTGTTAATGTTCTTATGTTTCCTTATGACTCGTATGACCCTTGGTGGTCCGTGGTTAAGACAGTTTTAAGTCATGTTTTCATGATGGACATAACTAGTAGTTTTAGTTCTTGCGATAGTTTTTGAGATGTTTTTGATATGATCTGCTTAGGGTGATGGTTTGGTTTCTAGACTTGTTGTTACTATGTTGTTAGTGTTACTCTGCTCTGGATGGCTGGTGGTGCCTTGTAATTAAGAGACAACACCCTAATTTTGTTGCTTTTTATATCAAAAACACTTGCAATCTTAAGATTAAAAACTATTCTTATTGATTTCCATTTTTTATTATACATTATAAAGAAAATATTTGTTTGAGTATTTAATTTTAAGAACCTTATTATTTACTTTTTATTATAATTAAAATTCAAATCAAAATGATGTACACTATGGAATTATTTTTTTCTATTTAAAAAATATGACTATATACATTACCAAATTATTTTGCTCTTCAAAATTCTAAATTTATTATTTCTTATTATCTTTTTTGAAATAAAATAATTATAATAAATCATAACTTATTTAAATAAGAAACATAAACAATTTAATATATTTCTTAATAACACAATTTTATAAAATACTTTATTAAATCAAATTTCTAAATAAATAACCACTTTGTATATTTTAACCTTTAATATATTATAAAAAATAAAACTAAATAAATTATAAAAGACAATATTTTTACATCATCTAATATCATTTTATTTCCTTAAACAATGCCATTTTATTTCTTTTTATTGTTCATATCATCTCTTTTCAATATCATTCATTCCCCCAAATCTATCATTCTCGTCACATAATATTGCCTTGTTTCAATCACCATGAATCATAGTTTTGTAATCTATTTTGAACTCAAAAATTAGCATGGAAAGTTTAGGGAGTATAATCTCAATAGTTATTTGCTTGAGTTTTTGTTTCATTATTGTTTCATTATAAGTGTCAAAAATAAAAAATAAGTTTAATTTTATATAAAAAAATTAGAAACTGCAAGTTTTCCCTCAAGGACTTGTCAAGAAAATCAGAGTTCTTCTTAAGAGTACATTTCTTTCTACCTTGCACAACTATTCAAGAAGAAATAGTGACCAAATTTGAATCCTTAAGACCGGAAGGGAGAGAAGCCCCTCTAGAGAGACTAACCAAAGGTTCAAGAGAACGAGAGCAACAAGAATCACAAAGAGACAACCTTGTCCAAAGCCAGAATAGTAGGAACGACATTTGTTTTTATTAAACATATAAATATTATTATTAATTAGTATGAAATTTTAACTATAAATTTTTATTTAAAATAATGTATATTATGATTATAATTACATGTTAATTTTTTTATATAAAAATTATTTATTATACTTTTTAAATATTTTATAATGATAAAATTTTAATAATATAAAAATAATTTATAATAAAGAATTTAAAGTATAATTAAATAAAAATAATATAATTATAAAATAATTTAATTTTAATTATTAATTAATGTATATATTCAAATATAAAAATGAATTCAATTCACACTAACATGATATAGAAATTTTTTACGTTATATTCATAATTTTTAAAAATAATTATATATATATCACTAAATTAATAAAAACTAATATTCTATTAATATGTTTTAATCCTTATAAACTAGATACCTTAATGGAGTTGTATTACCACCATAATCAATTGGGAGTAAGTTTGATTAAATAAATGAGATATGAAATTGATTACTTTTCACTATAAAGAAGTTGCATAACTTTTATGAATTCACTTATATTTATAGAGTTTACAATGCACAAATTAGACATATCTAAATTGATTGCCAAGGGCTAAAGATGCAACATGGAAAGTACCAAATCCACTATTCAAATATTAGATCAATCATATAATAGTGATAATGGAGAATTAATAATAAATAATTATAGAAGGATCAATAATTAGAAAATATAGTTTTTGGAAATAATTTTTTTCCTTTTTTATATCTAAATGTACACTCTTTTTTATTGTAGAGCTTAAATAATATGTGTATTTAGATTTCAATTTCTATTGAGAAAAAAAGTGTTGATTTTATTTACTTATGTACATATGAATTGAAAAATCTTCAATACATTGATCCATTTAATAATAAAACTTAAACTACATATTCAAATTTCAATTTTAGTTAACATAAAATATATTTAAAAAACTGATCTATTGTGATCATAATAAATTACTATTAACCATTATAGAATATAACTATCAACTATATGCTCTAATAAATATATAAATTAATAGAAGATCAAATAATTAGATTCTATTATAAATGCAACTCAAACACATAAAATCCTCATAATTTATTGTACTACATTTTGTATAAAACTAGTTTGGAAAAGTTTAAATAGACTAAATAGAAAATAATAGTTATGTCTTGTAGAATATTAAATAAGGAAAGAAAAAATTATATATTTATATATATCATAGAGACCAAATGTTAGAACAAAGAAAAAAGTGAAATGCTATAAATGACTACATAAAATCATATATATTTAAAAGATAAAGATTAAATCAAATCTCAGAATAAAGAAAAAATGAATTGTTATAAATGAACACATAAAATGATATTCATTTATAAGATAAAGATAAAATGTATAAAGAATTTAGAAAAACAAATGTTTTTTTTTTAATTTTTTAATAAATAACTATATAAATCATATATATTTATAACTTAAATAGATAAACGAAGAAACGGTAGTGGATATAACTATTTCTTATTTAACAGAATTACAAGATGAAGGTTGAATGTTGGGAAGTCCTATAAGAGATAAAATGGAAAAATGAGGAAATACAAGTGGAGTCCTTATAATAAATAAAAACAAAAATAAAAAACAAAAGTAAAAGTAAAGTGGTATACATTTATGGTTTAAAGATTGAATGTGTTTGGAATGTAAGTGGGACCTGGTTTTCTAAGTGATGGTTGCTGGTCCCGTACGCCATGAGATGGAAAGTCGGAAGAGAAGGATTTTAACTGTACTGAAGAGGCAGGGCCACCTTAGAAACAATAATGGAGCAAAAGTTATGGCATACCTTCACGAACAAGTTCAACATCATGCAGTTCATATGGGCATGGCTTACAAGTACTGCTTGTTTCTCTGTGTAGATGAAGCTGAAGCTGACATCCACTTGAGAGCATGCTATATGAGAACAACCAGGTGTCCACTAGTTATGTAAGAGGCCCTGAGCTTCTAGTATACCTAGATTTCTTGTTTCCATCACAGAGAACAATAAAATGAGAGCAGGGGGATGCACAGTGCAACACACTCTCACAGTGGAGGCAGCAGCAGCTGTGAGAAGTGCAGTAGGGTTGGCCAGACGGCGCGGCCATGCCCAAGCAACACCACTGCATGTAGCAGTGATGCTGCTGGGCTCAGAGTCATCACTCCTCCGCCGTGCCTGCCTGCGCTCACATCCACTGCAGTGGAGGGCGTTGGAAGTATGCTTCAACGTGGCGCTCAACCGGCTGCCTGCTGCAGCAGGCGCTGGGCAACCATCGCTTTCCAACGCCCTCATTGCTGCACTCAAACGAGCGCAGGCTAACCAACGGCGGGGCTGCATAGAACAGCAGCAAGCCCAGCCACTACTGGGCGTCAAGGTGGAGATCGAACAGCTTGTGATCTCCATTCTTGATGATCCTAGCGTGAGCCGGGTGATGAGAGAGGCGGGGTTTTATAGCACTAATCTCAAATATAGCCTAGAGAACAATACCCATCTCAGCTACTCTTTACAAATCAGTGGTGGCGGTGGTGGCGGCTGCGCCACCGCCACTGCTTCAGCCTTCAGTCTGCAGCCACAAAACTGTAGAGCCAAAGAGAAACAAATTAAGCCCTCATTTTCCAAAGACATGGAATCCCTGGTGGAGGCGCTGGCATTCCACAAGAGGAAAACCACTGTAATAGTAGGCGACGAACCCTTTTATACAGAATGTATTCTTCGCCAGCTCTTCATTCGCATTGAATCCGGTGACATACCAGATCGTATAAAGAATGTTCAGGTCATTGGCCCTCAGATTTTTTCTTGCCTTTATTGCAGTAGGGATGAGCTTGAGCGGAAGCTTTCAGCTTTGAACACAACTGTGGCCAGCTGCTGCCTCCGTGGGGTTATTCTCTATGTGGGAGATCTTCGTTGGGCGCTGGAAATGAACCAGAATCATAATAGAAGTTCCTGCTGTTCTTATTCTCCTGTGGAGCTTGTTATTAAAGAGGTGGGCAGAATGTTGGCTTGTTATGGTGATCGCCTCTGGTTGTTGGGGTGTGCAACTTATGAGACGTACATCAAATGTAAAATGAGGCAGCCAAGTTTGGAATCTCTCTGGAAACTGCAGCCTCTCACTGTTCCTACAGGTGGCCTCAGCTTGGCTCTTCACCACTCCAGGTACGTTCAAAATCTCAGAACATCTTGTATACCACTGCATATTTCTTCTAGAATTAGTGTAATTTGAAACTACTAGTAATGATTTTACAGAAATTGTGTGTTTTTATAAATCAACATTTGGGATTGTATTCACCAATCTTCTTACATTCTTGTAAATATGATATAAACTGTGGAAAAACTTAAGCCAACTATTAGTATTGTTCATAATTTAATTTAAAATAGAATTTAGAATTTAGTATAGTAAGTGAAGAAAGGGCTCATTGTTGTTTTTAAACTATATATAGTATTTCAAAATACTTAAAAATTAAAATACTTAAAATCATGTAAAATTCTATTAATTATGAAATAAATTATCAATATAAGATGCTTATATCTTTGATTTCGAGATTTTATACTTTTATCATCTTTTAACTAAACAAATATGTTAGAATGAAAAAGAGGTGATAATACTGATATTATTACATAATTATTAGAACAGGCAAAGAGCTAATTGCTACGATCAACTGGTGATATATTCCTACAAAGGATCTGTAAAACTGAGAGAAACTACACTAGTAAATTGAAAAAAACATTGATCACCTTTAGAGAAAAGCTCAAATTGTCAAATAGTCATACTTCCTACTTCCTATTACAATCCAAAACTAAGATCATGCTCATTACTACAATCTGCTTAGAACTTTTGAATCTCAATTCAGAACTATTAATGCCTTATAATCCTTAAAAGTTTTTCTTTTAATCTGGAAGGAGTGGAACTCATTAGGAGCTTGCAATGCCAGAGAAGAATTCAATTTATGAATTATTTTATCCTTAGTGTTTAAAATCCTTATTTTCCATTTCAAATGTTCAGATTGAATGGGGTTTGTATCTCTTTTCAGTATGCATTCTCCTTCTCTGGTGACCTAAGACCATTGGATAGCATCGTTTTGGGGTTAACGAACTTGTCAAATTATCCATTTGTAATGAGATTCCAGTTTGAATATTACTTATTCTTATGAGCTAAAAGCGTATTGACTGTAGATCAATTTTAAAATATAAATGATATATTTAAATTTATATGTAGTATTTTGTTATCTATAAATTACATGTTTTCATATATTTTTAATTATAATAGAAATTTATATGCATAAATAACAATATAGTATATTATTATTATTGAGCACAAATATATAGAATTATAATTAAATCTTATTAATAAAAATAAATAAAATTATTGATTTTTTCTTTTTTCTTTTTAATTGAAATTCGATTATCAAAAGGAAAGACTAGATTAGGGCGGTCATATTAACTACATCAATCCAAACTAGACTACAAAATATAACCAAAAAACGTATGACAAGGTCCAATAACCATTAGATACATAGTGATCAAAAGATCAGTTCACTTATCATTTCAATTAGGATCATTTCAGCTCATCTTGTATGATCATATATATATATATATAATTTCCTCTTATAATGAATAAATCTTCACCATTAAATGAATTTAAATCACATATATCATAATTATTAAATAATCATTTTAATATAAACTCAATTTGAAATCAAGTATGATAGTTAAAATAATATATATAAGAAAGTGCTTTTATGCTTAACAATCCAATGTCATTGGCACATTACATGCAAAAACAAGTTTTTTTGAGATGAAGCAAGTCACATTGTCTTCTAAGTGAATTCTAGTGAAGTAGTTTGTTTTCAATCTTTCATCACAATATTATCATATATATAAACAAAATGATACTTGAGTATCTTTTATCTTTTCAAACACAAGGATGGTTAAAATTGAATTTTTTTAATCATGTAGTTGAGACAAGATCTTACAATTTCTTAAAAGAATTTAAAAAAATTATGTAAATGAAAAAATATATGTATTAGTTGACTTCAATAATTGATCAAAATAAAATTTCACAAAATATCAATAGTTGAATTGATAATTATTCCTTAATAAATGCTTAAAAAAAGTTCCATAAGAAAAATTGAATTTAAAGAGCTAGAGATAAATTAAGAAAACTTGAAATTAAAAATAACTAGAGATGTTATTCATAAAATAATTTTGAAAACAATCAAGCACTCAAATTAACCCCCTATAATAAGATCAACAATATTAGTAAAGATAATTATGAAATTATTATGGAGTGGTGAAGAATCATGTTTATCTATAAAGTAGAAGAAAATCATCATTGTTAAGGAAAGATGAATAATAATTGGATCATTTAAAGAAATATTTTTTCATTATTATGTAAAAGTCAACCATTAAATGGAAAAAGTAATGAGATTATAGTTATATATTAAGAATTATTAGTATAATACAATTTTAATGTTTTAATTTTGATCTTCTTAAATATATAATTAGTTTAATAAGATGAACAATAATTGGATGGATCAAAATGATATGCTTTTTATTACTATGAAAAATTCAATCATTAAGATAAGTATATTATCATAAGGTATTATAATGAGAGCATAATTATATATTAATTTTTTTTAATATATTATAATTTTAATGTCTTCATTTTGATTTTTTTAAAGATAGAATTAGTTTTATGTGATTTTCATTTTTTTTAAGGATCATAATTTGAAATTATCTTATTCTACATAAAAAAAAATTAATTTGGTTTTTCTAAAGACAAATTTAGTCTTTATATGTGCTTAATATTTGAAGGGATGAATTTCATTTAATAAAATATCATAATTTGAAGTATAAAGTAGGTGATAATAATTCTTCTACTAATTATATCTCATGTTGTTTTCCCTTTCTTTTATTCATCTGTTTTCATAAAAAAAAAATGTATCAAGTAGTATTAACTTTCTTCATACATGCCTATATATACCTTATTAAAGGAAGACTTGAAAACAAGAGTAATACATGTGATAGTTATAATTATTCCTTTGAATTTCTAATTTAAGAAGTACTATATTACAAATCTCAAGTATATGACAATTTATGATAGTTCAATTATTCCTTTGAATAATATATTGTAAATCTATAAATATAAGAAAAATTTAAAAGATGAGAAATCTAGAAATAATACAAAATTCTTCATCTTGTTTTTCTTCAATATTTATACAAAATTCTTCATCTTGTTTTTCTTCAATATTTTTTTTCTTGTTAGTATGTTTTGATATCTATTTATATTTTTCTAATGGTTCCCTAGATTATTGATTTGTTATGTTCATGTGCCATTGATTCTTTCTATAAATGAAGAATCCTTATTTTAGCATTTATATTATAATTTACACAATTTTCAAAGTAATCTTGTATAATTACTTTGTTATAAATGTTCAATTATAAAATATATTTTATAATAAGATATAGAGAGTAATTATGTATTCTTTTCATAAATCTTAACCCTTAATTTTCAATATATATTTTGTCCAATTTAATAATTTTAAAGTAAAAACTAAAAATCCTATATACAATTTAATAATAAAATTGAATTAAAAAGTAAATAGTAAAGAGAGTATAGTCTTCTTTTATTATCTTTTTTATAAACCTTTGGATTATATCATGATTTTTTAAATTCTTTCAATTTTATGATAAAAAAAAATGATGTATCTCTAAATTTGATTATGTATTTTTTTTTCATCAATATTTGGATAATATTTAATGATTCATTGTGAAGATGAGATGAAAAGAAAAGAAAAATATTAAATCATAAAATATGATGGAAAACCTTAATGAAAAAATAAAAGAATTATACAATCAAATTAAAAATATACCAAATTAATGCCAATTTCATATCTGATTTATCAATACTCATATCATAAAACAACTTAAAGAATTCATTTGTATTTTTTTTATATTTATTATCTATCTTGTGTAAGTCTAACAAAGATTCCAGTATCATGGTTTTGCTTAGATCACTGGTCTTGACATCTATAAACTAGTTTTATTCAAATCATTTCTTTGTGTAGTTTGGCTAGGTTGAGAGATATCTTGGGAGCCTGAAATTCTGCTAATTATGAGATAACAAGGAAAGATCAAACAAAATGTTCATAATGGTTACCCCACAAAACATTCAGAATACACAAAACATTCTATTATTTATTTTTTTATTTTTTTTATTTTTTTATTTTTTGGGTTTTTTGTGAATCTCATGCAAAGATAGGAAATATTTACTGTAATTGATTCAATGTTCCTGTAATAAAGCAGCACAGCAGGTCAGGATGCTAAGATGGTGGGTGCTGATGTTTATCCTTCTAAGGATAAACCTCACTTTGACAAGCTGAATACCACCAGTTTGGACTTCTATAACATTGATAAATTGAACAGTTGTCATGAATGTTCAAAAAAGTTAGAGTCAGAAGCTCCACTTCTTTTGCATCACAACAACTCAGTTGCCTCTCTGTATACCCAAATTGAAGGGACATCATCCACTTTTCCATCCCTTTTTCAACATCAACATACAGACCAGATTTCTGCTGTGGACTCAACTTCTTTAGAGGTATATATAATTCTTGAATGTTGAAATAAAGAAGGGTTTTTTTATGTAGACAGAAGCTTCAAATGCACAACAAATAACCTGTGACAAATGATTGTATTCTTTTCTGTGGTTAATTCAGGTTCAACTATCAAGTGAATCAGTTAGAGATCTGGGAAATAAATGGAACCAAAATTGTGGTTTTATTCATCAACATGAAAGTCAAATTCCTTTCTCTTGTTCATGGAATATATGTGGAGATAGCATGTTGAAGAACTCTAAACTACAGCTGCAATCCTCTATTAGTGGCAGCATAAGAAAGAATGGCGATGCTTCTAAACAACCCTGGAGCTCTGATGCTGAAAACTTGTTGGGTCCTGATTGCTCTGTGATATGGTCCTCTACTCAGAACATTGAGAATTCAACTAAGAACTTCTTTGCAGAAGACAATACTTGTGAGTCCAATGACAGCAGATCAAGATTGGAAGTGCAAACTGCCCTTACTCTTGGCAGGTCATCCTCCAATGACAGTGACAATAACACAACTCCAAACAAAAGGAATAGAGCTAATAATGATGGCCTCTGGTGGCAAAATGCTCAAAATTGTTCAGACTCTGTGTCAGCTTCTGTGGGAACTGATGATTAACAATTAAAGTCATGATTAGTGTTGAAATCCATTAACATGCAATGGAAGACATGAAGCTCCTCAATAAAACACTTAGTGCAATTTGAGATATTCAAAGAGAAGATGAAATGGGAAACAGTATGATACTCAGCTTAGGCTAGGAACTCTTCTAGTCCTGGAAAAAATTCTTCAGAAAGCTTGAGATAGCTTATCTTCCTCCAGAGATATATCCATCAACACAAAAGAGCAGAACATCGATTGAGAGGATTGAATGGGCACAGCAATAAGGATCTGGAGATTGTAAAAATTAAAATAATCTATAGGATGTGGGTGTATTTTTAAACTTGAAGAGGCTAAAGTGTGTAAGATTTGTGGACTCTCTTCCATGATTATAAAGGATTCAGCAGATTTATATTGTAGGTCTTTTCTAAACCAATTTTTTGATGAATGCGGTCTCATAAACGTTTTCTCTTGCTCGGCAAGGATAGCATGTTTTTATTAAATTTATTTCAATTTAAAATTTAACATCCGTTCTGAGTAATTGATAAGATTTTGTTAGTTTGTTAAATATTGTAAGTTTTAGTTGTCAAACAAATATGTTCTTTCAATCTTCTATATAATTTATTTCAATGATTATTCTGGCGCCATAATTCTTGGTATTACCAAGAGCTCAAAAATGCTTCTTGGGTTTAAAGGGTAAAATTTTGTCAAGGTTGGTTTTCACAAAGACTAAGGGAAATATATATTTACTTATGATTAAAAAAAGTATCATATATGTTATATTATTTTTTACTGAGTACTTAATTTTGAATATTTAAAATTATCCAAGATGGTTGTAATTAGAAACTTTATATATAGTTCTTAAAACTTCTGTATTATCTCATGAAGTGAATGTATTGGTCATGGGGTAATTTTATATTTTTTAGGTTTTCAGTGGTATTAGAATAAGTTGTATCAGGTTTTGGGGGCCTTTTAAAATTCACTTTCCATTCACTTCAAAAAAAATTTGTATCAAAATCAAAACTATAGTGAATAGTGAAGGAGGTTGATGGAAGGAAGTTAAAAATATAAAGAAGCTTTGGGTGCAGGCTTCAAGCAACAGATGAATAAACTCATTGCAATGATGTCAAGGGATCCAATTCTTATTTTTTCAGAGTAATATAATTCAAATGCTGATGGTCGTACTGGGAAAAAGACGCCATTGAAGATCTGATTCAAAATTCATAAAATTCACATTGACGTTTAGAAAGCAACTACCCAAATATCCAATGTATAGGTACGTAAATGCAGTATTTCCAGAAATTGTTTTCCTTTTTGAAGCCATGAATTGTACGAACGGTTCTGCAATATAGAGCATACAACAAAGTGAAATCAGCGTATGTTTGTATAAAGTAATGTGCAGAAGATTGCTGGAGAACCGTTCAGATTTGAGGGGCGATTTTGTAAAAAAATATTTTTGCCATGAGTGTACATGGAGAATTTGCTGCATTATTCTTTTAGTGTTACGTTGGTCTTTTGCTTTTTTTTTCTCCAAAATTTCAAAACTAGCCTTAAAATCTGTCATGATCTTTCTTAATTTCAAGATGATGCATGTTTGAGTTGGTAAAAGAAAGTTAATCCATTGGAAGTACAATTTTGCAGTTTTGAAGTTAGGGAAGTCTTTTATTTATTTTTAATTCAAAGTTCAATTATAGAAGAAATGTTGGTAAAAAAATTCGTATTTAGATGTATTACATCGATAGATTTGTAAACTATTATGATATAATGTTTATTTTTTTCCATACTTCATCTAATCAATAATATAAAAATAGTATACTTATCTTTTAAACAATCTATTTAAGATACTGCAAGAGATATCCTTTATAGAATGTCTATATGATAAATTGATTTAAACCGATCTATATTTTCTTTTTCTTTTTTTTTAAATAGATGTGCACTGTGTTTTGTTTTTATTTATATGATAACATTCTTTCCCTTAAAACCACTGTATAACACATCAATATAATAAAAGAATGTGTTTTTTTTCATACTCTATCTAACAAACATCTACTAATAAATATAAAACATTTCTTAATAAAGAATTTGAAAATATACATTTTCATATTTAATTTTTCTGTAAAATCTAGTTTATAGTTATCAATTTGTAAACATGTTTCCTTGAGCTCCTTATGAAAAATCAATGCTCTAATTCATATAGAACACATGATGTTCGAGTAAATGCATTTAAAATTTGTATATGCAATAAAATTATAAACTAAAATAAATATTAATCTCTCATTAAAGGACTACGTTTGATAATCTCTCATTCTTACAGCATAATCATCATAATTTGTTTACAATATAACTCATCCATCTTACTGAAAATTTAGGGCTATCTGATGAGCAAATCTGACATATTAAACAGAAATCATGGCCTACAGAATTCATATATTTACAACATTGTGTCCCAGCCATTTTCCATGGTATACGTGTATAACAGATAATGAGGCAGTACAGCCAAAAATGTTATGGCAAAAGGAAACATGAGAAATAGCAGAGAATATAGGACACCACAGTATTCTTGACCAAGTAATCGTCCTTGTTTACATTACAAGACAACACATAGAAAGAATCCAAAAAAAAACCACGGGTTACACACAAACTCTAGTGGATAAAAGGTAATGAAACCTAATTTACATGCAATGAGAAGCGATGATAATCCCACGATGGGTAAATGCAAGAATATCTATGATGAAATAAGGCTGTGGTTGATCGTTTGATGAGGTCATAATAGACGCTGTTTTGGCTTTAGCATAGACGTTGAATTACATGACGGTGAAATCAAGATGAATATTATTGCTTGTCTAAGTTGATTAGTACAATCAATAAGGAATACCAGTTAATGGGCATTGAAAATCTACATTATTCTTCTGATTCACAAATGATTATATCCTTACTAATACTGATGAAGAGAAATAATATTTCTTATACAAACTGTCTAATAACCTACAGTTACCCAGCCAACCATCCATCCTTTATCTAATTTTCAAATTATCCACAAACTTTATCACTCAAAACTAAATCTACGTTTTTTCTAAGAGATTTGTATATCATCCACAAATTCATTTTCTTATCTGATATTAAAACACGATTCTATATATATTTTTTTAAATATTTCATATAACCTAATTTACGAGATACTCTTAATGAGTATCACACATCACCAGCTCTATATAGACTCACTAAAAAGCATGTGCTGGTTATGCTCAGCTGTGTTGAAGCAGACACAACTATATGATAGTTTACAGTTAGAAGAGCGAGAGAGAATACTAGACTACACAATAACTCTGTATGAAAATGTATGCACAGCTGGCATAAAGGAGTGGTGTGATATGGAGAGCCATTAGTCACTGGTCAGTGCATGTGCATAGAAAAGAAACCAAGGATAATGAGCAGTATATTAAATATCTGACAGAAAGTATAGCCGTGATGATTACCAGGCCAAGAGTACGTAAAAGCTGAAAAATGAGCATATGATTTGTATCTAGTTGAGATACATATTCTCTGAAGTAGCTTTTAACAGTCTTTTGACTAGAAAGACTACAAGAGCTGGGAGAATGCCCACTTTCTTAATGCTTATAAATTTACTTTAATGCTCTTTAATATCATTTGCCCCACATACTGCATGGCCCCCTTAATTCGCCTGCCTTTACAGTAGTTATTGTATTCACAGCTTCTTCAGAAATGAACTGAAAATCCATTCTCTTCCACATACGTATACATGGAAGCTTACAGTGGTCTAAGTAAGAGGAAGGATGGTCAAAAAAGCAATTTCAGAAAGTTAGAGAAAGCGCATCAACCTTAATTCCGAGGCAAAAATCACTTTCATTTCATTCCTTTCTTCCAAAAGAGTTCGGAATATTTGACGACAAATTGAATGAGAAGAATGGGCTTTTATATCAAAGTAAGAAAATCCGTAGTGATCGTCCTGGCTTTCCTTTTGGGCCACCTCCATATCCTCACAATCAATCAATCAATCTCAGGGCTTCATGATTAGAATTCTCTCTTCTTCTTGAAGCTTCGGCTTTCTCGACTCTCTCAGATCCTGTCATTGTCTGGAGCTACCAATCTTGTACAGCATGTTTTCTCTGAACACTTTCCACCATGAAATATTCTGTTCTTGTGGTAACCTACTATCTAGAAGGCTGGTTCATATTTGAAAATACTTACAATAATTTAAATAAACGAATGTTCATCATAGCATATTGTTAAATTGCTATTATTATATTTGTGAGGGCTTAACAAGAATCAATATATTGGGTAGGCATCATTGAAGATAAACCCGAGTTTATTAACTATTGATTGGAGCGTACCTTCAATTCTTAGCTTTAAGTTCAAGAAAATAAAGTTCACAGAAAATCTACTACCTTTATTAAAAGCCATTTACATTTATTTGAAATTATAGAATATAATTTTAAGTTTAAATGTCTAATTATTAGATATTATTTGTAAAAATTTTAACTTCTAGTAAAAGATAAAGTAATGAAATGTTTATTATTTTTAATAAATAGAATTCAATGGTATATTTTAATATTTTTTTTATGAATACGTATGTTAATTGTAATTAATTAAAATAAAATACACATATTAATGAAAAAAATGTAGGAGGATACAAAGTCATTCCGAATTTCTAAGAGTCACACGGACAAAGTCTAGAAAGAAAATACAAAGTACCAAAAAAAGCTGCTAAGTAGCAAGAGCAATGCCAATGGGAGGCGGAGGAGGCCCCATACATCAATGAGGCTTGGGGTGACGTCAGGAGCAGATCACCCATCTTCAACCTTATCTTCCTCTTCTTTACATTCCTCTTCTTTACCTTTATCTTCATTTCGTGCTCGAGAGATAGCCAACGCCAACCGAGGGAGCCACTTAGAAGACTCTGGTAGCCGGACAGAGCCTAGAAAGAAAATACAAAGTAACAAAAACAACTGCGGCGAGAGAAATGCTAGTGGGAGGTGGAGGGGGGTCTCAGTCATCCAGTTTACCCCATACATCAATGAGGCTTGAGGTGATGTTAGGAGCAGACCACCCATCTTAAGCCTTATCTTCCTCTTCTTTACCTTTATCTTCATTTTGCACTGGAGAGATAGCCAACATCAACCGAGGGAGCCACTTAGAAGACTCTAGCTAGCTCCCACCACCACCAGTCATTGGCCCCACCCCCTAAAGGCCACCTAGAGGCAACACCTCCAAGTGGAGGTGAGGCAGAACACTGCCATGATGAATTGCCCCTGCCACTTGAGATTTGGGGGACTGCGAATGTTGAGTAGAGAAGCTCTAGTCATGCCATCGACCATGAGGCAGAGAATGGTTGTGGGAAGCAAACTATCTAGGGGGACTTGGCCATAGTGCACAAGGCCTTACCCCAATGATCTAGCAACTCCTAAAGGTGGGAAACCTTCAGTGCCACCTTGTTGGATTGAACTTGAATCTGAAGCATCACATTGGAACAAATAGAAGCTTTAGTGAAAAGCAAGATAGAGTACCAACTAAGTTGTGAGAAAAAATAATACTATTTATGTCCTTTCATAAGGAAAATAAAATCTTCACCCTGAAAGCATGCCTATTTTAAACATTTTTTATATATACATACACATACACACATAAGAAGATAAGCATGCAAGTCATTCAATTTAATGAAATAAATAATGTAATATATATATAAGAAGTACAAGATACATGATGATTGGATAAGAAAGCGACTTGCTATAATAGTTGGGTTGGAGAATCTAAAAGCAATAAGGTCCTTTTTTTTAAATGGGATATAAAAAAAAGATGAACTATCTAGAAAAATTATTTAATTGGACAATATGGATAGTTAGAGATTAATTAGAAAAAAAACAAGGGAATGATAAAATTAATTGGTATTTTGATACTAAAATATTTGTTTATGTTTAAATATAGTAACATAATTTAAAAACAAGGGAATAATAAAATTAATTGGTATTTTGATACTAAAATATTTGTGTATGTTTAAATGTAGTAACATAATTGACATAGATTTGATCTTTCAAAAATATTTAGATTAAGGAATGTTATACATTTATGTAAAAGATTGTTGGCTGTAAATAATTTAAATTAATATATTTTTTCTATGGGAAATTATGGATGTTAATATATTGCTCACTCAAGTATAGATTATACATTGTAGGTAATGTAACAATTTTTTACATAAGAACCCATCTTCAATTTAAAGAATCAACATGTTGTAGATAATGTGTCAGTTGTTTAAGCTCTTCCTTTCACCATTATGAATAAATTGTTATATATATATATATATATATATATATATATATATATATATATATATATATATATATATATATATATATGAAAATAATAATATTAAATAATTTTAACAAAGAATTTTCTTAAACTTTTAAAAAATTATAATTATTTAATCTCTTCTTAAAATTATGTATTTAATAATACTAATGGAAATAATAATATTATATAACTAGTCTCACACATTGTCCAAAATAGTCATATATTAGTTGAAAGTTTTAAAATGATTATTGTAGTCTCAATTCTAAAAATTCAAAGGGAGAAATAAGTTTTTAATTTTAATTGAAATATTATAAATTATTAATAAAATAATATTAAATATAAATAAATTAATTATTAAGGTTTTAATTTGATAAACTTATTAAACATCTTAAAACTTTGAATGCCACACTCAATTTTGAAATCTTTCCATTGCTCCCTAGAGATCCATTTCTCTTACTCCTTGTGGCCCCTAATATTGATTCCAGGGTGGGTTCATGCTCTTGTGTCTTGTTGAATGGTGAACTAGTGAATCTATAATCGCCAACTATTAATAAGGTTGATGTACTCTTGTTAGTAATAATATTTTTGGGGGCATTGCTTGATGGATCTACTCCTTCATTTCTTATATTTTTCTATAAAGTGGAACTCATATTGGAGGTGGTCTTTTTGGCATCTAGGGTGCACATTCACCTTCTTCATACATTGAAACTATGAGGAATATCCTTTCATGGCCACGTCTTACCCTCATCCTCTCATTAAAATAATATCACTCCCTTGCACTCTATCTAATCGTATAGTGGTTCTTGGGAAAGATATGATAGAGAATGAAAGTTTTTTGTCTAATAAGGGTTTGATTTGAAAGCTTATGCTTACCTCCTAGACTTGCAACACTGTATTTGTTGCCCAATTTTCACCTACGAGCTAGGTCATGAACAACACAGTTGGAAGGCCTGCCTAGATCAAGCTCGGCATGAAAACCCTCTCAAAGGAGAGTCGCCAAGATCACTCAGATGTATTTACGACTAAAGGGGCTCTCGCTGAGTGAGGGAATCATCGCCAAGAGATCCGTCTTCAGTCAAGGGTCTTACCAATCGAGTTGAGTCTCGTCGAAGAAGGCTGTCTCGGCCAAATGATGCAAGTATCGGCGAGGGGTCTTGTCGAGATGGTGATGTCTCCCCGACTGAAATGAGCTTTCGCCAAAGCATGGATTCATTTGGCATGTGGTCTCACCGACCACATGTGGTCTCAGTGAAAAAGAATGTCATTGCCAGGAGGGAAGGGCCCTCGCTGTAATGTCTCAGCGACCGCATGAAGTCTTGTCGAAACGGGATGCCTTCGATGTAATGTGAGGGACTTCGGTATAACGTCTTGCCGAAAGGCTGACATCTCAGCGAAAGAAGATTCCATCGACAAGAGGTCTCGCTAATGGGCCAAGGTCTTGTTGAAGTTGTGCCTCGCTTTGACTCCTGCTGAAGGATATGGGGTCTTGCCGATACGGTTGGCAATGAAATGAACTTGCCAATAGTTAAAGCCTTCACCATGAAGTCTCGGCGACCAAATGATGTCTCGCCGAAGCCCGGGGGTCCCACCAAGGAAAGTCATATTGATCTGAGGTCTGGCCAACACATTGGAGTATTGGCGAAAGGGAAGATGTCTTCGGCATATTGGTGGGGGCTTCAGTAGGAGATCTTACTGAAGACCAAGGTCTCACTGAAAATCATTCACAAGGCTGTCGGTGGGGAGGAAAACATATTGCCTTCAGAATAACATCTTGCCGAAGGATGAGGGTCTAGCCGACAGGAGATGATGGTCGGCGAAGGATGGAGGATTCGTCATGACATCTCAATGAACGAATGGGGTCTTGCCGATATGGGTGACAATGAGATGAGTTCATCGAGAGATATTGCCTTCGGCAAAGGATCTTCCCGATAGCAATTTTCTTGGCGACCACAGAGACGATATCAGCATGACTTTTTCGGCTCGCTAAGAGCTCTCATCGACAGTTCCATGTTATTCCGATGGTTCCAGGAGGATTTAATTGCATCGGTGAGACACTTCCAGTGTCTCGCTGAGAAGTGATTATGATCATAGGAGTTTTTGACCATCCGAGGGATCCACGTGGAATAAACCAACCAATCAGAAGGAGCCAAAGATGAGCCATTGATGTTTTGACTAATTGATACCTCGGCAAAGAAGATCAACAAAACAAAGCAACGTGCATCTATTTTGAGCTCAAGAGCATTCAAAGCACTTGACCGAAGAGGTTCAAGGCGGACACGATACTAGGAAGTAAATGCAGTGGTTGCAGAAAGATCTGAAGAAGACCACTCCTGGAGGCGACTCTTCACACTAACACAGACAGCAAGGGATCCAATTGAACACAACATTAACTACATGAAAAGATCTAAGGAAAGATCTATCCTGAGGTCTGATATTTTGTAAGCCCTAAGGGGCCAACACATTTTGATATATAAGGCATTTGTGCCTTTTTGTAAGGAGTTTGGATTATACACTTTGAAGAGTTAGTGATTTTTATCAATCCTTTCTCAACTAATGTATGTTTTGTAACTCAACTGGATTTTGGAATATAGAGAATAGAGTTATCTTGGCCTTTGTTGATGCTCCAGTTTTCTGTCACTATTCTTGCAAAGTGTTGTGCATTTTAGGTTAATGATCAAGTTATCTTGTGAATTCTTTCATTCCTTTATGACTTTATTTGGTGTTTAATGCCTTCCTTTGTAAAAAGCACCATTGTATGAATCACAAAGTTGTGTTTACATAATCACACATAGATTCTATTATGTGAAAGTATTTTCCTTTATTGAAAAAGTGTGTGTATCAAACCTCTTTGTGACATATTAATGTGTAGCTCACATAATTTGATATGTATCTTTCTGATCATTGACAAATTTCAAGTGCATTCTAAGTATTCCATTGACCTCATCAGACTCATTGTATCACCATAGTTTAGTTTCATTTATGTACTCCTTCTCCCTTTTCCCTTTATAAGATCATTAGTTTAGGTGATACCCAAAGGAATCCAGCCTTCTCTGAAGGTTCATTTCAACTACAGGTGACCCACAGCCTTGAAATGATCCCATGTTGCTCTAGAAAGTTCAGTCTCCATCACTGTGCATAGGGTGCAATTTCTAGGTGACAACAGTTTTTGGCACGCCCGATGGGACAGAAAATAGATTGAACTACTGGTTTAGTATGCAACTAGCGAGACAACAGACTTTATAGAAGTCATTTGGCATACTTGGCGACTCCATAAAGAGGAAGAACTCCATAAATCAACGCCTTTTATAGTTTATGAGAAGAGTTCAGATTATACACTTTGAAGAGTTAGTGATTTTTATCAATCCTTTCTCAACTAATGTATGTTTTGTAACTCAACTGGATTTTGGAATATAAAGAACAGAGTTACCTTGGCCTTTGTTTATGCTTCATTTTTCTGTCACTATTCTTGCAAAGTGTTGTGCATCTCAGGTTAATGATCAAGTTATCTTGTGAATTATTTCATTCCTTTATGACTTTATTTGGTGTTTTATGCCTTCCTTTGTAAAAAGCACCATTGTATGAATCACAAAGCTGTGTTTACATAATCACACATAGATTCTATTCTGTGAAAGTATTTTCCTTTATTGAATAAGTTTGTGTATCAAACCTCTTTGTGACATATTAATGTGTAGCTCATAGAATTTGATATGTATATTTTTGATCATTGACAAGTTTCAAGTGCATTATAAGTATTCCATTGCCCTCATTAGACTTGGTGTATTACCATAGTTTAGTTTCATTTATGTACTCCTCCCTTTTCCCTTTCTAAGATCAGTAGTTTAGGTGATACCCAAAGGAAGCTGACCTTCTCTAGAGGTTCATTTCAACTACAGGTGACCCACAACCTTCAAATGATCCCATGTTGCTCTAGAAACCTCAATCTCCATCACTGTGCATAGGGTGTCATTTCTAGGTGACAACAGTTTCTGGCACACTCGGTGGGACATAAAATATATTGAACTGCTGGTTTAGTATGCAACCAGCGAGACAATGAACTTTATAGAAATCATTTGGCATACTTGGCGACTCCATAAAGAGGAAGAACTCCAGAAATCAACACCTTCTATAGTTTATGAGAAGAGTTCAGACAAGAAGTAGCTCAGGTCCTTTTGAATATTTGCAGCTATCACCACCAAGAAGACAAAGCAAAGCAATAGAAAGGTGAGGAACAACAGTTATCTATTCTAGAAGAACTCAGTCTACCCCTCCATATGTGGGATCTCATTTTGTAGTACCAGTAAATCCACCTCAGCCACCTCCAATGGACACTCCAAGGAATCAACCCTTTGTTTCTTTTAATGGAGGGAGCCCCTTAAATTTGGCACAGCACAATGATATTCCAATGGCAGCCTCGAAGAGTCTACCAACTTTCACGGGAGAATATCAAACTACCCCGATTGAACACATGTGAGATGTGGCTTCGTTATGCGGAGTCCATCACATAACCCAAGAGGATGTTGTTGTGAGATTATTGGCTACTTCACTAAAAGGAAGAGCTATACAATGGCATAGGAGCCTACTAATTAGTTCAATTGCAACCTGGGACAAATTTGGAGACAAGTTGCATAAACAATTCCAAGACAGGTCTGATAACTTGTCTCTATTGGAACAATTGACTACGATAAAGAGGGCCCCTCGGGAGCAAATGAATGAATTCAATTTCAGATTTCAAAGAACCTGGGATAGAATCCCTGCAACGGTGAGGCCTTCACCTAAGTACACCTTCCTGTATTATCTTAGGGCTATAAACAGCGATATTTCAGTTATGATACAATCAATGGGGGGTATTTCTCTTCCAGACGCATTTGAAGTAGCAATCAAAGCTGAAAATAGCCTAATCTAGGCTAGTAAACTTGCTCCTAGGCCACCAATGCCCATATTTCTAGAGATCATGCAAATATCCCTTTACAGATACAACCTTTTGCACCTTTGCCACTTGTTTCAGCTGTTGCAACACAAGAAAATGTTGCTTCAGGTCCTCCAAATGATTTACAGGAAATCAAAAGTCTATTGCAATCTTTTGGTAACAAGCTTGTAAGCTTAGAGAAGCAACAATCATATAGTAGGCCCTATCAATAGCAGAATTTAGGACAACAACAAGCCTATCAAGGAAATAGACAAAATTACCAAGGCAATTATCAGGGTCCAAGACAAAATGTGAACACAAGACCTTTTCAGGCCTATGCTCTAGCACCTGTTAGTGCTGCGTCAAAGACCTGGTTCCTATTCAAAACAACTTGACAACAGATTATGAGTGGTGTTACCCTTACAACTAGCCCCACAATCAAGCCACTTGTTCAAATGAACTTATTAATCAAACACTGATGGTACAGAATGCCTCAAGTTCACAATACAATGAATTCAATGATGCATCTCCACAATGCCAAGATCAGCCTACTAATGACACTACTCTACTTAACTGGCAAGGTGAGGAATTTTGTGGATTGAATGTGGACAATTCTTTAGTTGTAGCTAATACAAGAGCAAAGAAAAGAGCTTTGGAGCTTGACCAAGCAGCTGATAAAGGAGGAGCAATGGCTACATAACCATCTACATCTCAAGTGACTCCTATTTGGCAAAAAGGTCAGCGGCTCCCTGTTAAAGATCAACCACACTTGCAAGCTGATCATGCTGGCGTAAAGGTACATCATAAAGTAAACCCAACTATACCCTTTAATATTCTTGATAGTATGAAAAGGAAAAACGTAACGATGTCTATGTGGGATTCATTAGTCATCCCATGTCAAAAGGATATTCTACACTCAGCTTTTTCAAACTTTAAAGTGTCCGTTGAGTCTGAATCCCCAATAGGTCAAGTTAGGACTGTGTTGACAAATAATACACAGGGAAATGATAAGCAGCCCAACAAGGATGCAGGAAAAGAAGTTAAACCACCCCCATTTTATGTCTTGGTAATCATAGGTGATAAGTTAGTCCATAACTGTATGGTAGACAATGGAGCTAGTAGTTCTGTGATGCCAAAGCAGATTGCTGACAAGCTTGGACTAAAGTATCAGCCTTTAGAGAAAGGAGTGATTCAATTGGATGGTACTTCTGTTAATACATTGGGTATCATTAAAGATTTGAGCCTCACCCTTCATGCTTGTCCTAATTTTTTAGTTCCCCAAGACATATGCATCATAGATCTCCCACCCTTCTTTTCCTTGTGCCTCGCAAGAGACTTTATAGCCAAGATAGGTGGTTATGTGTCAGCTGATTGGTCACATATGTTGTTTAGAACAAGATATGGGACTAAGGTTACCATCAAATCTAAAAGGTTGGCTAAAGATCACATTGAGCCATATAGTCCAAGTCCTATCAATGCTGCTCCTATTACTGCAGACACAAATTGTCTCATTTTTACTGACAGTGAGCTAGCTGTTGCTCAAGAACTTAAAAAAAAAGCTGCTCCTGATGTGCTATTGCATGAATGGGCAGTTGAAAATGTGTTGGATAGTCTGCAAGACCCTATTCAAGATGTTGGTATAGGTAACTATGTCATGCTTGAACTTGATGCAGACCAGTTACTGAAACCACTAGGTGGACTTTGGGAGATGTTCTTCAATGGTTCTAGGAGCAAGAATGGAGTAGGAGGAGGTGCAATGTTGATTTATCCATAGGGTGATAGGTATTACTCTACTTTCTGTTTTTCTTTTACATGCTCCAATAACACTGTTGAATATGAAGGCCTTGTTCAAGGTCTCGAATGGGCAAGGAAGAAAGGAATAACCCACTTGAAATTCTATGGTGATAGTGAATTAATTGTTAATCAAATAAGAGGCCTAAATGTTGCTAAAAATGACACACTAAAGTTTTATAGAAACAGAGTGTGGGATATGCTTGAGAATTTTGATGCCTTTAACTTAGTGTCTATTCCAAGGAACCAGAACAAACATGCTGATAGGCTTGCAACTATTGGGGCATAGTTTGATATCCCAGGTGACATTAGAAAAGAGAAAGTACAACAGTATGTAAAGGTTGTAGTCAAGCCATCAATTCCTAATAACAACATTCACTAGCAAGTTTTTGACAGTCATGAACAGATTCTTTCTTTTTTGCTCGAAGAAGATCAGTTCTCCATGGTTAATCAAGTAAAACTCAAGCAACAATATGATGATCAGGTCATACAGCTAAAGACAAATAAGTTACCCAAAGGTCTTGTTACCTTAGAATTGATTTTCAACACTGGCGATTAGCTTAGAAAGGGTAAAGCTGGCTTGCAAGTCAAATAAGAGCATTATGAAGAACTGAAGATTTTTAAAGGTAAACTCCTTAAGATAGGAAAAATTTGTTCACATGAAGATAAACAAGCTTTTGTTGCCTTATACCAAGAGTTTCATGATGTCTTTGCTTGGGAGTACTCAGATTTGAAAGGGTTTGATCCCCATATTGCTCAGCACACAATTGAGTTAGAACCTAATGCTAAGCCAGTAAGGTAGAAACAAAGGCCCTTGAATCCTAAGCTTGAGCCCTTAATGATTAAAGAGCTGACCAAATTGGTTGAGGGGGGTATCATCTTTCCTATTAAACATACTTCATGGGTTTCTAACCTTGTGCCGGTTAGGAAGAAAAATGGTGAAATAAGGCTTTGTGTAGACTTTACGGATCTTAACCAAGCATCTTTGAAAGATCACTACCCGCTGCCCTCCATGGAACAAATCTTGCAAGTAGTTGTTGGTTCTGAAAGATTTTCCTTATTAGATGGTTTTTCAGGGTATAATTAGGTACTGGTTAAAGAGGAAGATCAATTCAAAACTACTTTTACCACTAAGTGGGGCACCATGGCATACAAAAGGATTCCTTTTGGTTTATCTAATGCTGGTGCAACGTTTCAGAGGGCCATGGACACGGTGTTTCAAAGTTTGATCAACAAGATTATGTTGATTTATTTAGATGACATAACAGTGTACTCAAAAATTGTAGAAGAACATTTTTCACATCTTAAGCAAGTTTTTGAAAAATGTAGAGAGTTTGGTATCTCCCTCAATCGTACAAAAAATATTTTTGCAGTTCATGAAGGTAAAATTTTAGGCCATATAGTATCAAAAGATGGAGTTACCATTGATCCTAAAAGAGTGAAGGCTATACTAGAGCTACCATTGCCCAATCATAAGAAGGGATTGCAAAGATTTTTGGGGAGGATTAACTTTCTAAGAAGATTTATCCCTGATGTTGTGAATTTGCTACAGCCCTTGACTGCCATGCTCAAAAAGAGTGCAGTTTTCAGTTGGACAAAGGAGGCAAGGCGTAGTTTTGAAGAAATCAAGGAGGCTTTAGCCTCTGCCCCGACATTGGTAAATCCATATTTTTCTAAAGATCTTTTTTTGTATTCTTTTGGCAGCATTGGTTCAATCTTTGCTATGGTATAGAAAAATAGTGACAACTTAGAGTAGCCAATAGCCTTCTTTAGTCAAATACTTGTTGATTACGAAGAGAGGTATACATTTGTTGAGAAGCATGTTCTCTCTGTGATCAGAAGCCTAAAGAAATTCAAGCCTTTAATTTCAAACAACAAGATTCATATTTTGGTTGCACACTCAAGTGTGAAAGAAATTTTATTGAATAAAGATCTGAATGAAAAAAGAGCAGGATGGATCACCAAGGTCATGGAGTATGATGTAGATATTAAGATCACCAAACTGGTTAGAGGTAAAGGTCTTTGTGAGAAGCTTGCTACAGGGTCAAGCAGTAAAAATGAATTAGAAAAGGATGTTGTGTTTACTAATACAAATGAGTTTCAGAATGCTCAAGATGATGTGCCTATGGGGATAACTAATTGGGTTGAAGATATGACCCAATTTCTACAAACTGGTGAATGCCCATTAGGATTAAAAAGAGCTAAGAGAAGATACTTCAGATTGCAGTCCATACCATATGTGTTGGTAAACAATGTTCTTTACAAGAAGGATCTCAATGGTGTCCTATTAAGATGCATTCATAGTCATCAAATTGAGAAGGTACTTCATGAGTTTCATGATGGAGCTGCGGGAGGTCACTTTTCCCTAAGAACTACTACTTGGAAAATAATAAGAGCTGGTTACTACTGGCCTAGCTTGTTCAAAGATGCATATGCCTTGTCAAGAAAGTGTATCAAATGTGCTCTAATTTTAGGAAAGGAAAAGTTGCCTACTATGCCTCTACATCCAATTCAAGTGGAGCAGCCCTTCATGAGATGGGGCATTGATTTCATTGGGCTAATAAATCCACCTTCCAATGCTGGTCACAAGTGGGTACTTACAGCCACTGACTATTTTACAAGGTGGACAGAAGCGGTTGCATTGAAAGAAGCAAAAGAATATTCAATTTTGAGCTTCTATGAAGATATAGTCACCAGCATTGGAGTTCCCAACTCTATCATATCTGATAACGCTCTTGCATTTATGGGATTAAGACTAACTGATTGGGCTATTAAACAGGGTATTCATTTGAATACATCCTCAAATTATTACCCTCAAGGTAATGGCTTAGCTAAAAGCACAAATAAGAATCTCATCGGGATTATCAAGAGAACAATGGAGGATAATCAAAGAACCTGGCACATCAAATTAAAGTATGCACTATGGGCAGACATGGTGACTCCTAAGAGGTCTATTGCTAACTCACCATACATGTTAGTCTATGGCAGAGATGCAAGATTTCCCTTGTCTATGGAGCTCCCAGCTCTTGACATTATGCATCAATTGGAGATGTTTGAGGAACATGACCCAATGTCTGTGAGATATGCAAAACTCATAGAACTCGAAGAATTAAGGGACAAAGCAATGAAGGATTTGGAGTATCATCAGCTCCAAACAAATAAATCATTTGACAGAAGGGCTATAACAAAATATTTTAAGGCGGGAGACCTCGTGCTCAAATGGGATGTTCTGAAAAGCAGGCCAGGACATCACACCAAGTTTGACAACATGTGGATAGGCCCATTCATTATTAGAGACTGTAAGGAGCACAATGCTTATCAACTGGCTACAACAGAAGGGGAAGTGCTCCCTATCCCAGTCAATGCCAAGATACACCTTAAGCCCTATTTTCAAGTCTGAGGGAGTTCCTCTATTGTACATATTAGGTTGGGTTATATTTACATAAGTGCGTCTGCGCCTTGGGTTATTATTTTCTATTTCCTAGGTGTTGTGATGGCACAGTAAATGTTCTCTTTCATTTTCCCCTATTTTGTTTTTTCTTTTGGCAACCCATTGTGTCCTGTGAGTCTCAAGCGAGTTGCAGCCATGTGCAAAACTGATATTTTTATTTATTTTTTGAGCCTCCTAATGACTCCATGCCCAATGGACAAGATTTTGGCTACTGGTTTCTATGTTTAGCAAGAAAACGTCTAGCTGAGGTCGCCAGAAATGTTGCCCAATTTTCACCTATGGGCTAGGTCATGAAGAACACAGTTGGAAGGCCTACCTAGATCAAGCTCGGCATGAAAACCCTCTAAAAGGAGAGTCGCCAAGATCACTCAGATGTCTCACCGACTAAAGGGGCTCTCGCTGAGTGAGGCCATCATCGCCAAGAGATTCCTCTTCGATCAAGGGTCTTATCGATCGGATTGAGTCTCGTCGAAGAAGGTTGTCTCGGCCAAAGGATGCAAGTATCAACGAGGGGTCTTTCCAAGATGGTGATGTCTCCCCGACTGAAATGAGCTTTCGCTAAAGCATGGATGCCTTTGGCATGTGGTCTCAACGACCGCATGTGGTCTCAATGAAAAAGAAAGTCATCGCCACGAGGGAAGGGCCCTCGTTGTAACATCTCGACGACCGAATGAAGTCTCACAGAAATGGGATGCCTTCGATGTAATGTGAGGGACTTCGGTATAACGTCTTGCCAAAAGGCTAACATCTCAGCGAAAGAAGATTTCCATCAACAAGAGGTCTCGGCAAAGTTGTTCCTCGCTTTGACTCCTGCCAAAGGATATGGGGTCTTGCCAATATGGGTGACAATGAAATGAACTCGCCAATAGTTAAAGCCTTCGCCATGAAGTCTCAATGACCAAACGATGTCTTGATGAAGGCTGAGGGTCCCACCAAGGAAACTCATATCGATGTGAGGTCTAGCCGACAGAGTTGAGTCTTGGCGAAAGGGAAGATGTCTTCGGCATATCAGTGAGGGCTTCGGTAGGAGGTCTTACCGAAGACCAAGGTCTTGCTGACAATTGTTCACAAGGCCGTCGGTGGAGAGGGAAACATATTTCCTTTGGCATAACGTCTTGCCGAAGGATGAGGGTCTGACCGACAGGAGATGATGGTCAGCGAAGGATGGAGGAGTTGTCCTGACGTCTCGGCGAATGGATTGGGTCTTGCAAATACGGGTGACAATGAGATGAGTTCACTAAGAGATATTTCCTTTGGCAAAGGGTCTTCCCGATAGTGATTTTCTTGGTGACCATAGAGGCGATATCAGCATGACTTTTTGGGCTCGCTAAGAGCTCTCATCGACAGTTCCATGTTATGCCGATGGTTCCAAGAGGATTTAATCACATTGATGAGACACTTCCAATGTCTCGCTGAGATGTGATTCTGATCATAGGAGTTTTTGACTATCTGAGGGATCCATGTGGAATGAACCAACCAATCAGAAGGAGCCAAAGATGAACCATTGACATTTTGACTAATTGATACCTCGACAAAGAAGATCAACAAAACAAAGCAATGTGTATCTATTTTGAGCTTTGGAGCATTCAAAGCACTTGACTAAAGAGGTTCAAGGTGGGCACGATACCAGGAAGTAAATGCAGTGGTTGTAGAAAGATCTGAAGAAGACCACTCCTGGAGGCGACTCTTCACACCGACACGGACAGCAAGGGATCCAATCGAACACAACATTAACTACATGAAAAGATCTAAGGAAAGATCTATCCTGAGGTCTGATATTTTGTAAGCCCTAAGGGGCTGACACATTTTGATATATAAGGAATTTGTGCCTTTTTTGTAAGGAGTTTGGATTATACACTTTGAAGAGTTAGTGATTTTGATCAATCCTTTCTCAACTAATGTATGTTTTGTAACTCAATTGGATTTTGGAATATAAAGAACAGAGTTACCTTGGCCTTTGTTGATGCTTCAGTTTTCTATCACTATTCTTGCAAAGTGTTGTGCATTTTAGGTTAATGATCAAGTTATCTTGTGAATTCTTTCATTCCTTTATGACTTTATCTGGTGTTTTATGTCTTCCTTTGTAAAAATCACCATTGTATGAATCACAAAGCTGTGTTTACATAATCACACATAGATTCTATTATGTGAAAGTATTTTCCTTTATTGAAAAAGTGTGTGTATCAAACCTCTTTGTGACATATTAATGCGTAGCTCACATAATTTGATATGTATCTTTCTTATCATTGACAAACTTCAAGTGCATTCTAAGTATTCCATTGACCTCATTAGACTCATTGTATCACCATAGTTTAGTTTCATTTATGTACTTCTTCTCCCTTTTCCCTTTATAAGATCATTAGTTTAGGTGATACCCAAAGGAAGTTGGCCATCTCCGGAAGTTCATTTCAACTACAGGTGACCCACAGCCTTGAAATGATCCCTTGTTGCTCTAGAAAGCTCAGTCTCCATCACTGTGGGTAGGGTGCAATTTCTAGGTGACAACAATATTCTTTAACATTATCTTCCTAATCTAGAGGCTATCTTGGAGATTTATCCCTATGCCAAGGGGTTCTCTTTGGTGGAATTTGATTCTTATAATGATATAAATACTATTTTGAATAAAATTTTTTAAATGTGGGGCCACCATTCTCTTCCAACTTAGCGTAGATCTCCTTAATTATTCCCTCTAATAGAATATACTAATATTTTGCTAGTTTGGGTAACATTTTGAAAGTCAACATAGCCAATTAAAACTATCCTCATACCTCCTTCCCTCACATATTGGTTTACATTGACATAGAAAAGGCTCTCTCTAAGGAGATTATCTTGTAGGTGGAAGATCATCCTTGGAATTAGTCTATCAACTACAAGAGTATCCCCTTTTGAATAAGACATTACTTTTCCATAGGGAATCTAGCTTTGAATTATGCTCGTGCTTTACCTAAGTTGACCTTTCCTACAAGGTGGTGGAATTCCCTTCCCCACAACCTTACAATGCTTTTTAAGAGCTCTAACTCTTAATTTTGACCTATCTAAATGGCTCTAACTCTTTTAGAAACTCCTTGAGTCTGCTTGGATCCTCCAACTCCCTAAGTCATGTCCCCTAACTTGATCAATTTTTTAGCCAATCCTATTTCTCCTAAGCTTCGATCAATGTTGACATGGCTCTCATTTGTCCCTACTAAGGGCCATTAACAATTAGCTTCTTTGTTGAAGCATTCTTCTCCCCACTTGATTCCCATCGTCATGCCAATTATGGTGGTTTCCCCCTTTCTCCTTAGCTTGGTTATAGTTGTGATATATCTATACATTTAGGGTGATATATCTCCCATGGAACTCATCTTGTATGTCTTTGGCTATATTTTTTGTAAAAGAATTTGGGCCCTTTCAAAACCCCAATTTCACATTAGTTAATTTTTTTATTAATCTTTATGTTTTAAAATAAATTATAAGAAATAGATATTCTTTTAAGTAGTGGATATATTATAAATTTAAATTTAATAAAAACAAAAACTAATTAACAATTAAAATATTTTATATTTGTCGATATATTCGTAAAATATTTTATATATCTATCATATTAATATATTTATGAATGAGTCAATAAAATTGTTGACACAATTCTAATTTTAGTTCTTTGATTTTAGTAAATTTCCTTGAAAATTTAGCATATCAAAAGAATCCAATAGGTCTTCATCAAGCTTCCTTATATTTTCTAGAATTTTTTATGGCTAGTGAGAAAGCTCCTAGCTATGGCGGTTTTCCTTTTGAGTTTTATAAATCCATTTATGAAAATGTTGGACATGACATCTAAATTGTTATGATTCAGATTTCATCCACCTTGTAAATACTATGTTATGGTTTCAAAATCCTTGGAAAGTGCCTCCACACAATAGGCATTTAGGGTGTAGTGGTATTTTTTTTTGCAATATTGATTCTCACCATTGTTTATAATATATTCATAAGGGGTTATGGGTCTACTAGTAGTGGTAAAGGTGAGTTGTTGACATAAATATTTAATATTGTTTTCTCCACATGTGGATGCCTAGAATGGGATAATAAAAGATTAGGAAAGGATAAATCAATTTATGTTGGGATATCCAAGTGAGAGATTGGAAAGAGGCAACATGTGTCTCTTGGTATTCCATCATTTTTTTTTATCTTTCATGTGTTGGTATTTTATAGCTTTGGGAGCTATTTTCCCCTTGTTTAAGGCAAGTTAGCCTTCCTATTACAAATTATATTTTTTATTTTTTATTTATCAAAGAGGCCAACCTAGATGAAGAGTCACCTAGTTTGGTATATATACAAGATGATGATCATTCATTCAATCATCAATTTATTCTCATTTTCATTCACATTTTCTCAAGGAAGAGTTCACACTTAGTAGTAGATTGCCATCTTTAGAAGTAGGTCATATTTCAAGAGGATTTATATTCAGTTGTATCAAGAAGAGATTTTCATCATTTATTGTATCAAGTTCACCCTTGAGAAGGTTTTTATTTGTAAAGCATATTTATGCTCTTATTTGTCCTATATATAAGAGATATATTTTATTGGGTTTCTCTCCTTCGAGGAGGGATTTCTCAGGGTAAACTTCTATGTTCATTTGTCTTATTTGTTGAATTATTTATTAATTACATTTCTGATCTAAAACTAACATGGTATTAGAGCAAGTCTAATAAAAGATTTGATCAAATTTTCTTAAGTAGTCAAGTGAACCTTTCATCTAGGGTAGAACTTGAAGTATCCCAAATCTGAGGTTGCACAACATTATAGATCTAAGGGTAGATCTTTGAAGGTGAATTTGTGTGGAAAAAGAAGATGGTGAGCGGTGTCAAGGTAGAAGATAGGCTTGATGGAGCTTCAAACTTTAACTCTTGGAAACCTAGGGTACTCATTGCATTAGAGGAGAATGATCTTCTTGATTTCGTGGGAAGTGATATTCCTGAGCCTTTCGATGATATTGAGAAAATCCAGTGGAAGAAAAATGGCATGAAGACTAGAAAGATCATGATAGACTCTATGATGAATCACCTAGTATTGATCATATCCAAGTTGAAGACAGCTAAAGAAATGTTTGATATTCTAAAATGATTATATGAGATCAACAACAACAACAACAGAGCCCTTGCTTTGAGACAACAACTTCACAATGTGAAAATGGCTAAAGATAATTCAGTCATCTCATTCTTTATGAAGATTGCTGATTTGAGAGATCAGTTGAGTGCTATTAGGTATATAATTGCAAAAAGAGATCTTGCTATGCTGGCACTAAATGGTCTTCCTCAATCTTGGGAACCCTTTATTCAGAGCATTTTTAGGAGATCCAAGTTGCCCAAGTTTGATCATCTTCAAGCTGATTGTATTCAAGAAGAGTCTAGGTTTGTAGGAAGATGAATTGGGTGAAACTATCATGATGTAGAAAATCAAGTTCTTGCTACACATACTTCTAGAGAAAGAGGAAAAGGAAGAAAGAGGAATAGAGATATAGATAATCAGTTTCTGCCCCAAAACCAAAGAAGAAGGATCTCTCTCACATTCAATGGATTAGGTGTGACAAGTATAGTCACTTTGCTTGAGATTTAAAATTAAGGTCTACACAACATTTTTATTGTACGGAAATTGACATAGGGACAATTCAGAAGGATCCAAGCTCTAAAGTCAATTCAGAAGGTTTCTTATTCTAAAGTTGATCAAGAGGAGGAATTAACATTGAGAGGGAGTCTGACAAACCAACAGAGGCAACCATGGATGAGGAAATCAAGAGGTTGATGCCATAATTAGAGCTTCAAAGGGAGTCACATCATCATGAAGACTTGTTGTAATGTATATTTCTCTAAGATGAAGAAACATGAGGTGAAAGCCCTTGTAGTGTGTATTCCTCTGAGATGAAGAAATATGAGGTGAAAGCCCTTGTAGTGTATATTTCTATGAGATGGAGAAATATGAGGTGAAATCCCTTGTAGCGTATATTTCTCAGAGACGAAGAAATATGAAGTGAAAGCCCTTGTAGCACATATTTCTCTGAGACGGGGAAATATGAGGTGAAATTACTTGTAGTGTATATTTCTCTAAGATAGAGAAATATGTGGTGAAAGCCCTTCTAGTGCATATTTCTATGAGATGGAGAAATATGAGGTGTGAGCCCTTGTTCATCTTGAAAGAGAGGGAAACCACCACGTGCAAGACCCCAGGTCATGGAGGGTCAAGACACAAGAGGTTTCCCTAACTTACCTTAGCTAGGTGTAATGTGAAGGAATGGGAGGAAAATGTAACAAGGACGATGAGGCCACTCAATTACTCTATAGACCCAAAACATAGGGAGAGGCTAGGCAAGCTAGTTTCTAGTTTTAACACTACATCTTAGAAATCTTTTTGTCTGAGGATAGAAGCACGATCTCTTGACATTAGCACGGCATGCAAGCATCTCAAAACTGTGTTGTTGTCCGTACGACTAGACAATGGTGGAGACGAGGTCAAACTAGTGAAACAAGCTCACAGTCCAATGGAATAACTAAAGGGACATAATGATATGATTAAATAAATGAAGTACTCTCTAATATTATAAAGTAAATATGAAAGAGTGAAGAGAACAAAGAGAATCTCACCAAGGAATTCATTCGCTAGCTAACCCATTGAAGAGCAAGTACTCCTACACACAACAAGAAAGGGAAAATGTTAGGTGGTTTCATAGGGGTCTACCTCAGTTAGACCCCTGTTTAAGTGTTTCCACCTCCACAGATAGCCAAGGAAATGAGATAAAGGAAATAATATAGTAAAGAGCAAAGAAGCACTACAAAATAGTGTTATGCTACTCAACCAAGTGATAGAGGAGAGGAGAGGGAAGCTTACCACCTCCACTAAGAGCACTCATGGATACTTGGGGGAGAAAATGAGAGTACTCGAGCCTCTGCTACAATTGTGTGGTCCTAAAATTTGTCTATTGAAGTGATGGAGTGTGGCTATAGCTATAATGGAATGCTTGAATGCTTGGAGTGAGTGAAAGTGAGCTTGAAAGTGAATGTGAGTGCAAGAATGGAAGACCGAAGTAGTGAAGAGTTTAGAAGAAGTTGGATTGAATGTTGAAGGGATGAATTTGAAGAAAGAATGGAAGAAAACAACCATATTCAAGTCAGTCGGCTAAAGGGGGAATTACAACTTGACCCCAATGAGAAGTGTAATGCCTCTATAGGTTTAGCCGTAGGAATTTTCCAGGGATGCAAGTGTGTTGCACGGATGTCTGTGCACAGCGTGGGAATCTCCAAAAAAAACACCTCCATTGATGCTCAAAACAAGTGCCAAGGTTGATGCAAGTAGTGGGCTTAGGTGGAATTAAGCCTCTGAACTTGGTTTTCTAGGGTGGGTAAAGGAATAAAGGGAATTTACACATGGGGTACAAATTCACTTTTTATACATTTTTCCCCCACTTTAGTGAGCACAAAGATTGATGAGTGCTCTATAAAGTAGATTAAGAAGAGTGTAGGGTTAGAAACGTATACCTGAACTATCAAGGAAGTATTACTCAGTTTGGCATACTTAAGGTGCAAGAAAAAAAAAGGACTCCATAGCTACTCAGAACTATGAAGTTGGAAAGCATCTTACCGGTCCGCCGACTTGCAAGGAGGAAACCCCCAAGATCTCTCGCATGAAGCAAGCCCCATGAAGTGAGCACTTTACAGTCCCATAGACCTACAAGGAAGGTAACCTCTAGAAGCTCTAGCATGAAGGAAACCCCAAGGAAGCAGATTTCGTAGAGTCAAGAAGTGGCCAAATAGGCAAGTATGCGGATAGTCACACAGAATGTCGATGATTCGAAACTCTTTCAAAGGGGTCCCTTGGGAACCCTTCAAAAGGAGAGGGCTCCACTCAAGGGATGTGTTGTTTGAAAGGTGAGGTCTAGTTAGGCTACCCCAAGCTAGATGCGAAGATATGAAATAGATCTAGTCAGGCTGCCCCTAAGCTAGACATGAAGAGGGGAATGGAATAAGTCTAGTTAGGTTGCCCCTAGGCTAGACATGAAGAGATCCATTCAAGGTAAATAATTTCAAATAAGGGTCCCTTGGGAACCCACTGTGAAAAAAAAGGGGTCCACTCGAGGGACACATAGTTCAAAAGAAAATACTCTTCTCTTCTCAGAATGATCCATCATCAAGGAATCTTTTTGAAAGATGTTCACTTCATCAAGGAACTCGAAAGGAAGGATATGCTCCCACATGCAGGGAAGATTCATTCCTAATTTGGAGGAAGGTCTTCAAGTCCTCTCTTTACAAAACCGTGATGAAGGAAACACATCCCATTAGGGTTCCGAGTTGAGAATGTGATTCCAAAGAAAAGTTTGTGGAGAATTTCAAGAAAAGATTTGTTAGCAACGAATGTGTTTTCTGAAAATTGTATGTTAAAGAGAGGGAATTGTCACACATGAAAGGGACAACTTAAGCAAAGAAGAGAGAAAAAAAAAGAAAGAGAAAAATATAAACAAAGGGCACAAGGGGATCTGGTTTAGCGGGGTTAGATCTGTCCAAGCTCATAATAATAGGTAACTACAACACAAGGAAAAATATCATCAATCCCCAACTAGATCAGGAAGAATGCACGAAAAACAAAGTAAAAAAAAATTGGGTCAACATGGAAGGGAAGCCTAAATTCTCCCAACGCATTGCATCCTCCCCAATTTATCAAAAATCAAGCACAAACATGGAAGAATGATGATATAAATAGAAGAAGGTTTATGAAACAAAAATCATGCCTATATCCAAGCACCAACAAGGGTGATGAGGGTCATCCAGGCACACATAGCACTACTATGGGGGAACACATGATAAAACACACACACAAAATATCAAGAAAGGGGCCTCCTCCTAACATTTATCAACCAAGAGGTCATCCACTTCCCAATCTAAATCCTCATAAGAGGAAGGAGGACGAGCCTACAATGGTGGGATGTTAAGAGGAGGAGCATTCGGTCCTCTCACAACAAGGGCCAAGGAAGAGGGCCCCTTGAGGTCCTCTCCATCGAGCTCTTATGGAGTCAAGGTCAACGACTTAGCAAAGATCATCGACAAGGCTAGGAATTCAACCATGGAATTAAAAATGCACTCCATAGGGGTGCCATGTCTAGCTTGAGTAGACAGAATAGGCCATGCCTAAGATTCACTGCTAAGCTCACTGAACAACTCGGGAGTGGTGAAAAAATTAGGGGAAGTCATGACTGGTTCCATCACTAAGATAGAACAATTCAATGTTGGGCTACCTTGTGAGTGAGGCAGACTTTTCTAATGTCTTTCATTGCCAGAAGGACCATCCTTCACCTCTTGTTTTGTCAGAGGAGATGAATTCCCACATACAAGGCTAGACAGGAAAAGGAAGAAGGGGATAGAACCGTAGCAAACACAACTGAGGTATTAACCATGTCCACGAGCTTCAAGAAAGGCTAGATATCTGAAATAGACATCAACAAAGGTGGCTCCACCAAAGGAGAAATGAACACCTGTACCCATTTAGGGTTAGGTGCATTCATACTCACAAAAGAAGCTAGTAGTATAGGACCAGACTGGAGGGAAGAAAAAAGGAGGAAGAAGAAACTATAGGAAGCCCTAATGTAGGGGTGGTCATTTCTTTCTCCTTCGTTTGTGAGGCAGCTTGCTCAGCCAAGAGGGCCTTTCGCTGGATCTTGCGTTCGCATGCAAGGTAGTTTCTTCAGCTCTTGGAGTTAGGGGTCGAAGGCTACGAATGGGTAAAAGGTTCCTACTCAACTATAGGAATGTCCACCATGACCATTTTTGGTGAAGGGACAAGTTCTTACATAGGAGCAGGAGAAGTGGGTTGAGGAGCAGGAGAAGTGGGTTGAGGAACAACAAGAGGAGTCAACTCAAGAGCCTCGGTAGGAGGCCTCTTTCCTCTTGTTTCATTGGGAGCAGGAGCAGTAGGAGGCCATGGATCAAATTCTCGATGAGAACCTTTCTTTCTACCATATAAATGATACCATGGTCCAAGGTATTCATTAGGAAGGTCTGCAATCTTGAGCTTGGTCCTACGCCAAGGAGGAATCATCAGACTTAGTGGGTAGCCACTAGGTTGACTCATCCAATACTCTTCCCAAGAATGGAGAGAGGACGAGGCAGAACGAGAATGTAGAGAGGTGAAGGTTTGATGTTTAAGGATAAATCCTGTGATGTAAATGTAATATCCAACGAACCAGGTGCAGGTAGAACAATGGAAGTTACTGTGACCATATTGACATAGGCCTCAAGTTGGGTAACAGAATCAGTGGGATCAATAATCATGTTAGCAGAGTGTGATGGAAATGGGTCAATGTATATTTGTAGCCCACTATTAGCTTTCACCACTAATTTTTTAGCATTCTGTTTATTTCCATTGAGACGAATGGTATCGTCCTTGATGTGGTCTTGTATTTCATGACGCAGTCGCATGCAACATTCAGTATTATGTCCATTAACATGATGGTACTGGAAATAAGTGTTTTCATCATACCAATTAGGGTAGGGTTCCTTAATACCCTTAGGGGTCAACAAAGTTATGATCTTATCCTTCAACAATTTCTACAAGACAGAAGTATAAGATTTGGATAAATTTGTGAATTTTTGGTTGTGTTTGAGGTTGTTGTCATCAGCGGTGGCTACTGCATTCATAACAGCTTTACCTTTCCCAGAGATTGATATGATAGACTTCCCCTCATAACGGGAGTGGGAGGATGAACTCTTGAACTGAAAAACCATCTATTGGTATTCTCGTAAGGCTGCACACAAGTGCATGAAAGAACGGTATTTCATGAGGGAAAAACTTTCTTGTCAAGGCCTTTGTAAGTTTCCTATGAATACCTCCTACACGTTAGAATTGGGTAGCTGATATGATATTTGCAAGAGGAGCACTTGGTAACACACTATGAAATCAGTGATTTTTTCATTATCTCCTTGTTTACATTAGACGAGATCTAAAAAGGTCATCTTCGGCTTGATGTTTGCTTGGAACTTCCTAAGGAATTGGTTTATGAGTTGATCAAATGATAAAATAGAGTTGTTAGGAAAGGAATAGTACCAGTTGAGCGTTGTGTCCTTAAGGAATCAGGGAAATATTTTAGCCATAAGAGCATCGTGATGGAAGAAGTTGGTGCATAGGTAGTCAAAGGAAAAAACATGTGTCTGTGGATCTCCCTTACCACCATACTTGTCAAATTTAGGGATCTTCATTCCTTGAGGGAAGGGATTGTTCAAGATGGCAACCAACAATGGGCTATGTTAGAAGAAAGGATGAAAGATAGGTTGAGCAGAGCTTGGGAAAGGCTTGCCAATTGGCTTTGCATCTTACCCATATTCTGAAGAAGAGTATTTAGAATAGGGTCATTAGAAGATAGAGGGCTAGAGGAACTTCCCCCAAAACCACCACTGAGGCCACCTCCTGAACAACCACCGATATGACTTCCACTAGAGCCACCAATAGAGCCACTACTGCCAGTAGCGCCTTTGCCAAAACCACCACCATGACCTCCACCAGAGCTGCCTCCATTGCTGAATCCACCACCACTACCAATGCCTCCACCACTAAGCCCACCAAAGCCTCCATCACTAGAGGTGAAAGGAGGGGTGAAGTTAAAGCCTAAAGGGACCTTGTTTACTTTGATTGTTTTAGGCTGCTCAAAGGAAAAAGGGATGCTAATAGAAGGGATTGTTTTAGCCATGTAAACGGAAGTGGGAGGCATTGATACCCCTAACTATCCTACATGCTCCTCGAAAGTGATTCCTTGTGTAAAACTAGGGTTTCTCAAAGGAGCACACACTTCTACAAGACCAAGGAGACTACTTAGAAGCTTTATACCTGTTTGATCCTTACCCATCATATGTTTTAATTCACTAACAACCCGAGTGGCTCTAGCCATTTTTTTGATTTCTTTCTAAGTGGTTTTCTATGTTGCCTAGTCCTTTATAGAGGGAAGACACATATTCTGCAGGGATCTGAATGACCTCATGCTCATCCACCGATGATGGTGTAGGAGACACAAGGGGAGTGGGAACATGATTGGTTTCATCAAAAAATCCCATCTCATTCCTCGACAACTACTCCTAAGTAGCTAGACCAATGACGAGACTGAAGAAAAGGCCTGTAGATAACCCAATAGAGACCTTCACCCTATCCATCTGGAGGTGCCGTATACTTCTCCTAACAATATACCTAGAAGTTGTGGATTGGGTTGTGATGCTCATAAACCTTCAAAACACTCAAGAGCACAACAATCACGGAGTACCCAACGGAAGTTTCAACACCAATAGATGAACAAACATTGGTTCACATTAGGTTCACCAAAAATGTAAGAGAGGGGGACCACCACGTGCAAGACTCCACATCATGGAGGGTCAAGATGTGAGAGGCTTCCCTAACTTACCTCATCTAAGTGTAATGTGAAGGAATGCAAGGAAAAAGTAATGAGGACCGTGAGGCCACTCAGTTACCCTGCAGACCCAAAACATAGGGAAAGGTTAGGCGAGCCGATTTCTAGGTCTATTAGTACATCTCAAAAAGCTCTCTATCTAAGGATAGAAGCACGGTCTCTAGACATTAGTGTGATGTGCTGGAGTCTCAAAAGTGTGCTGTCATCTGTACGACCAGACAATAGTGGAGACAAGGTCAAACCAATGAAATAAGCTCATAGCCCAATAGACCAACTAAAGGGCTAGAATGATGTGATTAAATAAATGAAGTACTCTCTAATATTATAAAGAAAATATGCAAGAGTGAAGAGAACAAGGAGAATCTCACCAAGGAATTTTTTCACCAATTGACACCTTGAAGAGCATGTACTCCTACACACAACAAGAAATGGAAAATGTTGGGTGGCTATATAGGGGCCTACCTCAGTCAAACCCTCAGTTTAGGTGTTTCCACCTCCACGGATAGCCGAGGAAATGAGATAAAGTAAATAATATAGTAAAGAGAAAAGAAGCACTACAAAATAGTGTTATGCTACTCAACCAAGTGATAGAGGAGAGGAGAGGGAAGCTTACCACCTCCACCAAGAGCACTTAAGGCTGCTTGGGGGAGAAAATGAGAGTACTCAAACCTCTGCTGCAATGGTGTGGTCCCAAACTTGCTCTACCGAAGTGATGGAGTGTGGCTTTAGCTATAATGGAATGCTTGAGTGCTTGGAGTGAGTGAAAGTGAACTTGAAAGTGAATGTGAGAGTGCAAGAATGGAATCCTGAAGTGGTGAAGAGTTCAAAATAGGTTGGATTGAATGTGGGTATGTGCAGGATCATGATGGGCCAAAAAGTGGCGATATGATGGGTATGTGTAGGGTATGTGGCTGACGACTTTTGTTTTACTCAAAATTGATGAAACGCAAATGGTTTTTCAAGGAGATTCTCAGCTTTCCACCAATAGAAATTATGATTTACTTTGAATTTAATAAATAATTATTATTCATTTTCTATTTGAATTACGACTAAAGTCCTTATTGATAGGCTGATTGAAAAAGATATATAGCTTTCAAACAGTATCACATTTTTTGAATCCAAAATATGTGTCACATTCTATGCTTTACATACTATAAGTTTAAAAAAAAATGAATTTCATGAAGTTTTGACCAAGTTAAGGTGGTCAGACATACGAGTTTTTATATTTTAAAAAGTTGTAATAAAAAATCATAATTAATTATTTACTTGGAAAAAAATTACAAAAAAATGGGCATCACATCGGGAAATGAGCCCTCTACTTATACCTAAAATATTATAAAAAAATATTATCATTTTATTGTGGTTAGGGTGGTTAGACAAAGACCTGCTTCTTATTTCTTTCCTAAAATTTAAGTTCTACTATGTTGAAATTTCAAATTTTGATCAAATAGATTTCTTTTTTTAAAAATAAACCTAGTAATTTGGAAACTACATTCAATTTGATATAGATTCTATTCTTACATATATTTGAAATAATATAGATAATTTATTCAAATTTTTACATCAAGTTTACTTACTCTGATTATTTTGAACTTTTTGCCACTTAAGGGCCTACTTTTTCCATGATGATCCTGGACATACCCATGTGGAAGAGATGAATTTGAAGAAAGAATGGAAGAAAATGACCATATTTGGGTCAGTCAACCGAAGGGGGCATTGCAACTTGACCCCCAATGAGAAGTGTAATGCCTTTGCAAGTCCAACTATAGGAATCTACCAGGGACGTAAGCGCGCCGTGTGGACATTTGTGCACCATGTAGGCATTGCCGATAGAAACACCTCCACTGACACTCAAAACAGGCTCTAAGTGGGATGCATGCAGTGGGAGCTTATGTGGAATTAAGCCTTTGAACTTGGTTTTCTAAGGTGGGTAAAGGTAAAAAGGGAATTTGCATGTGGGGTGCAAATTCACTCTAATACACATCCCTGAGACTGACATGAGATGTCATGTTGAGAGACTCCATGACAACATCATGTTGAGAGACTCTGTGATGGACTCTTGTACTTCTCTAAGACTGAGATGTGAGTGTAGCCATTATGAGTGTCGTATTAAGAGACTCCATGAACAAGATATCTGGATAATACCTCCTTAGCTAAGAGGGAGTGTTAGTGTTTTATAGCTTTGGGAGCTATTTTCCCCTTGTTTAACGTAGGTCAGCCTTCCTGTTACAAATTATATTTTTTATTTTTTATTTATCAAAGAAGCCACCTAGATGAAGAGTAGCCTAGTTTGGTATATATACAAGATGATGATCATTCATTCAATCATCAATTCATTCTCATTTTCATTCACATTTTCTCAAGGAGGAGTTTACACCTAGTAGTAGATCAAAATCTTTAAAAGCATATCAGATTTCAAGAAGATTTATATTTAGTTGTATCAAGAAGAGATTTTCATCATTTATTGTATCAAGTTTTCCCTTAAGAATTTGGGTATGATTTGTAAAGAAGATTTCTACTCTTATTCATCCTATATATAAGAGATATTTTGTTGGGTTTTTCTCCCTCAAGAAGGAGGGTTTTCCCAGGGTAAATTGTTGTGTTCATTTGTCTTATGTATTGCATTATTTATTGTTTACATTTCTAATCTAAAACTAACAACATGTTTGGGCACCCATGTTGAAGGGAAAGTATTGGATCCCAAATTAGTGTCCTTTCACATTCTAGGGAGGTATTCCAAGGCTTGGAGATATTTGGAGTGAAGATTCATCTTTGGGAGCTTTTTTGGGGGCTTAAGATTTCTTCACAAGTCTATAAATTCAGCCTCTTGGATGTAGAAAATATGAGCAATGGTTGAATGTAGAGTTTCATTGCAAGTAAAAGGATAGATAGAGGCATAAAAAGGTTGTTCAAAGGTGCATAGGTTCTTCCATGATGGAGGGAAAGAGGAGAATGGAAGTGATTGTATTGTAATCTCATTTTTTTGAAGATAATGCATACTTGGTCTCTCTTCTTGGTGGAGTTTTTTCTGCAAGGGTTTCTCCACGCAAATCTTGTATTATGTGATGATATTGTGTTGTTGATTTACGCCTCAAGTTGCTACCTTATGGTGATATTATTTATATATTTTTGTTATAATTTCACATAAGATGGTGTTATTACACATATTATGTTGGTTTTTTTTTAGCATAACAAAGTAAATGGATCTAATCATGGTAATTACATATTTTAAGGGAACTTAATTTTTTGATTTTCATAAAAGTTTCATATTTTCATTTTTTTGTAGTCCAAGGATTAAATCTCATCCATTGAAGTCATATTTGGATAGAGATTGATTTTTCTAACAATTAGTACATAAGAACCTATTTCGTTCTCACCAATCTTTTAGGTTTATCTAGGAGCTTTTGATACAAGTTTCTTATGTACTATAACAAATATAAAAACTATTAAATTCATACCTATGTTGAATTTTATTAAATAAATTTGTAATTGGTGGCTAATAAATTTACTAAATAATTCCTATAAGATCATCACCAAATCCTTTGTACTTCATACATGTCACTTGCTTCTACTAATTATCTAGCAAGAGTAGACTAGTTCTAGTAGGATTACATATATTGAATAATATTATTTTTTGTTTAGGAAGATATGGAATGGGCCCATAATCCTCAATAATAGATTATTTTCATCTAGATTGAATTTTCTAAATCCTACGACTCCATTGAATGTCAATTCATTCTAACCATGTTGAACAAGATCTTGGATTCAAACCTCATTTTCTCTATTTCATCTAGATTCTCTTTATGGATGCTTTACCATGTGTCACAATGAATGACCCACTATCCTATTCTTTCATTGTTTTTATATCCATGCACCATGGATGTGCTCTTCTTTGAACCATTTTCATCTAATGGCCAAAAGTTTTGGCTATTTGTTTGGTAATGTGGTTTCCTAGTAAAGGGTTACTTGGGTATTTCTCTTCCCAACTCTAATTTATATCTTTATGGTCATTTCATTGATGAATCCTTCCTCATTCTTTTGGAAGAAAGAGATAATTTTAGTCATTCTTTAGTGTTTAAATAATTTTGTTCTTTCAAATCTAGTATACAATGAAAAAAGACTAAATGCTATTGTCAATCCATCCTTTCCAAGCCTCCTTGGCCTAACTCTTTTGGTTGGAAATAAATTGAGCATGTGAATTTTTTTTTTTTTTGGGTATTGTATTTTTCTTTCAATCCTCTTCTATATCTCTTTAGCAATCTATTATTTCTCTCATTGAGGAAAACCTACACTTTTATATTGTCGAGACTCTTTCCCTTGCCAAGAATTTTTTCAATTTTTTCAAAAGTTCTTATAGCCACACATGTTTAATATTTCTCCCATTAGAGTCCTTCAAAATAATTTTATCAGAATTGGGAGATACTTCTTATAGATTTTATTTGGACCTCCTCAAACAAAGGTAAAGTGTTTGATCAAGCCATTTCAACTAGAGATCTCCTAGAATAAAATTATTCTAACCAATTGGCCTAATATACCTATAAATATACCCAATTTTTTCATACTTACAAAGTGGAAATTATATTCAACTTATAAAAAGATAGGAATTCAAATTTATCTCTAAGAGCTATTGTGAATGCTTATTTCTCTCTATATACTACAAATATTATATGATCTAATTTTATGTTACAACTCTAGAGGTGTCTAGCTTATATAAACTATTAGAGAATTGGGTTAATGAGGAGTAGGAGCATCCACGGTATAAGAGAATTCAAGAAATAATTTTCTTTAACATTTCTTGATTTTGTAGGTATTCTACTAGTTTTCTAGATTTATAGTAGCCTAGTGTGAGTCAATTTTAGACGCTTTATGCCACGATGCATGTTTCATAAATTTTAGAGCTTCATATCTATAAGTATGCACACTATCAAGACATTAATGGTATTGCAAGGCACCATAATTAATCATCATTAGTTACACTTTGGATCATACATTCCACCTAGTATCTAGAATATCCATTCTATTTTCATCTGTTGTTAGTCAATACATGTATGTTTTCCATCCAAAGAGTTATCTAGGACCTATATTATATTATTTACTATATAATTGTATCATATTTGAATGGAACAATTGATATTAGTTAGCTATTTTTCAAATTCTTAATGCCACCTACTTTATTTTATGTCATAAGAGTGGTCATGTATGGAACCAAATTAAATTTGAAGAATCCTAGCTCAAAGCATATTGGAAATGATATTGTTGCACATTAATAGTGAACTTGAACGCTACACTTAGATGATATACTAGCTTCTAAGGTTGGCTAATGGGAAAAATAATCAATTTTGGGTTTGAAGATCCCTATTATACTAATCTATGGACATGCAATATGTTACCAACTATAACACTCCATACAAAGAAGTTTGATCTGATTTGAGGACATTCATAATTAGAATAGAAGCTAGATAGAAGTATAGAAACAAAATACCCATCTATAGAAAATACTAACATAAAATAGAAGAAATCATAAACATTCTAGGAAATTTTTAGAAAGAAAGAGCTACATGAGAGAAGTTGACATAGAAAGTGAAAAGGAAAGAAATGCATTAAGTGAGATCACAAGATCTAGTTTAGAACTAAAAGTTAGTGCTTGAGAATATAATCTAGTTCTTATATGAATTGAATAAATAATATTAACTTGTTTTAACATATATATTTTATTAAATTTTCATTATTTTTAAATAATGTTTAGATGTGAGTTTTATTAGTTACATGTTTGGATAATCCTTAATTGGACTCTCTTATCTTGATTGCATTACACTGATTCACACAATGTTGCTTTTGTGCTACCTCCTCCTACTAGTAGGAATGCTTCCCCTCCATAGGGCATTGCCATAGCCTTTGCCATAGACTTCTCTCAAGAGTGGTGCCCAAGGATTCCATATATCCCCTTAGTGTTGACAACATGGTTGGTACCCTCCGCCATTTGGAAAACCTTTTCTCTCAACGTGATCACAACATCCTTGACTTCCATTATAGGGGGAAGTTCCCTCTAATGGACCTTGTTATTTATCTTGTTTGCACAACTCCCATTGACCATGAAGAAGATAAATATAGAGGATAAAATCATGGGTTGGGAACCCATCCTTGATGGCTAGGGAATCCCTTTCTTCCTCTTGTTGATATAGATTTAACTGTATAGTAGTATTATTGCTTTTGTTATTTGTAGATTCACAAAAAATGTTATGTCAACCCAGAGCAGGCAGACTCTTTCAAGAGCCATAAGAATAACCAAAACCTCCATAAGATTATTTATTTACTACCACTTATAAATGAAAAAGAAGAAAATGACATTCCTAATATTGTCTCTCCCAACTCCACCAATCCCAACATACCCGAAATCTTCTTACTTATATTTAAAACAAATTGATGTATTATATTTTTATATAATTTAATATAAAAAATACACTATTTATTATTAAAAAAGTACACACTATTTAAATAGGAAGAACTTATATAATCAATACTCAACCCGGAAACTGTTTACGTAAACACAGCCCCTCACATAAACAACAGAACACACCAACCATTTAAGACAGTAGTTTAGTTGAGAAAAGTAATATTATTAGATAGCCAGCTCGAGAATATGCCTGTTATTTGTGTGAAATTTGCAAACTACATAAATTCGACCTTAGCATGAGGTGATCATCTCTTAATCAGTGTCATGAACGTCCCATGGATATCTGGAAATATAAAATATGCAATCAAAGGACAAAGGAGATTCCGAGACCTAATAAATTAAATCATGTACACAGATGAACGAGATGGATGCCCACTGAACTGACAAGTAGGTGAAAAGAATAGAAAAAATGGACCTTATGCAGAAGAAAAGCAAATCTCGTTATCTGACAGAAAGCATATATGTCATGATTATGAAGCTCATACTCTTCAAAAGCTGAATGAAAGAATATATGGTTTGGAATTTGGGTAGCAAAATTATTTCGTAAAGTGGCTTTCTTCAGCCTTTTGATTCGAATAACCAGGCAGAAGGGGGTATGCCCACTTTTCCCAAGAGTTAAAAACATTCTTTTTTAGACTTTATTTTCTAATATCATTTGGCCTTTCAATCACCCCTGTACTTTTACACGGCCTTTTATAACGCTTGCTGGTCTCAATGGTTAATTGTAATTTTTTTACCTACTACACTTTGTAACAGTACTTTTAAAGACCTTATTTTCTATTATTACTGTTTGGCCTTTCATTCATTTGTCTGTATCTACAGTGTTTGAGTGTGATGTGTTATGGTTAAATATTTTTTTAAAGTAAAAGGTGGGTTTTTAAAAGGGTTTGCATCTTTTTATAAAATCAGTCACAACAAAAATGGTGAGACACATGAGATATTTGACAAAGCAAAATAAAACAACTGCAAACCGCGTTATAAGCAGAGAACCCAAACCTCGATACAACAAGATGAGAGTCACATGAGATATTAGACAAAACAAAGCAAAACAACTGCAAACCAGACCATAAACAAAAAAACCCAATTTTGATGACAACATCTACATTTTGCCAAACCCAATCTACTTAGCCAAAGACTGCAAAGACTAGTAATGTTTGATTTATATTCTTCTATATTTTCTCATTTACTACTGATTCCATAATTAATGGTAATTATTTTCTACTTTAAAATAACTTATTGTTTCTCATTTTAAAGCATGAATTAGATGATTCATAAAGTAATATACTTTATTGAAACTAGCAGATCTCGAAATTCGATAAACAATGAGATCTAGTTTATCTTTTGCAGGCTTTCAAGGGATCAGAGATATCATATCAACTGTTAAACGATGTGGATTCTCTCCCTCATGCATACACTTTCACTTTTAGATTGTATGTATGGGGGCCTTCATACTAAAAGACAGTTTTTGGCTTCTCTCTTTCCCATAAATATGTTGGAAGAATTGCTCGAAAAGCAAGACAGCAATTTTTTTATAGAATCAAACCCTAATTCCAATGAAAAAATCACTTTTTTTTTTCATTCTTTTGATAAAGTGAGACATAAGACAATTGGAATGAGATGAGTTCGCTTTTATTTCAAGTGAAATTTTCCACATATGTTGTCCCAGTTTTTCTTCTTGTCATATTCTCACTCCTTTACAATAATCTGTATTCTATTCTTCGTTGCAGATTGGCTGATGTTGTGTAATCGGTTTTATATAATTCGAATTGTCAAAAGCTTGCAAGAAAATTGGAAGTTTATCCTTATAAGAGTATCTAGTTAACCTTGTTTGTAACAATAAACACTTTGTAATTAGTGCATCTCACACTATAAATGTATTTATAATGTTTTAAAATATCTGTTTCTATATGCAAAGAAATAAAGCTGAAGGTTTAAGTTTAAATATTTATTGAAGTGAAACTAGATTTAAATAATTAAAATTAAAATAATATATATTTGAGTAATTGAGATAGAGTAAATGAGATATTAAAAGAGAAATAAGTATTATCTATTTTATAATTTTTTTTATTTTTTATTTTTCTAGTTACTAAGACATTCTAATATAGATCTGGTTATGTTTCTATTGATCTCTAAAATATTCTAACATATTCTAGGACTTGTATCTAATAAATTGGTGGTGTTTGAAAAATACATTTAAGAGTTTTCTATAGGTAAAGGGGAGACCATTAACTTCTTTGATAACACTCTATTCCTATGAATGATGCAATAATATTGCAATCATGTTAAATAGAGAATGTGAATTTTGATGCAACTATGATTGAGTAATCTAAGACTAATAGTAGACTGACACTAGAACTAATGCAACTAAAAGTAGATAATAGTGTGCTATGAGTTGATTTTGTCTTTATCTAAATGACCTAGGATGATGACATTAAAGACAATCACTAGACTCACAAATCAAGATATTTGGTACACAAGCTAATGGATAGTTCTTAGAATATTAGCTTGAGAAGAAAGAGATTTTGAGCTTAAAACTAGAGGATTATACTGTAGTCACAATCATACCCAAGGTATAAAACCTCATAGTATACACTAGTTTAGGGAGGTAAAAATCTTGGGAAGTGAATTGGTCTTACATTGTAGTGAAGGATATAGAGAAAACTAAATCATTGACTTTATCATTAGGGTTAACTAGCACACAAGTCAAATTGAGTGCTAAGACTATGTATTTGTGGTCCATATGAAGTAAAATAACGAGGGGTAAGGATGTGTTACCCCAAATTCCAATTCAAGTTATGCAAATTTTAGGTTTCCCCTCTTGGGTCTATTGAGTCTTCAATTCATTTTTTTAGACTTTGTTTTGTCCTTGCTACCTTTAAAAGTTGTTTAGAAGTCACGGGTTTCAAAAGTCTGCAACCTAGTCGTTGGTTCTTCAAGTTCCTTAACCAAGTCACAAAGGTCTTAAGTTTCTTTAACACCTCGATCCCTCGACTTGGCATTCCTTCCATTGAGTTTTCAACCCTCATCCGACTGTCTTTGTGGTTGGAAAGTCGAAGGTTTCTAAAACTTCATAACCCCTAACTTGTGTTTCTAATGTTTTAGTCTTCTGCAATCTCACGATATTGTAGTAGATTTCCCAATTTTCCAGGCACCACCTTCTCATTTAAGGATATGTATGACACATCTTAAAGTTGTCTTTTCAATATTTTTGAAAGGCAAGCAAAATCGTGAGGTTCTTTTTCAGAGGAATAAATTGAATGACACATTAATGCAACACTTAAAGCACAACTTGTCGAAATGACGACATGGCTTGGGTGGCGGGATTTTCTCTAAGTTATTCAGCTACATTCATTTCTATTCTTTGCAATTATTCTTCAAGGCATAGGTGATCTTTCTCCGTGCATTCGTGCTCATGCAGTCTGGGATGAAATTTCAATACCAGGGAGTACCTCATTTTTCTGGCATTGAGAGCAGCTAGTCTGATGTAAAGGATATTGAACTAGGACACATCAACTTGGGGGAATTTTGGACATGCTTGGAACGAAGTGATAGGACACCATTTGAGGAGAAGATTTTACAAAGTGATTTGGCATGAGCAGAAGGTTTCCCAAATTCTGTGCAGAATACAGACTTAGTGGTTGCGTGTGCAAAAAGATATATTTTGGAAGCCCATGAAATCAAAGCTGCAGACGGGTCAGTAGTGGTGAGAATTACCCTTGAAACTATTTCCCGCACCTCGAGGATTCCAAAGAGGGATAGTTTCGAAGAAATGTCTCTTGTAATAGGTGTGGAATTTTTTATAGTGAACAAAGATTGGTGCAAGAATTCAATTGCAAGGAGCTAGCTGAAATCTGAGAAGAGAGGTAAGTCTCAATTGGCTTCAAAGTTGAAAAGAGCTCATTTTAAAGATGAAAATTTTGATATCATCACTTTATTGCACCGTGTGGTTGGGAGTGCAAGTACCGACTCTTTTGAGAATTGGATGTGTCGGTTTATTCTATTAATTTGTAGTGAAAATCAATTCATTAACTAGTCTAAGATTATAAGCTATCATTTGAATGAGCAACTGGTTAATTTTCAACAAACTACTACCTTCCATATGTGCTCATATCTAGTGTATATCTTAGCCAATCAAGAGTTTTTTTGGGTTGGTTTGAGACCTAAAGGGTCTTTAACACCAAACACACGTGTATAGTTATTTCCCTCAACTTACTAAGCAGACTGGATGGAGGATCACCGCCACATCAATGATGCTTTCTTAATGGTGGTTGTGAGAAGACTTGACAGAAATCCTAAGCTCCGAATTTCTCCTAAAGTTGCCTCTTTGATCATGAGATTTGGAATTTTTATATTCAGTTTGATAGGTTCACCTATCTACAGATAAGAGGTTATGAAAAGCCTCGACTAAGTTGCCTCGTTATTCCAGTGATTTTCTTGTTTTCCTTGAAATTTTTAGACAAATGGCTGTCGTGAATGTAAAGTACCTTAACATGAGGAAGAAAGGATATGGATTCCCATTAATGCTATCCTCATATACTTAAAAAAATAATGATGTTGCTAAAGGGATAGAAAAGGTTCTCAGTGAATTTAATTTGCATTATTTGTCAACGAGAGCTAATTTTGGTAGTAAAAATTATGTAAAGCAAAAATTGTATGGGTCCAGTTCTTATGAGCACCATTCAAATTTAGAAGATTTATGGGAAGATTGCATAGATGAAAGAGAAGTGCAAAGAAGAGATTGTATGAGACTTACTCTGGGGGAAATCTAGGTTTTTGGTCTCCCTTTTCGCATCCTAGAAGGGGTTGAAGACAATTTGGAGGTCGTTGACCCCGAATATCATGCTCTAATTTCAAAACCTCTTCCTTGAATCAATTGGTCAAAAAAGGAGGTTTCGGATTTGAAGGTTCACTCTACTATAGTGTTAAAAAGGACTGACAATTGGTTGGCTGAAAAGTGGCATGGAAATGCGGGATCTCCTCATGAGTAGAGAGCATCAAGAACTAATGAACAGGGGTCTACACAAGGTTCTGGTGTGTGTACTTCTTTAGGAAGACAAGAAACAAAACTATCTAATGCAAGATCAGAATCGGGAGGAGCTGGAAAAAAGACAAAGGAGGTGGTTAAATTGAAATCAGTCTATTAACAAGACAGTTTCCCCTCATCTACTCCAAAGAAGAAGACCAACTAGGAGAAGTCAACGCTTGTAGACTCTGAAGCTATTTTTCAACATACTGTTGATGATAGCTCATTTCCCCCATTATTTGAAGTTCCCTCTTCCCCACTTGATAATGTAACTATTTATGTTCCTTATTGTGAGCAAAATGAAATTGCTATTGAAAATAGAGATACCAGCCTAGTGACATCCTCCCCTGTGTGGTTAAAAAAAGTAGTGGAAAAGAAAATAAAGAGCATCCCAACAATGGCAGGGGAAGTTGACACAGTTGCTAAATATCTACAGAGCACCTCAAAGCCTAAGAAGGCTAAGAGAATGTCAAGAATGGTGAATGATAATACCTTTGGCCACCAAATGCTGGAGATTGCCCATCCAGTTAAAGATTTGAATGAAAATGAAATAAATGAGGCTGATTATAAAATAACCCATGTAGATATTGGACCCTCTACTCTCGAAGGTGATGTTTATCACGCAAATTATTTTGTTGGTGCATTGATTAAGAGAGTGAAAGAGGAGAGGAAATAGAACTTAAAGTTGTAGTCTCATGTTCTTTCATTGAGCAATTTTATTTCATCCATTGTAACTCTTGCACCTGAAGAAGCCTCAATCTCTCACGTTGAAGGCATTGATTCTAATACAATGCAACAAATTGAGAAGAATCTGATTTTTGCAAAGGCTATGAATGAATGGATAGAGAAAATTTATCACGAAGCTCTTTTCTTCCTTAACAGATCTGTACATTTTTACACTCAGATATCCAATAAAAGGAAAGAGCCAGTAGTTGAGCTTCAACAAGTTAGAAAAGAGCAAGGTAGCACATATGTGATCTCTAAAGAAGTCTCAGAACTTATTGATGCATATTATGGAGGAGGTTGTTTAAACAAACACAATTCAATCAATTTTGAATGATCTTTTCAACTTGAAGACCCTAACTTGGTACTTTCTCACAGTTTCATCAACTTTGCTTGTAGCATTCCAAACAATGAAAATTCCACATAAATTTCAAAGGAAATTGAAAACCAACAAACCACTCATCATTTCAAATACCCTTTATTCTCTTCTTTGACATATCCCAAAAGGAGATAGGGTTGTTTTTTAACAACACCCTCTAAAAACTGCTACTACACTGGAATGAGGCTCAATTAGCCCTGTTTAACAAAAAAAATTCCCTCTAAGCATTTCCCCAATCACAAATATTTATTCCATTGTTCTTCTTAGGTCACAAATGGTCTAAATCAACAAATTTTGATAAGTGAAATTCCCAAAAACTCATCAAACTTAATAACCTTACCTAGGCCCATTTAGGTTATTCATAAGGGGTTTAATGAATCTACAAACTCCAACCCACCACTCTATAACCCATCACATCAAACAAATCTAATATAACCTGCTTAAACATTTTTCACCTTTACAACACCAATCCCAAAAGCTTTTTGACAAACCCTAGCATCTACACCTCTCATTTGCATGAAACTATGTGCATTTCACCCTAGGGCATCATCATATTAACCCAAAACCCTCATCCCTACTCATTCCAACTCAAAACACATGAAAATAAACCTATCTAACACCATTCCACTGATTTGTAGAGGTTTCCATTGGTGGAATGTTCAATTATGCCATTTTCTTGCTCTCAAACCCTCAAAATAAGGTTTTCAACCTGTCTTCAGTATTTTGGCTCTAAAATCCTCATAACTTGATGAAATCACTCCAAATCAAAACCATAAAAAAATTAATTCATATATCCATTAAATCCAATGCACTTTAGATCAAAACCAATCAATACATAGCTGTATAGTAGCCTGTACTAGTAAATTTATAAAAAAAATAGAAAATTGAAGGTTTCTTATTGATTTTCAACAAAAATCAACTCGAGAACCTTTCTTTGACCCATGCATATTGTATTTAAACCTTACATGCTAAAAAATAGCTCACATAACTGACTCTAACAACCTTTCGAACTAGTTGACTATTGAACTTCCCACTTTTACATTTTTTACATTTTTGCACTATGACAACATTGTCAAGATTTTACAACATTTGCAAGATTGACTTCATAAGACTTTAATTACCTAAAGACCTTAGAAATGGTCTCAATAGACCTTAGTCCACTAAAAAATGACTCAATGTTAAACAAATCCACCTTTAGACCCATATTTACATGATGGAGCTAGGTGCCCCTACACCATACACCCGGATAGAAAAAAGACTCAAGCCCCTTGAGGACTGTGATGCAACAAACCATACTTGATCACATCATTCCTTTGATCTCCAAATTTTCTTCCATCTAGTAATCCCTTCCATTGAACCATGTATTGAATATTTTTATTGTTCTTTGCATTAGTGAACTCTTTGTCACCCAAAAGATTGCTCCAACTTCAATAGCCCACTTGATAAATGTTTTTTGACGGAGCCTTCACCTATAACTGATGTTGAACCTTCTTTTATTCTTGCAAATATACCTTTTCCATCCCTATTATGAACTGTCTTCTTCTTTACCTTTGATGCATGCTTGAATTTTCCCATTTTCTCTTGTAATCCCTCCTTAACTCCTCCACCTTTATCTTTCATTCATTCCCTTTGCTGTGATGCACCTACAACTGATACCTCTCCATACAAACCAAATTTTGACATAAAAGAATGACCCAAACCTCCTTGTACAAATAATGAATGCAACACCTCTTTTACCTTTGTATCAATGTGCTCCTTAAGACAATCTTGAACTACTAAAATCAACCCATCCTTGACCTTCTCAATATCAAAATTTGTCATTAATTCATTATCATTTCCTTCCAAAGGAAAATCATGCTTCATACCTGTTGTCTTAGCATTCCCATGCTTTGAAATTGCTGCAAGGTTCTTGTCTTCTTATTATCCTTTTTATGAATTGTTGTCCCTCCAAAATTGAATCATTCTTAAAATCTTATGTTGTAGTATCCCCATGCTTGGTAGTGGCTGCAAGTGTCATTTTCTCTCCTTTCTCTACCTTGATGAATTCCTTTATTCCTAACATTATCACTTTAGCTGCCTTAGGTTGTCCTTTATTTTCTTCTATCAATGGTGTCAATGTAAAAGAGATTCCATCTTTCTCAATCTCATAAGTATTGTTCCTACCATCATATATTGCATGTCTATCAAACTACCATGGTCTTCCTAGCAACAAATGGCACACATCTATAGACAATACATCACATAAAATCCTATCCTTGTACCCTCCTATATTGAAATCCACTCAAGCTTACTCATTAACCAAAACATACTAACCCTCATTCAACCAAGAAAATTTATAAGGTGTATCATGTGGCCCCTTTTCCAACTTAAGTTTGTCAACCATTTCAATAGACACCATATTATCTGTGCTTCCAGAATCTATTACAACTTTACATACCTTTCCCATGCATTTTCAAGTTGTCTTGAAAAGTGTTCTTCTTTGTTGTGGTTCCTTCTCCTTGGATTCTTTGAGGAGTGTTCTTCTAGCCATCAGATATTCTCCAATTTCTAGAGCAGCAAGCTGATTAGGAGACTTAACACTCTCACAGTCTTCCTCTTGCACCAATTGAACTCTCTTATCACCACCAGTTGAAGTAAAAGGTTGTTTCTCTGGACACTTCCATGCTTGATGGCCAAATTGATTGCAATGATAACATCTCCCTAAAAATGTGTTTGAACCTCTACTTTGTCCACCAAATCTTCCTCTAAAACCTAATCCACTACCTCTAAATCCACCTCTTTGATCAACAACTTGGTCTTTACTTTTACTTGCATCTTCTTGGTCTTCATAGGACCGCCTTGAACCTCTTCCTCTATTAGTTTTTCCTATGCCACTTCCTTGTCTTTCTTTCCTTCTTCTTAACTTTTCTTTTTCCCTAGCAACCAACTGAAAACATTCTTCAACTATCGTACAAGTAGCCATACTCATTTCATCTTGAATTTGAAATCTCAATCCATTCATATGCATTGCTATCTTCTCAACTTCATCTTCAACATTACCTGCTCTAAAGCTCAATTTGTATGTGATCCATGACATCCATTTCCTTTTTCTTTAAGTTTTGCAACTTCCTAAATGTCTGAATTGCATGATCACATGGCAAGAATTGACTATTAAACTTTGACACCATCCTATCCCATGAACTTATTTTTATTTTTTCCCATTTTCACTCTCTCTTCCTGTACATAGTTCCACCAAGTTAGGGAAAGGCTTTTAATTTTTGTTTTAGCAAACTTTACCTTTTGTTCATCTACTACCTCCTTGTATTCAAAATAGTTGTCCATTGCATCAATCCAATATAACACTTCTTCTACATCCAACTTTCCACTATACATTGGAAAATCTATCTTCACCTCAAAAGCATCTCCTCTAACAGCCTTCAACATCAAAACCATCCTTCTTTCAATAGGTTCCAACTCATCATCACCTTGGACTCATCTTGGAGGGCTTTCATTCTCACCCTCTTCCTCTTCCTCTCAGTCACTTTCCTCTTTAGTGGCCTTTCCTCTTCTTTGATTTGTTTCCAATGCTATAAGTCTAGCTAACACGACTTCTTTAGACTCTTTCATCATCCTTATCTCTCTAACAATAACTCCACTTCCTTTAGGATGCATCTTGTCCTTCAATTTGCAACTTGTCCTTCAAACTTCAACCTCTCTCCTTGAAATGATCAAAACCTATGCTTTGATACCAATTTGGTGTAGAGTAGGGAGGAGGCTATTTAAACAAACACAATTCAATCAACTTTGAATGATCCTTTCATCTTGAAGACCCTAACTTGGTACTTTCTCACAGTTTCATCAACTTTGTTTGTAGCATTCCAAACAATAAAAATTCAACATAACTTTCAAAGGAAATTGAAAAACCATAAACCACTCATTATTTCAAATACCCTTTATACTCTCCTTTGACATATCCCAAAATGAGATAGGGTTGTTTTGTAACAACACCCTCTAAAAACTACTGCTACACTAGAATGAGGCTCAATTAGCCCTATTTTATAAAGAAACTTTCCTCTAAACACTTCCCCAATCACAAATCTCTATTCCAGTATTCTTTTTAAGTCACAAATGGTCCGAATCAACAACTTTTGACAAGTGAAATGCCCACAAACTCATCAAACTTCATAACCCTACCTAGGCCCATTTAGGCTTGTTCATAAGGGGTTTAATGAATCTACAAACTCCAAGCCACCACTTTATAACCCAACACCTCAAACAAATCTAATAGAACCTACATAAACCTTTTGCACCATTACAAGACCAATCCCAAAATATTTTTGACAAACCCTAGCATCTACACCTCTCATTTGCATGAAACTATGTGCATTTCACCCTAGGGTATCATCATATTAACCCAAAACCATCATCTCTGCTCATCCCAACTCAAAAAGCATGAAAAAAACCTATCTAACACCATTCCAATAATTTTCAGAGGTTTTCATTGGTGGAATGGTCAATTATGCCATTTTCTTGTTCTCAAACCCTCAAAACAAGATTTTCAACCCATCTTTACTATTTTGGCTCTAAAATCCTCCTAACTTGATGAAATCACTCTAAATCAAAACCATAAAAAATTTAATTCATATATCCATCAAATCTAATGCACTTTATATCAAAATCAATCATTACGAAGTCGTACAGTAGCCTATAGCAACAAATTTACCATAAATGACAAAAAATTGAAGGTTTCTTATTGCTTTTCAACAAAAATAAAATCTAGAACCTTTCTTAGACCCATACATATTGTATTTAAACCTTAAATACCAAAAACCAACTCACACAACTGAATCTAACAACCTTTTGAACTACTTGACCGTTGGACTTCCCACTTTTGCATTTTTTGCATTTTTGCACTATGACAACATTTTCAAGAATTTACAACATTTGCAAGATTGACCTCATAAGTCTCTAATCACATAAAGACCTTAGAAATGGTCTCAATAGACCTTATTCCACCAAAAAATGACTCAACATTAAACAAAACCACCTTTAGACCCCTATTTACATGATAGAGCTAGGTGCCCCTACACCACTTATCACCATGGAGTCGGTGCTATTAATTAAAGAAAAATTGGTAAGTGATCCTAAGGAAATTGATCCCTCTTGGTTTGATTCTCTAGATTGGAAATTATCAATGTATGATAATTTTATCGTGGAGATTAATAAAATATTGGAACAATATTTTGAAATGTTGTTAGAAATCAAAAAGAATTGCAGCCTCTTAGAAGTGGACATCACAGATGAATTTGGGGAGAAACTATTGGACATCAAGGAAATATCTCTAAAATTTAAAGAGGTCTTTAAAAAAGAAATAGTTGATCCTGAGACAGTCATTGGGAAATCATTGGGAAAACTTGGGCATTTGCAAATGTATTTAAATTCATTCAGGTCTAGGAGCGACAACGTGCACAAAGCATTAGTTGAGGCAGAAAAAGCACTAACTAAGTGGAGAACCAAGTTATAGATAAACACTACGCCTGGGAACAAAAGTATTACTATTGTTGTCACCAGATATGGAGAATACAGGGCTAGGATGAAAAATACGGGAGGCCATATTGGAGGAGCAGGATATTGAATGTGTTGAAGGCCAAGAGGTAGGAGAAGGGGCCATTGCATAGTTGTTTTTCTTGTTTATGCTATTTTCTTAATTTAGCTCTTAACTTGTTTTAAAATACTTTTATTTCTATTATTTTGAAAAAGGTTGTCTTCAAGAAACTGTTCTAAGACAGTTTCGATATGTAATCTATTTATATGGGTTTGAAGACAGGAAGTAGGATCTTTTTTGGGTGAACTTTGTTTTTCTCATTAAGACCAAAAAAAACCTCTATTATGCTTTGATTTTTAGTTACTTCAATATAGAGAATACATACGGTGAAGTTTGGGTAGGCATAAACTTTGTGCTATGGTGTCTAAATATTATTTTGTTTATGTTGAATATATTGCTAGTAATTATCTTTATCTATATTAGATTAATGAATGTTTAATTTTCTTCCTCATTGTGAAATGCTTATCTTTGAATAAATATTTTATAGTGGTGGATATGTGATGATCGTGAAAATATTTTATTCAGTGCAGAATTTTTTTTGAAGTCTTTGAACTTTCATGATTTGATTATTCGGAAATGTGGGTATACCTTTCTAATATTTTTGGTTAAAAGCATTACCTTTTTCTTTTCTTTTTGGTTAAAATCAATATAAGATAATAAAAAAATATTCATTGTATGTCTTTAGAAGGTAGCTGCTACCTTGTAAAATAAGTAGAGAATAGGTGTAAAATACCATTATAACCGGTTCAAATTTTGATACATTTTTCACCTCCATGGGTGTGAGAATATGAGAAATCTGTAAACCAACAGGATGCAAGGTATACACTTTTATCCATCACATTTTCTCCAACTTTGGTATTCATGTAAATCTCTATGAAAAGGTATTCCCAATTAGAATCAAAATAAAAAACCAACCATAAAAAGGATATATAGTTTTTGCATTATAGAATTTGAGTAAACTGGAATAATATTTTCCTACCTTTGTCTCTAATATGTAGCACCATTGGGTATGTCATATCATTCAAGAAATATGAAGCATAAGATGCGAATAAAAGTAGTAATAATATGCACCTCTAATTGTGTGTACTACATAAAATTTATTCCAAATTGAGTGAGTGCCAAAAATAAAAAGAAATATGGATTTTCATTTAAAAATCAAGCATGATTAGAAATTGAGTAGAGAATATGTACCTAGGGCATACTTATGTGTACAATGGATATATGTATGGAAGATGCCCTCATTTTTTCCCCTAATGGGAGTAATAATGAACAAATAGAACATGTAAAAGTAAACTACGTACTTCCCTCCAAGTAAAAATATCAAGTGAAAGTAGTGAGAAAATATGATCATAACATATGCAATATAATACTATAATAATGAAAAATATGTGATATATATAGAGAGGATGTTAACTAATAATGTTAGTGTACTCAAGTGGTAATGGGTAATCCTTGAGCAAGCCACAAATTGTGTCATATAAATTTATTATCTCTACTAAATGATCATTTATGATGCCATGATCTTGAAGTGTGATAGTAATGATGTATGATCATGAAATATCTCTTTGTGAATAAAAGTGGTATAAAAACATAAAAAAAATTGATATTATATTTATAGTAGGTGTAGACACTGAAAAATGTAGATTGGTCTGTGAGCATAATTTTCCTTCATCTTCTTCCCTATGTAATTAAATAATCTTAATTATTTAATTATCTATGATTAGGTTCCTCTATTAATTAAATAATTTTAATTATTTAATTAATTCATCTCTTAACCTTTATTCTACTATGATCAATTAAATAAATATAATTGTGTCACTAACCCCCTTTCTTCAATAATTAAATAAATTAGCATTTATTTAATTATTTACCTTTCATCATTCATCTATAGTTAAATAATTATTATTAATTATTTATCTATTCATTAATCTTTCAATTCTTCTATAGTTAAATAATTATCAAAAAATATCTAATTATCTATTGTCATTTCTCCCTTATTAAATAATTAATCTAAATTAATTATTTAATTCCTCTTCTCTAATTCCTCTTATTTAATTAAATTGGTTGCATAAATCATTTTAATTAAATTCCTAGTTTCTCTTGCTTCTGCAAATGAATAATTTAAATAAATTATTTATCCTCCACTTGGTCAAAGATTCCTTCTCATGAATGAATTATTTTTTATTTTTTATTTCTCCATTATCTCCCTCCACTTTCTCATTTTTTAATCTCATTCGTTGATTGTCTCTGGTCTCTTTTCGATCTCATATGTCCATGTCATAGTCGTCCCTAGCCCACTACTTTGTGGTGCATGTCTCCTCAACTGTCGATCTTGGAATCTTTCTAGAAGCTCAATCTCATCTGTTTGTTCGAATGCTTGTCTATAAAAGAAGCTCCTCTCCATTTCTTATTTAACAACCACTTATCTCTGACTTTCATGCTTATTGTTTGCAGGTACTTGCATACACACACACAACGATCTAAGGGAAAACTTGCAAAGGTTGTTTGAGGAGAGACAAGGGAGGTGATTCAACTTCAACATGGGGAGTGCTTTTATTTGAATGCTTTAATTTTATTCCTCATATTTTTTTGTTCTCTCTTGTTTTTGGATTGGTATTTTTAGCTTAGATAGTGTTGTGGTTGTCACTTAATCTATGCTACTTGATTTTCCTATCTTACATTGGTGAACCTAACATGAAAGTACAATTTTTTTTGCAAGAAAACCCATGTTTTTTTTGTTTTTTGCCATATAATAGGTTCGTGAGCTGCAATTTGGACACATAATGACACAACTGAAGAAAAAATATGCAACTTCCAAAAATAGCGATGCAATTGAAGGCAGGAGTTTCAAATTCAAAATTGTGATGCAACTGCAAGCCCATGAGATGCAACTGAAATGACACAATTGATCTAGAGTGGGCCACAATATAGTTTTGCAACTGTGGACCTAAATGTCGCATCTGTTTATCAAGGTTTATTATTTTTGTTTTTAGTTTTATTTGAATTTTCCTTTTGGGTTTTCATTAGAACAGGGTTTTTGGTGTGCTAATCATCTCTTTTCAACATGTTGCATTGGTTTTAAGGAGTTTACAAACTGTTTCTTTAGAAACAATCAAGCTTACATACCTTTTCATTTAAGTTAATCAATTTTGTTTGTTTGATTACAACAACTACAAATTTGCATCTCACTCATAAGGTTAAAACAAACATGCATTATCATTCATGTACAGGGTTAAAATGAACAACAAAATGCATACTCTCACTCATGAGTTTTAAAATGAACTTGCATCACATATCATTGGTTTAAAATGAACATAAGTGTTTGTTTGTCATCATAAGCAAGGTAAAAATTAATGTGTGTCTTTTGTGTATGCGTATGTGCAGGATCATGATGGGCCAAAAAGTGGCAATATGATGGGTATGTGGTTGATGACATTTTTTTTAATACCCAAAATTTATGAAACAAAAATGGTTTTTAAAGGAGATACTTAGCTTTCCACCAATATGTACATTATGCTTTACTTTGAATTTAATAAATAATTATTATTCATTTTCTATTTGAATTACGACTAAAGTCCTGATTGATAGGTTGATTGAAAAATATCTATAGCTTTCAAACAGTATCACATTTTTTGAATCTAAAACATGTGTCACATTCTATGCTTCACATACTATAGGATTAAAAAAAAAATGAATTTCATGGAGTTTTGACCAAGTTAAGGTGGTCAGACATACAAATTTTTAAATATTTTAAAAGTTGTAATAACAAATTCATAATTAATTATTTACTTGGAAAAAATTACAAAAAAATATGTATCACATCAGGGCATGAGTCCTCTAATTATATCTAAAATATTATAAAAAAATATTATCATTTTATTGTGGTTAGGGTGGTTAGACAGACAACTACTTATTTTTTCCCTGAAATTTAAGTACTACTACATTGAAATTTCAATTTTTCACCTTGAATAGATTTTAAAAAAAAAACCTAGTAGTTTAGAAACTACATTTAATTTTATACAAATTCTATTCTTACATATTTTTGAAATAATATAGATAACTTATTCAAATTTTTACATCAAGTTGCCTAATTCTGATTTTTTTTGAATTTTCATCTCCACTTAAGGGCCTATTTTTTCCATGATGATCCTGCACATACCTGTATTGTGGTTTGCATTTCACCATTGGATGTGTATTCCCTTCTCTCATGTTACTTGGTGATCTTGAGAATCAAAAGGATTCCTTTGGAACTTGTATAATCACCTATACATTTTGATTTGGATTTAAAATGAACTCCATGTGAATGTGAGGAAAAGGAATTGAGTATGCTCTCTCCTTGCACTTTGTGTGATCTAGGACATAAAAAAAATGTACTTCCTTGCTCTTGTTTACCCTTAGAGGGCTTGCCTCAAAAGAGGGAGTGAACCAAGTGGCACTATTTTGGTCTACTATATAAATTGTTGTGATCATTGGGAATGTCTTCAATCACCTAGTGAGGATGTCCTATGCAGACAAGTGCCACCCCTAGTGTCCACGTGACACATCAAGATTCTTTCTTAGGAAGGGATAGGGAGGCCTCTTAATTGAGCTAATCTTTCCATGTGCATAGGCACTAGTATTTCCTTGAAACACAAAATAAGAACCTATTGTTTAGTGGCCAAAACCACATTTACTTGTTGGTGTAGAAACGATCGTTTTGAAGTTGCCCTACATTCCACCATTCATTGTAGAGACAAGAAACCCCTCAAATTTTTTAGATCTTAAGGATTAAGAGATTTTGGTAAGCCCGTGCCGTGTAACGGGGAGCCAACACCTCCAAGATCTCTATTTTTCCACTTTGTTTAGGTGTTTGGAGCAGGGATCCAATAGATAGTATTTTTTCTAGCCTAAGTTGTGCATTGTGTATGAGGGTCTTTATTCACATTGAAATCAAATATTTTCACACTCAAAATTAGACCAAACAAGTGTTTATTGATTGTTTTTGTGTTTTCCAAGTTTCATTTCATAAAACCTCATCAAAACCAATAAAAAATCCTTCAAAAAACCATCAATTTGCAAAACAAAAACTCTATGAACCACAATTGATCAAAGAAGGCCCGCAACTACATTTTGTGTCACAACTGTTAACCAAAAAATTGCAATTGATATCTTGAAAAAATTACTTAAAACAAAGCCACAACTGTTATAGTGAACTGCAATTGCTCATTAGAAACCCACAACTAAAATAATGCATTTGAGAAAAAAAGTGTTGCACAATTGCCTGATAACCACAATTTCACAAAATCCTTGTTTAAAACGGATCCAACTTATCTTGACAGTGAACTTGTTATCCAAACCTTAGACTTGCAAAGCTTTACCAGTCCATTCCATCATTTTCATTTAGGATTGCATTACATTCTAGGTTACTTTCCTCATTCTTTTCCTTGCATACACAACAACACAACAAGAAATTAGTGCTAAATTTTGTGTTGGATTTTGTGCCATATTTTAGTGTATTTTGAGTACATAATTGAACAATTTAGCTAGTGCTAAACTTGGTGCAAACAGGCATGGTCAGCTCGGCATCAGATTTGGTGCCGGATTTAACACTGATTTTAGCACCAGAAAATCCTAGAGCCTCTGTCAATGCCTAAAATAGTGCCGAGAAGTAGCAACAGAACTTGCGCCAAAATTGGTGGCTAATTTGGCTTCCATGTCTACTCCCATTTTTGCTTCTAGTTTTTCTTCCAATTTTACGTCCATTTTTTCCTCTAGGTTTGCTTCCAAGTTTGCTTCTAGGTTTGCTTCTAGGTTTGCTTTGGGTTTTGCTTTCGGTTTTCCTTCTAGTTTTTCTATTGGTTTTGCTTCTACTTTTTCTTTTGGTTTTGCTTCCATGTTTGCTTCTGGTTTTGCTTCCAATTTTGCTTCTAGGTTTGCATCCAATTTTTCTTCTAGTTTTTCTTCTGATTTTGCTTCTAGGTTTGCTTCCGATTTTGCTTCTAGGTTATGGTTTTGCTTCCATTTTTGCTTCCAGTTTTTCTTCCAGGTTTGCTTCCAGTTTTTCTTCTGATTTTGCTTCTAGTTTTGCTTCTAGTTTTTCTTCCAGATTTTTTCTGGTTTTGCTTCTAGATTTGCTTCCAGTTTTGCTTCCAGGTTTGCTTCCAGGTTTAATTCCACTTTTTCTTCTAGGTTTTCTTCCAGGTTTGCTTCTAGTTTTTCTTCCACTTTTTCTTCCAAGATTGCTTCTGGTTTGCTTCTTGTTTGGCTTCTATTGTTGCTTCCTTTTATGCTTCTAAAAATGCTTCTTGTTTTGCTTCCATTTATTAATTTAATATGTTTTATTTCAATTTAATTAGTTAAATACATCATGCCTCTTAAATAACTCATATGATTCTAGAGTAAGTAATTTAATTATTTAACTCATATGATTAAATAACAATATAATTAGTGTACTATGATCATCATCTATAATTAAAAAAAGTGAGTCAAATATCTATAATTTAATTGAATTTGGCAACATCCATCTTGAGGAGTAAATTAAAATCATCATATTTAATAAATATTCATCCAAAAATCATCGACCACTTTTAATATATATAAATTGACAAGTCAATATTGATAAGATCATCATCATGTATATAACTAAAACAAGTGAAACTCAAATATGCTATTACATCAAAAACATGTCAAAATGATACATGTCCAATAGTCAACATAAGTGAAAATGATACATGTACAAATGATATAAATAAAATCAATAAATTATGTAACTCAAATTGATACAAGTCAAGATGATACATGTCCAAATGATATAGTGAAAATGATACATGTCAATATGATACAACTCAACAATATAGTAATGTAGGCCATGAAAATAATACATATGATAGTAACCATGAAAAGAGTCATCATAATGATATAACAGCAATGATCCATGATATAGTCTATATGATCATGAATGTCACTAGTTACTATCACCAATTGTCTCATCATCATCATCACCATCACGATCATCATCATCATCATCATCATCACCATCATCATCATCATCATCATTATCATCATCATCATCATCATCATCATCATCATCATCATCATCATCATCATCATCATCACCATTGTGATCATCATCATCATCATCATCATTTGCACCATCATCATTGTCATCGGCCTTAGTGTCTTCCATATCTATGTCATCATCATCCTCTCCCATGTGATCTGTACTGGCATAACCAATATTTTTTGGATCTATATCATGTTGAGGATCATCTTGATCTTCTAGAAGACCTGTGTTTTGCAAAAAAAAAACATTTAAAATGAAAATTTATTATTTATTTCATGCAATAATTTATTTTTCTATTATATATATAATATTACAATATATGAGATGAAACCATAATCATATTACATCATATCAAAGTGCACATACCATAATAAAATTTTAAAAAAGTTATAGCTAATATTGGTGAGTCAGGAGAAACTTAAGCTTTCAAAAACAAAGCCAATTAGGCTAGCAGACTTGTGGATCAGGCCAACATTTGGTGGAAGAGGAAGAAAGATGATTGGAACTTTGGAGGCCCACCATAATGGATTTTAGTATTCAACCATGAGAGCAGAAGAAAGTTGATATCATGTATCAAAACATTAAGCATGCATTCTTCTAGCCAACAGAGAAGGAGATGATTACTTTGCTTCATTTTCATTTGCATAACCATATCACTGCGTACCAAGAAGACCAAGGATGTTCTTTTTTATATGCAGGTAATTGATGTGGTCCAAACTTTAGGGAGGGCAAGAAGGTCAATGTATGATCTTGACAAAATTGAGGAAGAACAAAAAGAGAGGGATAGGAAAAATAAAATCAATAAAATGTTTCAAGGATTTTTCAAGCGAGTAAGAGAGCTATGGGAGCAACCTCATCTAAAATATTTTGAACTAGAGTTTGATATATGATTTAGAGAGCTTGGTTTTCATGGAGTTCCTTTCAAAGCCTCTACTTTTATTTTTCCTACAGTAAACTATTTGGTAGAATTGGTGGAATTACCTTTCTTAGTAATCACTATTAGTGAGATTGAGATTGTTAACCTTGAGAGAGTAGGACTTGGGAAAAAGGAATTTGATATGGCTATTGTTTTCAAATACTTCAAGCGGGATGTACTCCACATTGACACCATTCCTCAATATTCACTTTATTGCATCAAGGAATGACTGGACTCCATGGATATAAAGTATTATGAAAGCAGAATGAACTTGAACTGGCAGCCAATTTTGAAGAGTATTATTGATGATCCAGATAAATTTATTGAAGATGGTGGTTGGGAATTTTTGAATATGGAAGCTAGTGATTTTGATTCTAATAATTTAGAAGAGTTAGATCAAGGATATGAACCCTCTAATTTAGAAGAGGAATCAAAATCAAATTTCATGTAGCCACCATGAAGAGTGTTACAAGCCAACAAGATGGAGGGAATTCTTATATAAGGATAATTTTCAATGTTGTAGGTACCGACTTTAATTCCAACTACAATGGCAACATTGAAATTCCCTAGCAATACTTATGTTAAGGAAATTTCCTTGAGATGCAAGGATTCAAAGAACATCAACCATGTGATACAAATGATTAAATCCCAGAGATGATATGTAGCAATGAAAGAGTCTTAAAAGGCAGAGAGCTACACTAGTGACTCAAGAGAAACTTTAGCTTTCAAAAAAAAAGCCAATTAGATCGGAAGATGTGTGGATTAGGCCAACATTTGGTGGAAGAGGACAAAATATGACTAGAACTTTGGAGGCCCACCATAATGGATTTTAGTATTCAACCATGAGAGCAAAAGAGAGAGTTGATATCATGTATCAAAACATTAAGCATGCATTCTTCCAGGAAACAAAGAACGAGATGATTACTTTGCTTCATTTTCATTTGCATAACCATATCATGGCGTGGGAGGTTCCAAGAAGACCACAGATGTCCAATTTTATGTGGAGGTAATGGATGTGGTCCAAAATTTAGGAGGGGAAATCTTGATGTCTTCCAAGAGGTATAAATTCAAATGAATTAAGTTCACCTACATGTCTGCCAAAGTTTACTTCCAAATTTTATGACTATTTTTCTTGAATGTCAAAGTTTACTTACAAATTTTAAATTTCTTTCTAGTCATTTTGTTGTCAAAGATATATTCAGCCAATTTGTAAGCACCTTTTGTTTGTATCACAAGAATTTGTGCATTGCAAGAATTCTGATTATCTATGGTCTACAACTATGCCATCTCACTTATTAGATCTTCTATTTCAATGTTTTCTATGGCCTTCTCTGTTTGAGGTAGCACCTAACAATCCTACCTCCTTTCCTTAGCTGAGAAGTGGATTTGAATTTGGAAATACTGCACTTTAAAACTAGCTATGGTTTAAGGAGAGATATTCTAGCTTTGTTGTTGACACCCTCAATCTTCAAAAAGGACTTAGATGCATGGACTAAAATGAAAGCTTTCAAACTTAGATTTGAATGTGAATAATTTGATTGATTATGGTTTTCATAGGTAGTTTTCTTTACATGAATATTCTAGATTGTCAATACATGTAATAGTGACTGCATCCTTATCAAGTTTGGCTACCCTTATTCAGAATGCCTTGGCCTTTGGAATCGATACAAAGTTGTGCATTGTTATTCCATATTTGTAACATGTAGGACATTTAAGGGGTACAACATATAAAAATGTAGTACTGTCATCTAAAGAAAATTTACAAATGGTGTATCAAGAAAAAATATAAAAAAATTTATTAGGGTTAATGCTTTCTTTCCCCACACTACTGATATTTTCCCCAAAACATGTTTTTTTAATTATTTCAATGCATCTCAAAATTCAATTTATTGATTAAAATTTGTTACACATTTCAGCTGTTTATGCAAATGATGCATAAATGTTAACTCAATTAGTGTAGTTACTTTGGTAGTTTGACTTCTATGACAACTAGCCATTAGGCCATTGTGTGCAGGAGCACACTTGTGTTTTTAGTTAGCTTTATTGGATATCTCTACTAGGTTTTGAGGACATTCCATTTATCCTTTGAATGTTAAGAAGTCAGAGTTTCAAGGATTTTTCAAGCGAGTAAGAGAGCTATGGGAGCAACCTCATCTAAAATATTTTGAACTAGAGTTTGATATACCATTTAGAGAGCTTGGATTTCATGGAGTTCCTTTCAAAGCCCCTACTTTTATTGTTCCTACTGTAAACTATTTGGTAGAGTTGGTGGAATTACCTTTCTTATTAATCGCTATTAGTGAGATTGAGAATTGTTAACCTTGAGAGAGTAGGACTTGGGTAAAAGGAATTTGATATGGCTACTATTTTCAAAGAATTCAAGTGGGATGTACTTTGCATTTATGCCATTCCTCAATCTTTGCTTGATGGCATCAAAGAATGGCTGAAGTCCATGTATATAAAGTATTATGAAAGTAGAATGAACTTGAACTGGTGGCCAATTTTGAAGACTATTACTGATGATCCAGATAAATTTATTGAAGATGGTGGTTGGGAATTTTTGAATATGGAAGCTAGTGATTCTAATTCTGATAATTTACAAGAGTCAGATTAGGGATACGAACCCTCTGATGTAGAAGAGGAATCAAAATCAGATGAGGAAGGTTCTGAAGATGAATCTCTTGTGGAGTCAGAGGAGGATGAGGAAGAAGAAGAATATTTTGAAGAGGAGGAAGGTAAAACATGGGATGAATTAGAAGTCGAAGCCAAAAATGTAGATAAGGAAAAAGGAGATGAGTCTGATAGTGAAGAGGAAAGGCGACAATGAAAGGTAAAAGCTACAGGGAAGTCTCAACCACCTAATATTATAGATTTAAGAGGAATTCCTATCAAGAGGCATAAATTTAGATGAATTGAGTACATCTACATCCTTCTACTATTTATTCATGCACATAAATGATCATCTTGTAATCATAAGATTTGAGCTCTATTTACTTATCCTATGCATTAATAAAAAACTTAACACAAGAGATGCAAATTGACATATTAACACAACAATATCCAACTAAGTTATTGAAACTCAACTATTGATACCTCATTCTCCATCCATATTACAAAATCGTTCTACTTTTTGTTTTGTAACATATTCTTTTCAAATTGCTTTGGATGGCAGCCATATTTCTCCTCCTGTCAAAACAGGGCACATGGACTAGTCAAACTAATTAATATGCAATCATTTAATTTTTCCAAGGAAATAAAAAAATATCATTTAACATATTAAATATACTTACAAATTTACATATCAAGGCCTGTAAACTTTTCTGGCCACTGCGATGTGCGGCACGAAGTTTCTCAAGCCTAGCCTTGGAGGCCTTGTCCTAAAACATATACTAATTCAATTTAACTATGCACAAATAAAATTTAAATATCATTAGGCACGTTAAGGGGTTCAGTTGGGTTAATCTGACTAATTCATCTTCAAAGGTTGAAAAATGGGAGAAACCAATGGAAGGATGGTGGAAGGTAAACTTTGATGGGGCATCAAAAGGTAATCTGGGTCCATCAAGGGCTAGTAGCATTGTTCGAGATTGGGATGGAATGTGTTGGCCATTGGGGCAATGAGACTGAAGGAAGGATCCAATAATGGGGCTTAAGCAGCAACAACTTTAATGGAAATTTAGTTAGTCAGGAAGTTAGGGGGCACAAGGATTCATGTGGAGGGTGATTCCTTGATAATCCTCCAAGTAATAATAAAAGGAGGAATTGATGCTTGGAATTTGTAGGGTGTGATTAGGAAAATTATTGAAGAATTAGCTCTTTTTGAGGATTATAAGATTAGTCATGTTAGGAGAACAGGGAATATGAAAGCAGATACCCTCTTGAAATGGGCTTTAATGTTTGCAGAGGTGGATGCATTTATAATTGAGGATTTTAGAGGAGTTTCTTTGGAGTAACTTTTGTCTATTGCATTTAATTCAAGGTGGTGTTAGTTAGTAAGTAGAGGATTTTCTTTCAAAATTCTTGAAGGACATGAAGCAAATTGATGAAGGTTTTGCTATAGGCGCTAGACGTACGTTCGACATTAATGGTGATGGCCATAAATTTGCTATGTAATGAATTTTTTCCTTGCATTTCCTTCGATACTTCTTCTTTTGCAGGAGTAAGGAGAGTGTTGGATGGCGGTGTGAAGTAGTTTGGTGGCTAACATACCAGAGAAGAAATGGAGGCCAACTTCACTATGAAAGCAAGGAGGAAATTGAATCCTTTTGTTGGAAAAGTGATGGTGAAGAGACTACGTGGCTTGTTCATGTACAAGGATTGAAGGCGGCGCAATCTATGCAAATCATTCTAGGTAATGGCTTCGAAGATTTGAAGCACAAATATTAGACTAATATGGATATATACTCTCTAATCATGGTGTGGGGACTGGACTTAGGAGAGTCAATGGAGGTTGTAAGGAAAGTGATGAAATTGTTCGTGCATAGGGAATTCTTAGTGAACATGGAGAGTATCCTAGAATGGGCTATACCAAGAAAAGGCTTTAATGAGAGCGAAGGTATGGAAGGTGTGGACCTGGAAGTAGTAGAGATAAATTTCCCTTTCACTAGTGGCCAAAAGGAAGAACCAAAGCCATGTGGAGAGAGGGTACGAAATGGGGGTGGAAAGCTTTGAAATTGTGTGTCAAATTAATGGAGATTGAGGAGATAATAGTGGGACTCAAAGTCATCGCTAGAGAGGAGCTGTGTGAGAAGAATATTTTGCATCCGAGAAAGAAGGTGAAGTCGCTCACAAAATTGTGCCCATTGCATCTAAGCGGTGATTCTAGAACTTCCACGTAAACTCAATACTCATTTTTTGCACAGTTTATTGTGTTTAAGCTATATGTTCATGTATAAGCTTAAGGAGTTAAGCTTTTTTTTTGCTTTTGATACTGTAATAGGTGGTTTTGGTAGGGATTTTTGATTCATAGGTTTTTATTCTGTTTTAACAAACATGATGTGATGGTGCTGAAAGAAATTTTATTTGGAGCTTTGTATATTTTGATTTATCTTAAATAAAATAAAAATATTATCACCAATAAAAAAAAATTAAATATCATTTTAATTTGATATAATCTTATGAGAAAATTCAAATACCTACATACTCTCCTCATCGGACTTCCTCCATGCATCCTGGCTTCGTGCTATAATATTTTGAGCCAAAGCTTAAATAGGTAGGGTAAATTTTTTTGTCTATTTCTCAAAGGTTTTACAATTTATAATAATGGGACAATTTAGGCCATGAACCAATAAACAATCACGAATTCAAATGCAATACAAAGAGCAGTAAACAATCACGAATTCAACCAAGAAAAAAAAAATTGTAACCTTACCTATGGTGTTGCAAACTAAATCAAATTTCTCATTAGTTGCTGGTAGCGCCCTGCTCTCTTCCTTCATGCAATGTTTTTCCCTTTTTTGTTGTCTAATTTCTTCCTTCATGCGGGAAATTTTTAAATTTTTTATTTTGATTCAGTAGTCAGCGTTAGTTGATGCCAACTTTAGTGCCAAATTTTGGCCATTAATGTAATCAGTTTGGGGTGCCTAAGGCGACCCCAAGTGTGCCTAATTGAGTGCCTATCAAACTATTTTCATTGTTGTGTATCATAGGATCCAAAGTGTTGGAAATAATTCCAGCTCCTGCCTTGTTTTTGTTACCACCACTATCTTGTGGATCCTTCATTAACTCAGTGTGGTAGAGCGGTTTTTACCATGGTCTCGCAAGGTGCTTCATCCTTCTTGATGGTAGTGTGGTGAAAGCTTCTATGGTGGCATGTGAGTCTTCCTTCTATTCTTAGTGGTGTTACGGTGACTCCCACAATTCTTCTACCATTGGAGTGCGATAGTGTAGTGACCACTGCTGTCCCACGACTCCTTCATCAACTCGGTGTAGTAGACCATTTTTTACCATGGTCCCGCAAGTTGCTTCTTCCTTCTTGGTGGTAGTGTGGTGAAAGCCTCTATGGAAGCATTTTTATTCACGGAGGAGGCCATGGAGAGAGGACATGGACAACATAGAAATACTAAATCGCTGAGAGGAAAGTGGGTGGAAATCGATGAGACAACATTGATTAAGCATTAAATTTATTTTGATATTTTGTTGTGTGAGAAAAAATTACTAATGGCCTTTTCATAAATGTTTTTGATAGAATATCATGCCATTGGAAATTAGGGGGCATTCTTGTCTTACAGTTGACTTAAGGAATTCCATAAGTCAATTGTCAGCATTTACAAGGTATGTGGTTATATGAAACATTCATGTGTGAGAGACATAGAGATATTATATTTCATTTTAATTTATGACTAAAGGTTCATACTAATTTACTATTCTTATATTAGGTGGGTGATCTCCAAGGAGATCCATGAATCTGAAGTCCCTAAACTTTGAAATGCTTCAGTAATATTATGTTGTACTTGGCCAATTGAAAACTTGTTTTATTCTCCTAGCAATATTTTTATTTTCCATTATAATTCTAGACCAAACAACATTTGCGGGGATGGCCTTTTACACCAATCTTAATTTGTATGAAGTTCATGAACCTGTTAAGAAGTAAATTGCTTTCGTAGATAGGAAATGTAAAGGCTTCATTTAAAAAGAGATAAGTAGTCTCTTTTTGAGGGTAATCCACATGCAAAAAGTAAAAAGCACATAAAAAAATAGTTGTACAGTAGAAAATCAAATTCAATCAGTTTTTGATAAGGAAAAATAGGTTTTTAAGGGGCCCCAAAACCCTTTACAATGATGCCAAGCTACAATAGAAATTAAGCCACTAAGCCCAGCCACCCAAAAAATCAAAAATCTAACATAAGATGGAACATTAGTAACCCGTCAGCAAACCCAAAAGCAAAAAGCATCAGCAAACCTATTGAACCAAAAAAGGAAGCACCAGCTACAAAAAATTATTTAAAACATTAGCCAATGCCATGTTCTCCTTGATGACCTCCTCATGCATATTGATAACATCCTTGAACTCCTCGACAACAACAACAACCCTCTTTTTCATCTTGCTCCTCATCCTAAGGTAGGAACATGCCTACATGTCCTTCTCCAGCACAAGAATAGAAGCTTCGGCTTTCTCCACCAGCTAAGAGCCACTAATCTCTTCAATCCTTTCTTCCATATTACCCAAGTCAAGTAGTTTTTCAGTCCAATTCAATGCTTTCTCATTTAGAACAGAAAGACCCATAGCAATGGTCTTTAAAGAGTTATTGTTGATATTGACCACTATTTTCAAGTCCTCTGACATCTTTCCCATTTTATCCTCCATGATTCCCACTCTGTCCTCTAACATTTTATTAACAATAACTTCGAAAGAGGAAATTATTTCCTCATGAGAAACCCCTGGAAATGATCAGCATCGACCAGTAACTTATCAAGCTTAATATGCATTGATTTCACTTTACCTTTTATTTCCCACTCCTTTTGGTTACCTCTTAGCATAGCAACACAAACATCATACCAATTTTTCATTTGAAGATTGAGCTCCTTAACCTCAGAAAATAACCACTAAAACTAGGGAAAGCAGGTTTCTTGTCCCATCTTTGGCCATTCTACAAAACATATTCATGTCAATTTCATCCCAGTTAACCGAAGGTTGACCCTTCTGCTCCAAGTCAAAAAGGGCATCAGAACAATCCTTATTCTATTCATCCTCTTCTTTGGCTGGGGAATCATTGACCTCCACAATATCCTCCTTTATCCTCTCCTTATCTGGAAAATTCTCCAAATCAGCTAATGCCTCTAGACGTTCCTTCTTCACTTCCTTCTCCATAGTAGAAAAATACTGAGAATAATTAACTATATCAATCCCCTACATATCCATGGGGCCAGTCTCATGAGGTTTCACCTCCATCTTAGAGTTACCCATATCAGCAAGGCCACTCAACTGACCACCCAAATTAACTGACACCTTAAGCCCTTGTACTGGGGAGCTCTATAGCAGACCATCCTTACCAAGAATAGGGTTCCCTAATGAGGCATTCTAAACATAATCAAAATTTGAAGGATCCACATCACCCACAGGATGAAAACCCTTCAAATCCTCATCACCTATAGGATGACAACCCTTCAAACCCTCTTTTCCAAAAGACAATGCAGGATTCACATTCGAACCAAGGGAAACCACCTCAACGCCTATCTCAATTTTCCTTTTGGCCGAAGCTTTAACTTTCTTCATGCCTTTGGTTTTCCCCTTCGAATATTTTCTAACAGAATTAGCCATAGTCTCCTGCAACTCCACATTAGTCTCATAGCCCTTAACCCCATTCATCTGATTCCTCATCCCTTTCCTCATAGCCTCCTTCATCAAAAAACATATCCTCATATTCTGACTCTTCCTCCTTTGAACTACCAATGCATTCACCAGTAGAGTCCCCTATTTCATACCCATCATTTTTAACTCCCTTCTTACCAGGAGTTTTAGAGGAGATCAAAATCCACTTTAGCTTGATATGAGAAAAAATAAAACACATAAGCCCTTGATGAAGAACCACCTTCTTAGGGTTCTTTCTGTGGCCTTCAATACTCTTCTCCATAGAATGTAATAGGTAAAAAGGAAATGAGACTGAAACATTATGCCTAAGATGATTTAAGAGAATAAAATGGTGAGTGTAAACCACAAAGAATCTACCTTCAAGCGTGAAGTAGTGCATAATGGCCAACACAAGGTCCCTCCAAAGTAGCTTCAGGGACTTCCTAGCATAACCTCCATTTCCAATTTCCTTAATCTTCTTCCTCTCTTTATGTTTAGATAAATTCAAAAAAGCCTTCTTAGCCGCTCCCTTGTCTCTGAAGAACTTTCACCTAGCAACTGAAAGACCAGTTACCTCTACAATAAAATCCTCATCAATTTGAAACTTAATGCCCTAGTAACGCAGACCTCCCATTCCATCCTTTCACAAAGAAATCTATTACATTAGGTTTTGAGCATTGAATTTTTTGCATAAATTGAGTAACCCCCCCAATTCCAAGTGCTCCCACATAGTAGCATTTTTCTAAAACTCTTCATAGGAACTTGGCTCAATTCTACAATGGTCACCACCCATAGTGACAGGAAACAAATGAAAACCCAAGAAAACCTAGAAGAAATGAAAAAGTAAAATGAACCAGGAACTACTCAAAACAATACAAAAAACACCCACAATACGTGTGGGCTTATCATTCCAAGTACAAGCCTACCAAAACTACTAGTCCATCCTTCTATGGAAACTAAGGAAAGAATAATGAAACTAAAAGAGAAAAGTGTCGACGTGCAAAACCAAAAACTTTCCCCAAGAACATCTTGCCTAGAAACAAGCCAATTGGTCATCATTAGAAATACACTTCAGATTAAGAGGTAGTGATTCAAAAATATACCACTTAGATCTCTTAGCCACTCCCATGTTGGCAACCCCATCAGCCATCATTTTCGCTTCACGAAAAACATGTGTGATTTTGATCTCCTCAAATGAGTTAATAATAGATATCGAGTCATTAATAAAATTGGAAATTGACCATGAAGGAGGATATTTCATCATGAGACAATTAATCACATTAAGAGAGTCCCCCTCTAGCCATAGTTTAGAAACACCTTGTTTCTTAGCCAAAACTAATCCATGATAAACTGTTGCAGCCTTCACATAAAAAAAAATTTGTATAGTAGAAAATCAAACTCAATCAGTTATGTCTTATTTCACTTGCACACTTATTTGAAAGACATAGGGTATTCACCATACATTTCCCTTGACAAAGAAAACATGTTCTTTCATTCATTTTTACTGTATATCTTAGAAGTGAATTTGTTGTTACATAATGATGCACTGAGAAAATAATATATACAAAAAAATGCAAAGAAAATGTTTGAAATTTAACATGCAACCTACTGTGTTGTGTTGAAAGGAATCAAGATTAACTGGGATGAGAAATAAAAATAAAATTTTGATGATTGTACTTAAAAGTGAACAAGATATGAAAAGTGTGGACAATGATGGTGTTGAAATTGAAAACCCTGATTCTAATGACATTATTGTTTTATGTCCTTAGAGATAAAGAGCACATACAATTTTATATACATAGAAAATGAAGATTTGAAACTAGTAAACTGAAAATGTAAACACTATAAGATTTTTCCTTAAACAATAATTCACATACTCACAAAAAAGGGTGAAGCATTTTTTATTCAAACTCTGTTTTCTTTAATAAACATAATAGTAAAAGAATATTTACAAGTACAAGAATATATACACTATTTCATAGAAAATAAGGAATGTTACATAAATTCATAGAATATATCTTTAGAATGTAAGAACTTCCTATGTCGGATATTTGGAAATTCCTACACACAAGTTCTGATTCAGAGTGAAAACACCTGGAAGTGTTTCACACTAGCTCAAGGTACAATCATAAATTAATGCATTTTGTTGATTATTATAGATGAAGATTGGAGCAAATGAAGAGCTTGAGCATTCAACTAGCAAAAGAAGAAGATATGTATGTGGACGTGAACCTAAAACTATTAAAGAAATAATTCAAACGAGTAATTGTACAAAGACAAGTAGATTTATGATTAGAATGTACAAAATTTCTCTATCAAATATTAAAGATGTTAGGTTGGATCAAAAATTGGATAATAAGATTTATGATTTTATCTTTAGAATGTAGGAACTTCCTCTGTTGGATATTTGGAAATTCCTACACACAAGTTCTGCTTTCGAGTGAAAACACCCAGAAGTGTTTTAAACCGGCTCAAGGTACAATCCAAGCTGGTTATGATACTGATAGCAATCCATTTTTTCCTTAGCCATCCATACCTGAACATTGCATCAAAATCTATTCTTCATGTACATAAAAATGCCACATATTAATCCCTTCTAAATAAAACTCAAAATACCATGAAACAATGAGTCCCCTATATTAGTATGTAAGTAGGAAGTCTATAGGGCATAGTTTGATTTTATACAAGGATGCTTATGAAAGGAATCTTCAAGTGATAGTGAGAGTTGTTTGAGATTGTAGTTGATGGTGCAATAGCCAGTCTTAAAGGCAGTTAGCAAAGTAGAAAATGTGCAAGAAAATCAAATTGTACACAACAAACAATTCACAATGTTATCTTGCATAATGCCTTAAGTTTGAAGACAAAAATCTCATTGTATCTTGATGAAAGTAGTGACCTTAATGGTCAATCACTGTCAACCATGATTTTAAAACATTCTATTGTGCTTATGGAGGCAACATTTTAAGCAAGGAAGTGAGTGGTGGTTTGGAACAATGGTAGGTATGAAGGACTTGCTTTATATGCATACTATGTAGTTTAGCTTAAGACAACGTTCTTAGAAGAGATTGAAGGTGGATTATGGAACTCAAGGGTTACCATCATAAAGATTAAAGAAAAGACTGAGATCTATTTAAAAGCTACTATCATGAAGATATTAAAGATGTCAAATGCAAAACCCTAGTAGATGGAGTAATGAACACAGTGTGAAAGAGAACACTGTGCTAGGGAAAATTTAGGAGATCTCCACATTATCTAATCATAGGAAAATACATCATTTATTTATTTTTTTAAATTAAAAGAAATTATTCTAAACCCTATATAGGACACATTGATACTTCAAAAGCATCTGATTTATTTTTTTAAATTAAAAGAAGTCTTTCTAGACCTTATATAGGATACATTGATACTTCAAAAGCATCTGAATGAATTTTAGATTATGCAAACATATGTCAATTAATTACCTATAATATTACAAACAATAGCATGAACATTGTAACCCTTGTTGATTAGAGCAGGAATGAGATAAACAACAATGAATCATATGCCTTTTATCACACATATCTTACCATTCTTTGTCATTCTTTACTGAAACACTTCTCCATTTTGGCGAGCTATGCTTGAAAATAAGGTTTCAACAAAGGTTTTATTGTATGTTTATTAAAATTAATACTCCATTCTGGCGGGCTATGCCTGAAAATAAGATTTTGACAAAAAATTTAGAATATGTTTATTAGAGTTCTAAAGTATTTTGGTAGGCTATATTTAAATGGATTGTGACTAATGTGATTTGCTACATTTAGTGTTGTAAATTGTAATGATTCCATGATTATTGTACTACCACTCTCTCTTATTATACCTGCTATGGTATGGTAGTGTTTTTCCCTTCCCTTTTGCTAGTTACTGCACTACCACCTTGCTCAAGGCTTCTTGTTGAAGGGTTGTGGTGTACACCGCTATATCGCATATGTTGTTCACCTTCCCGCCGGTATAGCAGTGTATGCTTTTGGTCATTACTTGAAGAGTGTCGATGATACAATCTTCTTTGTCTTACCGATATCTCGATGTCTCATCGACATTAGATCTTATGTTCCTCTGATGTTGGTTGCCAGTGTCGATGAGACAAATTAATATCTCTTGCTGATATGCCACTATCTCATCAATATTTTCCTTCGGCAGTATTTCTTTACATATCTGTGTAACTCTGTCGTGTTAGGGAGACTCATGATTATTGTTGCGGTATGGTAGTGTTTTTCCCTTCCCTTAAGCTATTTACTACACTACTGCCTTGCTCAAGGCTTCTTGCTATGGGGTTGTAGTGTATACCGATCTACCGCATATGTTGCTCACCTTCCTAGCAATCTAGCAGTGTATGCTTTTGATCATTACTTGAAGAGTGTCGATAAGATAATCTTATTTATCTTACCAATATCTCAATGTTTCATCGACATTACTTCATTATATCCAAGAGTTGTGTTTCGTCGAGCACTTGTAGATATACCTTGTCAATGTGATGTAAGTGATTCTCTCCTCGATATTCCTGTATCTTGTTGACATTTCACTATTTTACATCATCGATGAGACATATAAATAAGTCTCTTCAACATAGGGGTGTCTAAAGCAGCACTAAACCTGAAGCTAAACTCGAAGCTAAAGCTAGAGCTAAAAGTGGTGCTCAACTCAAAGCTAAACTCAGAGCCAAAGGCGTTGCCAATAGTGGAGCCACACTCAAAGCTAATATCGGTGCCAAAGGTGGTGCTAATTTAGACAAAAAATTGTGCCGAAATTAGCACTGCCTTGTCCTGATCGACGCAAATAAATGCCAAAAATAGCACCATCCTCATAAATAGAGCTGACATTTTCAAAAAATTGGCAAAAAATACATTAAAACAGTGGGTGGAAGCAAAAAATAGAGCAAAAAATGGAGCAAATCACAAGGATTTGTTATAGTGATAATTAACCTTAAACCTTAGGTTGCACATACCTCTTAGATTTTAGACATGGGAGACCTATCAAGACTTTGGAAAGTCCATGGTTATCTATCCAACTTTTTATTGACCTTCGTCTTTTAAATTTATCAACCCTTGTCATTTTCATCTTGGTCAAAACTTGAGTCTCGAACTTGTGTCCTAGATTAGACTCATCTTGTCAATTTTTCCATCTTGGTCATCACAAAGTCAATGACATTTGGGTTTGTTATCTTGGACCTAAAATAGCTTGGTCACCATCCTCTTTCTTGAATCTTGAGGTCCATATCTTTAGAATCCTTTTTCCAGCGTCATTTAGCTTCACGTGATATCCTTGTTGGAAACACAAGGGCAGGCAATTAAGAGGGGGAGTGAATCAATTGTCACAAAAATTCAAAACTTATTAAACTTATTAACCTTATTTTTAGATCTGATCAATAACCATGAAAGTATGAATCAACAGCACATCAGAAACACACATAACACCAACATTTTTTATGTGGAAACCTTGTTAGGGGAAAAACCATGATGGAGGTTAGTCCACAAGATTATACCCTGTTAAAAGTATAAAGAAATGTGAATGGGGAATGCACATGCATTCAGGCACATTTCCTAGAGCTCACTGCTCAGTTACGGAAAGGGTTATTGCCCAAAAGAAGACACACTGTCTTACAAAGATATTCATATTACATCCATAGGATTTTGAACTGAGAAAATAGCATATGCTAATGCATGATTACAGTTTCGGTTAAGCACATGAACACTTCTTCACACTCTGATCACTCTTCTTCACACTCTGCTTCTACCTTCTAATGATTAGGACATTATGCACACATATCATACACAAGCACACCTTCAAATGGAAAAAACAATAGCTTATATATATCCGCCATAAGAGATTACATCGTTACATGTCGGCCTCAACAAAATAATAAAATGAATACAAACTGTTGAACCAAAACAATAAATAATTTTTCAATGTGAATCGACCAAGGTTAGCCATGACATAGTGAAGACCCAAAATAAAATTTGCTAACATGAAAAAAACATCAAATAATTATTCCTCAAAGATCTACAACATGCTACAACACTTTGTCAGCCAAGAACATGAAAAACATGAACACACAAGAGAAAATATCCAATCGCGAGCACAAAGATCAATGCAGGCGTGTAACACAGATAGTGCATGATCTAGAAACATCCACAAACATCATGAATCACTAGAGAAGCATCTGTAACAACTGAACTAACTAGAATAACACCATCTTCATTCAGGAACACCAACTGAAGCAACAGAATGACTATCAGAACACAACTACTCATAAATTGATCAAATCTTCATGTGGATCTCTAAAACTTGATGTTGATAAACTAGATATACTTGAAAAAAAACCCTTTAATCCACAACCTATGATCATCAACGTACTAAGCTAACTAATAGACTGAACTTCACTTCATCACTATCAACCTGAAACTTATTTCATTACAATTTTCTCAATATCCTCGACGTATACAACTTCTAAGAAATTAATGCCAATAGTGTTGACATAAATGACAACCAAATATCAACAACACAACCACAACATCCAACAATCTCCCCCTTTGGCATCGGCAACACATGATGTGAGAAATACCATCAACGCAATTATCTTTAGCACTTAATCCCCCTTAGGTTCTGACACTTTTCTCCTCAACTCTTTCACATGACTTTTCTCTCCACATGACTCTTCTCCTTACATAATTCAAAATTTTTCACATGAATCTTATCCCCCTTTGACGTCAATGACAAAGATATCTTTTCTCCACACAAGCTCTGAACCACATATTTGAACATTTGACTACTCCCTCTAAGTAGCAGCCACCACAACATCAATCTGGATCAAGATATGACTATGAAATGCACGGATTGATGCAAGTCAATGCATATTAGTTTTGATTAGGAGGGTTAATCACCCCTAACTTCCCTCTGAGATAATCAAAAGTATCCTTAGGAAAAGGATTTGTAAAGATGTCTACAATATGTTCCCTAGTAGGCACATACTCCAATCTGACTTCCTTTTCACTCACCTTCTCTCTCAAAAAGTGAAACTTGATAGATATATGCTTGGTCTTTGAATGCAACACCAGATTCTTAGAAATTTTAATTGCACTTGAATTATCAGAGAATATAACAATACGTTCATCATACACAACTTTGATATCTTTCAACATCCACTTCATCCACAATACTTGAGTACAATTATTAGTAGCAACAATGTATTCTGCCTCTACAATAGATAAAGAAATGACATTCTACTTCTTAATTAACCATGAAATCAACTTCTTACCCAAGAAAAATGCACCACCACTAGTACTCTTTCTGTCATTCACATCACCTTCCCAATTAGCATCAATAAAATAACTCAAAGTAAGATTATCATCTTTAGGATACCACAGTCCAAAATCAATTGTCCCCTTCAAGTATCTGAAAATCCTCTTCACAACAATTACATGAGATTCCTTAGGATCAGCTTGAAATCTTGCAACAATGCATAAAACATTCCTGATATCTGTGTTAATGTAATTAATATTTAATTACACTTGCATAAGTTTACTTAGGTAATATTTTAATTCCTAGGTTAATTATTGCCATCCTTATCTTGTTGAGTTATCTTGTTGCTCAAGATAAGATTAGGGTTATGCGTACTTTTATTTTATAAAGCAAATCATCTCATGTAATTATGAATTCTTGAATAATATAATTTGCACGTCTTTTTACAATAGCTTTTTTTTTTTCTATTTTTCTCTTATGTGGAAGGTTTTTTGGTTAATTTGCATGTCTAATCTTGGTTTCTAACATGGTATCAGAGCCTTGATTTTGCAGCCTCTTCTCAGCCTTTTTAGAGAAAATCATTACAGAGATTGTCTGGGGTTCCTCGAGGGTTTCATTCCTTGAGCATATTTATGAAGCATCTTGGATCATATCGGGCATTTCCATTGGATTCAAAGTGCTGGAAAAAATAAGGATTGGCTTTTATTTTGCTGATTTTGGTCATCATTGAAGAAATCTGTGAGGGTTTCAAGTTTGGTGATTTTTTTACAAGATCTAGGGGTCACCTAATTTTCTGTACACTTTCGGCCAAAATAGACCTCGCTGTTGGATTCACAGCACCTAAAAACCCCTATTTTCATATAAAATTTGTCCAGTTTGGACATTGTCGACTGGGGAGGCAAAACAAATTTTCCCAAGGGCCATACGGCCCCAAGGGCTTTTTGAGGTACTTCTTTTGAAAAAAATATATATATTTATAAAAATCTGCATGGCCTATTTATATGGATCTTGCCACCAGTCCACCGCTGGGCTCCCGCCACTCCTTTACCACCACCACTCCCACCATCAGCTCCTAAGGGCTATTCCTTGCAACAGAGGTCACATCTGTGACATGGCTCCCGAGTTCAACCCCCCCGGGCATATTTTCTTTGGTAGTCACTTCTATTGCCAACTAGGAGCCACGTTTTTGCACCCATCAGTAGATTTTTATGCCCCTACAATGATCGGTCTTATGGAGGACCAAGGGCCGAACCAGAAGTGTTGATTTTTGCCCCTATTTAGTACTAGAAGTGTCCTTCTACAAGTTTTTTTTTCTTTTTGGCATAACTTGGGAAAATGGGGGCCTTTTTTCACAAATGAGATATCGTCAGAAAGATAGTTTGACAAACTTCGTAATGGTGCAGGTTTGATTTTTTGGTTTTTCTTTTTTGATGTCTTTTTCAGCCTTGGAAGTCAAATGTTGCTATTTTCACTCCGAGAGACATATCTTTTGACTCGTTTATCCTATTTTTTCCATTCTCAAGGCGTTGGAAAGCTGGTTTAGTCCTCTATACATATCTGAGGTATATTTTTATGCACATTAGCATTCTTTCATTTTACGGTGGTTGGGTTATTGTAATAAATGAACTGAGATAAAGCTCCATCAGTGGGGTTTCTTTCATAATAATCTAATTAGAGTGTGCATGCGCTTTGATCTCCATCTTGTTATTGATGATAGCTTACATGGGTCATATCCGGTTTCTTAGTTTCTTTTGGCCACATATCAAATTCACATCAGTTCACACTTCATATTGGGAGTTTATGGTTATTGATCCAGATTGGTTTAGATCCATCTTAGTTTGAGGGCCATGTTTTTATGGTTAATGTTCTAGAGTCTTTATGGTACTTGTTCCTATGGAAGAGTTTTGGTCATAGTTTGGAATCAACATCGAGATACACAGTTTCTATATTTTGTCATCATCTCATCTACTATTGGTTCACAGATTCTAGGGTTGTTCCAGTTTGTGAGTTTTCCAGTGTTTCATGGCATTGGGTCTGATGTCCCATTATTATGATTCCACTTTGGTTTCTTGTAGATAGAATTATCTTTCCTTGCTTGTCAGATTGTGGTTCTAGTGTTACTCCATAGTGTTCGTCTAGTGCTTTCCAACAATCATCTCATTGTAGGGGGGTTTTTTTCCACTGGGTTTTCCTTCTCTACCTCATTATTGCATTTGTACATGGGTACCTGATCAGGCCTTGTTGTAGGGACCCATTCATTCTTTCTTGCATTCATCTTAGTTTTAGGTGCATGCTTTGATAGTCTCCCTAAGTTGCACTCATGGGGGGTGTTAGTGTAATTAATATTTAATTACACTTGCATAAATTTACTTAGGTAATATTTTAATTCCTAGGTTAATTATTGTCATCCTTATCTTGTTGAGCTATCTTGTTGCTCAAGATAACATTAGGGTTATGCATACTTTGCTTTTATAAAGAAAATCATCTCATGTAATTATGAATTCCTGAATAATATTATTTGCACATCTTTTTGCAATAGCTTTGTTTTTTTCTGTTTTTCTCTTTTGTGGAAGGCTTTTTTGTTTGCATGTCTAATCGCATGCTTCCCAACAAAATAACTAAAAATTTAAGACTGAGATCAAACAGGAATATTAGATACTTGGTAAAAAAATCTAAAAAAATAGGTCTAAGATATTCTTGTTTGATCTCAATCTTTACCTTTTCAATTATTTTCTTGGGAAGCGTGCGATCAGACATGCAAACCAAAAAACCATCCATAGAAGAGAAAAATAGAAAAAAGAAAAGATATTGCAAAAATATGTGCAAATAATATTATTCAAGAATTCATAATTACATGAGATGATTTTCTTTATAAAAGAAAAGTATGCATAACCCTAATCTTATCTTGAGCAACAAGATAGCTCAACAAGATAAGGATGATAATAATTAACCTAGGAATTAAAATATTACCTAAGTAAACTTATGCAAATGTAATTAAATATTAATTACACTAACACCCCCCCATAAGTGCAACTTAGGAAGACTAACAAAGCATGCACCTAAAACTAAAATGAATGCAAGAAAGCATGAATGGGTCCTGACAACAAGGCCTAATCAGGTACCCATGTACAAATGCAATAATGAGGTAGAGAAGGAAAACCCAGTGGGACAAAACTCCCCAATAATGAGATGACTATTGCAAAGAAGCACTAGAAGAACACTATGGAGTAACACTGGAACCACAATTTGACAAGCAAGGAAATATACTTCTGTCTACAAGAAACCAAAGTGGAATCATAATAATGCGACAACAAACCCGATGCCATGGAACACTAGAAAAATCACAAACTGGAACAACCCTAGAATCTATGAAGCAACAGTAGATGAGATGATGATAGAATTTGGAAACTATGTATCTCAATGTCGATGCCAAACTATGACTAAAACTCTTCCATAGGAACAAGTACCATAAAGACTCTGGAACATTAACCATAAACTCCATGAGTGATTTGATAGATGGAAAGAAGGTTGTTTGTCAAGTGAGGGACAAAGAAGACATCCTAAAAGGAGTTGTCCCCAAAACTAATAGACCCCTTCCTTGTAACACTCATGTAAGTGTTGTATTCCTTTACTGATTTTGCTACTAATGGTGCTTCTATTCCTACAGTTGCTCCTCACACTTCTAGTGTGCATCATCATTCAAAGGAGAGATTTGGCTTCTTGAAAATTGGTGTTCTCATTTTGGATCCCATTCTCAAGCCTTCCATTCCATCTCCTCTACCTCCTATTGCTATTTTTGTGGCTACCGATGTGGCTTCTTCTATTTCAGTGCAGCAAGATCTTGTTAATCATTCATCTTTGGAGGTTTCTATTCAGTCTTCACCTACTTTGACTTCTTCATTGGTTGAGGTCACACCTGCTTCTGTAGAGACATCTTGGGCTTCACCTACTTCACCTTTAGATATTGCTTTCATTCGGCCTCTTACCTCTCACTTCTTTTAGGAGATGCAGTTTCTTCAGTTCTTTTGGAGCTACTTCATTCTGGGGGGGATATGTGGTCTCTTCTTTCCTCTCTTCTTGGGGGGTTCTTTTATGTATCTTTGTGATGGATGGTGTCCTTGGGGGGTCTTATGGAGTCCTCCATCTTTCATCACTTAGTTTGCATTCAATAATTATTATTCTAGTTTTTGCTTGCACATATTTGCTCTGAGGGTTTACAAAACATCTCTTCTATTGTTCTGAATATTTGTTGCATGTGATAGGTGATTGCTTACAGGTGATTCTTGGGGACTGTGAAGTTGGTTTTTCAACTTCTACATATTGTCATCCTTATCTTGTTGAGCTATCTTGTTGCTCAAGATAAGATTAGGGTTATGCATAATTTTCTTTTATAAAGCAAATTATCTCATGTAATTATGAATTCCTTAATAATATTATTTGCACATCTTTTTGCAATAGCTTTGATTTTTTTTGTTTTTCTCTTTTGTGGAAGGTTTTTTGGTTTGCATGTCTGGTCTTGGTTTCTAACAATCTGGTCTAGTTTGAGTCCAATAAAGAAATACACCAATCATCGATTTTTATCTAGTTTTATTTGCTTTTGAACAATCATCATCTTGTGTCAACTTGCATCTGGTCACCATAGGTGTACCAACTGGCTTTGAATCTTCCATACCAAAGGGTATGCGTAGGATCATGATGGGACAAAAAGTGGCAATATGATGGGTATGTGGCTGATGACTATTTTTTACCCAAAATTGATGAAACAAAAAGAGTTTTTAAAGGACATTCTCAGCTTTCCACTGATATAAATTATGATTTATTTTGAATTTAATAAGTAATTATTATTTATTTTCTATTCAAATTACGAAAAAAGTCCTGATTGATAGACCGATTGAAAAATATCTATAGCTTTCAAACGGTGTCACATGTTTTGAATCTAAAATATGTGTCACATTCTATGCTTCACATACTATAGGATTAAAAAATAAAAATTGAATTTCATTAAGTTTTGACCAAGTTAAGGTGGTCGACATACGAAGTTTTTATATTTTTTAAAAAGTTGTAATAAAAATTCATAATTAATTATTTACTTGGAAAAAAATTATAAAAAATATGCATCACATCAGGGCATGAGTCCTCTACTTATATCTAAAATCTTATTAAAAATATTATCATTTTATTATGGTTAGGGTGGTCAGACAGACACCTACTTCTTATTTTTCCTTGAAATTTAAGTACCACTATATTGAAATTTCAAATTTTCACCAAATAGTTTTTTTTTAAAAACCTAGTATTTTAGAAACTACATTCAATTTGCTACAAATTCTATTCTTACATATTTTTGAAATAATATATATAAATTATTCAAATTTTTACGTCAAGTTGCCTAACTCTGATTTTTCAATTTTTTTTGCCACTTAAGGGTCTATTTTTATGATCCTGCACATACCCTAAAATTCTTTAGTAATTCTTTCACATACTTGGAATGAGTAATTTTTAATCCAAAAAATAATTTCATCTCTCCAATCATAGACATCTCAAACTCATTATGCATCTCATCAACAAACTTCATGCACAAACTATCATCTCCTCCAAAAATGATATCATCAACAAAGACTTCAACAATCAAATATTTATCATCATCAATATTGAAATATAGATTACTATCAACAATACCTTTATTAAATCCAAGCTTCAACAAATACTTGTCCAATCTAGCATACCATGCTCTTGGGGCTTGCTTAAGTCCATACAATGCTTTCTTCAACCAACAAACCATATCTCCTTGATCAATCAATTGAAATCCATCAGGTTGCTCAACGTACACTTCTTCTTCGAATTGACCATTTTGAAATTCTAACTTGACATCCATCTGATAAACCTTATAGTTTTTGTAAGAAGCATAAGCAAGAAATAGTCTCACAGCTTCAATCCTAGCAACAGGTGCAAAAGTTTCTTTAAAGTCAATTCCTTCTATTTGAGAATACCCTTTACACACAAGTCTTGCTTTGTTTCTAACAACTTCACCTTGCTCATTCAACTTGTTTCTAAAGACCCATTTAGTTCCAATTACATTTTTGTCCTTAGGGCTAGGAACAAGAATCCATGTATTATTCTTCTCATTTTTTTGTAGTTCTTTCATTTCTTCCACCCAATGTTCATCTTTGCATGCTTCATTGACACTATTAGGCTCATTCTTTGAAATCAAACAATATTCTTCTACAATTTTTCTCCTAGTCTAAACACCTTTGTTTTTATCACCTATAATCTGATCAAATTTTGAATGATTTAGTCTTACATACCTTGGAGTCTTAGGATGTTATTGAACTTTTGGCTCGTGTGATCTATCTTCTACACTTTCACTAGTTCCTTCCTCTTTATTTTCTTGATTCACTGAAATGATCTAAACTTGATTTTGAGTCTGATTTTTTTTTTCTATGACTGAACTATTATTTTGATCATCTGAAACATATCCATAGGTTTTGGATGGTCTAGTTATGTCTTCATCAACCTTGACATTTTCACTTTCAACTTCTTTCCTCAATCTCTTATTGTAGCACTGGTAGGCCTTACTCTTAGTAGAATAACCAAGAAAGATTCCTTCATCACTTCTAGCATCAAAATTTCCTATCTCTTCATCTCTTTTGATATAGCATTTTCTCCCAAAGATTTTGAAATATCTAATAGTAGGCTTATGACCAGACCATAGCTCAAAAGGGGTCTTACCAGTATCACCTTTGACTTGTACCTAGTTAAGGATGTAAACAACAGTACTCGTAGCTTATCTCCAATAGATATGAGGAACATTTACTTCCAACATCATAGTCCTAGCAACATCTTGAATTGTCTTGTTCTTTCTTTCCACAACTCCATTTTGCTGAGGGGTCTGTGAGGAAGATAATTGTCTCTTTATCCGATGCACTTCATAGAAAGAATTAAACTCGTGGGAAGTGAATTCACCACCTCTATCTGATCTCAAATATTTAATCTTCAAACCTATCTCTATCTCGACCACAACCTTAAAATATTGAATTTTTCTAGAGCTTTATATTTTTCCTTTAAAAAGTAACCCACATTAATCTAGAGTAATCATCAATATGTAACATGAAGTACATGTCTCCTTGTAAACTTCTGACTCTAGAAGGACCACACAAATAAATATGAACAAGCTCCAACACTTCATTTGAACAATGTTGTTTGCTCCGAAATGAAATTCTAGTTTGCTTCCCTAACTAACATTCCTTGCATATAGTATTAGTAGGCTTTACCAACTTAGGAAGATCTCTCACTGCCTGAGTAGAACTTATCTTGATAATATTGTCAAAGTTTACATAAAACATTCTCCTAGATGCCACAACCAACTTTCATTAACTTGAGCAATCAAACAACTTTTACCAGTAGCATTCAGGTGAAAGATGTTACCTTTTGTTTGTGTACCTGAAGCAATCAAATTTCTAGAACTCTCCAATATTCTGCACTTTCCATCCTTGAATTGAAGATTTTATCCCTTGTCAACCATCTATCCAACACTTAAAATATTATGCTTCAAACCTTCCACATAAAGAACATCATTAGTATTATTCTTACCATCAAGAGAAATATGTCCTCTACCATGGATTACACTAGCTTTGTCATCACCAAATCTTACAACACCACCATCATACTTTTCTAGGCTCACAAATTTGCTTTTATCACCTATCATGTAATGAGAGCATCCATTTCCAATCAACCATTCATCCTTTTCTTCAACTCTAGCCACTAGAGGTTTCTCCACATTTAAGCAACTAATAGATTCAGTAGGGGCTAGATCATTTTCCTTGATAGCAATAAGTACCCATTCATCCTCACTTACATTCCCTTTATTAGATTCATCATTTTTCACACCTTCATCAACAACATAATAGCACTTTCTTTGAAATCTAGGCTTGTTATGTCTTGGCTTAGGAACTCTTTTAGGAAACCTTGATGCAAAATGACCTATCTTATTGCAAGAAAAACATTTAATAGGAAATTTCCCTTTATACTTTCCTTCTCCTCTGGCTTCCCTTTTGACAATAAGTGCTTCAAGCTCCTCTAGTTTTCTCTCTTATTCTCCAATCTCTCCCATTTCCTCCTCATACTTGAATACCTTTCTAAAAGAACTTTCTCATGGACCATATCTCTGTTTATCTCTTCCAAAAGTAGTAGCATTGAATGCAAATTCTATCTTAGGAAGAGCATCACCAAATTCACTCAACTCAAAAGTTGTAAGCATACTAATCAACATGTTTGTGGTTACATTTGTTATAGTCCAGAGCTCCTCAATAGCAGTAGCTTTGACTTTGTATGCAACAGGAAAGGATCTAAGCACTTTAGCAACAATCTCTGATTCACTCTTTGCATGAAAGAATTAATGTTCTCATCATCACCCATTCCCAACATTTCATATTTCCCTTTCAAACTTTGCAACTTAGCAATCTTCACATTAGCATCACCTTCATACAAAGTTTCCAACATTTTCTTGATCTCATAAGTAGTCATCAGATCCATAACATTTTTCATCTTAGAATCAGTCAAAGCACTAAAAAATGCTTCCTTAGCCCTAATATTGTACTCAGCTTCCTTAATCTCATATGTAGTAGAAGGACCATTCTGTAGAATGATATACCTATTCATTGTAATTTTCCAGTAGGGTTCACCAATGCATCTCAGATGACACTCCATTCGAGCCTTCCATAGAGAATAATTTGTTCGATCAAATCTCAGACTATCCTTCTTGTATGTCACCATCCCAAATCACCTCAAGCTATTAAACTTCTTCCAAGGAACCTGCTCTAATACCAATTATTGGCAACACAAGGGTAGACAACTGAGAGGGGGGTGAATTAGTTGTCATAGAAATTCAAAACTTATTAAAATTAACCATGAAAGTATTAATCAACAACACATCAGAAACACACATAACACCAATATTTTTTTATGTGGAAACCCTATTAGGGGAAAAACCATGATGGAGGTTAGTCCACAAGATTATACGCTGTTAAAAGTATAAAGAAATGTGAATGGGGAATGCACATGCATTCAGGCACACTGCCTAGAGCTCACTGCTCAATTATAGAAAGGATTACTAGCCAAAAGAAGACACACAATCTTACAAAGATATTCAGATTACATCTAGAGGATTTTGAACTAAGAAAATAGCATCTGCTAATGCCTGATTATAGTTTTAGTTAAGCACATGAACACTTCTTCACACTCTTCTCACTCTTCTTCACACTTTTCTTCTACCTTCGAATGATTAGGACATTATTTTCACATCTCGTACACAAGCACACCTTCAAATGGAATAAACAATCAATTATATATATATTTTCCATAAGAGATTACATCACTACATGTTGGCCTCAACAAAATATTAAAATGAATACAAACTATCGGCCCAAAATAATAAATAAATTTTCAATGGGAATCAACCAAGGTCAGCCACAACATAGTGAAGACCCAAAATAAAATTCTCAAACATGAAAAAACTTCAAATAATTATTCCTCGAAGAACCACAATGTGCTACAACACCCTGTCATCCAAGAACATAAAAAACATGAACATGCAAGAGAAAATCTCCAATTGCGAGCACAACGATCAATGCGGACGTGCAACAAAGATAGAGCATGATCTAGAAAAATCCACAAACATCATGAATCACCAGGGAAGTATCCACAACAACTGAACTAACTAGAATCACATCTTAATTCAAGAACACCAACTGAAGCAACAAAATGACTGTCAGAACACAACTACTCATAACTTGATCAAATTTTCATGCGGATCTTTGAAACTTGACATGGATAAACTAGATATACTCAACAAAAAACCCTTTAATCCAAAACCTCTGATCATCAATGTACTGAGCTAACCAATAGACTGAACTTCACTTCATCACTGTCAACCTACAACTTATTTCATTACAATTTTCTCAATATCCTCGATGTATACAACTTCTAAGACATTAATGCCAATTGTGTTGACATCAGTGACAACCACATATCAACAACACAACCACAACATCCAACAATCCTTTCATCATAATTTTATTGTCATTCTATCATTCCTTAGTCCTAGACTTATATTGCATTATCACTTTGCATCCTTATATCCCAAAAATCACAAAAATATATATAGCTTATCCTCATCTTAGACTTAGTTGCATCATAACCTTTTATCATCGATTGAGTATTACCTAGCCTCAATTACCATTATCCTTGATCATAGAGTGGTCTCTCTTGACATCCATTGGTCCCACTTAGCTTCACTTAGCTTCATTTAGCCTTAAGATCATCTTTATCCTTGCATTATCACTTTGCATCCTTATACCCAAAAAATCACAAAAACATAGTTTAGCTTCATATCACCTTGCATTACCTTCCAAACTTGCAAGTCCTACATGGTTGAAACAAGGTCACAAACTAAAAGAAAGGACATGGATTCTTTAAATGACCCCTTTTCTAGTCCACATCATGACACCAACTTTGGATCAAATTCAAATCAATCTACACCACAAAGAGACTCAACCAACACCTTGGATAATCTAAGTCTAGAGGAATTCAACAAGAAAATGACTCCCAAAGAGATTGAAAGAGCTTACCAAGATCCAAGGATTTTACGCATGGTTGATGAGCTTGTTAGTGCTGATCCTAATATATACTTTTATGCACTACCCAAAAAGGGTGCTAAACTCCCTCAAGGCTTTGATGTCTCCACAATTGTGGAAGGAGATACTCAAAAGCCATTTTCATTAGGGATGCCCTCTTCACAACAAATGTCTACTACATTACCACTTGGGACAAAAACACACATGGCCACAACTACCACACATATCCCTAATATCTCCACACTTGGAAATAAGAGAAATCATGCAACAACACAAGATTTTTTTTTACATTCGGTAGCTCATCAAATTCCATGGGTAAGACCTTCACAAATCCTCTTTTTCAAAATACAAACGAAGGTCCCACACTTATATTTGAACATACGTCTCAAGGTCCCACAACTTTACTTCAAAATACAAACCAAGGTCCCACACCTACACTTCAAAACACAAATCAAGGTCCCTCATTCTAATTTCAAAGCATACCCTCATAAAATAAAAATCAACCAAACAAATCCAGGAGAATTCACATTGTCCCACGAAGAGTGCCAAACCAAAACATTAATCAAGGACCTACCCCATCATTCCAAAATGCTAATCAAGGACCTAGCCCATCATTTCAATGACCTACTCCATCCTACCAAAACACCAATCAAGGACCCACACCATCTTTCCAAAACATGAATCAAGCTCCAACATTTCAAATAGAAGGTACAAATCAATGGCCCACACCACAATTTCAAAATTCCATACCAAATACAAACATGGCCTTTGGGACCAATCTAAATGCCAATTTCCCTCCAAACCAAACCAACACTAATGCAACATTTACACATCAATATCAACAAGGTAACCAAGGTCCCATGCCACAGAACACCAATCCAAATCCAAATCCAACATATGACCTTAACACCAATGTCATAACACCAAATAAAACCAACACAACACCATCCCTTGTAGACACTTTGATGAAACAAATACAAGCCATACAACAATAGATGACAAACATGCAATTGAGGACTAGCAAGAAAACTTATTACATGGAGGAATTGTGCCCCTATACATTTGACAAAAAATTATACATGATGCCCTTTCCCCCTTACTTCAAGACACCAACTTTGCCCAAGTACAAAGGGAAAGAAGATCTAGTGGAACACATGAGACTATTCCCACAAAGTCTCATAAGGTCGGCCCTAGATTGGTTCACACATCTCTCTCTAGGGTTTAGAACATGGGGGGAATTGGCTAATAAATTCATTAATCACTTTTCCTTAAACATTGAAAGTGATTTAACCCTCATAATATTATGCACCACCAAGCAAGAAGGGGAGTCACCTCATTTTACTAGAGATGGAAAAGTATAGATAGAAAGTTCCCTTGTCACATCCATGAGAAACAACTCATCACCATGTTTGTGGAAAATATTAATGCAGAAATGATGAGTTGTCTTCAAATTCAATGTTGCACAACTTTTGATGAAATACTTGAGAAAGGTGTCTGTATTAAAAAGGTTCTTGTCACAAAGGGACTAGTCAAAGTACACAAAGTGACCCCAAAGCTCAATAATGACAAAGGTAAATATTGGTCCCAAAACAAGAATATCACTAATGATGGAGTTGCCGATGCTAAAGTGATAAAAAAAGGTCCTACCATTCATCTTAAAGGTCCCTCCACATCAAACACATCAAACACATCAAATACCCAAACACAAGGTCAAAGTCAAACATTAAACATAGTAAAAAACAACCAACAATGTAGAGGTCCTCCACGTGCTAAGAGAACATATACCCAATTGGGTGAACCCATCAAATTAGTCTTAAAGACAATCTTACAATCCAATGCCATCTAGTTGCTAGACATCAAAAACTATGAACCCTAATTGATCAAACCCAACTGGTGGAAATAAAACGAATATTGTGAATATCACTTTGGAAAAGGACATAAGACATCTTCATGTTGGACCCTCAAAAATTTCATTCAAGACCTCATCGAACAGGGAATCATTTCAATAGACAATTCACAAGGCAAGACAAATGTTGATGATACTATATTTAAAACTCCCTTGCAAGATCATGACAAAGGAAAAGCTGCCAATTCAGGGAATAATAATAATGCCAATTATACTCATGTCACACATGATTATAGTACTATTATCCACAATATATGAGCTTCTGATGATCAAATTTCCACTATTACCATAAATAAGAAAATTTTAGAGTGTGTTGTTACCACTCGAAGAGCCAAAGGTAAGTCTCCCAATCCACAATCAAAAATCTAGTACAATCTCTTAGAATAGCTAGGGAAGGCTCTCACATAGATTTCTATTTTAGAACATCTCTGCATATCCCCAAAACACAAAGCTATCTTTGATAAAGCCTTGCAGGAATCATTTGTACTCGTTGATCTAGATGTCAATGAATTTCAAGCTATGGCTAGATACCTAGCTATGATGCATCATGTCACCTTCTCTAAAAAATAATTTTTTGCACAAAAGTTCGATCATAATGATCTCCTACACCTAGAATTATACGTAAATAAACATAAGATTAGACGATTCTTGGTAGATGGTGGAGTAGGTCTAAACATTTTCTCCCTAAAATTGGTAAAAGCATTGGGATACTCTAAGAATTGCATAGATCAAACCAAGAAAATTGTTATCAAGGCTTATGATGATGCTAAATGATAATTTGAAGGAGTAATTTCACTTCCTATAAGAGTTGGCCCTGCTATGCAAAACATGGTGTTTAATGTCTTGAATCTAGTTTTACACTACAAAATTCTCCTTGGCTTCCCATGGATTCATGCCATGAAGGACATACCATCCATGTGCCGCCAATTCCTCAAGTTTCTACATAATGGAACTAAAATTAGTATTCCTGGTGATCCTAATCCTTTTCAGTATTACACAAACCTAAAAGGAACTATTGAACACCAAGTTCCCATAAATTGAGAGGCCTCATCTTGCACCTCATCCCCTCACATTGATTGATATGACCTCATCAAATAATCCACTCCATTCACCCCACCATCCAAATCCAAAGTCCAAATTCAAGACATAGGATGTGGAGAATACAACATGAAGAGTCTCTTTTGTATTTGAAAGTTACCTAAATCACCAAAGTCTCATGGCAAGCCACATCTTATCCATCTTAAGGTTATCATGCACAATCCCCCTACCACCTTCACAAAATGGGGGGAGTTAGCCAAATAATCTTTGGATGACCACATTTATACATGGTTGTACAAAGAAGATGAGAACATAGAACCTAAACAGTTGCCAGTTAAACAATATCCAAAAGGGTTCCTCTTGACGAAGCAACAAGGATATGATGGAAACAACTGCCTTGGTCTAAACAAACAAGGAATTTTGGAACCCATACTACCTCCTAAATTACTAAAGTATCAAGGGTTAGGGTTTGTACCAGTAAAAGTGACTGACTGAGATATCGGGTTACCTTCGAGTGAGACTATTAATGCTTCAAATGAAAGTGAGACATTTGAGGACTATTATACTGATTTTGATTCCAATGAATGGGAATGGGGTTTAGAGAGTTCATTCAGTGACTATAACTTTGAGGAAACATTTAGAGAACCTAGTGAACCTACCTTTGAGGCAAGATTTAACCAATTGTTTAAAATTGGTCCCTCGTAGAACTTGTCAAATTCTGAACAAAAGATCCCCTTGCAAATGGAAGCTTGGATTGAAACCTTTTGGGAAACTGATGACTCTATTTTTTCCTTTACCTTATTTTCCTACACCATGACGCTTGACAACACCGATGATGGCCTATCCCTTGTTTACCCACAGTTAATAGATTGAGATAACAAGAACCACCAAGTTTAGACACATTCGAGAACGGCGAAGCAATTGTTAAGTTCATGGGACTTTGTGAAGGAATACGAAGTGGGGACTATAAGGTTGGATTTTTCATAGAAATTAATAGTGCAACATACTTTGGTGAGGCTATCCTTTCCTCTAGTCGCAAAAGTTAAATTGAAAAAATTCAAAATAAAAAGAATAGGTCTTTAGGTGAAAACCGAAAGGCACTTCATGATCATGAAAAAGTAAAAGTAAAGGATGTATTTGAAGGCAAAAAACCTCTATGATGTGCCTAAGGATGTAGGACTAGACAGTCTCCCTATAGATTGAGAGAGATAACCATTGCTTATGGAAGAGGCAAAGGAAGTGAACATTGGGACACAAGATAATTCTAGAATCATACAGCTTGTAGTATCTTTGACCATTGAGGAAAAACCTAAGTTTACAACATTATTTTTAGAAAGAAAAGTTAATTTCACATGGTCATATGTTGATATGCCTAGGTTGGACCCCAAGCTTGTTTTACATCTCTTGCCATTGATACCAAATTCCAAACCATGCAAATAAAAACTAAGGAAAATTCACCCACAGATTGCACTCTTGGTCAAGGTGGAGCTAAAGAAACTCTTGGATGTTGGATTCATATGCTCTATTGATTATGCAGGCTGGATATCTAATCTTGTTCCTATCAAAAAACCAAATGGTCAAATCAAAGTATGCACGGATTTCAAGGATCTTAACAAGGTCTGTACTAAAGATGATTTTCCATTACAAAATATTGACATCATAGTGGACCTCACTACTAGATATTAAATGCTATGACTTATGGATGGATTCTTGGTCTATACTTAGATAAGGATTGCTCCTGAAGAACAACCAAAGATAGCCTTTATATGCACTTAGGGAAATTTTTGTTGGAATGTTATGCCATTTGGACTTTAAAATGTTGGAGCTACATATCAAAGAGACATGACTACCATTTTTCATGATTACATACATGCACTTATGGAGGATTATGCTGATGATATTCTCTCAAAATCTCTAGAAAGAAGTGTTCACCTAGTAGTCTTGGATAAGATTTTCACATGACTTGAAAAATACAAACTCAGGTTGAAACCAAAGAAATGTGTTTTCGGGGTCCAATTAGGAAAACTCTTATGATACATTATCTACCGCAGAGGAATAGAAGTTGATATAGAAAAAATAAAAGCTATCTTGGACATGCCACCATCCACTAACATCACTCAGCTAAGGACTTTACAAGGAAGACTGCAATCAATCTATAAGTTCATCACCTAGCTAGTAGACAAGATTCATCTGCTTCAACATTTATTATGAAAAGGAATTCCATTTATTTGGATAGGGAAATTTCAAGAAGAATTTGATCAAATTAAGCATTATTTATTGATCCCACCAGTTCTTATGGCTCCTATTGATGGTAAACATTTGGTATTGTATGTGATCACAACTATATCAACATTGGAGAAATTATTGACACAAAATGATAATGATGGAAAAGAAAGAGAAATCTACTATGTATCAATTGTACCTTGGTCAGATATGAGTTAAACTATAGCTCTAATGAATGAGCATGCTTAGCAATTGTATTTGTAGCCTAAAAATTGAGACATTACATGCTTAACCATTAGACAAACTTGATAGCCAAAATTGATCCTCTAAAGTATCTTCTTAGTAAATCAACTCTAACAATATAGTTAGCTAAGTGGGTTATGATCCTAAGTGAGTATGAAATTGGATATTTTGATTGAAAGCAAATAAAAGGACAAGTGATAGTTGATCAACTCACAGATGCACCAATATTTAGGTAGATCATCCTCTAATATCTAACTTTCCAGATGAATCAATCTTTGTCATAGAAACACCAACAACATGGAAATTGTACTTCGACAGGTCCTAAGTCATTTCAAATATCATTTCCATGCACCAATACCATAACTGAGTATGAAGCATTACTAACAGGACATTGAATGCAAATAAAATGGAAAATAAAGGATCTTCAAGTTTATGGTGATTCCCAACTAGTGATCAAATAATTCAATGATGATTATGATACCAAGGATGAGAAGCTAATGCCCTACAAGTGCATGGTTGATAGTTTTAGACTATACTTTGAAGCTATTACCTTTGAACAGATACCAAGAATCTAGAACATGGTAGTTGATGCAATGGCAACAATTGGATCTCTCTTGGTCATTCCTAACAATGCATCACAATATGAGTTCTTGGTGGAACAACTATTGATCCCTATGTTTGATGTCCTCAAAACTGAACTTGCATGTGGACTTGTTGGTCTCAAATCTCCCTAATACAAGGAAATTTACAACTATCTACATGACTAGATTATTCCACCTGACTTGTCTCCCAACCAGGGTGAAATCACAACACTATGTCTCACTTTTTGCCCAAGATGGAAATTTACATCAATATTTTTAACTAAATCTTCATCTTCTGAGACCTATAGTAACTAAACCATTAAGAATTTGAAGATGATGTGAACTAGTGATTTGTGGAAATTTGTGTGTAGATTCTAAATATATTTTTTTCAATTTTTTTGAAATAAATCATGAATCTTTCAACATTCCCTTTAATAACTAGTTTTAAATAGAAAACAACATTTTCAAAAAGTAATGTTTTTGTTGTACAACATAACATTTTTTCTATAAAGGATTAAATTATAATTTTTAAAACATATATTATTAACATCAATATCTAGAGAAAGGATATTTTTCATAATTTTTTATTACATATTTTTTTTAAATTAATTTTTATGTCACTATAACTATAATTTGGACATATGTGTGTTCGTACAACCTAACTTGTTGTGTATTTATAAAAATCCAAAATTTTTTGGGGAGGTGAAACAAGGACAACAATGCCTAGGGAAAGGGTATTTTTTGAATTTCTTTTACAATGGTTTACTATTTTTCCACCTCTGCACAACAAAGAGCTTGATGTTTGAATAAAAACCTATGTTTAGTACAAATTGAAAATTAAATACATGATAAAATGAAAATATATCAAATCTATACTTGTTGGAAAGATCATTTAGAGGGATACAATCTTGCAAAATATAAATTTTAAATGACATTATTTAATCCCTTAAAAGGTAAAGAAAACATGGTTTTTTGACAACATTTTGATAGGTGAGAAGGAGAGTCTATTGTGGGTATATGATTTAATACTAGAGGGGTTCTATCCAAGTGGTTTTGATCTAAGGGGGTCTCATCTATCCATTTTCAATTCAAACCCTTTAGATGGAGCCCCTCAAGACTTAAATCATTATTTTTTTCTAAAATTAGTGATTTAAAAAAAAATCAGAATGACCCAAAAGTGAGACACACTATTGTGGTAGCACCCATCAAGACAAAACCTTTATTTGACATGGATCTAAATATTCCATCATCAGAGATACCCTTTACTGTTGTATCCTAGATAGTACCCTCCTCCAATGTCTCGACTCACATGAAGCACAAATGGCCTTACAAGAGATTCATCATGGTATATGCAGAGCTCACTTTGTTATTCCTACCTTAGCTAAAAAGCTCATGAGGATGGGATATTATTGGCCTACAATGGAACATGATGCCTATCACTTTTTGAAAAGATTCCATTAGTGTCAAATGCATGGAAATCTTATACATGCACCCGCTAAGGAATTGTAGCCACTTACATCACCATGTCGATTCTCTTAATGGGGACTCGGCCTCATAGGAAAGATCCATCTCACTTCTACAAATGGGAATAATTTTATCCTTGTTGCTATATAATACTTTACCAAATGGATCAAAGCCATCCTAATGGCCTATATTATTGGTAAGAAGATATGCAAATTTATTCTGAATTACATTTATGCCGCTATGGTATCCCACAATCCATCATTACAAACAATGGCCGCCCTTTCAAGAATCAAGATTTTCGTGAAATTTATGAGAAGTTTCATATCCAAAACCATTTTTCCATCCCATATTACCCCCAGGGTAATGGTCAAGCTAAGGCATCTAATAAGACTATCCTTAAAATCTTAAAGAAGATTGTTGATGACACTGGCCATGACTAGCATCTCCAACTTAATCCTACTTTATGGGCCTATTGTACTAGTGTTCACACCCCTACTGGAGCCACTCCATATTCCCTTGTCTTTAGATCTAAGGCCATACTTCCTATTGAGGTTGAGTTACTATCCCTAAGGGTATCTATGCAAGGATTGACTGATCAAGAAGAATATCATGTATCCCATCTACATGAGCTAGAATTATTGGATGAAAAGAGACAGAATGCCCTAACACATTTGTGGGCATATCAAAACCACCTTCAATGCAACTACAATAAGAAGGTCTGAGCTAGAAGATTTGACATTGGTGACTTAGTCTCGAAAGAGAATTTGAAGAATTAGGAAGATTGAGAAAATCCTGGAAAGTTTGAACTCAATTGGTTGGGCCCTTATATCATCACAACAACATATGGATCTAGTGCTTATCAGCTCTCTACTCATGAAGGTGAACCATTGCCTAACCCTATCAACAACATGCAACTTCACAGGTATTGCACCAAATTCTCAGAGTATCCCTTCAAAAAGTACAAAAAAAATTAAAAATTAAAAAATGGTCACCCTGATGAAAACCTGGAAAATAGGTGGCTTGGTGACAGCAAAAATATTCAAAAAATGGAAAAAAAAAACAAGAAAGAGAAATAATTCGTCCAAAAGTGAAAACCACTTTGGTGGTGCTTTGGATAAGTACCATGATGAAAACCTGAAAAAAAGGCACCATGTGTAGTTAGTCTATGCTCCTCTATCTACTATCACTCTACCTGGTCTTTCACCCTTTGCTCATCCATTCCCACATATCATCTATCCATAATAAATCTTTTTCATCCTTCTCATAGCCTAAAAACCACCGAAATTTAACATCCTTCACTTTTATGACCATCCTTTACATCCACTGATCCCCTCCTGCATAATAAGTTGGTCCTATACCTGACTAGGGGAAATTCCTTGAATTATGTCTTAATGGGATTTGATGCATGGTATCAACCTTTTAAAACCATCAAAAACTCAAAAAAATTAAAAAACATCAAAATCCAAAAAAAAAAAAAATCAAAATCCAAAAACATCATAAATGTCAAAACTTCCAAAAACAAAGTCAGAGTTAAAGTCAGTTTGTGTTATTTTGGTCGAACTACATTGTCTCTATACATTTTCTACATAGGCAAGGCCCTCATTCAATGGGCCCCCAAGACATTATGTTTGTCCTTTTGGTTTTTGTCAAATAAACAATAAAATCATGATTTAGTCCTTTTTCAAGTACAACAAGGTCAAGTCATGTCAAACTATGAGGTCTCTGCATGTATAACGTAGGAAATGTCATCAATAAATGGGCCCTTAAGACCCTAGGTCATTCCATTAGGGTTTGTAGAGTTTGGTCTTGTTCTTTTCCCTCACACGATCACTATTCAAACCAAATCTTGAATCAATAGACAAAAATATTCAACAAATCCTTAATCTTCAATCGATCAATTTCCTAATCATCCTCATTGGTCATTAATCTTCTATCAGAATGGGGTATTATGTCACTTGTCTCATTTGGTCTTATCACTTTTCTTCTATCAGGATGTGTCCTTCCTAAGATTAGACATTGTCATTGGTCAACCTTGTCGTTCGCCTTAAGCAGGATATGTCTTTCTTGCAGCTAGGTGATTATTAAAATGGTTAATTGGTCAATTTTATCAGATGTGTTCCTTTCCTTCAACAAGATATGTCTTTCCTAAAATTAGGTGTCATCACATTGATCAATCATATGAATCAAACTTTATCAAATCAGCTCAAGTTAGTCACTTGGTCAATCACTCTTGTCATCTTGATCAATTAATCTTTCCTTATACAGGGTATGTCTTTCCTGAAACCAAGCATAATCAATCAAATCAATTTATCAACCTATCAATCTACTTTGGTCAAAAAATCAATCAATCGGTCATCTCGGTCATCTTCTTTAATCAAGATTTGTCCTTCTTGAAACCAAACCTAATCAATCATGTCAATCAATCTTATCAATCCTATCAGTAAAAATTATCTCTCTAGAAAACACTTTGTTGGTTTGAGTTTGGCTTATCTTTTTTATTGGTTTTTGGTCATGTTACTAGCTACCTCAAGGATGTCCAAAAAGGATTCAGAGGGGTGATGATGGATCATGATCTATTTTCTTTGCTTGTTGTCTATGTTTTTTCTTGGCAAGAAGACTGGGACAATTGAGTCCTTAGTATGAGTCGAGGCATTCCTTGTCTTTTGGAATTGTCTTTCGATTTCTTGTCTTTCACAATTGGTCACCTTGCACACCTTGGTCTATGTCATACCATAGTTTTTTTGCTCCATTTGTGACAATTTTGATGCCCGATGATGATAAATATAAAAACATGAATTTCTATATTTTTCATTGCCCGTCTGACATCTCACCTTATTTTCCATTCTCCATGCTAATATTTGTCTCTTCCACCCTAACATGTCTTCTATTTGCATCTTGATAGTGTCTTGTGACACAAAAAAAAAACCTTGCATGTTAGGAAGCATTATAGAAAGCATTACCATCATAGGCATCATCATCATAATAAGCCACATATATTTACATGAGAAAATACAAAAACATAGAATGCATCCATATAGCATTATCATTTCATAGCATCATAACATAATCAACCATTACATTGAATTTTACATTATGATCATAGTTCATTTCTATTTCACATTTTATACACATTGCATTGAAATTTCATAGACATTTAATAACATTGATAACATTATTGCATATTATATTATACATCATATTTTGCATTCACATATCACATCGCATCATAAAATTAGGTCATTCATACTGCATTAATATATAACAACATTTCATAATCATATTAGATGCATAAACAACATTATAAATGCATGATCATTAATCATATCAAACCATCACATGATAATATAGAATGCATAAATAAACATCATAAAGCATGAACATCCATAACATAATCATAATCATAAAGAATAATCACATAGGGCTACATATCATAAACTTCTGCCAAAAATCATATCATATATCACTCAAAATGTGTCATAGTACAATGTCAAGATGTATCATATCTAACAAAATGGATCTTGTAAGCTCGATGATCAAAATATAGTGTCATAATACATAATGTCAACATGAGCTCTAGCCTAAGCTATCCTACTCTCCTGACCCTAGTACATCCTTGTCCTCTCATCATGGTGAGCCTAGAGACCTATGCTCTGATGTGGATGGTATGCCATATGGAGTGAACTATCTTGGGCCTGATGCCTCACCACTTTATGATCTATTATGGGAGTGTCTATTGTGTGATCTGCTATGTGACCTGCCCTATGATCCACTCTAAACCTAAGAAAATCTCAGCACTCTCCTTTCTAGTGGCATTGCTACCTCATATAGATCTTTGTAATACTACAAACCCCTACTAGACCTAGCCAACTCTCATGCTACATCAATCACTAAACCACTACATGTAGCCACAAATTCCAACATCCTTTGGTCTATCTACTATCGGTTGATAACTGGAAGGTCCCTCTCAGTCTGTAGGGTGTCTCTCTCGGCCTTCAGGCCATCTTGCTCTACTCTAAGTAACCTCACCTCTTCCTCTAATGCCTATACCTAGGCCTCTAGGGTAGCTATCCTTTGATCCAATAACCCATCCTCTACTCTAACCTTAGCCTTCTTCAAATCCTCCACCATCATATCTCCTACCACAATCCTCTCTCAAAGGACTCTCTTAGTCTCTCCCATCATTGGATCATTTGCATGCTCCTTCTCTCATCTCTCCTCTGCATGCTCCTCCTATACCTCCATCATCTCTACCTCCTAATGTCCCACCTCCAAAGCTGGTATCTATGCATGTTGCTCTCCTTCCTCCATCACCATCTCCCTATCCACCCTCATCTCTCTATCCACCCTCATCTCTAGTTCCTCCTCCTCACCCTACTCCTGGATCGATGATAGGTGTCTCACCACCCATTGTCTCCCATCCCTCCTCCTACATTGGTCTCTTCCTCATCCTCTCCACCCATCCTCTTTGTCATCTTCTCCATCTCCCAATCCTCCATCCCCCCATAATTTCTCCTCCTCCACCATCTCCCTTTCCTCCATCCCCCTATCCTCTATCTCCTCCTCCACCATCTCCCCATCCACCATCCCCCTATCCTTCATCTACTTGCCCTCCACCCCTCCATCTTGTGTCTCCCCTCTAGCCTCATGAGCCCCTACCTCTACACTCTACAGGTATTGGCTTCTCAGGATTTATATATGGAGATGACCTATGGGTATGTCACCATGCATCATACTTTGGCATCGTACCTGGATCTACAACACCCCCTCTCCAGGCCCACTACACTTGTTGCAATGCATCAATCTCATGATCAGTGGTAATGACTGGTATCTACTGTTCCCATAGATGCACCTCCTGTGAGGAACATCAAAAATCTATTGTACCTATAGGAACACCCTACCTCTCCCCAAAATATTGTCTAACTCTCTTTGGAAGGTACATCTCAATGATGTGCTACAACTATATAGTATGACCTATCAAATATCTGGGCTTATGACACCATGGAAAATGCTCATTCTCATCGACCCATACATCAAATATCTGAAAGGTTTCCAAATGAAGCTCACTAATGTATCCATATTGTATCTCTAGTACCCAATATCTCCTACATGCATCTATGTGATGGCACCCTAATACATATATACATATGGAGCACCATCTACCAATGTCATCCCATTGGTGGTCAGAACACTACTATATGCTCCCATGCCTAAATCATAAGCAATGTCACACCACAGCTCATGCTTTGACCACCTTAATATGCAATGTCATGAAGCTAGAAATAAATCATTCCCAATAGACATGGTCCCCATGCATACACTGTCTCATCCTATACCATCTTGGCCAATACCTCTCGCAAACCCATTGGAAACTTGTGGCCCCTACAGTCTATAATCAAGATGCTGATAATCAATGTGCATAGGACACAATAGAACCTGTCATATCTCTTTGCCAAGGTCTCCCATCTGATCTTGTAACCTTGTATACCAAACTATGACTCATCCTCGCAATCATAGAAGTCATAGATCACCTTCAGTCCTTGGACGAGATCATATCTCACATGCTCTCTTTGAATAGGAAACCACAATATCCTGTAAACATCCTCCAAAGTAACAGTAGTCTCCTTAGTCAGTAGATGGAATGTACAGGGAAAATAGGCGCACTCTTGGACCACTTTGAACCAAAATTTGACCCCTAAATGACCTCGAAAAACATTTCTATCAACACCATTGGACTCCTTCCTATCAAATTGACTTATCAAAATAATTTTTTTTATTTTTTTTATTTTTTGAAAATTTGCAAAATTCTCCTTAGGGGGCATACATCCACCCTGCTTCACTGGGGCATGTTTTGACTAAATTTATTTGACACAATGCGATGAAATCCATTATGTCAAAGAGAGGAAAAATGTAGACACTAAAAAATTTCTTGGTCTACGAGCACCATTTTTGTTGGTCTTCTTTCTTGCATAATTAAATAATCTTAATTATTTAATTATCTTTGATCATGTTCCTCTATTAATTAAATAATTTTAATTATTTAATTAATTCATCTATTGACCTTTATTCTACTATGATCAATTAAATAAATTTATTTGTGTCGCTAACCCCCTTTCGTCAATAATTAAATATATTAGCATTTATTTAATTAATTACCTTTCATCATTCGTCTATAGTTAAATAATTATTATTAATTATTTATCTATTCATTAATCTTCCAATTCTTCTATAGTTAAATAATTATCAAAAATTATTTAATTATCTTTTGTCATTTCTCCCCTATTAAATAATTAATCTAAATTAATTATTTAATTCCTCTTCTCTATTTCCTCTTATTTAATTAAATTGGTTGCATAAATCATTTTAATTAAATGCCCATTTTCTCTTTCTTCCACAAATAAATAATTAAAAAAAAATATTTAGCCTCCACTTGGTCAAAGATTCCTTCTCATGAATTAATTGATTTTAATTTTTAATTTATCCATTATCTCCCTCCACTTTCTCATTTTTGAGTCTCAATCATTGATTGTCTCTAGTCTCTTTTCAATCTTAGTCATCCCTAGCCCACTACTCTATGGTGCATGTCTCCTCAACCATCAATCTTGGAATCTTTCTAGAAGCTCGATCTCATCCATTCATTCGAATGGTTTTTTTATAAAAGAAGCTCCTCTCCTCCATTTTTTGATATAATAACCACTTATCTCTGACTTTCATGCTTATTGTTTTCAGGTACTTGCATACACACATACAAGGATTTGAGGGAAAACTTGCAAAGGTTGTTTGAGGAGAGACACGGGAGGTGATTCAACTTCAACATGGGGAGTGATTTTGTTTTAATTCTTTCATTTCATTCCTCATATTTGTTTTTGATTAGGGGTAAAAATTGGGTTTTGATGGGGCTCGAAACCCAGTACAAAGGAAAGAAAGCTGCACAAAAGATAAACCATAGACCAACATCAGCTCCACAACAGCCTCAAAAGATTAATAGGACTATGCATGCTACAACTTACAAACATTCAAGGGCCAGAGACCCTTAAACGAACTAGTTCTAAACTGGGACCAAAAACCCTTTTAGTTACATAGAGAACCTGCTTGCATCTACCAGGCATCAACAAACCAGTCGCTCATGGAATACGCCATTGAGCGAAGAAAGATAATCATCACTTAAAGATTAGAGAACACAATGGTATGAACCACCAATAAGATCAAACACCCCTCCTCAATAGGGGCCTTGTGATCCACCTAAGAAAAATGCAATAAATTAGCTTCCCTGTAGCTCAGACATACCTGGTAATAGGAAACCAACTCCAACTCCACCTCTAAAAGAGTGAGCTCCCCTCTATTAGAGAAGAGGAAATGATCAACAAAACCACTACTTCGAGACATCACCAACACCCTCAACCTCCACCTCCATAGGAGAACTGCCCACCTCAATAAGAATAGTTGCTTAGGGAGGACCACCTCCATAGGACCAAAGGAGAAACCCAACACAGTGGCCAAGCATGCAATTGTAGCCTCCTTTGGAAAGCCCTACACCAGGAATAAAACCAACTAGGGACTAGGATTAAAATTAGAGAATCACCCAGCTAAGAGAACAAGACCACAACTGATTTGAATGGAATCCAAAATAGCAGGACCCATAAACCAACAAATCATTAGCAAAAAAGACCCCATAGCTAGCACTGCAGCTAGGTAAACCATCAGTAGTAACCGCAGGCCCAAAACAACTAGCTCCATCACCACCTCTAATAGAAAGAGACCATCTGACAAAGGAAAGACATAAGCACCCCTAACAAAAGAAAACCACTAGGAAAACAAAAAATACTCATCCTAGCCAAAAAGGAGATGAAAAACCTTAGCAACAGCCACCCATCAACACAAAAGACCACCAGAAGCAAGGTCCTAGCCTCAAAATGAATGAGAACACCTATCCCCCAAGAGGAATAGGGGAGACCAAACAAGAAGGAAATTAGGAGAAGAGCTAATAGGAAAGAACACCAAGCAACCCCAACACACCAGTCAAAGCCAGAGATAATATGAGACTCCCAACAATGAACCATAAGGAAACACCACCACTCCTCAGAGAGGGGACAAGAAGAACCCACAACACTCCAAGAAAAAAAAACTCCAAATCAGAACCACTAATCAAGTAGTAGGAATAAGCAAGGGAAGACCAAGAATAGGCCAAAAGCATAACATACCAGCAAGAAGAACCACCAAGCCTTCCTATTACACTGAATGGGAACAAAAAGAGGCCCCTTCTACACCTGGACATCCTCAAAGAAACCCACACTCCCTAACTCCATGGTAGGTAGCCAAAAAACCCAATCCTTATCCAGCAAATAAGGAGCCAAACCAAAAGCCATGGAAAGCTTAAGCACCAAACCCCAACACATTCTAGAAGCCCCACACCAAACCCCTAAAAAGGGAGGGTTAGGAGGAAAAAGAAACCAAGAGGCCGAAAACCTCCACCACAAGACAACAAAGCCATCATCACCAAACCAAACAAAGCACACCACATAGGCCCAGAGAGAGGTCCAAAACCAAGCATGAGCATCCACCAACCACCGTAGACCAGGGATCAACCAACAAACACCAGAGGATGTGGCAAAAAAAAGCAAAAGAGACAGGCCAAGCACCACTTGTACCCCAAAAGAGCAATACAAAACAAAAAGGCCCCCATCATAAGTAAAGAGCCACCAACTTCCAAGGAAGAACACTTGATTAATAGGCTTGCAGAGAGAAGAGGACAAGGTAGAGAAAGTCATCCTCCAAGACAAATACCTTCGCCCAAACTCAAGATAGTCTGCCACAACACTGCAGCAGCTGAGACCCAGGAAGAAAGAGGGACTCGAATGCAAAGAGCATTCAACAAGATCCCAAACCACATCCCCATCACCATCGGTTTCTCCCTCATCATCCTCCTCTGCACATTTCAAACCAATGCTCCTACCGCTGCCGCCTGGGCTCCCGCTTGATGCCATCATATTTGCTTTTTCTCTCTTATTTTTGGATTGTCATTTTTAGCTTAGATGGTGTTGTGGTTGTCACTCAATCTATGCTACTTGATTTTCCTATCTTACAGTAGGAGATGTGACAATACTGTGTTTCACTTTTTTCCCTTGATGGACATTTACATCAATATTTTAAACTAAATCTTCATCTTTTGAGACCTATAGCAACTAAACCATTAAGAATCTGAAGATGATGTGAACTAGTGATTTGTGGCAATTTGTGTGTATATTCTAAATATATATAGTTTTTTAAAAAATCCAAAATAAATCATGAATCTTTCAACATCTCCTTTAATAACTAGTTTTAAATGGAAAAAAATATTTTTAGAAAGTAATGTTTATGTCATGCAATGTAAATTTTTGCTATAAAGGATAAAATTATAATTTTTGAAATATAGATTCTCAACATCAATATCTAGGGAAAGGATTTTTTTCATAATTTTTTATTACATTTTTTTAATTAATTTTTGAAGTCATTGTAACTCTAATTGGACATATGTGTGTGTCATCTAGCATAACTTGTTGTGTATATATCAAAATACTTTTTTTTGGTGAAACAAGAACATCAATACAGAGGGAAGGATATTTTTTGAATTTTTTTACAATGTTTTACTATTTTTCAACCTCTGTAGAACAAAGAGCTTGATGTTAGAAGAAAAACCTATGTTCAATAAAAATTGAAAATTAATTATGATAAAATGAAAACATATCAAAACTATACTTTTTGGAAAGCTCGTTTTGAGGGCTATGATCTTGCAAAATATCTTGTCAAGTTAAAGCTCATATGAATGTCCAACTCTAGGTTTGAAACAAAAAATTTTGAGGAATTTTTGATGCAAATGCAAAAGTTATCATTTTTGACACCTTCGATTGAAGGTCATTGAGAACATGCATGTTGATCTAGTCCTTGACCTTTGATCAAAGGTACAAAATGACATACCTTTTATCGAAGGTCCTTTAATCAAAGGTTTTACTTCAATCAAAGGTGTGTTTTTAAAACTTGCATTCACACTCAAAAATTTCCTCTTCCCAAAAGTTAGACACAGTTCCGTAAGATTGTGTCCCTTGAATTATATAGTTATTTAATAATATTTTTAGATTCTTCAATACATTTTTCTTTACAAGCATGTTAAAAATTATCATGAGAATGTAGTTTTAGATGATTGTTAGGATATTTTGATATTAAATCATAATCCTAGTGTATAATGTTAGGTCCTAAAGTTTTTGTGGAATTTGTAAATTAGACATAATGAGGAGTTGAGGGATATCATTTAATTATTATTCTTTAGATTATGTGAGATATTCATAAATTATTAAATAAGCAAGGTTATAAAATGAAGTCAAAGATAGGGAGTTATGGAGTATATTTCTCAAAACAAGCAATGCTGATATATTTACTATTGATGGTTAATCAAATGTACCATTAATTGGGTGAGTTAGATTTGTACACAATAAATTTATAATTTCACTTTTACTATTCATTAGGTTTCTTCATATTTTGTATTAGAAGTAATGATCCTTTTTACAAAGGGATACTATTTATAAGAACTCTTGTGAGGTTTTTTAAACTTAGAAATCCATGGATAGCACAAATTAAATGTAAAAATGAACAAGTTGAATGCTATTGGGTATAACCCACAAACTTGGAAAGAATGGAATAGTTATAAATTTATAGAAAGGAAAGGAAAAAATGTAATTCTTTATTAGGATAAAAATATTGGACAACAAGTTATGAGGAACCATTCACTTATGTCTTGTAGATAGTATCCTCTTGAATCACTCAAAGGTGGCTATCATATTTGATTTGTGGAAGAGGATAGTTGAGATCTATCATCTCAAAATAAATTTAAACTATCTAAATATGAAGGAAGGTAATTCTATTGTAGAACTTTGAAGTCCTGAGCTAATTGAATTTTGAGTCAACTAGCTTTAGTAGATGTTAAACTTGATGAAGAAGATAAATGCACATCTCATTGCTTTTATTTTTACTCAAATACTTGGAGAAATTAATTATCTATATAAATAATAGTATTGTAGAGCCAAATATGAATTTTCTTTTTCCAACCTTTATTTTTGAGGAAATGAGAAAATCCATGGATAAGGACTTAAAAGATATCTTTCATATTCACGAAAAGACTAAGGAAAAAGATAGTTTTAATGGAGAATATATTAAGTTGAAAGATACATCTAAGTCTACACGATGGTCTTAAATTTATAGTAAGAGAAAAGTGTTGGAACTATAGAAAGAGAAAATTTCAAGAAAAAATACACAAACAAGAAGAGCTTTGATGATTCCTCTATAGAAAAATCCTCTAATAATTATGATAATAATGCATTTTTTTTTTTTGTTAATGTTACTAGTGATGACTCTTGGCCAATTGGTCTTGGTTGCTCCTACTATATGAATTCTCACATGGAGTGGATTTTTTCATACAAAGCTTATAATAGAGGAGAAATTTTCCTTGATTATAATAGTACACATTCAATTATTTGTAAGGGAAAGGTATGGTTGTGTTTGTTGGGAAAGGTGTATTATATAGTTATTTTTATGTGTGCCAACCCAACATCATTTTTTTGAGTCCATCTTACTTTTGATGTGTCAGTCTCTACCTAAGCTTCATGAACTCCATTGAATTCCAACAAGGTTTTCATAACCAAGTCTAAAGCCGACACAAGATGGAGAATTCAATCTTGTCATGTCCAAAGTCTCATAAAATTTCATTAGAGATGCAAAATTAAAGGATTTGAAGGACCAAAGATAATGAAAAGGTATTTTGGGATCTCATAGGTTTCAAAACCTTTTTTGAGACCCAACAAGGTTTCCACAACTTTAAGAAAATCCAACAACTTCATAAATTTATCTTAGAGGAGATTTTGAGTACTCATCCAAATCTTGTAATGAAAGATCATTTTCAAAGAAGACTATTGGAATTTTCATTGATGTCAACCCCTAGTGTTGGAGATATTGAAAGCCTAAAGTTGTTAGTCTTGTCAACACAATGTTTCTAGTGTTGTCATTGTTATCAACTTTCAGTATAGTTGTGGAGATTGTTGGAGCCTGCTTGTGTTGATCAGATTGTTGTAGTATGGATGTGGTTTGGTTAATAAGAGGTTTTTTTAATGCTATATTTATTTGAAAAGGTTTTGGTAGTGTTACAATTACAGTTGGTTCACTCAATTTCCAAGTTCTTTTGAGAAAATTTTGTTGAGATGATGGATTGCACAGCCGCTGAAGCTCTGGAATCTTCAATGTAGGACTTTAGCCATGAAAGATAATCAACCACAAAGAGAAGTATTGCAACAATGGAATGCTTGATTAACGATTCTATATTGATATGATATTGATATGATATCTGATTGATATCTGGATATCTTGATATATTACAAATGTACAAGATGCCTTGAATATATAGGTATGAGCTAAACCCTAAAATGCATGAGATGTTGCCATGTGTCAAGATCAAACAACATGTGACAACATGTGAACCCTCATGGTGATGATCATTAAATGCTGAGATAAGTTCTAGAAGGACAACTCATCTTCTAGAAGGAATCTTATCTCCTACAAATAAGGAAGGGAATATTATCCCATTTATTAAATGATTTATCTAATAATGCAACCTAGGACTTAAATAATTAAATGCAAGACCTAAGTTAACTTATGCTAGTGTAATAATTAATTAATTACACCAACAAATTTAAATAAAAGAGTTTATAGTGTGATAGAGTGATGTTTAGTGTTGAGTTATGCATTTCTTCATGGTTGAAGATATTATTGTGAGGTTTGGATGTGGTGATCAGAGGTATTCAAAGGTTTTATTTTTAGAGTTTCAAGTTTTGGACCATACAACAATGAAAGTTGTGTTCACTAGTGTGTGTGCCTACGAAGAAGGTTGTTAGGGAGAAATATGATTGCTCTGCATTTCTTCGCATTGAAGTTTCTTGTCCTATGGATCTGGGAACATTTTTTATATTGTTTGTATCTTCCTTCCCTTGAGGTTTTAGGTGCTGAGGTGTTCCATGAAGTTGGTTAGTGAGTTGGATGTTTGTAATACTATGTTTCGTTACACAAAATGATGGTGTTCTCAGTTCAGATTGATATGGAAAATTTGCAAAATATTTTGATGATGCTAGAATATTATGAGGTGTTGTGTGGATGCTGTGAAGTTTTTTTGTGTGGTTCACTTGACCTAGAGAAGTGTGTATGTGGTCACTTGTAATGTTAGTTCAGGTTTGGATGACCTAGAATGCTAGTGCTATTTATAGATGTAACTCATGGACTGTGGATTTTTTTAGTAGCATGGTGATGTAGATTTGGGTTCTATTTGGTGTGGTCATCCTTTACTTCTTTCCATTGTGAAATTGCTTGGTGCCGACCTATTTTGTAATTGCATATTTGAGGCACATAGCTGACCTTGGAGAATGTTTTCAAGGTTGTGGATGGTATAAATACAAGGTAGAGTGTTGGAAAATGGTGTGTAGTGTGTTGTGGTATGATATGTGATCTAGAGTTGTGATGTGAGTGCAATCTATGATGACTAAGGCTATCTAAAGCAAGGAGAAGAAGGTGTGTACATTTTTAGTGTACCTAAAGCTATTGAAGGTAGTGAGTTGAAGGTTGTAGATGGTGAAGAGTTGTTGTGGTGGATCTTCCTATTTCTCTAAGATGGATTTATCTTTGTAATAATTCCTTTCTTTCTTCTTTCTAATCCAAAAGTGAGCCATTGGCAGTGATCCCTTATTTCCTTTTGGGCATTGATCCCTCTAGTAATGAGCCTATTATATTTGGTGCTGCAATTCATTTATATAGTGAGCTAATACTCTTTGTGGTTTTTCCATTCTTGGTTTTTCCATGTAAATATAGTGTTCTTATGTTTTTGGATGTGTTTGCATGTTTTTATAGTTGCTAGTGCATGATAAGGGTTTAACGGTTGTAAGGGTTTGAAAACATATTGAGGGTTTGAATTTTTTTACATACAATTGATTCAACCCCCTCTCAATTGTCTTATGCATCTAAGAATTGGTGTCAAAGAAAGGTTCCTTGGAAGAATCTTAACTGCTTGAGGTAGATCCAGATGGTGCACAAGAATGAGGTTCCCTTGTTTAATGGGAAAAATTATGTATTTTAGAAAACCAACATGGAAGGTTTCCTTGTTTCCCTAGGGTTTGGAGTTTGGAAGTCAATTGAAGATGGATATACCATGCCTACTAATAGTTTGACAACTAATGATGAGATCAAAGAATATGAGAATAATGGAAAATAAAGGATTTCTCTTTTGAGTGGTCTTGCTAATTCAAAACTTGTGAAGTTTATGGGCTACAAATATGGTAAAGAAATTTAGAAGAAGCTAGAAAGTATCTATAAAGGCTCGATGATATGGTCAAGCAAGCAAAGATGCAAAATTTGAAGACTAAGTTTGAAAACCTAAGGATGACAGAGGATGAAGATATCGCTAGCTAAATGCATAGAGTGGATGAAGTTTTCAATTCCATCAATGGCCTTGGTAGAAAAATATAAGAAGACGAGGTAGTAAAAAAGGTATTAAGAACTCTTCATAAATGTTATAGTTCTAAAGTTTTTGCTATTGAGGAAGCTCAGGGTTTAGATCATTATTCTAGAGATTAGTTGTTTGGAGCTTTCACTATGTTTGAATTGAGAGATTTTGGTCAAAATAATTGAAGAAAAGAGATTGCTTCTAAAGCTAGAAAGAAAAATTAGAATGATGAATTAGGGCTAGACGTTATTGATGAAATATAAGCAAATTTTGTTAGAAGAATAAAAAGGGGCACTAGAAAATACAGAGGTTAGTTATGTTTCAAATGTTTTAACTATGGAAATATAGGTCATTATGCTTCAAGATGTCCAACCAAAGTTTCAAATGACAAATATAAGGATAATAAAGGTAAATTGTTAAGATAAGTTATTATGTTAAAGAATATGCTAGCATATCTAATGATGAATCTGACTACTTAGATGATGAAAATTATGAATGCTTGTTCATGGCTCTGAATGTTAGAAAAAATTCTACTGATTTCAAAATATGTATGAAGAAAATTATCTTAAAAATAGGCCACAACATCAAAGGGACTATGTTGACTGCTTTCATGCTATAGAGGAGAAAAATCACTGGACAATTGATAAAGGATGATCAAATCATATGAAAGGTGATAAGATTAATTTTTTAAAACTTGAGAAGTATGAAGTTGGTCTTGTTAAATTTGGTCATGATACATCTACTAAGATATGTGGAAAAGCTTCAATTAGTTTTGATGGAAAACATAATACATATGATGTTCTTTATGTTAAGGGTCTTCGACATAATCTTCTAAGTGTAGAAAAAATGTGTAGAAAAGAATATAATATTTTGCTTTAGGATGATGGTTTTGAAATCAAATAAAGAATCTCTAGAACTCTGGTTATTGCAGGAACAAGGACAAATGGGAATGTTTATTAGCTCAAAGGTGCTAATGATAAGCATTTTATGACTCAAATCAATAAAATTTTACTATGGCATAGAAGAATGTGTCACATCAATTTTGATAGCCTAGTGAGGATCATCTCTACTCAAGATGTGAGAGATCTACCAAGAATTACAAATCCTATCAATGAAGTTTACAAGGATTGTTAGGTTGGAAAGCAAACAAGAAAGATTCAAAATAAAAAAATATTCTACCACAAGATCTTTGAAGCTTTCAAGATGACAGGTATTTCTTGTTGAACATTAATTGATGATTACTCTAGAATGACTTGGGTAATTTTTCTTGAAGAAAAATTAGAAGCTCTAGAAAAGTTAAAATTGTATACACCTAAAAATGGTCTAATTAATTAAATACATTTATTTGATTAATTAATCTATTTTTTCTCTACTATTAAATAAATAAAAATTATTTGTTTATATAGTTCATATTTATTTCTTCTAATTTCTTCTATTATTCTACTTTTAATTAAATAAGCAAAATTAAATACTTTGTTTTATTTGATTATTATTATCATCAATTTCTCCTATTTTCTATTTTAAATACATTATTCTACTTTAATTAATTAAATGAATATTACATACTTTGTTTAAATTAATTAATCATTCCACATTTAATTTAATAAATAAGCTACTATAGTTTATTTGTTTAAATTAATATCTCATTTCTCTCATATTTTGAATAAATGAAATAAAATATTTAAAATATTCTCAAATCCTCCACCTCATCAAATCTCAACAATAAAATAAAACTATTCAGTTTTATTAAATATTTCAACAACCAACTCTTGTGCATTTACGGGAATGGCCATGAAAGGTTGTCACGGGAAAATCTTCTCTTATCCTCTGGCTTGATGTTTTTATGGGGAGGGACAATCTCCATGGAAATCTCAAGAATCTCCATCTCTCACCACACAATTCCTCAGAAGAAATCCCAGCCTTTTATCCTGTGCCCCTTCACAAATGTGTGCCATGAAATCTATAAATATAGGTTTCTGACTACAGGAAAAGGATCCTCATTTGTGTAATCTTACTCTGCAGGTTTTCCAGGCATTCAAGCAAATAAAAGCAATCATCAAGCAATCAAGCATTTTAGTTCATCAATCATGGCTGTTTACAGTAGTTTCTTTCTTATAAGTTTTACTGTAGAATCATTTTAGTTGCATTTAGGAATCATAATAGCTTAATTCTCATTCTTTAAGTGTCATTTCAACAATCTATTAGCTTATTTAAATCTGAAAGCAAAGTAGATTAGAGAAATATTTAAAGTTAGAGAGCAATAGGATAGATTTCGAAAGGTTACTGTGTTTAAAATAGTTTAAATCTCTTGAATCTTAGATACAATGTCTTATTTAGAAGTGTAGATGCATACTTAATTTGTTTATCTCATTCATACACTTTCATTTTGGTGCCCACCATGGGGCATAACCCCATATTTTGTAAATTTTTTGTGAAAAGTTTCTTACAGGTATCGGCGTGTTTGTTTTAGCAGAATCAAGGTTTTTTATAGCACTCCGGCCGGATTCTGAAGCGCATCGGAGGAAAATTATAGCGCACCGCACAATTGTTTTAGCGCCTCAACCCACTGTTTTAGCGCCTCAACCCTTTGTTTTAGCACTTTGACTTTTTTTAGCACTTCAACCCTCTATTTTAGCACCTCAGCACAATTCTACAGTGCCTCAACCCTCTGTTTTAGCGCCTTGGAGCTTTGTTTTAGCGCCTCAGATTTAGTGTTTTGATAGTCAATCTTAAAATGGCCATATCTTGGTCATACGGATGTCTTTTTCAATGCTTTTTTTTTTTTAAATGGGGTAGAATTTCAGAAGCTATGCAATGGTGTAGGTTTTAAGAAGAAAATGGATCATTGAAGTGAAAGAAATAGTATTTGATATTCATTGTAATAGTGTTTTTGAACACTCATGGGAAAATAACCCATCATATATTTTATTTCATTCCTGCTTTAGGACCAAATAGCATCGATAAAAATGTATCTTTTTATTTAGATCTGACGCATCTACAGCTAGATTTTGTTCTTTAATCTCTTTTTGGTTAAAATTTATCAATCCTAGGACAGAAAATGGGTTAAAATTGATCAATCCTAGGATAGAAACTTCATTATTACTTGTGGGATTAAAATTGAACATCATGCTTTTTATGGAGCAATATCTCCATATAGATTAGATAATTTGTCTTTTGGGTTTTAAAAAGTGAACAACTTATTTGTTGTGATTGGGTGATAGGTTTATGCTCTCCCCTTGACTGGGTGCATCAGAATACCAAACTCACTTTTACTTTGTGCATTTTCAAGCTTTCATTAAAACCTTTAGACAGGCCTGTCGTAGTGGGAAAAAGTACTCACCCTATGGGAACGACCTGAGTGGGGACAGCCAAAAGCCATGGCATTCCAACCCACTTTAAAATTTATGTGAATCTGGGGAAACCCTTTTTCAACGAAGTGTACAGGATAACCATCCCCAAAATCTTTGTTCTAAAGATTGGGAGGTCTCTCGAGGGAGTTTATCTATCTGTCACTCTGAACGGAAACCCAATCTAAGAACCTAGAAATAGAAGCATGCTTGTCAGTTTCTAAACATTGTAATACTCAGGGGTGCAGGGGTGGGAAAGAATCCACCCTCAAGCACTCACCATATAATTTCCAAGGACTGTTTGCTCAGGGGATCCGGTATCCGCTTCCATCACTCTGAGTACACACCTGGAAAAGATAAAAACATGGGAACCCTCTAGGGGGTGACATGGCTGTGTGAGTTGACGCAATTCCAAGCTTTGGGCCATTCGAGTATATAACAATGACCTTTTGTCTCTAGGAGTGAGTCTATTTGAATTGTCTTATTTTGTTATCAAACCAGTGAAAATCAAGAAGGACCATGTTTGGTTCTTGAACATACACTATTTGTTTAGATTCTAGGATTTAATAAACAACTACTCTATTCTTGCTTGATGTGTTTTCTTTTCATTAAAAATAGATAAGATCATCCAAAAAAAAAAAAATTTAAAAAAAAATTGAAACTCAAACCACCATGGCTGAAATAGAGAAGGATCAATTCAATGCTTTAGCTTATCAACTAAAGAACCTTCAACAACAAATTAGGGAAACAACCACAAAGAGATATTTGTTGCCAAACATTTGTTCTTATCCTTTTGACCAAACAATGAACATGAGACCTTCTTCACCAACAACTCCATCATCCAAGTTCAATATCTTTGAATTTTTCCAAAATTTCAATAAGCCCAAATCTCAGTCCTCAAATACAAATGATATTGAACAATCTTATCATGTCATGCATTTATCTCCATCCACCATAAGCCAAAATGAGCCTCAAGATTCTTTCACTCAAGTTAACAATTCCATCCAATCATCCTCTTCTATCATATCTTCTACATCCAATGATTCATGTCAAACTCTCACTCCAAAGCATGCTAGCATAGACTCCCCTACACATCAAGATCAAAACATTCTTTCCACTCCATCCAATGTTTCCACAGTCTCACAAAGTCTTCCCATCTTTGATCAAGATCCCATTTCTCAAGAATCTTATGACGATCCCCTCCTTTCACTTTTCATCCAAAATAATTCACATCCATCTCAAGAGAAAAGTATCCTTCCAAGTTCTTTTTCCACATCATCTAATCAATCCATACCATATCATGATTCTATTGCATCACAAGATCATGATAGTTCTTCCATCCTATCTAATTATTTCTTACCAATTGACGATAAATACATGCTTTCTACAAAATCTAATGATTCCTTTCCTCATCAAGATCAAGATGTATTTTGATTCAAGTATACCCTTTCATCCCATGAAGATGTTTATCCTTCTTATGATCAAGATATTCCTTTCATACCACTTCATGATCCTTTTCCAAGTCAAGATAGAAACACCTCAACATCCCCATGTCAAGATTCTATCGCACCTATTCAAGCTATCCATGAACCCCACACCTATAAATTAGGATCCTCCACCTTTATCCATTCTAGTTTGCTTCCAACACCTATCCTTTCATCCATATCATATCCTCCCCAAAATTAAATTACATCTTGTTTCATAAACAATACATATCCCATTGGTAAACAAATGTGTGAAAGTATGAACTACAAAGGCAAAGGATTAGGCATTCATGAACAAGGTATCCTAGAACCCCTTTCTATTCAAAAACATCCATATCACCATGGCCTTGGTTATACACCTAAGTGTCCTAGTACATCAAACCTACCATCTATCCTAGGTCCTCATCCTAGTCCATCAAAATTTCCATCTATCCTAGGTCCATATCCTATTCCACAAGAACAACAAAGGCACACATCCTTGATGCCCTTTCAAAATTCTACCCATATTTACTCATCCATAATACCTCCATACCATTCATCTCAATCCACCCCTCTCATTGCTCTTGGAAGCAATTTGGGTGCCAAATATCAGAAGCTTCTATATCAAAATCCACATGTATCAAAGGATCAACATGTCTCCTCAAAGAGACATGCAAAAATAAAAGAAAACTTGATCCAAAATCAAAGGAAAAATCAAAAAGGCCACAAAGGCCCATCAAAGAAAAAAGGAAATTTTCAAAGACCACAAAGGTCCATAAATCAAAAGAAAAATTCAAAAGGCCACAAAGGCCCATCAAAGAAAAAAGGAAATTTTCAAAGACCACAAAGGTCCATAAATGAAAATTTTTCAAGGCCACAAAGGCCCACTAAGCAAATATCAAAGTCAAAAATCATGTGGATTCCTAAAAGTCTCATAGAAGCAATAAAATCAAAATTGGCATCCAAATTTTCTTATCCAAAAGCTTCCTCCAATCTTCCATATAATAACCTATCACTTTCCAAATCCATTCTTCCTCCATCACTCCACCATCCTTCAAGGTGTGTGCCAATGTTGAGCTTGTCATCCTTTCCATCTATCCATTATCCAACATTCATCCCCCATCATTCCCCTTTAATCCAAACCTTTGCATAAATCCTTAGTCTCTTCCATCATACCATTAATCTACCAACATTTATGAGTCTAATCCCCATTGCCATGGTTAATTAAAGGGATAATTGGTCATGAAACTCAATGTTAAAGTCCTTCCTCCATCTCCCTATCATCCATATCCTATCTTCCATATTCCTCTTGCACTCTACACTTAGGGGAAAGTCTCATCCATCTTATCATTCATGGTCATTATCCTTTCTACGCTCATTCCTTACATTTCCACTTTTGATCTTGATAAGGTTAAGAATCTTCTTGAACATCATATATGCTTATCCTTTATCCATATCTTTCGTACCATATCTTTTATCTCATCCATATTCCATCATTCTTACTAGATACATCCTTTCTTTTCATCCTTGGTTTTGATGAGGAATGGGGGCAAAAGCACTTGGTCCTTGTGTATATATCTTGTCTAGTTGATCTTGATCATCCCATTCATTATCGTTATCCTTGCATTATTCCATTCCATATCTCCTAGCTTATCAAAATCCATGTCATCATGTCCCTTTGCAACCTTGAATCTTATCATGCAAATCATATTTGAGCCTAGTTGTAAAACATTATCCAATCCTCATATCTTTTGTCAAACAATCGTCAACAATCATCAATCTTTTTGTACTTAGAGGATATCAGTAATCCTAAGTACTTATCATCATCATGCCTTATGGAATCAATCATTCTTGGCATATTAATCAATCAACTATTATCATCTTTCAACAAGAGATATGTTGCTTGTGTGACATGTTTTGCAGTGACTTACATTTTGATCTATCTTTTATCCATGGTTGCATTACCTCTATTATGGTTCATCTTGTTCCTTCAATCGGTCATACCATCTCATTCCAAATCAAATATCTTGAAAATCCAAAAAATTTAAAAGTCTGTCAAAAATCCTAAAAACATCAGAAAATCCATCAAAATCTAAAAACATCAGAAAATCAAACTCAAAAAAAAAAAACATCAGAAAATCAAAATCCAAAAACATCAGAAAATCCAAGAAAATCAAAACAAAAAAAAAACATTCATAAAATTGCAAAACACAGAAATAGGGTCTAGGTCAGTAAAAAAATGGAGTATGTTTCGGTCGAACTACGTGGTCTTTTATCAGCCCCCGAGGCCCCTAGGATAGGTCTTTAGGTTAGTTCTTTGGTCAAACGTCTGAGAATATCATACACACATCAGCACACACAATTTCAACATCGATGATCTAATCTGAATAATGATTTGAAAATACTTTAAAGTAGAATTTGAATTGTTGTACTTTTCTTTTTATCATTTGCTTATTATTTCTTTGGAGCTACTCGATGATGTATTGAACTAGAGAAGCAAGGAAGGAGAATGATACTTTTCTTTGTTTACTGTTTGTGAGTTAGTCATTATTATTTTGTGAAGGAGAATGATACTTTCTTTGCTTCATCGGCTTGTGAGTTAGTCATTATTATTTTGTGAATTGTCATGGGAAGTGCTCTACCAAGTATCATGGATGACATTCTGATTCACTTAAGAAAATGATTAATTCTTGTCTGTTTACGCAAGAAATGCTCAGGTCATCTTGATTTAATTATACCTTGATGCTTGTGTTCACTTGCAATATCAAAAATCATGAAAGAAATACTCAAGTCATCATTGGTCTATCTCATATCATTGATGCTTGTATTCGTTTTCAACATTTTTAAAGCTCACTGATGATACAAAGAAAAATCAAAAGATTATTGAAATGACAATTAGATTTGCATGGTAAAATAGATTTGCATGATAAAAAAGATTGCATCCATATTAGTCTTACATATGCATTTATAGATTGTTTCAAAGCTACCAATTTCAATCTCAAAAGCTACATGTATGCCCTCTCCTCATCATATCACTATCTCTTCAATAATTCTTAGGATAATATATAATTGTTTTCCTAATCACCTCTTTCTGAATCATTTTCTTTCATTTCAATCATCTCAAATTCCATCCAATCTTGATCTATTAAGTCTAGCACAAATCATTTAATTGTATCCTTGGTTTTGTTCCCAACCATGTTATAGGCCTTTATCCAATCATTATTATCATCATCGAGATGTATCCTTCCCTATCCTTTTGTGTTGTTTCGGGATGTATCCTTCCCTCATCAACAACACTCTTATCATCATCATCATCATCAATCAATCTTGGCTTGCAACTTGACTGGGGAAACATCACGTTTATCCTTGAATTCATTTGTTCTTACTTTTCATCTTCTCCTTCCATTATCTCTTCCTCATCCCATCTCCTAGCCTATTCATCATTTTGCATCATCAAGTCTCAGTACAATAATCACTCCTATACTGGGGCATATCATATCGATCAAAGAAGTCAAACCACATTGCCTAATCAAATCTAAATCAGCTCTAATAAGACTTTGACCAAATCTTGTGAGCATCTATCATTGATCCTCACCTATCATGAGGTCAATTATCAATCAATCATTGATCCTCATCTATCATGAGGTCAATTATCAATCAATCATTGATCCTCTCCTATCATAAGTTCAATCATCAATCAATCATTGAATCTCACCTATCATGAGATCAATAATCTTCTGCTTACCGTGATCAATAATCATCATCATAATCAACTCGAGGAATCTTATTTTTATCGGGAGATAAATTGTTCTATCATTGTTTCTTCAAAAATCACATCAAATCATCAAATCATCATAAAAATTTAGAAAATCATAAAAAATTCAAAATCTAATAATTTATCTCAAGCAAGATATATCACATTACTTCAAAATTCAAATATCTCTGGGGTAACGGGGTATATTTCAAACTTTTCACAATACCGTAGCCGAGGTAGTTCTATTCTCAAGCAATGCGAACACACTACTCAAAGAGGGAAAATGCATACACCTAAAAATGGTCTAATTAATTAAATACATTTATTTGATTAATTAATCTATTTTTTTTCTACTATTAAATAAATAAAAACTATTTATTTATATAGTTCATATCTATTTCTTCTAATTTCTTCTATTATTCTAATTTTAATTAAATAAGCAAACTTAAATACTTTGTTTTATTTGATTATTATTATCATCAATTTCTCCTATTTTCTATTTTAAAATACATTATTCTACTTTAATTAATTAAATGAAGATTACATACTTTGTTTAAATTAATTAATCATTCCACATTTAATTTAATAAATAATCTACTATAGTTTATTTGTTTAAATTAATATCTCATTTCTCTCATATTTTGAATAAATTAAATAAAATATTTAAAATATTCTCAAATCCTCCACCTCATCAAATCTTAACAATAAAATTGAACTATTCAGTTTTATTAATATTTCAACAACCAACTCCCGTGCATTCATGGGAATGGCTGTGAAAGGTTGTCACAGGAAATCCTTTTTCTTCTCTCCTTCTCCTATCCTCCGGCTTGATGTTTTTATGGGGAGGGACAATCTCCATGGAAATCTCAAGAATCTCCATCTCTCACCACACAATTCCTCAGAGAAAATCCCAGCCTTTTATCTTGTGCCCCTTCACAAATGTGTGTCGTGAAATCTATAAATATAGGTTTCTGGCCATAGGAAAAGGATCCTAATCTGTGCAATCTTACTCTGCAGGTATTCCAGGCAATTACGCATTCAAGAAATCAGCAATTGGGATCAACCATCAAGCATTCATCAAGCATTTAACATTCACAGTTATGGCTGTCATTACAGTATTTTTTTTTTTATTTAATCATATAGGAATAGAAATAGTTTGAATTCTCATTCTCTAAGTGTCATTTCAACAATCTATTAGCTTACTTAAATCTGAGAGAAAAGTAGATTAGAGAGATCTTTAGAGTTAGAGAGCAATAGGACAGATTTCTAAAGATTCTTGGTTTAAATTAGCTTAAATCTTTTGAATCTTTGATGCAATGTCTTATTTAGAAGTGTAGATGCATATTTAATTTGTTTATCTCATTCATACACTCTCTTCTGCAAATCATTTAAAGATATGGTTGAGAATGAAATCAATATGAAAATCAAGTGCTTAAGGTTTGATAGAGGTGGAGAGTTCACATCTAATGAGTCTAACAATTTTTATGAAGAGCATGGAATAAAGAGGCATTTTTCAGCTCCTAGAACTCCTCAGTGAAATAGAGTTATGGAAAGAAAGAATAGTATAGTTCATGAAACAACAAGGGAAATGATGAAGGAATCAAATCTACCAGATGTCTATTAGAGAGAAGCTATTCAAACTGCAATATACATACTCAACAGAGTACAAGCAAGAGTAAATAGTTCAAAGACTTCCTATGAACTATGGTATGGAAGAACTCATACTATAAAATATTTTAGAATGTTTGGAAGAAAATGATATATCAAGAGAGATGAAGAAAACTTGGGAAAGTTTGATGCAACATCAGATGAAGGAATATTTCTTGGATATTCTACAAGAAGAAAGGCTTATTGATGCTAAAACAAGAGGCTACAGAAGATAGTTGCAAGTGAAAGTGTCAAAGTAGATGAAGAATCACATAAAAGCTCAGTACTGATAGAAGGATATGAACTTGATGAGTCCTCTTATAGAGAAGAAAAATAAGAAGAGAAAGAAAAGGAGATGTAGATTGAAGAGGACAAAGCTCTGGAAAGGATTCCTAAGAATCCTATGTATGTGTAGAAGAATCATTCTAAAGATCATATCATTGGTGATTAGAGCAGAGGTGTGTTGACAAGAAGGAAAACTACTATGACAGAAGAACAGGTAAATTTGTTGGTGCAAGAACACCAACTTGCATTCAAGCCTTCATGAGGCCTACTTTTACATAATTGATTAATGTGTGCTAGGGAGTCATTGAATAAGGTCTATCAATACCATTTTGATTTTTTTATATCATTTTATAGGTTTTTGCATTGGTGGTTTGGTCATAGGATCCTAGTTTACCTATTTGGTGTCAAATTGTCACATTTTGTGATATTTGCAAACAAGTTGCAAAATTGCATATGAAGGGTCAATTTCATATTATAAGCCTATGTTTGAGGTTTTAAGGTCATATTAGACCATATTCAATTTAATTTGAGTCCTAGGAGAGTTAATGTGTCAAAAAGTGCAAATCTTGTAAAATTACTAAAGTGCAAGAATGGGAAAAATGGAAGTTCAAGGGTCAAGTATGTGAAAAGTTAGTTTTAGTCGATTGGTTTGAGTTAGTTATGATTTGTAAGGAATAAATAAGCCTCTTTGGATTTGAGGAAAGTGAGGAGGAAGTGTTTTTGAAGATTTTTTATTGAATATCAAAAGAAGACCTCAATTTTTTGTTTTTTTTCTTCTGAGAAATCTAAAGTTGTAGAGATTTGTACAACCATATACATCTATACATTCAAGGAGAACTCATCTGATTTGATAGTACTATGATTCTAATGAATTTTAGTTTTTATTTCATTCAATTTAATGAAGAATTGATCAATATATTGAAAGTTTAGGGAAAACGGGTTAAAACCCTCTTCTAGGGTAGCAGTGGGCAATAAAAATTGTGGTTCTCTTGATTTATCTAATGGAATCTCCTAAAAAAATTTCAATAGAGAGTTTTGACTGTATTCTTTAATATTTAAAAGTTATAGAGAATGGAAAGGTGGTATTGGGTAGATTTCATGAAGCCCTAGGTCTACAATTTAGGGAAAATCTAGAAAATCACAGTGCACAATGGTGATTTGATGAGTCTGATCATGGAATATGAATCCTTCATTATTTGTATTGTTCTAAAAGGTTTTTAGGGTGAATGGGAGTCCTTTTCTTAAATTTGGTTTGAGGGATTGTTAGATTGGAGACCATTGTTCATGACTGTCCTATTGGGCAGAGTTGTCACAGTCATGTTTGGAGTTAAAAGTGCAGGTTCAATATGAGAGTTTGTTAAAATAACATGAAAAAAGGTTGGGTGAAGGTTCCTGATGGTTGTTCATACCCTTTTACACTTTTTTTTAGTATTAGAAAGGAGGGATGGACTTAGAAATGTAAAATTTTCAATAGTTGGGGTCTAAAGGCCTAGTTACTGAATTAGGACAGTTTACCTTTTGGAGAGTTCTCATGTTTGAGTTGTCAAAGTTTGGATTCATGTTTGAGATAGTTTTTTAATGTTTCCTAAGGTTTTTTGAGGAATTAAATTAATATTATAACAATGTTATGAGTTTTGGTGTCTTGAAACAAGGATTTTTGAATGTAATTTTCCTTGAAGGATGGGTGTATGAGTTGAAGCCCATTGTTGTGAAATATGTTCCTATTGAGTTGAATTGTGAATCCTCTTTCATTACATCAATTTGGTATCATAGCTATAAGGCTTTGGGAAAATAGAGTTTGAGTGTTGGTTTATTGTTGTGTGTAGGTTGAGAAGACAACCTAATTGCCTAGGTGAGGCAAAGTGAATAGGAAGCAAGGAGAGACTTGCTAGAGTAAAGAGAAGATGGATTTTTTGTAGGAAGAGGGTTCTCAAAGAAAGAAATAAGAAGAAAGAGAGATGAAGAAGGAAGTGAAGAAGGAAAAACAAATGGAGTTTGAAAAAGAGATAGTTGAGTTGAAGCAAGAGATGAGAAGATTTGATTGAGTTTCAAGAGTCCTAGTTGAGGATGGAGCAAGCAAAGGATGGAGCGGTTGCTTAGACAAGCACAAAGTTGGAAATTGAAAATCAAGAGAAGGGTCACATGGCCTATTGAGAAGATTAGGATGAAGATAAGACAAGAGGAGAAGATGAAGACTATATTGAAGGCAGAACAAAGCAAACAAGTTGTAACAATTATTTTTGATGATGAAGAGTTCAAGCAAGTGGAAAAAGAAGAGGATTTAGAGGTTGAAGGCCTTGAAGACATGAAGATAGTAAATGTAGAAGAAGATGATGGAGTGATTTCTAAATCTGCTAAAGAAGAGGACAAAGGTGGATTGGATTTGTTATTGGGGTATGAGAATTAAATGTTTACTTCATTATTTCATAAGAAGATTAATGGCTTATTCAATTTTCTCCACATAGAATCTTATGTTCATGAAGAGGCAGCAGATATAGAGACATTATGGTTGCAGGAAAATCAAGGTGTATGGATTGTGGATGAGTTTGAACATGTACATGATGGGAAGATGGAAAGAGGATACCTTCTTCTTGTTGTGTTTGTAATTTCAAGGAAGAAAAAACCATGGGTTAAGATGAAGATACAATTTTTTTGTGATTGGAGGTGATAGTGAAGATTCATTTCTTATTGAAGGTCCTTTACTCTTTGCTCCCTCAAGGGACTTGAGTTTTTTCATCAAGGGGAGAATGGTGCAAGAGCACCAGTTTGCATTCAAGCCTCCATGAGGCCTACTTGTACATAATTTATTAAGGAGTGTTAGGGGGTCATTGAATAAGGTCTCTCAAGACCATTTTGATGTGTTTATATCATTTTATAGGTGTCTGCAATGGTGGTTTGGTCAGAGGATCCTAGTTTACCTATTTGGTGTCAAATTGTCAAATTTTGTCATATTTGCAAAAAAAGTTGCAAAATTGCATATTAAGGTCCAATTTTATATGATAAGCCTATTTTTGAGTTTTTAAGGTCATATTAGACCATATTCAATGTAATTTGAGTCCTGGGAGAGTTAATGTGTCAAAAAGTGCAAATCTTGTAAAATTGCTAAAGTGTAAGAAATGGCAAAATGGAAGTTCAAGAGTCAAGTAGGAGAAAAGTTAGTTTTGGTCAATTTATTTGAGTTGGTTATGATTTTAAGGAATAAATAAGCCTCGTTTGCTTCAAAGAAAGTGAGGAGGAAGTGTATTTGAATATTTTTTATTGAATATCAAAAGAAGACCTTCATTTTCTTTTTTGAGAAATATGAAGTTGCAGAGATTTGTATAGCCATATACATATATATATTCAAGGGGAAGTCATATTATTTGATATTAATATTTTTCTATTGCATTTTAGTTTCTATTTCATTCAATTTCATGAAGAATTGATCAAGATATCACAAGTTTAGTGAAAATGGGTTAAAACCCTCTTCTAGGGTAGCAGTGGGCAATAAAAAATGTGTTTCTCTTGATTTATCTAATTGAATCTCCTAAAATTTGGTCAGTAGAGAGTTTTTAATGTATTCTTTAAGATTCCAAAGTTATAGAGTGTGGAAAGGTGGTTTTCGGAAGATTTCATGAAGCCCTAGGTCTACAATTTAGGGAAAATTTGGAAAATCACAATGCATAGTGGTGATTTGATGAGTTTGATCATGGAATATGAATCCTTCATGAGTTGTATTGTTATAAAAGGTTGTTAGGGTGAATTTGATTCCTTCTCTTTAATTTTTTTGGGGGATTGTTATATTGGAGGCCATTTTTCATGACTATCTTGTTGGATAGAGTTGTCACGGTCATGTTTGGAGTTAAAAGTACAGTTTCAATATGAGAGTTTGTTAAAATAACATGAACAAAGGTTGGGTGAAGGTTCTTGATGGTTGTGCAGACCCTTTTACACTTTTTTGTAGTATTAGGAAGGAGGTATGGACTTAGAAATGTGTTTTTTTCTATAGTTGGGGTCTAAAGGCCTAGTTACTAAATTAGGACAGTCTACCTTTTGGAGAGTTCTCATGTTTGAGTTGTCAAAGTTTGGATTGGGGTTTTATTTTTTTCAATGTTGCCTAAGGTGTTTTGAGGAATCAAAAGAAGATTATAGCCATGTTCTCAGCTTTGGTTTCTTCAAACAAGCATTTGTGAATGTAATTTTCCTTGAAGGATGGGTGTAAGAGTTGAAGCCCATTGTTGTGAAATATGTTCCTATTGAGTTGAATTGTGAATCCTCTATCATTATATCATTTGTGTCTACTTTCTAACATACAACCTAAGGCATTGATTGTGGAATGTTAAGATGATAATTGTACCAAATCTATGGAAGAAGAATTGGACTTGGGAATTAGTCCCAAGACTAACAAACAAGAATTTAATGGGAACTAAATGGGTATTATGAAACAAACTAAATGAGAATGTCTAGAAGTTGTTAGAAATAAGGCTAGACTTGTGTGTAAGGGCTACTCACAACTAGAAGGAATAGATTCTGAGGATAAATTTTCTCTGGTGCTAAGAATTTATGCCATTAGGATTTTTTTGTCCTTTGTAGCACATAAGGACTTCAAGGTTTATTAGATGGATGTGAAGTCTACATTCTTGAATGGTGAGTTGGAAGAAGTGTATACATTGAACAACCAAAAGGATTTCAGTTATCAAATAATCCTAATATGGTTTTCAGATTGAAGAAGGAATTTTATGGACTCAAGGAAGCTCTTGGAGTTTGGTATGCAAGATTGGATAGGTAATTTTTGTAGCAGAGATTCAATAAAAGTACCACATATAGCAATATTTACTTTAAAATTGAGAAGGATCAAATATTGATTGTGGTTGTGTATGTCAATGATATAATTTTTGGAGGAAATGAGGAAATTTGCAAGAAGTTCTCAAGAGAGATGTAGAATGAATTTGAGATGTCAATGATTGGGGAGATGAATTTCTTCCTTCTACAAATCAATAAAAAAAAAAGGAATATTCATTTCACATTCAAAGTATGTCAAGGAAATGTTGAAGAAGTTTGGAATGGAAAAGTTGAAACCGGTATGCAAACCTATGGTTACTAGTTGCAAGTTGAGAAAGAATAATGAATATCCTAAGAAAAATAAAAGCAAGATCAATGATTGGTGCTATATCTAATTGCTACTGGATCAGATGTCATGCATGCAATTTATCTTGTGGCAAAATTTCAAGAAGATCTTGGAGAATCATGTATGGAAGTACTAAAGAGGATATTCAGATATTTGCAATGCATTCCAGATTGTGGTCTATGGTATCTAAAGGATGGCGATTTCTCTTTAAGTGCCTATACTAATGAAAATTGGGTAGGTTGTGTGGATGATAGAAGAAGTACAAGTGGAGGTGCTTTATTTCTTGGAATCATATTGGTTTCTTGGCTAAGGAAAAAAAAGGATTCAGTATGTTTATCTACTACAGATGTAGAGTATATTGTTGCAACATCTTGTTACACATTGGTGTTGTGGATGAAGAAAACATTAAAGGATATTGGAATATCATATAATAAAACTATTTCTATCTTGTGTGATAATACAAGTGCTATCAATATATCAAAGAATTTGCTGATGCATTCAAGAATAAAGCATATCTCAATTTGGTATCACTTTATAAGGGAGAAGGTTGCAGAAAAATAAGTAAAGCTAGAGTATGTACCTACAAAGGATCAAGTTGCAGATATTTTTACAAAGGCTCTTCCTAAAGATAATTTTGAGTATCTCTAATAGAAATTAGGGATTATTTCCCCTCCTTTTAATTAGATGCATAAGTGTGTGCATCTGTCTAGGAAGAATTTCAAGATACATTCTTAGTCCTAAACTAATGTTGAAGGATACCTCTTAAGGGGAGTAGGTAGTAGTGACCTTGATTGGTGCAGTCAAATGGAGCATATTGTGTGCTCCTAAGGGGAAGTGTGTAGAAAAGTGAGTGCAGTGGAGAGATCAGTTGCCTATAGGTATTTCCATTTGGGGTGTTGAAAAAGGGGGAGAACAAAAGTTGGTGATGTATGAAAATGTCAAAGGGGGAGAACAAAAAAGAAAAATTCTATATAGGTAATGTGTGAGAAGTGTTGTTGCTTCCTTTTTCCATTGATGTAAAAGGGGGAGAGTGTTGTTTGAAAAATAAAAGAAATAGAGGGAGAGCTCATGAAAAAGTGTGTTTTGGAAAAGTGAAGAATGATAATATGAAGAGTGAGAGATGCCCAAGTTAGGGTGAGTACTGCTTGTTGTAGAGTTACTGTTGGTATTCTATTTTTGTTGATGGATTTTTAGAATAGGTGTTTCCATCAATGGCAAAGGGGGAGATTGTTGGAATATTTTTGGTGTTCATTGATGTCAACCCATAGCATTGGAGTTATTAGAAGCTTTAAGTTGTTAGTGTTGTCAACACAATTTTGTTGGTGTTGTCATTGTGGCCAACTTGTAGTATAGTTAAGGAGATTGTTGGATCCTACTTGTGTTGATGATATTGTTGGTAATATGGATGTGTTGTGGTTAAGAAGAAGTTTTGTAGATGTTGTAGTTATTTGAAAAGGTTTTGGTAGTGGTGCAATTGTAGTTGGTTCACTTGGTCTCCAAGTACTTTTGATAAAAAATGAATTAAAGAGATTACAGTGTGATAGAGTGGTGTTTAGTGTTGTACTCTATATTTATTCATGGTTGAAGTTATGCTTGTGTTGTTTGCATGTGATGATTAAATGTATTTAGATGTGTTATTTCTAGAGTTGTTGGTTTTGGATAGTACAACATTGAAAGTTTTGTTCACAAGTGTGTGTGTGCTTGTGAAGAAGGTTTTCAAGGAGAAATATGATTGCTCCACATTTCTCTGCATTTAGGTTCTTGTTTTGTGGATTTGGGGATGTTCTTATAATTTATATATCTACCTTCCCTTTATGTGGATTTGGATACATGCTTATAATTTTTGTATCTACCTTCCCTTGAGGTTTCAAGTGCTGAGGTGTTTGGTGAAGTTGGTTAGTGAGTTGGATGTTTGTGCGAGTGTGTTTGGTTGCACAAAATGATGGTGTTCTCAATTTCAAATGGTTGTGGAAGAGTTGTAGAATATTTTGATGATGCTATAATATTATAAGGTGTTGTGTGGATGTTTTGAAGTGTTGTTGTGTGGTCTATTGGACCTAGAGAACAATGTATGTGGTTGCTTCTAGTGTTAGTTCATGTTTGGACGACCTAGCATGCTAGCACTATTTGTGGAGGTACCTCAAGGATTGTGAATGTGTTGAGTAGCATGGTGATATATATTTGGGTCCTAGTTAACCCTTGGTGTGGTCATCCTTCAATTCTTTCCATTGTAGAAGTGTTTGGTATTGACCTATTTTGTAATTACATGTTTGAAGTGCATAGCTGGCCTTGGTTAATGTTTTCAAGGTTGTGGATGGTATAAGCACAAGGTTGAGTGTTAGAGAATGGTGTGTAGTGTGTTGTGAAAAATGTGATCAAGAGTTATGATATGAGTGTGAGCCTTGATCACTAAGGCTACATGAAGCAGTGAGTAGAAGGTGTTTACATTTTCAATGTACCTGAAGTTACTAAAGGTAGTGAGCTAAAGGTTGTGGATGGTGAATATTTGTGGTGGATCTTCTTCTTTCACTAAGATGGATTTATCTTTGTAATAGTTCCTTTCTTTCTTATTTCTAATATGACAGTGATCCATTGGTAGTGAGCCCTTCTTTCTTTTGGGAAGTGATCCCTTTGACAGTGAGCCTATTAGTATTTAGTGTTGCAATTCATTTATATAGTGAGCTAATCCTCACCGTGGTTTTTTCTTCTTGGGTTTTCCATGTAAATATGGTGTTTTTATGTGTTTGGATGTGTTTGCATTACTATTTAATGTGTTTACATTCTACTAATGCATGATAAGGGTTTGAAAATATATTGAGGGTTTGAATATTTTGATGTACAACTAATTCACCCCCACTCTCATTTTTCATGTGCATCTAACACCAAGGACTTGGAAATTAGTTATCACCAAGGAATGGTGATAACTCCTTGAGAGTAGGAGTTAACAAAATTTGAAGTTATCTTATCATTATAACCTCACATAGCTTGGAAAAAGGGCTTGAATCCATATCTTTCAAAGAGCTCCAAAAAATTTTGTATTTTATTTAAGTGCATCATAGGAGACTAGTTTCTTGTGGAGTCTCAGACTATCCATATTAGCATACAAAAACACCCACCCAAAGTAGAGAAGAGCTAATGAATCTAAAGAAAGGAACTAGAAAATAAAAATAAAAAACCTTTAAAACTTTGAAGTTGCTAATATTATTGTTGAAGTTCAAATGACAACAAAATTGTAAGAAATATTAATCCTTCTGATAGAATCTCTCATGGGAATCATACTTAGGCTATCATAAATCCTATCCTCCATCATATTATGGCATAAAATCATAATTGTATCACTAATGTTAGTGAGGTGTAGAAGGCCCTCCAAACAAGAAATAAGAGGGATCCACATGAGTGGGATGTAGATATCCATACTAAACTTATATATTTGTTGCCTAATGTACTTGATATTAAAGGAAACAACTAACACCCTCAGCCCTAAGATCAATGATTTACCTGCAATCAATACAATAATTACAAGAAAATTTAGTGACACTTTGAGTGATATAATCCCTTGTGAGAACCTTAGGGATTGTGGACAATGGAAATTGAGTGCACAACTTCCTTTATCCACACTAGAAAGGGGAATGAAGGAAGAGGAATCTAATTTCACAATGTTCACACTCAAGAACAAACCCTTGAGATTCCAATGTAAAGGAGATTGAAATATGTGAAAGGGGAATGTTCTTAAGGCTGGAAATTGATAAAAGAGATTGACTATTAATGCAAAACTAAGAAATTGCCAAGTGTTGAAAACATGTTGTGATATGCAGAAAGATAGATTGAATGCAATAAAAAAAAAGATAGAGAAGCCAAAAAAAAAGAGTGCACTTGGAAACTAAAAGAGGCCAGAGTAAAGAATAGAAATGTCTTTGAAATTCTAAAAAATCTAATTTTCTGATCAACTTAGACTCATACCCCAAGATGGGCGACTTAGTCCCAAATGAGGGTTTCTGCCTAGAAAGCAATTTTATAGAAATGGGTATTGGAATATAAAAAATGGTTTGGAAATACCTTCAATGAGACTCATATTCCACTAATGGCATATCAGTCCATTTTTTCTTTTCTAAAAATTGAAATCACATATTTTTACTCCAACACCTGCACTTTGTTCCCAAACTGAAACCTAAATCTAGCTTTATGAAAATACCTGCAAAACATAATATAATTTGGTTTCTAATGGGGGGTTTTCCTTGGTCAAACCCATAGTTTGGTATTTAAACCTTGAAATAGATAATGAAATATGCAAAAAAACCCTAGCCCGAAGTGTGTCTAAAACTAGGAAATCTGAAGCAAGATGCAACCCTATTCTAATGTGCATGAATAAGATGCATAAATGAAACTTGAATGATGTAAGACTTCACCCTAAGAGATCCTATATCATTTTAAATGAATCTAAATGAAATGAAAACCTTCCTTAGGCTGAAAATAGAGAGATAATGGAAGATGGAATCACTTAGAAAACAAGTCCTTAGGCTTAGCTTGATGGCTAGTTGCACCTCCCCAACCTAGAATTCTTCACGATTCTCCATAGGAATCCATGATCAAGCCTAGAAAATGAAAGATCTTGAACAACAAGTGAGCTTGAAGACCTACAAAAAATCCTTTGAATTCTGCCATAAAGCTTCAACTTTGTTGTAGATTAGCTTGTGAATCTTCTTGTGAATGATATTCAACACTTGACTCTTGAATTTTTTTGTTTAAAATGGATAGATGTCATGAAAAATGGCCTAAAAACTTATATTTATAGGCATCAAGACCTAATTTATCATTATTTAGAACTTAAAGGCTGACATCCATCAAAAATTTGAATTAGGTCGGTGAAGTTCCCGCTCAAAATTGAAAAATACCCAAAAAGGAACCCATTCACCACTCTGGGAAAATGGGTCCCACTAGAGGGACTCATTCATCCAAGGTGGAAAATGGGTCCCACTTAAGGTTTTTGAGGTGGATTTTCTAAATTAAGTTCCATTTTTTAGGATTTATACATGATTTTAAAGTGGAATGAGCCTCAAGGTCCAAAATAATGGGTCCTAGGGGCCTATAAATGTTGATTTAAAGGATAATTAATGCAAGGGTTCCTAAGATAGGTCCAAATTAGACCAAGGATTGTACTATCTCCAAGAAGGGAGTACAATTTTAGTGTCCAAATTTAGCCCCCACTTTAGCGCCCATATGACTATGCGTGCATATGCAAGCTAAAAGACTCTAAACAATATCTAGGTGGTAAACGACTTAGCTTTCTTAGAGACCTAGCCCCTACACTTTCAGTAGAGAACATAGAGCACTTGCAAGCTGTTGGGATATATTGGGTGTACCTCATGCCCCCCATGAGGTACCATGATGCAATGTTATGGCTCTTACCGAGCTTTGGGATTTAGACACTTGTATATTCCACCTTCCTACTGGTGAGATGGTGATCACTCTAGAGGACATCCACCACATTATCCAAGTTCCTATTCAGGGATATTGGGTATGCTTTCAGAGAGATTGTACATTTTATGAGTAGAAGGTTGACATTTAGTATTTCCTAGATGGGCTAGTGCACAATGAGCAAGTGAAGGCACAGATCAATCTTTCGATGTTGTTATATTCGTGAGCCCCGGTGTTGAGAATTTTTTTTATGATGCACACAATTGCACTAGTACTCATCCCAGATGGGTGTACAACACACCTAGAGGGAAAAATAGTACACTTGATATGAGGGATGGTAGAGCATAGGACAGTATTAGGGGCGTTGTATCCTAGCACACCTATACTATGATCTTGGGTGGTTTTTTTTTAAGAGGTGGACAACATGGTACATTGTACGCTTCTATATGTTTGGTGCCTTGAGCATATCACATGTACTAGAGCTACCAGATTCCCATGTTCGAGATTTACACTTTTGGAGAGTGATATTTGACCAACTGGAGGAGGACGAGATCTTGTGGAGATCCTATCAACTTACACTTCAATGGCTAGATCCCATGAGGCAGTTGAGGAGATTATAGCTAGAAATTTTTTTGGTTGGCCACCATGACGACATAGTATGTCCCTTTTACTATGATTGGGTCATGCATTAGTTTAGGTAGATCCAAACACCACCTAGGGAACGAACCTTTTTCAAGAGATCAGTGCGGAGTGCTCGAAGACCAAGTGATACAATATAGTTCACTGTAGACAATGTTTTCGAGAGTGACTCTAAGTACTCAGATCATGATGACCCTCCAATCTCCAACATGGATAACGTTCGTGCCACAGATGGTTATGAGGAGTGGTGGAAAACATCACAACTAGCTCCTATATTTATGATTGATGAACCTTTACGAGATGTAGGACCATTGCTAGATGAGGGAGATGAGGTAGAGGACAGGGCCGAGGAGACATGGTACAGGGTTGCAGACATATTTACAGATATCATATATGAGGAGTATGATGAGGATACAGATATAGAATATGATGGCTAGGATGATGGGGAGGAGGATGAGGATGACGAGGACTAGGAGGAGGAAAAGGAGGAGGATTCACTCATGAGTGAGGGTGATGAGGTAGCAACTGAGGATTGATATGAATGGGGAGAGTCCTCGCCCATTCATATGACTAGATCATGAGTAGCAGCCATAGCAGGAATTAGTACCCATGGTCATGGAGAAGCTAGCACATCTTACATGCCCCCTACATAGAATGAGGTTGATGTTTCTTAGCCTACCAGAGATATAGGTGATGATGTTTTATTTATGTATGTATGTTGTGCTTATGCTGATGCTTTATATATATCATGATGCGTACTAATTATGTATTGTTTCTACCTTGCAGGAGCTACAAGAAACTAGTGAGATCTCTATTGACAAGAAGATGTAGAGATAGTTCCAGCATCGATTGACGAGGAGGTGATAAACTAAGAATATGTGCCTCCACCTATTGTGGAGCAAAACCTAGAGTCACTTAGGAAATTTGCGAGACTACAGGTAGCATATGAGAGTTTGAAGAGGCTAGTCTACCGAGCCCATGCTATATCAGAGGGACTATCATCCTGAAACTGAGCAAATTTTGATAGGCTAGAGTCAAAGGTAGCCAATCTACAGGTGGAGAGAGATCAGATAGCAGGACCACATTGGGAGGCCCTAGGATAGATACGATGTTTAGAGTTTTCTCTCAAAATCAGTGGGTCACAATCACAATCACATACCATCATCTCCCGATGTACCAATACTAGAGCAACACGAGTACCAAATCCAGTGGGATCTAGTAGCGACAGACCTCAGTGATGTATATATGGATGACATGTACATAAAAAATTATATATATATATATATATATATGAGCATGTGATGTTTTATTATTTGTCTTTATCTATGGAATGTTAAATGGCAATGTGATTAATTAAATTACTTAATTAATGTCTCCATGATTTAACATATCTTATTTGGTCTAATTAAAACTTATTACAGTTTTGCTTAGATACAATATTGTAAAGTTTGTTATGCTAAATTAAATGCACCAATGATCTAACTAAAGAACATTAAATGAATATAAGGATCTGATCTAACATAACATAGAGGATGAATTTGAATAGTATGACACCTAAAGTAATTATAAAAATAAATTAAATAATCACTTTAGTGCTCAAGACACACACATAACTAGTTGTCAAGAACGAAGAAATGTGAAAGAATATAGGATATAATCTGATAGCTCTATCAACACTGCTTTATCATTCATAATATTCAAAGGGGTTATACATAGTACCGGTGTAGATGTGTGGAATTTCTAGGTTCTTTAAGAGGTGTTCCATCTAGTTCTATTAATACATATGCACTTGACCCAAATTTTTTGTCAATTATATATGGTCCTAAACAATCAGAACTAAATTTTTGTCTTCCATTTGGATTAGCATTGATGTTACTTTGATTTTCAGATAGGACTAAATCACCTTTATTGAATGTGCGAGAGACATGTTCATTGAGATTGTAATATAATTGTTTCCTTTTTCCATAAGCCTGAAGATGTTCAAGAGTGTTGATGCATTGTTCATCAAGCATTTCAAGCTGATGTAATCTTTTCTCTTTGTAGTTTCTATAGTCAATAAGTCCTTGAAGAGAGATTCTTAATGTAGGAATCTCTAACTCCAAGGGAATTATTGCCTCACTACCATATACAAGATTATAAGTGTAGTCCCTGTAGAGGATTTAATACTAGTGTGATAAGCCCATAGCACATAGTGTAATTGTGTATGCCAATTTTTATGATGTTTGTTAACAGTTTTCTTTAGGATTTGTTTGATAACCTTATTAGTTGATTGATCATGAGCGTTAGATTGTGGGTAATAGGGTGTCAAAAAGGGATGTTATATGTTGAATGTTTCTAAGAATTTCTTCACATTGTTATTCTTAAATGGTGTACCATTATCAGAGACTAACATGGAAGGAAGGCCAAAGCGAGCAATAATGTGTTCCAATATGAAATGACATATTACCTCAACTATTGTGGATCAAAGGGAAATGGCCTCTACCCATTTTGTAAAGTAATTGGTTGGAGTGATGATAAATGTATGTCCAATAGAATAAGGAGGTGATATCCTTCCTATAATATCTAATCTCGAAATTGCAAAGGGCCATATCAGAACTTGAGCATGAAGTTCACAAGTAGGAGTATGGGTTAGGTTGCTATGCTCTTGACATTTGTGACATTTTACAATGTAATCAAAGAAGTCTTGTTCCATATTTCTCCAATAGTATCCAATGCGGATGAGTTTTTGAACCAATGTTTTTCCTCCAAAATGATCACCACAAGCACTTGCATGGGCTTGTTTAATGGCTATGGGTATCTCAGATTTTTTAGGCATCTAAGTAAGAGGCCATGGAATGATCTCTAATACAACTCATCAGTGAGAATGATATACTTAGATGTAAGCTTGTACAAATGGGCTTGGATGTTCTTGGTTGTCGACTCAAGAAAGGTACCATTTTTCAAACAATTAAATATCACATCGTACCATTCACTCGAGTCTTCATTAGTGGTTGTTAACACATCTTCCAATTTATCATCAATTGAAGGTTTCATGATGGGATGAAAAGTGAATGTGAAATATTTTGAAGGATCTTGAGGTGATATAAGAGAATTTGTACTCACCATTACATCTGCATGTCGATTATCCTTTCATGGGATGTTATCAATGGTGAATGATTCAATATTTTCCAACAAGGAAATTGTGAGATCCTTATATTTTGATAATTTATCATGTTTTGCTTGATATGTTCCATTTATTTGTTTGATTACTAATTGTGAATCACCAAATATTTTAATATCTTTGACACCCATGATTAGAGAAGCACACAATCCAACAATTAATGCCTCATATTTAGCTGTGTTATTTGTACATAGGAAATTTAATCGATATGACAAGGGAATAGGATTTCCCACAAGCAAGATTAGTATAACCCCAGCACCAGAGCCAGTTCTACACTTAGATCCATCAAAATATAACTCCCATGTATTAGGTTCAATGGCCAACACATTATCATCAAGAAAAGAGGGGGTGCTAGGTAATGCCAAAGGAGAAGGAGCATCAACTAAGTGGTCAGTCAAGGCTTGACCTTTGATTTCTTTTTGTGAAACAAACTTAAGGTCAAACTCAGTCAACAACATCACCCATTTAGCTAGGTGTCTTGATAAGTCTATTTTATTAAAAAGATGTTTGAGAGGATCAAATTTTGTCATAACTTGTATTTCTACATTTAGTAAATAGTATCACAACTTACTAGTAGAAAATACAAGAGCCAATTTTTTTTTTTGATTGGTGTGGAGCGCTTTTCATAATCTATTAGAGTTCGACTAATGTAATAAATAGGATGTTCTTTATCACTTTTGTCTTGCTAAGACAACAATGCTACAAGAGCATGGGTTGATGCGGCTATATAAAGGATGAATGGTTTGCTTGGAATAGCGGGTTGTAGAATAGGGAGAGTTGCAAGGTATTCCTTCAAACTCTCAAAGGCCTATTTACAATCCTCATTCCAATCAAAATGCACATCCTTTTTAAGGATATGTGTGAAAGGTAATGCTCAATCGCCTAAAGATGCCACAAAACAACGGATGACTTGAATTCTTCCTTGTAACATACACAATTGAGAAATTTTTCTAGGAGGTGGAATTTTAATTATAGCATCAATTTTATTTGTGTCAACATCAATGCCTCTATGAGATATGATAAACCCTAAAAAATTTCCACTATCTACTCCAAAGACACACTTTTTTGGATTTAGTCATATGTTGTATTTGTGCATCCATTCAAATAATTTTTGAAGGACATTCACATTGTCTTGTTTCATTAATGATTTTTCTAAGATGTCATCAACATAATCTTCCAAGATTTTATGTATGTAATCATGAAATATCAATGTCATGGCTCATTGATAGGTTGCACCTACATTATTTAATCCAAAAGGCATCATAACCCTACAAAATGTCCCCCAAATAGTTGTAAATGTTGTCTTATATTGATCTTGTGGGTTGATGAAGATTTGATTATATCTAGAAAATCCATCCATGAATGACAACAAAGCATGTAAAACAATTGAATCAACTATCATGTCGATATTAGGAATCTTTTAAAGAGGATTTACTCAAGTCATGAAAATCCATACACATCCTAATATGATTGTCAAGTTTTGCAACTGCGACAATGTTTGAGATCCAAGGAGAATAATCAATAGGGAAAATGAAACCTATGTAAAGGAGATTTTCAAGTTCTCCTTTAACAAGAAAGGCTATTTTAGGATTCATTTTTCATATCTTTTGTCGAATAGGATTAGAATTTTCAATAAGGACAATATTATGTGTTACAATCTTTAGGTTTATTCCTGGAATATCTAAGTATTTCCAAGCAAAAATTTCAGGAAAGTCATAGACCAAGATTGTATTGTCTTCTTGTTCTTCATCATTGAGGCACTTCCCTATCTTAATGAATTTTTCTTTATCATCTATGTCCATTGGTATATCAATTGTATCTCCCAAGGGAAGAACATTTGTCTTAGGAAATTCAGGGTCATGCTGGTCCATTCCTATGTCTTTCTCATTACTTTCGCCTACCACATCTCTTTGTTTGGTACCGATCATAGCACATGTAACATTTTTCTTTAGAGGAGTAAGAAATGATTCATCATAAACTCCTAACATTTGTTTCAAAGCTTCATCACTTTCAAAATAATCCCATGATGGTGGGGAAGTCAGGTCAAGTAATTTAGGATGTTTTATAGTAAGATTGGTTTGTGGCTTGCACCTGATAGTGTTGATGTTTAATGATGGTTTCTTGTTTGATTTTATTATCTTAGAAAAAGAATACCATAAACCAGTCTTTGTCTCTTGCGTGTTAGGTTCTATAGGAACACGAATTCCTTTTTCGTTCTTTCCACATCCTTTACCACTGTATCTCATCAAAATAAGTTGTGTAACTTGTAGCATCTTCCAAAGGAGATGAGGTGAATAATTGTGAAGGTTCTTCCAAATTATAAGAGGACATAACCAATGGTTGTTATTGTTTAAATGCATCCTCCTTTCTTATGATTATATACTTTCCCATAAAGGAAGGTGTGAATTCTAAGGAACCCCAATCATCACTGAATAATTTGGACACTATTTCTTTTTCGTGTTTGTCAACTTCTAGAGGTTCTATGTGGGATGTTGGAATTAACATATTCAGAAGGCTTGTTGTTCCTTTTTCAAGTTGTAAGCAACTTTTAGGCTTGGAATCTATTTCAACTTGGTAAACCTTGTTGTTATAGATGTATTTCATGATACAATAAAGTGTGGAAGGCACTGCATGCATCTCATGAATCCAAGGTCTTCCCATAAGAAGATTGTATGAAAGGTCATGAGGCATAACATAAATAGGAGCTTGTAGGATAGCCTTTCCAACTGTAATAGGTAAGGTAATTGCATTGAGAAATTTCTTGCTAACATTGTCAAATCCTCTTATTGATAAGGACTCAGACTCAATTTTGGATTTGTATACACATAATCTATCTACGAGTTTCGCACTACACACATTAAGGGCTAAGACATTATCAACAAGGGTCCTTTTGATACCTATTCGATTGAATTGGGATATGATCATAAAGGAATCATTTTTCTTTCTCAATTCCAATGGAGGGAGCTCATGTTGATGAAAGGTAATGTCTATATTAATTGTATTCATTTTTTTTATTATAGGAGCCACATCATTTACATTCATACTAGGAGGAACCACTATTTTTTGCAATGTTGTTTGGAGCATAGTATGATAGTTTAGTGAATTCTAAATTAGATCCCAAAGGGATATTTTTGTAGGAGTATTCTTACATTGTTCAACAAGATCGTACTCCTTCCCACTATGTGGAGGAGAATGAGAAGCACTAGGAAATATGGGATTGAGAAAAGTTAAGGGTGTTGGGGGTGGGTTGTTGTGGTTGTAGATTATTTCTAGTGTTATATGTATGAGCAACAACATCATGCTTAGGTGGATAAAGGGTAAACTCAGGTTTAGGTGGAGGTTGAGACTTATGTGAAGGTGGATAAAGGATGAGTTGAGGTTGAATTACATTGATGTCTTTTGTTTTAGGTTTCTCACAACAATCCTTAGTGGATGGATTTTCTGAGATGAATTCCTGAAGGGCTTCATCTAACATGTCAAAGTCATCATAAGAGGAAGCCCTGCAGAGCTTCATCTAACGTATCTAATTCTTCACTACTAAAAGGCTTGGATGATATAGTTTTTCTAAATTGAATCATTGTTTTTCATTTGATGTGTTTAGTATTTTTTTCATTTTCTGATGAATTTGATCTAAGTGAATTAGGAACTAATGCTGAAAAATGAACATTGTAAAAATCTAATGCTATTCATTATTTCCATGAAATTAAATGATACTAATTCTAATTATTTCAATGTAATAGAAGATAATTGAGCTGAAACAGAAAAGTAACTGAGACAAATAGAAGCTTAAAAATTGGAAACAAGATTCTAAAAATAGTAAAGCATAATGTGCACTAGGACTGATTTTCCTAGGATGGCGAATGAGTCCCAGTAGAGGAATTTTTGAAATTTTTCTGAGTTTTTTGGTTGATTCTTATGTGTTCTATATTGTACAATGCATATCTAAAGTGAAAATGTAGAATTTGACTGTTGTGCAATGAAATGAAGTGCAATAATGCAAGCAAAATGAGTTTTTCACTAATGCAAAAGTTGAAACCCTAGAATAAAATTTAAGCAATGCAATGCAAGCTAATTCTAGGATGTAAATTTTCTCCAAATCCGAAATATGATGGTTCTAAAGTTGGGTTCACCAAAATATGGACAATGGAAATGGAGTGCACAACTTCCTTTATCCACACTAGAAATGGGAATGAAGGAAGAGGAATCTGATTTCACAATGTTCACACTCAAGAACAAAACCTTGAGATTCCAATGCAAAGGAGATTGAAATCTATCAAAGGGGAATTTACTTAAGGATGTAAATTTATAAAAGAGATTGACTATTAATGCAAAACTAAGAAAATGCCAAGTGTTTGAAAATGCATTGTGATATGCGAAAAGATAGATTGAATGCAATATACAACAAGATAGAGAAGCCAAATAGAAAGAGTGCTATTGGAAACTAGTAGAGGCTAGAGTAAAGATGGGAAATGTCTCAGAAATTCTAAAAAAATATATTTTATGACCAATTGGGACTCATACGCCAAGTTGGGAGACTTAGTCCCAGATAAGGGTTTCTAACTAGAAAGTAGTTTCAGAGAAATGGGTACTGGAATTTGCAAACTAATCTGGAAAATACATTTAGTGGGACTCATATGCCACTAATGGCATATCAATCCTTTTAAGCTTTTCTGAAAATTGAAATCACAGATTTGTACTCCAACACTTGCACTTTGTTCCCAGACTGAAACCCAAATTCGGCTCTGCAAAAATACTTGCAAAATAGAATATAATTTGATTTCTAATGGGGGGTTTACCTTGGTCAAACCCATAGTTTTTTATTTAAACCTTGAAAGAGATAATGAAATATGTAGAAAAACCCTAGCCCTAAGTGTGTCTAAGACTAGGAAATCTGAAGCAAGATGCAACCCTATTCTAATGTGCAAAAATAAGATGCATAAATGAAACTTGAATGATACAAGACTTCACCCTAAGAGATCCTACATCATTTTAAATGAATATAAATGACATACAAACCTTCCTTTGGATGAGAATAGAGAGTTAATGGAAGATGGAATCACTTAGAAAAAAATTCCTTAGGATTGGCTTGATGGCTAGTTGCACCTCCCCAACCTAGAATTCTTCATGATTCTCCATAGGCATCCATGATCAACCCTAGACAATGGAAGATCTTAAAAAAAAATTCAGCTTGAAGACCTACAAAAAACCCTTTGAATGCTGCCCTAAAGCTTCAACTTTGTTGTAGATAAACTTGTGAATATTATTGTGAAATATATTCAACACTTGACTCTTGAATTTGTTTTGTTAAAATGGCTAGATGTAATGAAAAATGACCTAAAAACTTATATTTATAGGTATCAAGACCTAATTGATAATTAGTTAGACCTCAAAGGCTGACATCCATCAAAAATTTGAATTAGGTCGTTGAAGTTCTCGCTCAAAATTGAAAAATCCCCCAAAAGGGACTCATTCGCCACTTTGTGAAAATGAGTCCCACCATAGGGGACTTATTCGCCCAAGGTGGTGAATGGGTCCCACTTAAATTTTTTGAGATGGTTTTTCTAATTGAAGTGCCATTTGTTGGGATTTATATGATTTTTAAGTGGAATGAGCCTTTAGTTCCAAAATAATGGGTCCTAGGGGCCTATAAATGTTGATTTAAAGGATAATTAATGCATGGGTGCCCAAGATAGGTCCAAATTATACCAAGGATTATAATATCTCCAAGAAGGGAGTACGATTTTAGGGTCCACAAGGATATAATTATTATAATCCATATAGATATCATTCGTTGAAGAAGTGGAAAGAATAATCCACATGATAGTCCTTAGAACATCTAAGTTGAATCTTTCCAACACATGTAAAACATCCACCATGCCAACTCTACCAATCTTAAGTTGAGTAGTCATACCAATAAAAGTGAGTAAAAGTCAAGTCTATCTCAAGAAAGAATGTGTTGAAGAGTTCCTAGAATATTTAAATTAAAATTCCAATCATTCCATTTGACACATTGTAGGCCCAAGTTATAAACCAAGTCTGCAACACCAAATTTGTGCTCCTTGAATATATGGAAAATTTTAAATTGATGAAGGCCACCAAGGTCCCTTCTATAGTGTTCAATAATTCTTTGTATCTTCCAAGGAGATGGCTTATCATTCTAGAGGAGATTCACAATGAGTGGTAATCACCTTCGATCTCCACCTTAAGTAACCCCAAGCATAGGAGCTACTTAATTCCCCCTCCAGGATGTCATAGATTTAGCAACATTATTAGAGTTAAAAATAATATCCTACCCATATCCTTCAATAAGGTTCCCTTGATCACCTCTTATAGTACCCCCAGCAGAAACATCCACAAGGTTTCCCTTGGAACAACTATTGAAATTGAGCTTAAAGCCCACTCTTTGCAAGAAGGGTTCCATTTTGTCATTTTTCTAGTTCAGATATTAGTCCAATTCAGATTGGTCAGGCTATGGGATGTCCTTCAATTTTGTTTCACCCTAACCTCCATATAATTAGGCATTCTCTTAAAGAGGATTTAAAAGATAGAGAAGAGTAGTTATCCTAAATAATATTTTTGATGATCTAGAAGATGGTTTTGATGTTTCTTGACTAATCCCTAAAATCCCTATTGTTCCTTTCTTTCCACAACTACCAAGAGACAAGACAAGAAATTTGGTTCTAGGTTTCATAAATAATAGGGTCTTTGAAAGGAGATCCAAAAAACCAAGAAGTAAGGAATTCATTGACATGAAGAGGGAAAGTCCAAGGAATTACAAGGAGGGTTAAAACCTCCTCCTAGACCTCTTTATAAAACACACAATGGAGGATATGATCAAGTGTTTCTTCCATGTTGTAATATAGGCTACATCTATTAACAAGGTGAAAGAACTACTAATTTATGTTATAAATGGTAATGATCTTGTTATGCATGGTTGACCACCAAAAACAACTAACTATATGTAAGACCTTATTATTCCAAACTATATTCCAATTGAACAAAGAGTCCTCTTTATCATTAGCATTGAGAGTGTGGGAAGATTTAACAAAGAATAATCTTGATAGATTTAGGATCTAGCAACAAGAATCCTTCAATTTATCACGCTAAATAGATAGCAAGAATCAATGATCTTCTATAGGTGATCCACCGATCCTTTCTAATCTATTTGATCCCAAGTATTCAAATTTCTTCTTCTTAGTTGATACTCAAAATATTTCCATGAGATTTTGGGGCCATTCCAGTTGATATACTATGGAGTTTGGAACCAAATAGAGGAGAGATGAGTTCCCTATGCTTGGCCAACCTCTGGTCAGAAGAAAGAGGACCCCCTTCAACCTATTTTTCAAACCAAAAATCTGCATATTTACCATTTCCCACATACTAGCCAATCCCATGTTTCAGGAAATTATGGGTTTTCAAATTTTAGTTACAAATAATAAAGCTCAATGGGAAAGTAGTAGAAGAGAGGAAACAAAAAGGATTGCTATTGTTGAGATATTTAGCATAGAGGATGTGAGCCCACTCCTTGTTGTTAAAAGTCAAATTCTAGCCACATTTGGTGATAAGAGCTTTGAGAAACATTTGGTGATAAGATATTTGTTGAACTACTTTGCTATTCAGTGACCTAAACCACCAAGTCACTTTGGTTTATAAACCTTGTCCTATTTGACCAAAGATTTTTTTTTTATTCTCCACACTTGCCCCAAGAAATTTCCTTTGGATCTTTTGAATTTTCTCAACCAAGGCCATAAGGATTCTAAATAGAGATAGAAATAGATAGGGATATTTTTGATTGAGGATTTAAGAAGCAAAAATTTACCAGCTTAGCTAAGAATCTTATCTTTCCATCATGCAAGCTTACATTTCATTCTTTCAACAATATTATTCCAATAGGTATTAGAAAACACTTTGGTAGTCAAGGGAAGACCAAGATAGGAAGTTGGAAGGTAGTCCTATTTGTAGCCTAAGATGTGAACAATTTTAACTTTAAGAATTTTCTCTGAGAACTAAAGAAGTAAAGCTTACTTTTACTTTAATTGATATGCTACCCAATAGTATTGGCATAATCTTCCAAGGTAGTTTTTGAGATTTTGTATTCCACCACAGAGGCAACACCAAACATAATTGTATCATCAATAAATTTTTGATGAGAAGAAGGGGGACGCAAGGAAGAAACTTTGACCCCCAAAATTTTCTTTGATCCCATAAGATGTTGAAAGAGATGCCCCATAAGATTGGTATTTTAGAGAAAACTAATGAAAAAATCTAGTGTTCCTATCTCCTTCCTTGAGCCATTATATTAAGGTTTTTTTATTCTAGAATAATTCTTCTCTCTTCATAATATCTTATCATTCCAATCTAAGCCTATGTTCCTCAAAGAAGGAAACAACATCAATATTTCCCAATCCCATCGAATGTTTTTTCTTAGATCTTTCATAAGTTTTTCTTTCTTGTGGAATATATTCTCAAAGGAGAACTTATTTTAGTGCTTAGCTCTGTTTTTTATTAACTTCAATTTTTGGGCAAGGGTAAACATAGGGGTACCTTGGAATGAGGTTTTCCACCACCTATCAACTAGGTCTCTAAAATATAGATGACTCCCACATGATATCATATTTGAAGGGGCAAGGCCCCTGATTGACAGTCTCCTCCCAAGAAAGGAGAAGAGCATAATGGTTAGATCATGCTCTTGGGAGGGGAGAGTGAGATACAAGGAAGAAAGTTCCAGTTATGAGAGATAAGGAATCTATCAAGTTTAACCTAAATAAGGTTATTACCAAATCTGAAATTCAACCAAGTGAAGGAACTTTCCTAGAGCTCAACATTCATAAGGCCCATGTTAGCTAAGAGGTTAGCCAAGTCACCCATACTACCAAAGAAGTCATCAAGACCTCCATATTTTTTGAGGGGAACAAAGGAGTGTTAAAGTAAGCTGTAACCAACCACATATCATCAAGAGTTTTATTTATGGTGACAACTAGAGATCCCCAAAGCTCTTTTTTGATAGGTTTGGTATTTAGAGCATATTTATTAGCAAATTTCCAAGTTGCATGTTGTGGGATGTGTTAGAGAAGGAGACCAAGAGAGTTTTTATTTGTCAACCAATGTACCTTTTAATAAATAAGTGTTCCACAAAGTGGAAATTCCCCCTTAAGCATCTTCAATAAGGGAAACACGTAACTCAACAAAAGGCTAGATTTTAGAAGCAATTAGAGAAAAAACTAGATTCAAACATTTTGACTTGTATCAACAATATATCAACTATGTGTTCCAATATGAAACATTTGATTAGATGTTTGTGTGGGTCTATTTACCCCCTAATATTACAAGACATTATCTTCATATCAAGATGGAGAGTGTGAGCATAACTCTTAATATCTCTTATTGAGATAAAGAATTAATCCCCATATCTAAATAGAAGAAGGATCATTTTCTCAAGGGTTTGGGAATTGAGAGCTCGATGGTTTGTTATTTCCCCAAATATTAGGAAAAAATGCATCATACCCACATTCTTAATATGTTTCCTATATAACCCCATGAGAGAAAAGCATGCATGCAAGTAACTATAATGAATAGATCGAAATAAACAAGCCACAAGATAACAAAAGATATACCTAGGGAGAACCCTCAAGAGGGAAAAACAAAATCTCCAATAGCATCCATACTCCATCTATTATTCAACAATAAAATAATGCATGCACTTGCAAGATTTATCATAAATACTTTTGAAGCATCAAGCCTCTGTAATGTATCCTCCATGTATTCAATCATGAATCCACACTTCCCATGCCATGCTTCACATATGCACTCCTCAAAAAGACTCAATAATGATAGCCCACTCACCTAGTCAACCTTAACCACTAAACACGTGTTTTTTTTTTAGAATTAAGCTCACACAAATACAACCAAGTGGTAGGATAAAATCATGCACCACAAAACCATTGACCTCTCATTTAATATTGGGTACTAAGTTTTCACTTTAATTAATTATTTCCCTAACATTAAATTATTATCTCATGTCTCTCAAAAATTAAATAATAATATAATGTTACAATACAACATACAAATGGTCCCAAAATAATTACCTAGTGTGATTAACCACACCTCCTAGGTGTATCACAACTAAATAATTATTTAATTACAATATTATAATAACATTTTATATAATGGTTTACAACACAATATCCCAACACTCTCCCACTTATTGCATACATTACATAAGGGGTCAATCAATGAAATACATCATCATATCCATACATGAAACCACATGAATCTCTAGAATGCTCTCATGCTCCATCAAGATACCTACAATAAAACAAAAGTGATTACTATCTCAAGAAAGAACTCCTCTCATGCTCCAACATGCCACCTATGGAAGAAAAGGAACATTCCAAGGTGAAGATGCACTAATCCAAGAACACAAGCATCAAATACAAGTGATAACAAAGGTTCTGAACAAGTTGCTATCATAGGTGAAAAACCCATATGATTGAAAATAGAATCCACAACATATACTAATACATCCAATCATCCATACCTCCTAGGTATCAATTACATCAATAAACTCGTGCCAACAACATATGTAACCCATAAACTATAATCACAAGATCCCTATATCAAACCTATCAGTGAAGAGCATACATATCCAAGAACTCCCACTACATGGGTAATTTCAAAGCATATCAAGTCTACCAATCATCACTATATCAAGGTGTGATAAATGATCAATAATGAATTACCAAGGGCAACAAAAATTATCCACACATGCAACAAAACTATTTGAATAATATCTCACAACATGTCACCATGATGCAGAGCAAGGAGGAAAACCTTCTCACAATCACAAATCAAGCAAAATCAAACTATCTTTCTGCCCTTACAACCCTATCTCATCAGTTCTTCACAATTTCATCCAATTTTCCTTATAGCCATCCAACTAGAGAAATTTGTGCATATCTCACAAAATACTCATCAAACCCACAAACCAAATAGTATTCCAAACACTCATTTGGACATGCTTTGACATATCTCAAAATATCATATACTTGTTTTGGAACAACACCTTTGAAAATAGACTAGTATGTTGAATAGGGACTTAATTAGCCCACTTTTACAAAGCAACAATAACCTAATCCTCCTTCTAGACACAAAAATCTATTGGAAAGTCTCAACCAGGTTACAAAAGCACTAAATCAACAATTTTCACCCAAAGAAACAACCACTAGTACCCCAAAACATAAAACCCTCATTTTTGACTAGTTTCAAGGGGGTCTATTGAAATTATGGTTTCCAAAGCCTATTTCATCTTACCAACTCATAAAAAACTCCCAAAATGGCTTCAACATGTTTAATCAACCTTCCCAAATTGTTGCCCGAAGATTTTTCCACAATTCCCAACCTCTAACCACCAAATTAAGCCAAAAACACATGAAAATGTCAACTAGGGAATCACACAAAACCCCTTAAATGGCCTCCCTTGCTCAAATAAATTCCATAGACACCTAAATATACCCTAGATAACCCATTCCACCAAGCTAAAAATAGAAACAATGGTGGAATGGGTGTTAATCCATTTTTAAATATTTCCAAACCCTCAAACTTGATTGTACAGACCCGCCTACAGAGTCTTGTCAATTAAACACTCTAATATTTATGTAACTCAACCAAACAAAATCCAAATTATAGTTACTTCATTACTCCATGTAATTTTATAACTTGCAATTCAATATTGTCTTATATGGGAAAGTACAAAGATTTGCATCAGCCAAAATTGACTGGTAAACACAAAAAATTTGGAGTTTCTTGATTGATTTCCTCGACAAAAATTCAAGAGAGAGTTTACATCAAGATCCCAAGAATATTTAAAAATTTCCCTCCTAAAAACCAACTAACACAACCATCAAAACCAACTTTTAAACTCCCATGACCATTGGTCTCCCATAATTTGCATTTTTGCACTTTTAAATGATAACATTTTAACAACATTGCAAAATATGACCATATAAACTCTAAACTGACCAAAATGACTCAAATTAAATTTAGCATGGTCTATTATGACCTTATTGGATTCAAACAAGACTGAACACACCAAAACCTAGCAAAAGACCTCATCTACATGAATTTTCTTTGGTGCCCCTGCACCATACAACCGACATGAAAAAGATTCCAAGTCCCTTGGAAATTGAATTGCTATAGATCATGCTTCTTCACATCACCTCTTTGGTCTTCAAATGCTCCTCCATTTGGGAAGCCTTTCCACTAAGTCAAAAACTAAAAACTTGCATTGTTCTTTGTATTTGCAGACTTCTTGACATCTATAAATTTTCCCAACTTCATCAATTGATTGAAGGGGTGTTCCTTGACTTTTCCTTCATTTGGAAATGGTGCTACATATTTCTTCATGATTTTACCACCTATGTCTTGAAATTCTCTATGTTTTACTCTTGTTTCACCCTTGAATTCACCTTCATGCTCTCTCCATACACCTCTCTTCACTTCACTTTTTTCCTTTATTTCTTTCCTCAAATGTCCTACCCCAAGAACCTCTATTTGATCAGGTTTCCAAACCTCTGTACCATCAGAATTACCAACCTCTGTCTGGATAGAATATGACTTCCCATTAACCTCTTTTTCCACCAATCAAAAAAGTATTGTCCTTATCATAATCTCTTCATGCTTTCCTGGCCCATTTTGAGTCTTCACAAGGAATTCATCCTTTACCTTCTCTTAACCTGTTCTTTTCAACAATCTTCACCTTTTCTTTCCAATACTGAATCATCCTTCACACTTACTATCTCAACACCTTCTTCTTTTGCAATGGCTGCACAATCCCCATTTTTATTTTCCTCAACCTTTATATCATGATCAATTTGGCTTCCTTGGTTTTCCCTTTAACATCTTTTCACAATGGAGTCAATGTAAAAGTATTCCCATCCTTCTCAATCTGATATGTATTATTTCTCCCATCATAAATGGCATGTCTATCAATCTACCACGACCTTCCAAGCAATAAATGACAACTCATTGGAAAAACATAAAAAAAAACCTTGTCCTTATAGCCACCAATAATAAACTCAACCAAGGCTTGTTCACTAACCAAAATGGATTGATCATCATTTAACCAAGCTACTCTATATGGTGTTTCGTGAGGAATTTTCTCCAATTTTAGTTTATCAACCATTTCTAGTGACACCATATTATTAGTGCTTCCTGAATCTACTACAACTTTGCATACCTTACCCTTGAATTCATAGGTGGTCTTGAATAATGTCTTTCTTTGAGTTATCTCCTTCTCCTTGGATTCTTTTAGGAGTTGTCTTCTCACCATCAAAGATTCTCCCACTTCTGGAGCAACATATTGCATTGGAGACTTTACACTCTCATCTTCATATTCTTGCACCAATTGCACTCTTGTTTTACCACCACTTGAAGTGGACCCTTGCTTCTTAGGACACTTAAAATGTTGGATGCCCAAATTGATTGCAATTGTAACACTTTCCTGAAAATGTATTTGAACTTCTACCTCCACCAAGTCTTCCTCTAAAACCTCAAAATCCACCTCTTTGATTAGAAACTTGTTCTTGAAACAACCCTATCTTAGTTTTTGATATGTTGAAGTACTCAATAAAGGGTATTTGAAACTGGGTTTAGTTTTGGGAGATTCAAATTGGTTGGAGAATTACACTCATATTTTCCATTTCGATTCCTATAAGCAATTTGGCCTCTTGAGTATGAATGATGGAAGAATGAATGGACTAGTGTTCAAAAGGAGTTTATTTGGTTTAATCTTGTCAATATTATGATGTCAAAGGTGTATTGGAGGTTTATTGAAAGTTTGATACCTTGAAGTCACATTTTGATGTCTTGGTAACCATGTTTCATTGAAGAAGAATTTGTGATTGTTTGGTTGAGTAGTCATGATCTTTGTTTTGTATCTTTGGAATCCCTTTAAAGCAAACCATGCTCTACATCACACCATAATCCTCTAGGAAGGAACCATATAATGAAGAGAGAAAAATAGTAAATCATAATATGTCCTTCTACCAACACCTCAAAGTGATACATTTTGTCAAGTATGATCTCCTTACAACCCCAAATAAAAATCCTCAACAACAACCATAATGTTTAATCTCTTAGATCAAACAACATATAAATCATGTAATAATTCCAACATGGATGTAAGCCTCTCTAACCAAGAAGATAAAACTCAATATAACCTTTCCCAAATTAGGAAATCAACCCATAAAGTATATCCTAAACTCCTATTCAATGAATTATATCATAAACTCAAATGCACAAGGAGATAACCATGTTAACCATACCTCAAAATGAATCCTCCAGAACTAACTATCAATAGCTCAAGATCCATATCTATGAAAGAAAAATTAATATAAACTCATGCTAAATAATCCTCAAATGAGTCTCCAAAAATCAATCATGATGACTCAACTCATTCCCATGATAAATCAAAGTGCAAAAGGGTGAGTGCAAGATCATGGGGGTCCAAAAAGTGGCGATATGACAAAAAATGGTTGACTTTTTTTTAATCCAAATATGATGAAATGAAAAGGGTTTATTGAGAAAATTTTCATTGTTCCAAAAATATAAGATATTCCTTATTTTTAATTCCGACTAAAGTCCTGATTGATATGTTGATTGAAAAACATCTATAAATCTTAAATAGTTTCACATTTTTTTAATCCAAAAGATGTGTCACATTCTATGCTTCCCCTACTATATGATTTTAAAAAAAATGAATTTCATAAATTTTTTACCAAGTTATGGTGGCCAAACAAACTTGTTTTAATTTTTAAAAATAATAATAACAAATTCATAACAAGTTATTTACTCGCAAAAAAATTACAAAAAAAATGTGGCACATTTGGGCATGTTTCCTCTACTTATATTAAAAGCTTCAAAACAATATATTATTTTTTTCTTGTACTTAGGTTGGTCAGACATATACCTACTTTTTATTTTTTCCTAAAAACTTAGTACTACTGCATTGAAATTTCAAATTTTCACCAAATAAACTTTTTTTCCAAAAAATGAATAGTATCTTAGAAACTAAATTCAATTTGCTACAAATTATGTTCTTACATATTTTTCAAATTATGTTAATAACTTATTCAAATTTTTATGTCAAGTTTCTTAACTCTATTTTTTTGAATTTCCATTGCCACTTAAGGGCCTAGTTTGGACCCCCATGATCCTGCACTGACACAAAACATAAACATATCAAAAATAGGATGGGAAATACCTATTAGATGATAAACCACCAAGTAGACCAAGATTGGAGAATGAGAATTCTCCTCTAAGAGAACCAAGCCATCATTACTCACTCCAAGAAAAATCTCCTCTATAGGTCCATCATGAACTCATGTCCATGTATCTAGATGAAAGCTCCTCAGTATCCATGCTAAAGCTTCTAAAGAATAACCATCTCAAGAAAATGTCTCTAAACACAAGAGAACTCTAGCCTCACCCATGTATCTAAGTATCCATGAGAACCTCCAACTAATCAATCCATGCTAAGCTCTAAATGCAACACATCACTATCATGAAGCTCTTAAGAAAATGACCAATGTACTCAATATCAAGAGAACCAAAAAGATCAATGTCAAAGCTCCAACTATAGAATCGAGAACCTGTCATGACATTGTAATCTAATCATCTCCTCCTAGGAGATCATATGCAACAATGCATACATCCTCATCTCAAGAGAATACGTACCATGCCAAAACTCTAAACTAGTATCAAGAGTAAACCATGATGCAATACCAATCACATTCTAAACCAAGAATCCACATCTATAATCACATGAAGATAACCATCACAAATGATGAATCACATCACTAATGAACAACCATCTCCTCTATGAATATCATCTAGATCCACTCATGCAACTAAAATTCTAATCATACCAAGTAGAACCAAGATCTCCAAGACAAGAAGATACAACTTCCATCAAACAATCAGGAACTAATCCTACACCTCCAAATCATCGTGATGTCAAAATATCCCACTAAAATGTGTTACAAATGAAATAAGGAAGCTATCATGACATCATGATAAAAACCACATGCTACAAGTCCCAACAATCAACTAAGTAGGTACTTTAACCATCCATCCTCTCATCTTAAAGCAACATACCAATGAACAAATGACCACAGACAAGGCCAACTAACAAAGTCTACATAAAAAATAAATCAATCTTGTGGATATAGACATTCCACACTGATTCATTTGACTGGAACCCAATAGGTTGTAAACACCTACAAGCTACATAACTTGTAGATCCCAAACACTGAAGCATGCAAAATCATCATCACATTAGTAACTTGCAAACATAGATATCAAAGAATATAATCCTGTAGATATCAACACTCAAACACCAAATCAACCAAATATTTTATTTTCCAAGCATTCCATAAATGCATAACCATAGTCAAGGAACTATTCAATCATCAAGGAGATAAGAAAAATCTCTTAACATGAAGAAAAACCACCGCCAAACAACCACATAAATGATCATGTTGTGCCAATGCATAAATATACTTGCATATCCATGATAACATAACTATAGCCAATTTTGTACCTACCCTCAACTATCACACATACAAGACTCCAAGTCTCCACTCGAGTCAAACCATGTCCTCAAAACTAAACATAACATTTGTACATGTCACCATCAAATTCTAACTCTAAAAAATAATTGTAAACCTATACCAGGAAGCACTAAATTGATAACCAGTTGTATCATCATAAATATCATATAAAAACATGTACTCCCTCAAGGTTATTCCTCTTGACTCATCTGAGTTTGGGTGCTCACACAATCACACCTTGAATCTTAGGCACTTACAAGTGATCAAAAAAGTGCAATCCTCTTCTTGTACCACAAACAAAAATCTACCTAATCCACTATGTAGTATACTATGCATTCTCTCAAACAACTATTCAAAATCAAAAGTCTTATTCTATATACAAAGTTATGCTCAAAACCATGTACAAGAGAACATCTAACTTCTAGGCCCCCAAAATTGACAAAAAAAATAAAAATAATGGAACCAAACCTATACCACTATGTAGTTCTTAGAACTACCTTTCCAATGAGTATAAGAAGTAAAAAATCTAACATCTTGTGTCAAAGTTATGCCTATTTGAAAAATACTTCTCCAATCTAGCTTATAGGTGCAATAGTGGTGCCCCCCAAGTGGAGACACCAGTGTGGTGACCAACTATGGGTGGTAGATTTTATAGGATTATTAAATCTATTTTAATGCTATGATTTTAAAAATTTATATCCCTCCCTGGGGCTGAGGGCCAATCCCCCACATGATTGGGGGCCTGGGCTAGCGGCTAAGGCTCCTTCAATGCCCGAACCCATCGACTAGGATCCATTTGGTGGCGATCGATAATACAGGTAGTCAATAGGACCATACCAACCTATCGCATTGCTGGTGTGGGATGGAAAGGGGGCCTATAGACCCCCAGTTTTTAATATATATATTTTGATTTTTCATAAAGATTTTTCAATAAATTTAATTTTGTATGGTTTATAAAAAAAAAATTCACCACAAATTTTTAATTATATATTTTTATTCTAGAGAAAAAAATGATGACTATACAGTAAGTCTGAGGGGTCTATGACTATAAAAAAATTGCATTTTTTCAAGTGGTTAAAATAGGGTTAATTTTTTTATCATTTTTTGTTTACTGGTCATCTTGGATCTAATGGTGAGGTTTGTTTTGTCTCAAGAGGCCATCCATGAAATTTCCTCTAGAAAACCCTCATATGAAAGCACAATCCAAGAAACTCTTTTGACCCAATTTTCTAAAGCCTCATATTTGCAATAAACCCAACAAATCTTGAAAACCCAAAAGCCCAAATTTACATAATAACATCTCTTTAACCACTAAACATGTGCTTGATTTTATAGAATCAATCTCACACAAATAAAACCAAGTGGTAAGATAAAACCATGTACCACAAAACCATGTGAATACAATACTAATGACCCCTCATTTAATATTGAATACTAAGTTTTCACTTTCTTTAATGCTTTCCCCAATATTAAATTATTATCTCATGTCTCTCACACATTAAATAATAATTGAATGTTATAATACAACATACAAGTTGTCTCCAAATAATTACCTAGTGTTATTAACCACACCTCCTAGGTGCATCAAAACTAAATAATTATTTAATTAAATTATAATATAACATTTTATGCAATGGCATACAACACCATATATCCCAACACAATGACACCTCTCTTGTTACTTCCCTTGATCATATTTCTCTTTATGATGATCTACCTTGTCAAGGGTCTCCACCCATATCAATTTTTTTTTCTTTGAATAGGAGTCCAATCCTCACCCAGGGTGCTGGTCATTTTTTGGAGACAAAGTATCAAATATATGGTTTGGTAACATCACCCTCCTGCAAGTGGCCTTGTCTTCATCAGGTTGAGAAGAGATGTAAATCATCTTACCATGGGGTTTGATTATTTATATTTTTTCTTCCAGAAGGGGGTAGTTTAAGGAAATTGCCATGAAATTCTTTTGCATATTTTCCTTTGACAAAGATTTTTTTTAATGATTTGAAGCTTTAACAGTAGATCTATAGTTAATACAAAGAAAAACCTAACTATGGGAAACATGAGAGTCATCCAGTAGGAGGAGGGGTAGTGGGTAAGGAGGTGCTTTGGGGGGATTCGTAAATTGAATAGAGTGGGGAGAGCATGGGAGAGGGGTCTAAGGGATTCAGGATAGCCAAAGCTTCCTCCACACCATTAGGGGGAACCAAGACAACAATATCCAACTTTGGATCAACAAGGATAGGATTAGGGACCTATTTGTTTTTTCTAGCTTGTGACTTGCAATTATTACTCAAGTTCAACCAAAACTATTACAACCTTGTTATAAATTATTTATTTTTTATATATAATAGGTTGTGACTAGATACCCATTATAGAAGTTAAAGTTATCTTAGAAGGGAGAATAGTGTTTATAGCTACAATCACACATAATCTTGCAAATACCAATCAATATTTTTGTAGAGTAACTTTTCCAACTATTATAAGTTTAACAAAAGATTTTGTAATGATTTGAAACATGTTATAGTTCTAAAATTCTATAGGTGGTCTACACAAATGAATCCAAGTAAGAGCATCAGCCTCTAGATCCCTGGCAGCATCAAACACTAGCTTCCATTTGCACAAATAAATGATGTTTTTGAAGCTCTTGTCAAGAGCCCAAGGACCCCCCATAAGATTCTTTACTAGATCGTATTTAGTAGAGAACTTAAACAATAAAAGGCCACCAACCATTTTTTTGATAGAAAAACTACCCTTTAGTTTATAGTGAAGAGAATCATAGATCCTAACTTGGTCCACATTTGGCTAGAAGGAAAGGAATTTTCCTAGAAAATAGTTTTCCATTTTGAGTAGCAGTATATTGAGAAGATAATTTAGCATATCTATTGCAAGTCCAATTTATCATATCTATTGCAAGTCCATCACTTGAGATAGAAAGGTGAGGAACGGATTGTAGGTCACACAAAGGGTTTCACTAATCAATAAAGAGATATGAACATTATCCTTCATAACCTTATTAGAAGGATATAGGGTCTTCCATCTTGAAATAAAGAGATATGAACATTATCCTTCATAACCTTATTAGAAGGATAAAATGGGGAAGCCCCACCTAGTCCCTTAGCTAGGGGACCATGAGACTAAAAACCAAACAAGCAAAGACAAAGTGAAGAAGGAATAGAAGAACAAAAGAGCAAGCAAATTAAACTAGGCACAAAAAGAAAAGAACTCCTTCCAAACAACAATGTATAGACATGAGCACATGGATAGATTAGGAACATGAAGTAGAAACACAAGAAATAGAGAAGTGAGACATGAACGTATCCATAAATTCAAACCCCGCTCTTACTTATGCTCTTGGTTAAATTTTATAAAGTTTAATTTTAAACTTTCACTAATATTTTTCACAAATTTCTCAAAACTAAAGGTGTATTCTTTATATTATTTGACTCATCTTGGTTCTCTTTTGGTATCCTTGTTTCTATCATAATAAATTCACTTAAGATCTAGGGTAAATTAGCATACTAAAAAATGGTGTTGAATCATTCATACTCATTTGCATGTATATATTTTCTTGATTTTTATTATGTTTAATATATTACTTTACAACATTGATATTACTTTTTTTAGTTTTAGTCTTAAATGTTTAAATGAAACCAATATGATTATTATTATTATAATTTGGAGGATCCTTTCCATCAATTTATATTTTACTAAATTCATTACATCGAGAGGCTAAATATTTATTTTCTTTGTCATTTTTACCCTCTACTTGAAGCAAGGTTTTGGTAAATAAAATATTCTACCACATGGTTAAGTTTTATGCACTTACCTATAGTGTGTCCATGTGTTCAATGATAATAAAAAAATATTAATAAAATATTTTAGGTCATGTCTTGATGGATTTCCTAGTTTTATGGGAGGTAAGGTGATGAGTTGATGTTGCATAAGTTGTTGTATCACTATATATAAAGGATCCATCAATCAAGTGAACTTTTACAGTCTCTTAGTTTTAGTTGAAATATGTTGGCGTATGATTCACTGATAGTAATTGTACATTGTTTTTTGGTTTAAAGTCATTAAACTCATGTTTGATATCTGAATTTGATTGAAGTTCTTATTAATATGAGAAGTGCTAATGATTTTATATTATAAAATATTTTTTCTAACAAATTAATTTCATAATAATGTACACTATCCAATAAATTAAAAAATTAATTATAACTATTGAAATCCACATTTTTAATAATAGGAAAGAGAATATCAACAAAAAAAATCTTGAATCTCAATGTCTAGTAGTTGATAAATTACATTAACTAGATGATAGTTTAAGATCTAAGCACATTCATTTATTTTCTCAGTAGGTGTTTCCTTAAATCATGCTAATTTGGTGAATGACACTTTAATCCTAATATTGTATGGTGTCTCTAAAGGAATGATTAGGAGCATGAGTTAAAGCATAGAACCAACTAAGTGCATAATCTATTAATCTTTATGGAAATATTTTACCAAGTACGCACTCACCATAACTGTAATTTAAACACATTGCATTGAAATAATGCAAGTGAACCAATATATCATCTTAACTACTATAAATTGTAAAATTAGGCACTACAAGACTCATTAATAAAGGGTAATCTCATATATCATATGAAAATGGATTATATAATAACTCATTTATTTAATATTTTTTATAAGACTTCTATAAATAATTGATACATGTCTTTACATCTTGAATCTCACTCATCATGGTAGCTAAAAGGTTATGTGGTAGAATAAATAAAAGGAATGTGAATAGACAATGGAGTAGTAAGAAAAAAACAAGGGTATATCAATAAACGGAGGAAGATTGATCTAATTAAATTGGATAGTGTAGTAAAAGAGTGAATGGAAATAAGATGCAACATAAAGTTTGTATTAGTAGACATAGGTATAGCAATAAATGGTGTAGCTATAGGTGCACTAATTAAGGGTTGTAGAACATGAGAAATGTAGGAATTGAACAATTAGGGGCTATAGAATTGAAAGGAAGGAAGGAATGATGTTGGGACCTCAATGGAAAACTATATAGCAATTCATTATGTTTCATAGCCATAATAAAAATAATAATATTCACAAAACCTATTTATAAAGTTTTGTCCAAAATATGACTTATAAATCATTCAAATTTTTAAATGAAAACATTCAATTTTATTCATATAATTTGTAATAAGAACAACAATAATGAATAAGAAGGTTTATCTATCATACATGTTTATAATTTTTGAAATGTAAAAATTAAAAGACCTGTTGACACCAAAATTTGACAAGGTAATAGTGTCTTATGGGAAACTCAATTTATGGGGGACCTTTTGCGCTAAACTGAGTGACCTCTGGGTTTTTAGAGAAGCCAAATTCTTCTATAATGGGGGTTTAGAAAGGGAAAAGAAAATGGATATAATAAAATAAAGTCTAACCTAAGGCGATGCGCCAAGACTTAATGATAGGCACGATAAATCATGGATCTAAGGGCCTGATTTATATTTGTAGTGTTCTAGAAAATTAGAAACTGAAGATTATAGCATAGACAATCCATTCATTGACATAAAATAACATTGCATACATTCCTACTGCCAAGAAGAGTCATTAGAAATGATCTAGATCAATAAACCTGCATTCAACATATATAGAATTTCACAAATGAAATGTTTAGATAATAAAAGCATAGTTTACAGTTTAATCAAATAGCATAAAAAATAGAAAGGCCAAACAATTGGCACAGTCTAAAAGTATTTTGCAATGAAATAAAGCAGTAATAAAGGCTTGACGTCTTTTCCTAAAACCAGTGTTCCTCCAAAATTTTGGACCCTTCTCTCACAACAAAAAAAAGTATATATAGTAGAAAAACCCCAACCGCTTCAGAGAGCAGCCACCTAAAAGATTTCGTAATCCCTTGGCAATGATGTAGAAATAAGAATATTCCCCAAGCCATTGCAACAAAAAAGATTTGAAACCAAGCATTCAGTCATTCTAGGCACAGGTGCATCTCCTGTGAATGATGGTGATGGTCCCGACAAGCTTAAAAATAGACAAGTGTTGCCACCCCATGCAAATGATTATGACATGCAGTGGCCAATTGTAGTATTTGGTTCGCCTGGATGATCACCCGAATATGAGATCCATCGACTAGGCATGTGGAAAAATTTTGTTGCCCATGTGAAATTTTATCTTTCATCACTGAAGACTTGTGCCAAGGCTACACATGTTGAATGGGTGGAGCACTTAACCAATAGCGGAGGGAATGATCACCAGTTGGGCACAAAAAAGATGTGTGGTAGCATTTCACTGCTCGTGGTTGTTATTTTATCCTCATGCTAAAAACCTTGCGAAGAGTAGACACGTAGCAAGAGTATGCCACAGAAAAGAATTGTGGGGCCCACCAAACTCTTTGGGAATGAGGGCTTCATGGCACTCAAATGGAGCCTGATGAGGAAGCAAGAAGGAATAATAAAAAATGTCCCACAACTATGACACGTGGAAGTATCGCGGGGGTTCTCAAGATGTGAAAGGAAGGTAAAAACTTGGGGTGTTCAAAGCAGGCATGTGGATGGGGGAAAGAAAATTTTATAGAAGGCTAAGTTGATCTCCTGTGATGCACAGGCCGATATCTAGAGGAAAATACACCTGCAGGGAGCTCATTAAATATTTATTAATAGCTTTTGGCGACTACCAGGAGCGTTTTTCCTGAGGAATGGAGAACCTAAAATTTCTTTGGTTTATAGTCCAGAGTGCCATTTCATTAGATAACGGAGTTAGAGATTGGAAAGAGCCACCTACAGAGGTGACCATTCATCCTCAGATGGCCTTACCATGTTGCGCAAATTCTCTTATGCTCCACTTAGATCAATAGTTTCTTTATGAGATAGTGCATTAGGTAGACCAAACCTTGCTTCACAATGAAACAATAGTTGTGCAAGTGAATGAATCACTCCCTCAATGTTGGTTGTGGTGGGAGGATGACTAAAATCCCTGAAAGAATCTAGATCATTTTCCTTCCCTTCTATTTTTTCTACAATCTGCTCAGCTATAGCAATAGAGCCATTTTCTAGGAATGGGGACGACAAACGCATCCTGTTTAACTTGGAGAAACTCTCTCGTATATTGTCCATTGTCTTGCTCAGAGTAGCTATGGTTGCTTTAGTGCACTGGAAGGCAGAGTGGTAATGGATAAACTTATTTTCCATCTGAGCAGTAGCATCCCAATCTTTAATTCTTGCCCTGGCGAGGTTTTCATCGGAGACCGAGTATAGCTCGGTGAGAAGATCTTTTGCCTCCAAAAATTTTTCCAAGAAAAACTGTAGGAACTGCTCAATTGTGTCATGAGCCTCCTAGCTTAGCCTTGATGCCTTGGAAATAAATTAGAGGGTGGGCTGTAGTGCTAGGAAAAAATTTGTAATCTTTTCCTAGTAAGAAATGTACAACTACCAAACCAACGAAATAATGTCTGGTTGTGTACGAGAAGATAGGAGAGATATTTTAAGAGAAGCAATCTCTACGTATTTTGAGTTAATGGCCTTAGCCAACTCTACCCTTTTTCTTTTCTCGGACACTAGTTGCTCTGCAGAGCTACTCATTTCTTTATTCCAATTCTTCTCGGCTCAAGAGTGATTTGCTAAATGCATGTCCAGAAAGGATTTTGTCTCTTGGAGCTCTTGTTTTAATTGAGCTTTTAGGCCCTCAAATTCAACCTCTTTTTCTTGTAACTTCTACTCATACTGAGCTTACTAGTGCTCCAAAGCCTCATTCCTATGTGCCATGCCTTGACTATACTCAAGGTGAAGCCGTTCTAGCTCTTCATTCTTCAGCTACAAATTTTTCTCTGCTTCTTGATTCTTAGCATGCAACTCTTCTACCACGACAAGGTCGATAGTCTCAATCTTTGCAAGCTCACCCTGAAGTCTATTCTTCTCATTTTCTACTGCCAATGCCCTCTCTGTCATATGTACAACATCTACCTCCAGGGAATTCTCTTTTTTCTCCAAAAAACTAACTCTTACTCTTACTACTTTAAGCTGCTCATCCTTTTTCTTTAGCTGGCGGCCAGTTTTAAGGAAATCAAAGGTGACCACCTGTTGTGTTTCCTCTATAATCTCAACCTTATCCTGCAGTTGGGCCACCTTCATGTCAAGCCCTTATGCATATATTTCATAATCTTCTAGGTGCATCTCCCTCTGAGGCTTGGTTACTCTTGAGTACATGGTCGCAAACTTCAACTCTTGTCGAGTCTCATCATAAAGAGCCTATATTTTCAGCTTAGCAAAAGCACTGCCATCCTTTTCCTTGCACTTTTACATTCTACTTGCGCATTCTTCCTTTCCACAATCAATTTGTGCCATAAATTCAGCTAGTGACAAAACTAGTCCGCCCGTGAAAGGAGCACTAGAAGGTGGGGCATATGGATAGTTAACCCTGATGGGCATGAGCATTTTCTTTTTCTAGAGAGTGAGTTTATGGGGAGAAATAGGGCACATTCCAAAGCTTGGTTTGAGGACCAGTAGAAGGGCTAGCCACTTTCCACACTTCAATTGGTGACTCAGCGAAAGGACTCATAGGCTGCAATAGTGAAGGAGTTGTCATTGTAGAGTCAACCTATTGTGATGGAAGAGGATCCATAGCAATAGCAAAAGAAGGGGTGTTCGCAGGGGGAACACCTTCAAAAAGTGAGGCAAGGAGACTGTGAGCAGTAGCAGTTAGTGTAAGGGGTCGCGGAGGAGTTAAGCTAGGTGGAGTTGTCTGTGAGAATTGGACAAAACCTCCTGCAAGTGTTGGATAAAAAGTGGGAAACAAAGGGCCAATATTCATGGCAAGGATTGCCGCTGAGGCAGGGGAAGATACCAAGGAATGAGAAGCAAGGGAAGGAGTGAATTTTACCTATTGACTAGTCAATGGCAGCTCCAAAAAATTTAGCAAATCTTCCTCGGCCTTAGGCTCTTGGCTAGCTGCAAGCCTCTACCTGTTGGTGGGTCCTTGTGAACCCTCTCCAATAATGGCCTCTATATGTTATCATTTTGCGGGTGGGACCTCACGAGCTTCGGTAGTTATTTCCATTTGCTACTATGATACCCTGGCTGGCTTAGCAGCCCAAGTGAGTATATGTCAAGCCCTTGATACATTAAAATGTGCATTCATGGCTACATAGGCAAGCTGCCCAGAGCCTTTCTCTTTCGGCGTGGAGGACGCAGAAGTTTCTGCTTCCTCTTCCTACTCTTTGGACTCATTCTCTGGATCATCGCTCTTATTGATGCTAGATTTTGGGTTGGGGTGGTCATCATCCCACCATTTTTTGAACTCCTTGTCCTCCCTTAAGCTTTCATAAGGGGCATCAAATTGCTCTATCTCTTGGCGATACTTCCAAAAAGCTTCTATCTTTTCATCAATCCATTCCTCATCCTTCCGCAACTTGTTGTACATGGTGCATTGCATGTGAACATTAAATTTTTCCACCACCACAACAAAGTAGAACTTGTGTCATGGCCCTCTATTATCTTGTGTGGGAATACGTGCCAGTTCAACAAAATTTTCATCTTTGTCTACCTGCGGGTTACGTCATTTTTCCCAATAAGGTCAAGGAACATGAGTAATTTTAATTTGCGGCTTTGATAGGTCATTGAAAGGGTTGTAATCCCATTTGTAATTTACCAAAACCAACCCTAAATGAGCCAGTTTATCATGCAATAACTGATCTAATTGCTTCTTTAACAGAGTCACCATTCTAAAATTCTTCAAACAAGCGAAGAATCATTTTCTCTTGACACTTTTGCTAGTGCAAAAAAGTAAAATCAATGATGCACACATGCCTATACATTTCAAGTGAAAGCACCCTATCTGTGACAATGGTTGGAAGAAGGAAGGGTTGACCAGTGAAGCCCCACATCCGAAGAATTGTGAAATCTGTTCCTAAGAACCAGTCACAAGCGGGAGTGAAACTTTGCATATATCGGCTTTGATCCTTGTCGAGCCAGATTATGTCACCTTCTCCTTGTAAATAATGCAAGACTGAAGTTATAAAATAATCCGAAAATGCATAATAATCATATGACATGGAAATAAAGGGCGTCCATGTGGATATTGGCTTCCTCTTCCCCTTTTCATCAAAAATTGATAATTGAAAATACCTACCAAAAAAAGTAGGGTTTTGGTGTAGGAACAGTGAACCATGAAAGAGAGAAATCTAAACTTTCCCTCCGCCAAGTAATTTTTTATTTGTCGTATCATTTCCTCCACCATGAACTCAGCAAAATCATAGCAGAAGGTATCATGCTATTTGCAGAATTGGAAGGCCAGTCCTAGTTGAAAATTTTTCACCATCTCATCAAAGTCGCGACTGCACACAAAAGATAGCATTGACATAGCATCCTACATATCCTCGCAAAATGAACCGTACGGCAATGGGATACTTGGTAGTTTAGCACCTGGGACTCCCTTCTTACCAATTTCCTCCATCAGGAAATCTGAGTTCTTTTTCATTGCCCTCCACATTTTTTCTCCTTTACTAGGGAAAAAGGACTCAATTGTTTCTGTAGACACATAAAATTGTCCTAGGCTTGCAACTCTTGATTATTCAACATTGCCCCTTTCATTCTTAATAATTAAATAACTTTTAATTATTTAATTATTTTCTAAAGTCATAATTCTTCTATTAATTAAATAATTTTAATTATTTAATTAATTCATTTTTATCTTCATTCTCTCTTGATTAATTAAATAAATTTTATTTATTTAATTACGTCACTAATTAAGTTCCCTTCTTTTAAAATTAAATAGATTCTAATTTATTTAATTTTTGTCCACTTTCCACTATAATTAAATAATTATTTTAATTATTTAATTATTCATTAGTCTTTTCTCTCATTAATTAAATAAATTTTATTTATTTAATTTAGTCCACTCTCTTGAATTTTGAATTAAATCATCATTTAATTCAAAATAATTCTTTTTGTCACATTCCTCCATAATTAAATAATATCTTTATTATTTAATTATTTACTGTCAATTGAGTAAATAAATTTTATTATTTAATTTCTCCAGCAACCTCTTTGTCCGTGCCAGTCTTATCTTCCAAATTTATTCTTATCTTTTAACATCTCATTTAATTTCGACCCTTGATTGAATTATCTTATAATTCAATCTTGGCCCTTCATCCTTATCATTTGCCCTAATTTTGACCTAACCCTAATTCTTACTACAACATTCAATCTTGACCATTGATTCTAGGGTATTTGTCATCTTCTCATCCTGGCCACACATTCAAAATTGCAGTTTTTATAAAATGGCAATTTTGTTCTCATTTTGTCCCTCTCTGGCTTTTTTTCTCTCAGCTCTCTCTCTCTCTCTCTCTCTCTCTCTCTCCATCTCTTGCTGATTTTTTGTCAACTCATGGTCATTGTCATTTGCAGTCATTGCCATTGTAGTCTATTGTCAAGTCATTTCTTTTAGTAAAATCCTTCAAAACTTGCTTAGGGCTTTGTCATTTGTCACAGTTGCTCATACAAATCTGAGGGCATCTCTATTTACAGCAAGCTAGGAGGTGTAACAAAGGTGAAGCATGGAAGATGAAGACTTGGGGTAACATTGTTCCTTTTGTTTTCATATTACTTCCTTTGTGCTTTGTTATTTCATAGGAATTTTGATGTTATTGTGCTAACCCCTTTAACAAATCTGATTTTCCCTTGATTACATTGGTGAACCTGACATATTTTAACATATTTTGAGAAATCTTGGAGTTGGATCTTTTTTTTGCAGGTTTTGTTAGCTTTTTGTTGCAGGTTTGGCATCATTTTTGGACAAAACCCTAGTTTCCAAGGATTCGACCATATCTTTGACACGACTTCTTATTTTCTCATAATGTTTTTTTTGTGGGTCGAGGACACTGTCAAGAGCTCTCATTCCAAAAAATCAGATTTTTTGGATCTGTTTTTGATTTTTTATAATTATTTTTCTTTTTTTAATAAAAAATTAATTTCAGGAGTAAATAATCGAATTTTTCAAATATGTTTACATTTCTGTAAATCTCTTTTAATTTTAATAGGGGTCTACTCTTTAGTTTGTAAATTTTGATGTGCAATTATTAGTCAAAAAATAGATTTTTTGAAATTAGGGTTTAAAATAGATTTGCTTAGATCTCACTCACGGTTATAGATATACTCACAATTGTTTTTTTTTCAAATTTGGAATGACATCAGACACCTTCAGTAAAAAAATTAGAATTTTTGGAGCTATTTTGTATTTTGTATAATTTTTTTATGATTTTTAATAGAAAATTAATATTGGGCGCAAAATATGGAATTTTTCTGATTTCTTTACATTTCTGGAAAGCTCTCTGAAAAATAATATCAGTCTATTCTTTTATTTTGTATTTTTCAAATCAATAATGTCTTCAAATAATCGAATCTAATTCGGCTATGTGAAAAATATGTATCTGAAATTGCAATTTTCTAATGAGTTTATTTTTTTTCATGGCTGCATTATGATATTATTTCTTTTGATTTTGTAGGGTGATCATAAGGGGTTTTAGTGGCAGAAATCTCATTCATACACAGCAAATTGGAAAGCGAATAATCAGGTGCACATATCCCATCTTCCATTTCTTAATCTTGTTTTTCACACATTTCAATTTGGGGCATAAAATTAATCCTTGTTTGCAAACACATTTGGATTTGGGCTCTTAAAAAAGAATTTTGTCTTCGATCACATATCAAAATTGGGTCTAAAATTAACCATTGTCTTCGTACACATTTGAATTGGGGTTAAAAAGAACACGTGCTTCTATTGTTTGCATACAAACATTTTATTTCTAAGGGAAATTAATCGTTGTGAGTGTGAATCAAGTGTGTGTGTGATCACAAACACCTCACCTGATTTGCTTTAGTCAAACCCTTCATAGGAGGCCTGCTAGGGGATTTCATCACCCCTAGGGATGACCTCAATCGAAGTGTGAATCGAAAGACACGCTTGTTTGGAAGTTAAAATCTTGTCACTCTTGGCTAAGCCCCAAAGAACTTTATACCTTTGGGAAGTGAAGGTGAAGGGTGGGTTACCCCTTTCTCCCGGTTGTGTGGCAGGATTTTTCTTTCAAATTATTCCTTAGTCAACCTTGTGTAGACTAGCTTGAGACCTAATTGGCCATACCCACTTGCCTAGTTCTAGGACTTGTTGATGTGTCTTCTTCAAGTGTGTGCTTAATAATCACATTCATAAATTCCAAAATTCAAACTTGCTTATGTGTCTTGTGTGTGTGATTCATGTGTGTGTATTGTGTGAACATTCATTTAAACATGGTCCAATCAAGCTAAACACCAAACACATAAAGACAATTCACTCTACACATTCTTCCAACACATTTATATCCAATGACTTTCATCCTAATCACTCTTTTTAGTCACATCTTATCCATTTCATCCTAATCCAGCCAAGTCATCCAATCTAATCATTCCACATCATCACCATCACTAACCTAGTCTTGGTCACCACTTGTCAAAATGGTCATAATCATAAACAAGCCAAATCCTAATCATAAGCCCAAAATCATAATCCAAGGGGGCTATCCATCTAAGACAAATCATGAGACAAAACCTAAGCCTGAAGTCATAATTCAAGGAGTCTCTTTCTCTAGTTCAAATCATGAAACAAAACCAAAACATAAAATCAGACTTCGAGGGGCTTCTCCTACCACTTCTAATAATGACATGAATGATGTTGCATACTTTGAGGAACAAATTGATGCCCAAGAGCTTACACACATGTGTGACACCATGCCCACATTCGAACACAAATCCCTAGCATCCCAACTCCAAAACCTCCTTCAAACACTTCACCAAATACCCAAACCCCTAGACCATCAAACTATACAAAGCCTTCAAACCCTATTCGAAGATTGTCAACAAATTAAATCACCTCAAATCCAACATCTCCTAGCTCAAGCCAATCATTTCATTGCCACTTGTCAAATCCAACAATCACCACATCAACACATTTCACATCAACCCTATGTGTCACTTACATCATCATATCAACCTCATCCATCCACATATCATGTTACCCCTTCATCAACCTATCACAACTCTTCTAATTTCAACTCTTATCCACATCAATCAACCTTTCAATAGTCATTATCCTATTCAACCCCTCCATCATCATCACAACAACAAATCGTATCACAAGTCCAAACGCCATTCCAACCGCAAGACATTCAACCCCAATCCTATGTGTCACTTTCATTATCATGCCAACCTAACACATCTATCTATTTTGACAATGCCACATCAACATGTCCACCCATATCACAACAAGAATATAGGATCCCAAGTCCACCTTGGCAACAACATCAAGATCCTTTAAGTCTTAATGCCACCTTTGACAAGGGGAACACCAATCTAGTCCATGCTCCCTTATCACCATCCAATCAAATGCCTATCCCTAATCCATCATGTCCTAGTCCTAATCCATTGGCCTTGCCACCTTCTAACCAATCAAACTCTTCATTACCCCCACCATCATCTAATCCTTCATCAAATCAATGCCTTACATTTAGATATTTAAAACATAAATTGATGGTATTACATAAATCCACCAATCCACCTACAAAGGATGTGACCCAAGGGCTACAAAAAAGGAATCAATTGCCACCATGTCATTCAACACATATACTTGAACATACAAAAGAGTCCTCAAACATCATGCCAAGTCCTTCAAGTCAACCATGTCATCCTCAACCCCTTGGGCCAATTCAAGAGTCTTCCCTCATAAGTCCAAGTCAACCTCCATCATGCTCCTATGTTGTTGACCATCTAGAACATGTCAAGTCTCTCCAAGAGTCATCCCCTTCTACTTCCATTCAAGTAGCCCAAGATGTATGTCAAGAGCCTAATCCTAAGCATGTGGAAACATCAAGCCCTAGTCCTAATCAAGATCATATCATTTTCATCCAACCTATCCATAATCTATATCTTTTCTAGGATCAAGATGATATCCATAATGATGAAGAGCCTATCCATGAGCAAGATATTCCAACTTCACCTCCACCTAGTCCTATCCATGATCCATCAAAATCCACTTCCCTTGATGAGACATATGCCTCCCAAGCTAGTATAGAAGATCAAACCAATAATGTGGATCTAAATGAACATACTCAAGATCCTTTAAATCCCCCATCACCCATTATCGACCCCATTGCAAGTCCTCCATCATATCCACTTGGTCTTTCCAATAAGGAACTCGTGTCTAGTGTTCCACCTACACCTAGTCCCATTGTCCATTGCATACCCCAAGGAAACCAGTCTCAAGATGTTGGTGTTTCCTCCATGCATTCTAAGTCCACTTTCCATCATAAAACCTATCATATGCCTAAAGCATATGTTGCCATTCCACCACCGTCATCCTACAAATGTCAAAAGCATGTGACCATACACCTTCCTCCATTCAATTTACCACCATTACTTCCAACTCCTAATACCCCTCCATCCGCTTTGCCACCATTACTTCCAACACCTAATATTCCAATCATTCATAAATACCCTAAATATCCTAGTCATGACCAACAAATGCACACATTGTGTAAACATAAAGCTTCCACTCAATCCATCCACCCCATGGGATTCAAAAATAAAAATTTGGATGCCTCTATTTATAAAGTCAAAAATTCTAATGGTCTTAATGCCTTAGAATACAATTTCAAAAAGTCAAAGCCAAGTACATCTAAAAAGCTATATAAGCCCATACCTCCAAAAGCCAAGCCTAAAAATAAAATGGTTTGGGTACCTAAGAAAAAAGAAATCAAGTCAAATGAGGCATCCACGTCACAAAAATCCCAACCATCCACTCCCATCCAAAATGCACATTCCATTCACAAATATCAAAGTCCTAAAATCCACAAGCAAAATAACAATCATAAAATTACTATGTCTATGTGGGTACCTAAAGCACTTCATCACCCATATCCTAAGCAAACATATCCATTGCTTCCTACACCCCGTCCACATCAAAAGCTTCAACGTTTATCACAATGTGTGCAACCATTGGTCATGATTCCATTCCCACATTCCTCTATCTTTCCATCACCCTTCATTCATTATCCTGCATATCTCCCCCACCACCTTCCTATGGTCCATGCTTTTGGCTAAGCCTCCCCATTCATCATTTTCATAAGTCCCATATAATCACTATCATCTTCCCTACATAATCCGCATCATAATCCATTATTTTCCTCCATAATACACATCAGAATCCATCATCTACCTACTCTATCTCCATTTCATGTCATCCCTTACCAACATCTATGAGCATAATGACATTTGACATAGTCCATGCAATGACATCCACCCCTTGTGGGACTATCACCTTTTATGCAACTAGACACTTGAGTCCCTCCTATTCAAAAGTGAAAAAAGTCAAAAAAGTCAAAAAAAAAAAATCAAAAAAAAAAAGAAAAAGAAAAAAGTAAAGAGAAATCCTTTCATCCAATGGTGAAAACCTGGTAAACAGGCACCTGGATAAGTACCATGATGAAAACCTGGCAAATAGGCGTCATGTGTAGGTTGATCTTCTATGTCACTTACACTTGGGGGCACAATGTCTTATCTATCCAACCTATCATTTTTATGTCATATCATTTCCATCCTACCTACCATCTTAGCCATCATACCTACCTATCATATTGGGTCCACTTATCCACCCTTCTCCTTTTGATCTTGATGAAGATATAGGGGAAAAATGTTGTAACATGTTTTGGGTATCTCTTGACATACCTCATCCCTATCTAAACCAATCATATCATTATCTTATTGTCATCACTTTGTCATGAAAAATCCTAAGTCTTGTACCTAGAATGGGGCATGTCATTCCTATGCGACATAGTCTTTGGAGATCACATCCTTGCTCTCTTATGCATACATCCATTTCATCCATTAATCCCATTTATCTCCTTCTTGCACCTAGACTTGGTTTTCCCTTGTCATTGGTATCTAGCACAAAGGCTACCTAAATTTTCATCCATTGACACCTCAAAATATTCTCAAAAAGCCAAAAAAATCAAAACATGTCAAAATCCAAAATCATAAAATGTCAAAAGCCAAAAATCCAAAAATCATAAAATGTCAAAAAGCCAAAAATCAAAACCATAAAATGTCAAAAAAATAAAAATCCTTAATTTCAAAATCCAAAAAATCATAAAAGCAGGAAAAAGACCAAGCAATCACAAAAGTCACGAAAAAGAACCAAAAACATCATAAAATATCTTGAAAGAAAGACCTAAAATCATAAAGCGATCACGAGAAAAACAAAAAAAAAATCAAATCAATGTCAAAATCCTAAAAATGGAGTCAAAGTCATGTCAGTCAGTCCATGTCATTGTTGAACTACGTTGTCTCTGCGCATTTGCTACGTAGGCAAGGCCATCAGTCGATGAGTCCCGAGACATTAGGTCAGTCCTTTTAGGTTGGTCAAAATAAAATCATGGCATTTTTCACAATCGTCACATCGGTCAAATAAGTCAGACATAGTCAAACTCGAACACAAGATAGTCATTTGAAATGTCAATGTAAAAATTGGTCAAAATTAGACAACATAAGCCAATCAATCATACAGTCAACATCGGTCAACTTGCCAAAACATATTACTCAAAACAATGTCAATTTTGTCACTCTTTGGTCCTCTTCAAGATGTGTCCTTCTTGGAGTTAGACCTCATCAAAATGTCCTTTGCCTTTTCAGGATGTGTCCTTCCTAATAATAGGCCCTGTCAAATTGTCAACACTGTCAAATTGGCAAAACTCTTAAACTGTCCATGTCAAAATCAAACAAAATTCAATCTTTGGCAAACAAACATTTAGCCAAGCAAAATTCAGATAGGTATTAATCTTTGGTCTTTTCCTTTATCTTATCTTTGACTATCTTGGCTATTTTGTCTTATATTTTTATATCTTGTCTTTTTGGTCATGTTACTAGCTACCTTGAGGATGTCCCATAGCAGAAGGATTTAGGAGATTAGATAATCAGCCCTCTTTGTATTTTCTCTGACTGCTGTCTGTGGGTTGTCTTGACAAAAAGACTGGGGCAACTTCGCCCTTAGTATGAGTTAAGACATTCCTTGTCTATGACTGCCTATTTTTCAAGTGGATGACCTTGCACACCTTGGTCTACGTCATACCATTGTGTTTGTTGTCTATTTGTGTCATTTTTACCGCCCAATGATGATTAAGAGCAATAAATATTAAAATTCCTATGGTAAGGTTTGAAGGATTTGGTCTAGGAACTTACATGCATCTCCTTTAGTCTTGTCATCTTCTCTCACTCGTCTCATATAGGCATTGCATCCTTATCATCATCCATATCATTTTCATTAACATTTCTTTGTCTCTTCACATTCTAGTCTTCTCATCCATTTCGAGAGCACACCCATGTTCTTGGAACCTGTCTGTCCTCTCGAGGGGGCATACCACAACCCTCCTCGTCATTCTTCCTCATCTTATTTTGCACTGGGGCATATTTTTGACTTCTTTTCTTTGTCACAATGCGACATGCTACATTATGACAAAGAGGGGCAAAATGTAGACACATAAAATTGTCCTAGGCTTGCAACTCTTGATTATTCAACATTGCCCCTTTCATTCTTAATAATTAAATAACTTTTAATTATTTAATTATTTTCTAAAGTCATAATTCTTCTATTAATTAAATAATTTTAATTATTTAATTAATTCATTTTTATCTTTATTCTCTCTTGATTAATTAAATAAATTTTATTTATTTAATTACGTCACTAATTAAGTTCCCTTCTTTTAAAATTAAATAGATTCTAATTTATTTAATTTTTGTCCATCCACTATAATTAAATAATTATTTTAATTATTTAATTATTCATTAATCTTTTCTCTCATTAATTAAATAAATTTTATTTATTTAATTTAGTCCACTCTCTTGAATTTTGAATTAAATCATCATTTAATTCAAAATAATTCTTTTTGTCACATTCCTCCATAATTAAATAATATCTTTATTATTTAATTATTTACTGGTCACCTGGAGTAAATAAATTTTATTATTTAATTTCTCCAGCAACCTCTTTGTCCGTGCCAGTCTTATCTTCCAAATTTATTCTTATCTTTTGACATCTCATTTAATTTTGACCCTTGATTGAATTATCTTATAATTCAATCTTGGCCCTTCATCCTTATCATTTGCCCTAATTTTGACCTAACCCTAATTCTTACTACAACATTCAATCTTGACCATTGATTCTAGGGTATTTGTCATCTTCTCATCCTGGCCACACATTCAAAATTGCAGTTTTTATAAAATGGAAATTTTGTTCTCATTTTGTCCCTCTCTGGCTCTTTCTTTCTCTCAGCTCTCTCTCTCTCTCTCTCTCCATCTCTTGCTGATTTTTTGTCAACTCATGGTCATTGTCATTTGCAGTCATTGCCATTGTAGTCTATTGTCAAGTCATTTCTTTTAGTAAAATCCTTCAAAACTTGCTTAGGGCTTTGTCATTTGTCACAGTTGCTCATACAAATCTGAGGGCATCTCTATTTACAGCAAGCTAGGAGGTGTAACAAAGGTGAAGCATGGAAGATGAAGATCTGGGGTAACATTGTTCCTTTTGTTTTCATATTACTTCCTTTGTGCTTTGTTATTTCATAGGAATTTTGATGTTATTGTGCTAACCCCTCTAACATGATTCAGATTTTCCCTTGATTACAGTTCCTCTTCTTTTACTTGGGTCTGGGATGCATAGCATATGCCAAATGCCCTGTGGGCTAATGTGAACTCTTAATTTTTGGTCTTTGATGCTGCGGGTGCTAGGATTATAACACTGAACGACAGCATCAACTATCTCCAGGCAATAATGTACCAGCGGGACCATGTATTGTGGAAGACCACTGTACCAAACCTTTCTTGTTGTAGATGTGTTCGCCTTAGGTGCTGTCAACCTTGCACAAGCTACTTCTCTTAAGGATTTAGGGTTTTTTGTGAGTCTTGGGTCATAAATATTGTCCCATTTCTCCTCAACCCTTTACTTGTTTCTGCAATCTTTGGGCCTATTCATCTCTATTATATACGCCCTCTTCGGCCTGCTTGGTATACAAGTCATAGCATATTCTATATCCTCATAGATATACACATCTTCTAATGACCGAATTGTTTTAAACAACTCTTGGCCAATCTCCTCCTGCATTTGTTGTGATGAACTTTCCAACATTTTTCTTTAGATGAAAACTTCTGCAGGTTCTGAACTCTTTGTAAATTCTATCCAGCTTTGGATATGCTAGAAATTTCTCTACACCTTAAGCTTTGGCGTATTTGAAAATACTTTTAACATTAAACCTTTTCTTGCAATATTTGGCTATCTTTTCACAAGGTGGTAGGGGGAAGTGTGCCTTTTGCATTTAATTCGACATGTACAGCTAATTCCTCAGCTCGTGCAAAATGAATTACTTTCCATTTCGAGGCAACAAGAATTAATTATTGTGTTTGGAAACCGTGTGATATGCTATGATTCCCTTGAAACTTGAGCCAATAATTTTCCTTCTAACCTTGCATTACTATGTGTTGGCAATTAATATCCTAGACAGAATGATTAAGCCAAAGCAAATGATCATGACCTAAAAAGATATGGATCCTGCCTTGGGCTTTGGGAAATGCTTGTGAGATGACACAATAGCCTATAGCTATGCAACTTACTGCCGATGAGTGACACCTTTTTAAAGCTAATTGTCTAGCTCTTATTAACCTAGCACACATTAAACCGTACCTTTGCAAATGCAACTAGTCTGGAAATGTGAGCAAACAAAGGAATGCCTTTCAAGTTGGCACTTGGTTATCATCACATTTTCTCAAAACAAATTGACATGTGTCTTCTCATTTTTTCTATAAATAGGCCGCTAAGTAGTAAAGAAATCACACTTAGCATTTGAGAAGTTTTAATAATAGGTCATTGGCACAGTCCTAAGCTTCAATAAGCAAGCTTTTTTCATAGGCTAGGTGGTAGGAAAGTTCCAGTGTTAGTTAGAAGTTAGCAACATTGTGTCAGTGTCATGGATACTCCTATTAGGTTAACCTCTTATAAGTCACAAAAAAATTTTATGGGGGAGATTTCCACTAGGCGATTGAAGAGAATGACCAAGAATAAACACTCCTTGGATTTGGTAGCCATAAAGTGGGTTCTGGGTGGGGATTGTATAGAGTATGAGGACAAGTACCATGTGAATACTAATATCTACTCACATTTTGTAGCGTCAATGTTAGACATTGGTATCCCCAAGCCTCTAACTCTAAAGTTGGTCAAGGAAATATTTCTAAGAAAATACCTAAATGGCCTAGGTGAAATTGTCGCTCACACTGCATATGGGGTAGGCCTGCCAACAACCAGTGACCTTCGTCGCTACATTGAGGAAGAAGCAGTAGTTGTATGGATGTCGTTTCTCAGTGGATTCTGCCTTTAGAAATGTGACGAGCATCAGCAGAGGGTTACCCAGGCCTTGCACTTTCTGTTCCACAGCTACAACATAATACCATTCTATGACGTTGATTGGTATACCGACTTCAAGAACCTGGTGTTTTCCCTGCCAATGGCAGTTGTGTCAAATGACTCTGCTTCTGCTGCTGAAGAACCTGCCTATGAAGACGCAGTCGGTGCTGCCATAGATGAAGTAGTAGACGTTGCCATAGATGCGTCAATTGTTTCCTCCCATGCTCTTGGATAAAATTCCTTCTTGCTCTTGGATAAAATGCCCCCCAGTTTCTTTGTTTTTTGTTGTTGAATACACCTCCTTCTTTACAGTTTTGTATATAAACCTAAAAAAGGGCTATAAATATGGCATATATGAAAGAATAGTTTGTACAGTCATATACTTTTTGGATTATGGCTTTCTTAGCCATTTTTCAATGTAAAAGAAAAATAATATATATAAATCAACATATATCTTTATAAAATCCATGACTCTTTCTTCCATTATGCATATCTATTGTATGGGCTCTTTTATTATCATATGTGTTCACTTTCTTTGCACATGGGTGTGTTTTATATGCAAAGCAATTTCGTTGCTCTACTCTCTGCAATTATGGGTTGTTTCCGCAAGAACACAAACCAATTTCAAAAAGAACAGCCAACACAAAGGGAAATAAAAAGCATTATTTACATATGTACAAAAATAAAATTGTCACTTAATGGAACAACTTAAGATGAATCCCATTGACCAGGACTCCTAAGGGTTCCTGTTCCATACTTTCTAACTCAAAAGTGTTATGCTTTTTGCACCAAATGATTTTAAAGGGGCCCTCCCATAGGCTATCAAACTTACCATGTCGACCTGGCTTAGCATCTCTTTTATCATATTTCAGTACTAAGTCTTTGCACTTTAGGCCTTGGTCAGAAACCTTCTTGTCAAACCATTGCTTGACCACTTGTTGGTAGTTTTTCATGGCTATTATGGAATTCTCCCTTTTTTCCTGTACTTCTAACAGTTTGGCAATTTGAACCTTCATGGCGCAATTTTGTTCTATCTCGAGAGATTTCAATAGTTGGAGTGTTGGAACCTCCATAGATATAGGCAACAGTGCCTCTTTCTCGTATACCAACTCATAAAGTGAAGTCTTAAGGACTTGCTTAGGAGTTATGCAGTTTTCCCAAAGAACCACTTGAAGGTCTTTATGCCATTCTCTCTAGTGTTCCAAACCAATTCTTCTAAGGAGTCAGACTAGGTTCTTATTCGTTGACTCCACTAGGCCATTTCCTTGTGGGTAATAATTTGATGATTTCTTAAGGAATATGCCATTTGTCAATGCAAAGTGGTCACATACCTTTGTTCCTAGGAAAGCTATGGCATTATTGGAAATGATAGTCTTCGGAAGACTGAACCTTGTCACCAGCTCTTTGAGGAAATCCACTATCTCTATCTTTGTTGCATTTTTAAGTGGGACAACGTGTGTCCATCTCGTGAAGTAATTTGTGGCGGTCAGAATCCACTTGTACCCAACACTAGAAGCGAGATTAATCATCCCGATGAAGTCCAGGCCCAATTGTGCAAACAGCTCATCTGCTGCTATAGGTTTGAGAGGCATTGCGGAATTCTTCCCTCTATCAGTAAAGAACTTGCATTTTTTGCAAGATTTTACCAAAAAGTGGGAGTCATTCAAAAGTGTAGGCCAATAATAACCTGCGCACATGATTTTGATGGCGGTGGTCTTAGCAGAGAAATGTCCACCCACAGCACTATTGTGGAACGTGTCAAGGATTCTCCTCGCCTGCTCTATAGTAACGCATCACAGGAGGAGACCATTTAAATTCCTTTTGAAAAGGACCCCCTCCACTAACGCATATCTGCAATTTTGCAGTTGGTAGTATCTCCTTTTTTGGGAGGAGAGACCTGGTGGATACTTTCCTGTTTGCATAAACCTCATCCTATCTATTAGCCAACAACCCTCTAATTTTGGCTCATTTATCAGAACAAGCTCCGGTTGCTCTCCTTCAGTGGGCATCATCTTGTTCTGTGCCATGTATTCGCATAGTCCTCTTCCTTTGAAAGTTTTAGTGGGTTTGACTTCAATGTCATATTCAAGGATCTTGGTGATCCAATTAGCTCTTTTTTGTGATTTCTCCCTCCATGATATATTCACACACACTAGAATGTGCGACATAAACAAACACTTTGTTGCAGGAAATTAGATGGAAAGACTTTTTAAGTCCCTTCACTATTGCAAAGGCTTATCTTTCAATGAAATTATAATTCATCTCATATTCCTTCAGGGTCTAGGAGTAGAAAGTCAATGGATGTTCTCCCTTTCCTTCATCATCCTTTTGGGTTAAGATAGTAGCAATACTGGACTTGCTATTGAATACATACATTATAAAATCCTTAGATAAATCTAGATTAACCAGTACCGGAGCTACGAAAATAGCGTTCTTAACTTTTTCAAAGGCTTCCCGAGCTTTAGTCATCTACTTGAATGCTTGATCCCTTTTAAGCATCAGGGTGATCGGCTTAATTATTGCCGCAAAGTCAGAAATAAACTTGCTAACAAAATTTACCTTGCCCAAGAAGGACTGAATTCCTTTCTTATTCACCAGAAGAGGAAGTTCCTTGATAGCTTTCACCCATTCAGGGTCGATTGAAACTCCTTCCTTGGATACCACATGTCCTAACAGCTTGCCTTGCGGTACTCTGAATATGCATTTTTTTGGATTTAGGGAAACCCTGAACTCCTAACACTTTTGAAAAACTATTTCTAAGTGGTCAAAATGATCATCCTTAGATTTAGAAAACATAGTAATATCATCTAAATAAATTGGAATAAATTTATTGATTAGCTCACTAAATGCAATGTCTATCGCCCACTAGAATGTTGTCCCTACGTTGGATAAACCAAAAGGAATTTTAGCATAAGCAAATGTTTCCCAATTTGTAGTGAGCGTAGTCTTGTTCCAATCCTCCTTCTTGACTTAGATTTTATTGTAACTAGAGAAGTCGTCCAATAAAGAAAACATTTCCGATCCTACTACCATTTGTAAGATTGATTCCATAGAAGCCAGTGAATAATGGTCCTTCAGGGATGCTCTATTTAGGTCTCGGAAGTCCACACACAAGAGGATATCTCCATTCTTCTTTTGGACTAGGACCAGATTGGATACCCAAGTAGTATGCTTGATTGAGAAGACAATGCGTGAGTCAATTAGCTTGGTTAACTCTTGTGCCATTAGCGCTTCAATTTTGGGGTTTACTGGCCTCTACTTTTTTTAGATTGGTTTTGCACCTTCTATTAGCTCGATCATGTGTTGAATGATATCAAGATCATATCCTTCTAGATCATCATAGGACCAAGCCACTACTCCATATTTCTCACAGAAACTGATGAGCCTTTCTTTATTATGGTGCGGGACATCTTTCCCGACCTGAAGGTTTCTTCCATCTAAGACCCGAAGATCTATGTAATCACTTTTGTCTACCATGAACTTCCATCTATCATTTCCTGCATCATCCCAATAAAAAAAATATTGAGAGTAACCAACCCTTTCGAAAGCTTGTTGGATCTGAGTTGCATGATTTTTCCTTCATATGCCTCGGCAATCTTTGGTTAAAGTTGATCGGTGAATTCTCTCGACTGCTGGATGAACAAGGTGATGTGTTCATCACTTTCAAAAACATGTCAACTTTGATCATTGTCATGAATCATCGGTTGAACTACTACTCATATAGAGTTTTCATTATGTATAAGGTCAGATGCAGGATCAAACTGAGCACCAATCATGGCCATACAGTCTGCATTGCCATTTTGTCTTCGAGGAATAGTTTGGATGTTAAAGGCTTCAAAACTTTCAACCAGGTCCTAGACTCGATGCCAATAGGATCTCATGTGAACATTCCTTGCCATGGAAATCCCTCGGACTTGGTTGACTACTAGTTTGGAATCTTTGAACACCATTAATTTCTTAATGCCCATTTGCTCCACAAGGCTTAAACCTTGAACTAATCCTTCATATTCGGCCTCATTGTTTGAACAAGCGAAATGGAAGTGGAAATACGTTAGCATTTTTTCATCTTGTGGGGATATTAAACATATCCCTACTCCAGCGCCTACTTTACCTCTTGCTCTGTCAGAGTACAAAGTCCATAGCTCATTTTCCTTGCTATCTTTGAACTCTTTGGCAACCTTTGGGAGCACTTGGTCTTCATTATAAATTACATAGGTTCTGAATCTTGTAGCATGATAATTGCCGAAAGGGTCACTATCCATATGTTCACTTAATAGAGCATCCTCTTGGTCATCTCGATCTCTTATCACCTTTTCTTCCTCTAGTAATTCAATGCAATACATTTCTTGCTTGGTGATAGAGGTATATGCAACTTCAAAATTGATCAACGCTTCATCTGCTACATGTTCAGCATGCAAATCCTTGGATTTTATCTTCATTTTTGCATTGTGCTTGGTTTTGAGAATCAGATGTGACCAATCCAAGGACATGTATCCACCCACTTTTGAAGTAAATTTTTGGGATAGATAGAGACTAAACATGGGAGGAACATCAATGATCACAGTATCTTGCAACACTATGATACTAGGGAAAGCAAATAGAGTTAAAGGAAGTGTCTTGATGATACCTATGGTTTCAACTTTGTTCCCATCAAGCTGCATTACTCCCCTTTTCATAGGTTCATAGCCGAGTCCTAAAGCTTTGGCTGTCTGTTTAGGCATAACTGTGGTGCTAGTGCTAGAATCAATCATAGCATTGTGCAATAACTTCTTTCCTATAATGAGAGTTAAGAAGAAGGGTTGGGGCTTCAACTTATCTCTAACTCTAATAGGGGATTCTTTTGTATTGTTCGTAAGGACTTTAGCCGGTGGTAGTTGATTAACAAGCTCTGCATTGGCTAAGTGCTCTATTGGCATTGCGTTGACCTTTTCTTGAAGCACCTTCTACAATAACATTTTTTGCTCCAGGGGATAGCTAGAATGTCCCATACAGACACATTAGTGGATGATTTCTTCAATTGTTCTACCACATTAAAAGGTGACAAATTCAGAGGTTTCTGCTCTTTGGCTCTTGTTATAATAACTTCTCCCATGGTTGAGATGGTAGCAGGGAAGTGGAAGTACTATGAATCTAATTGGAAACACCTTTAAGTTGTTGGCTGGCTAGATGCAGAACAAACTGACTCACCAGTATATCTCCTCTTTGAGCACATGTTATAATCAGATTGCACTTGTGGTGTTTTTGATATGAATGTATCATTAGCAAACACCATTTCATCTTCCTCCATCCATGAGAAAAGAACACGATCATGAGCGATGTTGGATTCTTGTTCTAGAGACATTCCTTGTATTTGCATGATAAGAACCACACTCTCCATTTGTGGCGAGGGATATACATAACCCCCATGGTCTGGCATCGCGCTTTGGCTGCATTATTTTTCCACCTTTTTTTGTAAGTTTCCACACGGACAATTTTGGGGCATATGTGCATTGCTGCAAGGGAAGCACCATAGATTGATGTCATTAATGAGGTTATTTTACCCCACAGTTAATTCCATACTCAAGCTTGGTGAAGCACTCGTCAGTGGAATAGGCACCGACACCATTTGGTTGACCATTGGAGCTAGTCAATTAGTGCGAGAATTGCCTTGGTACTGATTCTACTGATATGAGGACCATTCACCTTGATAGTTTTGATAGGTAGATTTCAAAGGTGTTGATTGGTTCCACTTGAGGGTGGTTATGTCATTTACCATAGTCTGCAACATTTCTCTAATGTCACTCATTTCATCTTTGGAAGAACCGGATGTAGAGGCTAAATTTTGTGGGGCTGTCGCATATGTGTACATTGACTGGGGAGTTGTAGGTACACTGGTTGATGCGACTTCTTGTGCGGGAATCAATATTTTAGGAAATATTGGCATGATAGGCCGAGGAGGAAACCTTCCGCAATCTATCAAATGATTCTCAATTTGGACAATGACATCATAAGCATCTGGTAGAGTAGCTCCTCCCAAAGAATTGATCATCATAGAAATGTTAGAATTGATGGACTTCAAATAAAATATGAATGCCAACTCAGGAGTCCACAGTATAGTAATAGGGATCCTCTGCCAATTCATGTGGAATCGGGCATTAAATTCAGTCAGAGCCTCCTAGGGGACTGGTTTTATGACAGATAGTTGATAATATAGTGAAGAGCGATCTTCATCATTTGAGAACCTCTCATAGAACGGATCTCTGAGCTCATCCAAGGTGCGAATAGTGCTAGGCGACAGTGTTCGATACTAATCTAGAGCCTTTCCTTTGAAAGACATGGTGAAAATCCTTAGAGCTCTTCATTATGATCCTGTGCACTAGACACATGTTCGCCACATCTTACAAATTTTTTGCGGGTGTTCTTGAGCCATCTCTGGTAAACTTGGGTATAGCTTTCATAGCTAAAACTGGGATAGTACCCTAGACAATGGGTTCTACTAGGGCTACTAGGGGACTTCTAACATCCCATGCCACATAATTTCTATTGGTGGCTAGCAACATGGTTAGAGGAATGGGTGGTAGGAGTGGAATGGTTACCAACTGATTTGTAGCCTGTACTGTTCCCAGTGGAGGTACTAGTAAACTAGGGTTGTTTGTAGTTTGGGATCTAGTTATAGGCCGATGGCTCATATACCCTTCTAAAATGCAACTTCATTTAAGCTCGGGTCCCACCGGGCGTGCCAGAAAAAGAACAAATTATTGACACCAAAATTTGACAAGGTAACAGTGTCTTATGGGAAAATCAGTTTATGGGGGACCTTTTGCACTAAATTGAGTGACCTCCAAGTTTTTAGAGAAGTCAGCTTCTTTTATAATGGGGGTTTGGAAAGGGAAAAGGAAATGGATATAATAAAATAAAGTCTAACCTAAGGCGATGCACCAAAACTTAATGATAGGCATGATAAATCATGGATCTAAGGGCCTTATTTGTATTTGTAGTGTTCCAAAAATTCAAAAACTAAAGATTATAGCATAAACTATCCATTCATGGACATAAAATAACATTGCATACCTTCCTACTACCAAGAAGAGTCATTAGACATGATCTAGATCAACAAACCTGCATTTAACATATATAGAAGTTCACAAATGAAATGTTCAGACAATAAAAGCACAGTTTACAATTTAATCAAATAGCATGAAAGAATAGAAAGGTTGAATAATTGGCATAATCTAAAATTATTTTGTAATGAAATAAAGCAGTAATAAAGGCCTGGCATCTTTTCCTAAAACTAGTGTTCCTCCAAAATTTTGGACCCTTCTCCCACAACAGAGAAAAGTATATATAGCAGAAAAACCCCAACCGCTTCAGAGAGCAGCCACCTAAAATATTTTGCAATCCCCTAGAAATGATGTAGAAATAAGAATATTCCCCAAGTCGTTGCAATAGATGCATCTCCTGCGAATGATGGCAATGGTCCCGACAAGGTTAAAATAGACAAGTTTTGCCACCCCGTGCAAATGATTATGACATGCAATGGCCAATCACAACATTTGGTTTTCCTGGTTGATCACCTGAATACGAGATCCATTGACTAGGCACGTGGCAGCATTTCGCTGCCCATGTGAAATTTTATCTTTCACCACTGAAGACTTGCACCAAGGCTACACGTGTTGAATGGGTGGAGCACTTAACCAATAGCGGAGGGAACAATCACCAATCAGGTGCAAAAAGATGCATGGCAACATTTTGCTGCCCACGGTTGTTATTTCATCCTCATGCTAAAAACCTTGCAAAGAGTAGATACATAGCAAGAGTATGTCATAGACAACAATTGTGGGGCCCACCAAACTCTTTGGGAATGAGGGCTTCATGGAACTTGAGTGGAGCCTGATGAGGAAGCAAGAAGGAATGAAAAAAAAATGGCCCGTAACTACGACATGTGGAAGTATAGCGAGGGTTCCTAGGATGCGAAAGGAAGGGAAAATCTCTGGGTGTGCAAAGCAGGCATGTGGAGGGGGGAAAGCAGATTTTATAGAAGGCTAAGTTGATCTCCTATGATGCACGGGCCGATATCTAGAGAAAAATACACTCGGAGGGAGCTCATTAAATATTTATTAACAAGACCCATCAACAATATAATTTATACATTTTTTAAATTAAAAAAATAAAATATACTAATTTTTCAATGAGCCCTTGGTCTTTTGGTGAAGTTGAAAGGTTCTAAATGAGCCCACCAAGGATCAATTCTTGTTAAGTGCAAGACCCCAATTTCTAAAAAGGGATGAGGCCGAGATTGTGCTACACATGAATTTTGACGGAATGGATACCCCTTAGACCTTGGCTCCAAACTAAAGTGGATCCCCTTCGAGATATCTCCAACAATAAAAAGAAATATACTAACTAATAATTATTTATCATTACTAATTTTTTAAATATAAAAATAATTTTAAAAACACTTGAGAAAACCAACACTTACCTCATAATAGACCAAAATTTTTCCAAGCCCATCATTTTTCCATTAACAAGTTCTCAATTTTTTTATAATTTTAATATTATCAAAATAAACATAATTCCAAGAAGCACTTTTCAAAAGGATATCAACACTTACCTCATAACAATCCCAAGTTTTTCAATGCCTAACTTTTTTCTTTAAAAAATTCCAACAAATTTTATAGTTGAAAGAATTGTTAAGTAGAGCTGACAAAAACATATTATGATATATCCATTATAAGATTCATGGTATGAGATCACTCTTAATTAGCAGAAAAATTGTAAATTTTTAGAAGAGCAAAAGATTTACATTGTAAATAAAAAGATGAATTTCATTATAATCATTCGACACATTGCATCCAATGCATTGGCTTTTTAAACCATTATTTTTTCATGAAAAACCATTTCAAATCTTCTTATGGAATAACTCCCTAAAACTAACTATTAACTAATGTATTAAATGTAAAATTTAATTTTCTAACAACCGCCCTTAAAGTTTACATAATAAAAAAAGAAAAAAGAAAATTTAACAAGAGCTGCAAATGTGCAAGAATAGTCTTATTTTTATTTGTTGTGTCTATTATGTTTTAGCTATAGTGTTCATAGAATTGAAATTGTCAAGAAATCAATTAGTTTTTCATAACCACAAAGAATCATATAAATTTAGCTTTCCATAACCAACAGTGCTGAAGCATGATATAATTGAATTTCAGCAAAAAAAACCTACTAAAATAAGCTTATGATGTCTAGGCATAGAAATCCACTCAAGAAAAGAGTTAACTAATTATAGTTATAAAAGAAGAAAGAAAGAAATAAATCATATTGATGTCCACAAAATAAAGGCATATAATCATCAAGGAAACAAAAATGGTAGATTTTCAATTGGGGCCATCATCATGCAAATCTCTCTTTCCTTGCCACTAGACAATGAGCCACTGGTCTGGGAAACCAGAGATAATCAATCTATTTTTAAAATTTAGTTTAACAAAATCATCTGCACTTTCCATCACTTTTACTTAAGTTAGTTTAGCATAGCCAACAGGACAAGGTGGGCTACCCAAAATTATAGTAAAGGCTACATATTCCATAGCCTGCACATAAGGCCATGCTTGGAATTTGAAATTTATCTTGTTATTGAGTCAAGGCACCTAGTATTCAAATTCAGCTCAACACATATTTAAAACTGACTAATTGGTCATTATTAATGATCATGAGCAATTGTTCTACAACACAAACTAACATTGAAATTTAGTTTTTGCATAACTAGAGGTGTTGCAACATGTTACATAATACATTCCACCTTTAACATGAATAATTGGAGAGTATTGAGTCTTGACTGCTAAATTTTTCTTACCATATCAAATTAATTTTTTTTTCCAAGTATAGCTTTTTCCTTTTGACAACCAAACATTACTTTTAACTCAACAACCAAAGATCAAGTATCTCAAAATGGAAAACTAGAGCATAAATAAATAATAAGAAAGGAATAAACTTAGGCTAGATTTGTAACACTATAATAACAATCAATTGTAGACATTAACATAGGGATGCAAGAATGAGAACACCATTTCAAAGTAGGGTACAATAATAAATGAATGAGGGTAATTATGCAATATTATATATATATATATATTCTAGAAGATACGGGTGTGGGGATGGGTAGGATCCTCATAACTTTATACTGGAGTTTTGTAATCACCATGCATAATAATATTTTAAATAACTAATTTGGCTTAACATTCTTAATTGATGAGCAATCATTACTGAATAATATTTCCATAAACTAGCACGGGCCCTGCTAACTCAACAAGGAAAAGTTTGAGGGCAAATAAATGAGAATAATAAGAAAATAATAATTTAGCTAAAATATAATAAGAATAAACAAAATAAATAATCTAGATTAACGCGCTTCATTAAAAGAGAAATATTGTTGTTTAAATTTCCATAGCGAGACAAAACATTCTATCATTAATCAAAGACCTATTGAATCAAAATGGCAAACTGATAACAAATAAATAAGAATAATGTGTAAAAATATAATTTATCTAAATTCTTGTCAAATGGTATAAGCTCAAGTGCCAAAACCATTGGGATTTCCAAAGCAATTCATTGGTGTGACATACCCCAACAAATGACACCTGTCAATATTCATGACTTTGACAAAAAGAAATACCTCTCAACTGTGGCATCTAAGCCAAAGGTAAACCTGCAAGTGAAAAATAATATTTAACATATCAAAAAAAAGTTAAAAGAAGCTAAATTATCAACAAAATAGAAATAAACTGTATACATGATTTGGATTAACAAAATCAGCTAAAAGACAAATATTAATTAACATACCAAATTTAGCTAGCAACTACCATATATAGCAGACTAGTTAGTAACATAATTGAAGGATAAAACAAGAGGCCAAATAAATATTAATAAATAAATAATAATTTACCTAACCATTGATCATAATAATAAGTAGTGACAACAATATAGGTTCATGCCAGGGGTGCAATGGTGACACACCTCAATATTTATCTTTTTATTTATTATAAAATTTTAAATATTGTTTTCTTTTTTTAAATAAATATTCTATTTGAAATAGTTTAATTTCTAAATAAAATTTTCACACTATTAATTAAGTTTATTCTAACTGTTATTTTCACATCACATTTATTTATTTATTTTCTTAAAAATGAATATTATTAGTAGTATTTTATTTCATGGTAGCTATTTAAAATTAGCTAAAACTCATATGATTAATTTTAAAATAATATTTAATTTAGTCCAAATAATAATAATCATTAGTATTAGTTTTCAAGTTAGTATTTAATAATAATGATTTTTAAGCTTAAATTTATTAATTTATTAATTAAAATTATATTGGAAACTAGTTTGAATTTTATAATTCATTTAATCTTTTAAAGTAACTAAGATTAATTAAATTAATAACTAGGAAAAGATCATAAGTTGATGAATTTATTTGAAAGAGAAATTTTGAAATATTAATATTTAATTGGCATCATAGTACAACTTAGTTTATTAGAAATATATATTTTTTTAGAAGTTTATAAGATTAGTTTTTTTAGTTTGATTCATTCAATTATCTCTCAAATGTTTTGAATACTTAAGTGCATTTTTAAAATTAATTAACATTAACTAAATTTACATTTGGAAAAGCAATTCTTAAAGATAGTTTATTTTCAAATAAGTTAGTAATTATTAAATTTATTATTTTTTACAAAAATTATATGTTTAAAATAGTTGAGTTAAATTCATTTTAAAATTTAGTAATCTTTATATATATATAGAATTAGTGTTGGGAAAGTAAATAGATTAGTGAAATTAAATTTACTTAAAAGGAAAAGGAACTATTTTGGAAACTGTGGAGCCAAGAAAATCGCCCTTGTTGCTCAAAAGTTTTGAGTCAATTACATTTCAAAAAATTAATTTTAGATATTTGTTTTGTTAAATATTTTTCATATTTACTTTAGAGTTATTCAATTATTTTTCAAATAGAAAATAAATATGAATTGTCCTTTGTTTAAATCAAAATTATTAATAACTTGTTAAGGAAGAGGAGTGCATATAGTTCCTTCGACAAAACTAAAAATGTAAACCTCATATGAAAACTAAATAACCTTAGGATAACCATCTCTTATTCAAATTATTAGCTTCCCATAATATCAAAATAAAGATCTATAAATCCTAATGAATCTGAATATTTGAGTCACCTTAATTTCTGAAAAAAGAAGAAAAGAACTCTACATTTGTACATATTACACAAGTGATATTCTTGTTCACCTCTTTTATGTGTATTGGAGAAGAGCGATCACTTTAAAGATAACACACAAAAAATTAAATCAAAGAGAAAGGAGACTCTTAAACCATATGATAAATGAGATGAATGGCCAAATTGCCTACTAATCTGATGAATACTTAAAAAGACTAGACAAACAAGAACCACAAATGACTTAAAATTTTTAATTTTGTAAATGATAAAATTGAAAAACATACTATCACCTTCATCAAATAAACTATAAAAATTATCCCTTATAAACACTACTTTCATTTTATTCAGATTCTTTACAAAAGGTAGGAACATAAGAAGATAACTTGAATGAGAGAAATTCCTTTTGATTTCAAAAAGAAACAAAATAGAGTCTTTAGTTTTCTTGTGCTCCACCTCGACATTCCCACAGTAATCCCATTCTATTTTTCACAATATTATTGTTTTTAAAGTACTTTGCACTTTAGGCATCCTTGAATGACACTTTAGAAATTATTTGAATTTCATCAATAAGATTTGTTTTCTCTCGGAGTGTGCCTTCTTGCCACCCATAATTTTTTGTGAATATGTATCTTTATCTTAATTTAATATAGATAGTTTCCTATTCATCAAAAAAAATATTTGTTTTCTCTCTTCTATTATTGATTTAAAAGAAAAAAAAAATCAAATAATCAGCATTTACTTTCATACCATAACGGGTCCTTGTTTATGTATAGTACAATATTATTAAAAATATGTATATAATGAAATCTCAAAATAACAATACACTTTTTTATATTATTAAATGTTTTTTTAATTGAAATCTCAAAACAATAATATTTATATTTGAAAGGAGAAAAAAATATTTACAAATATTTTTAATAAAAGACATCAAATACATGAATTTTTTGAAAATAATAAATTTAAGATTAAAAATAATGTTTGTAGTTTTTCATACTTGATATAGGTTTAGAGATAAGAGTCTTCTTTATTTTGTAAGGTCAATTGATCCATAAAACATAAAGGTTATGTCTCTTTTAATAATTAATTATAAATATTCTTAATGTTAATTTTTATAGAAAGGGCGGGGGCCCTAGCTTGGTTGGCTAAGTAATTCCGTTGCGGCTCTGCTGGTCACAAGTTCTAGTCCCCCCCCGTCCCGTGGTACCGGAGGGCGTGTCGCGCCAGCGCCGCCGGTCACGTTAAAAAGTTTACCAGGCGCACTGCAGTTTATAGGGGGTCGTGCTACCCGATTCCTGCAGTCTAAAAAAAAAAAAAAAATTTATAGAAAACCTTTAATTTTCTCTCTACCACTTAAAATCAATGTAAATTATACTATAAAAATCCTCATTTATTGGAAAAAATATGGTAGATAAGAAAATAGAGGAAACTCATTAGAATGAACACATCAAAACCATGTTAAAACTAGAGAAAACCAAATTTAGCTAAAGAAACCTAGCAAGAGCGTACCAAGCATCTCATTCATTGTCCCAAGTATCAATTATAGTGGCTACATTTCCATGAGGGCTAATTGGAGTTCATTATACATTCCCCAAGCTCCTTCACTCTTGTTTTATCAATATACAACTATGAAACTTTGTACCCTTCCACTTGCTTATACCAATTGAACATACTTGAAGGTCAAACACTTAAGCTGAAATTTGTATTCCAAATAGTTATAGTATACACACCTCTCCATGACACAATAATAGAGAAAGACATGAAAAACGAATAAATTTAATATTAAAAAATATTCAAATTCCCTTCTTAGTGTATTAAAAAATACATTTACTCATTTAAATATTATGAATTTCCCAAAGAATTTTCTCATTCACTACTTCATTCTACACATTCGCCACAATATTCATAATAAATATCATGGTATTTCAATAATCACCTTTCTAAATGATGCATTAACTATATCGAGTGATGAGTTCATTCCCTATACAAATTCACAATTATAACTATTTCTCATATATAACATCAAAAACTTACATATGAAGCGTTGGAGATGTTGTGGATCCTCCTTAAATTCCTCTGATACACTTCATGAACTGTCATGCATCACAAACCACTAGTTTCAACCTTCAAAGAGACTCCTAGTCACTTAACAATTTTATGACATAGATCTAAAGTGATAATTTAAGGCTTCTAGCATGAGGTATTCACCTACATAAAGTGATACATTATACAATGTATGCAAATTACAGTTTTTAAAATAACCAAAGACATACAATCATGGCTAGGGGATCCAATAAAGGATTGTCTAACCATGTAGCCAAACACAAAAAATCATAAATAATTCAATTGAATAGAAAAATATAATTTCCTTTATTCATTATAGTCATAACAATATTACAACTTATTGTGGTGGGTTTTCAAATGTTAGGCCTCAATAATTTGATTATAATGTGTAAATTATTGAATTAAAAAGATATTACAATACCATGACATCCCAACTTGATTCTAATTTCTTCACTACTTTATAATAATATTCAAGAGTGTTTATATATTATATTTTAGTTGTGGAAAATTTTAGTCAACCACATGGTGGCATAAATCTCAATGCCTTATGAAATATTTAGGTACATCTTCTAGAGTGAATGTGCTAATGGCTTGGATTAATGTATCTTCATATAGTTCAATATATAAGGTCTTGTAGGGACAATGTACCTTGCAATATGTTTCCTTGGTTATCAAAAGGTTTGATAAGTTGGTGCAAACCTTGGTAATACTAAATTTCCACCTATTATTTTTGTGTGCCAAATAAAGATTAAAATGTCTATATATACCATTGTGGTAATAAAAAGCTCTTGGGATTCAAGTATGTCATTATAGGATACAAGATGAGCATGTGATTCCATTCACAAGGTGAAATATGTAGATGTATTAAAATGTTATGGAAAATTTGGTGATTGTTTGATGCCAATAAAAAATTTACAAATGAAATAATCAAGTACATAAAATATTTTTGGTTAACACAAGATTTATCCTACACCCTTGGATGCTCCTACAAAAAAAGAATGTTTAAAAAGTGTTTCCTTCACTTTCTAGAGGATAAGAGAAATCAAGATCTAGTCTATCTCATTCTCTGAAATCCAAGATGAGTCTTCGAACTATGACTTCCCATCTACTTCACTAGATACTTCTCATACTGACTATTCCTATAAAAATTAAAAATATTATTGCTCTCTTTCTCATGTGGATTTTTTTTCCAAAAGGGTTTCTCCACCTAAATTTAGTGTTATCTATGGTTTGCTGAATTTTATCTTAGTGTTGTATTTGCAATCACACATAATCTCAATTTGGTTAATCTAATTTTAAATTAAATTTATTTAACATATTCAAAAGTTAATATTACAGCTTATCTTGACCTTGTTTTCAACATTTGGTATTAGAGCTAATGGTTCTATTGAGAGATGGTCACCTTTCTCTTAAGTGTTGACAACCTTTTTACTACAATGGGAGCTTTTTTTTTGTGGTACATTGCAGATTTTTGAAGAAGATTGCATACCATGGCCTCCACCTCTTGTCAATATATTAGAAATTGAAGATAAAGGATCTCCTTAAAGAGAAAGATCAATGGTTTCCAGTTTTACAAGAAAAAAAACCATCTACAATGTTTGATTAAGATTGGAAGAATTTGGACAAGAAAGCATGGGCAACCATTCAATTGTGTCTTGTATATTTTTTCCTCCCGAATGTCTCTACAAAAGACACTACATACAAGTTTGAAAAGAGGATAGGTTAAATCTACCAAAACCAGATTTTTTTTCTAACAAGTTATATCTCAAAATATGGTTGTATTATTTAAGGATTAAATATGGCAAAATTCAAATGCAAAAAAAAAATTTAATTTAACTTGATTATAAGTCAACTTGCATAAGTAGATGTTAACTTAGAATATGAAGATAAACGTGTCTTGTTTCTTTGTTCTTTACCTAAATCTTGGGAAAATATAATTGTTTCCATAAGTAGTGGTAATGTAGAGCCAAATATGGAAAACATGGTTTCCAAACTTCTTTTAGAGGGGATGAGGAGAATTAATATGAATTTTGACTCCCAAGATGCCTTGTATGTGTGGGGTAGATCAAAAGAGAAAGGACCTAAAGGGGATAAAAATAGGGATAATTCTAAAGGGTGCTCTAAAATCCACAAAAAGAGTAGAGAAAAGTATTGGAAATATGGCAAGAGAGGAAATGTGAGGAAGGAGTGCAAGAAAAATAGAAAGAATGTTGATTCTTCTATAAAAAAAGGTCCTATGATGATGATTCTGATGCTTTTTTATTTTAGCTAACACTATCAGTAATGATTCTTGTCTTATTGATTTAGGTTCCTCCTACCATATGACTCCTCAAAAGGAGTGGTTTACTACATACAAAGAAAACTATGGGGGAGATGTTTCCCTTGATGATAACAACACAAAGAATATTGTTGGTGAGTGAAAGGTAAAGTTTTGTTTCAATGATGGGATTATTAAAACCCTTGATAATTTTTTGCATATTCAAATACTTGCAAGAAATTTACTTTCAGTATACAAGTTGAATGAATGATTCTAGAATGCATGCAGTATTTGACAAGTGTGGTTGCAAGTTGGTGTGAGGGATTTTTGTGATAGCTAAAGGATATTGAATAGGGACTTTGTTTAGGCTAAATTTCTCCACTTTTTTTATAATTGTACCAATATAACTGGCACTAAAAATGCATGTATGTTGTGGCACCATAGATTGGTTCACATTGGTGAAAAAGTTCTTAAGACCATTCTTAATAAAAAGTTAGTTGATGGTATTTCCAATTATTTTATTGGAAAAAATGATTTATATGAGCATTGTGTTTGTTAAACATAAGAGATCATCATTTTCTAATTAAACTAACAAGGAAAAGAGATTATTACAAATCATTCATTCAGTTGTATGTGGACTAGCAGATGTTGATTCTTTGGGTAAATCTCAATAGTATGTCTCTTTGAATGATCATGTATCAAGATATACATGGATTTATTTTATGCACTCAAAATTTAAAGTTTTCACTAAGTTTAAGGAATTTTAGGCCTTCATTGAGAAGTAATCATATTATAAGATAAAAGTGTTTAGATTTAACAATGGGTTGAATATTTTTGTAGGGAGTTTGATGAATTGTGTAAGCATGTCGATATTGTTTGCTAGAAGACTAATCCTTATCCTCCCTAATAAAATGAGGTAGTAAAAAAAATTAACTGAACCTTGATGGAAAGAGTTAGGAGCATGTTGAGTGGTGCTAGTCTTGATAGATTATTTGGGAAAAAGATGTTGGAACTTCTTATTATTTAATTATTAAATCTCTATGTTCATCTATTATTGATAAAACTCCTTATGAAGTGTGATAGGTAGAAATATTTATGTTTCGCACTTAAGAGTCTTTGCTTATAATAATTTTGTTAATATGCCTCACGTGAAGTGATCTAAACTAGATCCAAAAGTAAAGAAATGTGTCTTCATTGGTTATCATGATAATGTAAAAGGTTATAATTTTTTGAATCCTCTAACCCATAAAATGATATTTTTTGGATATGTGATTTTCAAGGAGTTTAGAGCTTAGTTAAGAGAAGAACAACCAAAGGAGAAATATAAAACAAAAATAGTACACTTTGAGACAAATATTGATAAGTGAGAAGATGCATATGTGGACAAATAATAAGATGGATCTAAGAATGGAGAGGAAGAATAGGGTTCATAGAGTTTAGAGGATGTGCAAGATGAGAAGACAAAAAAGAAGAAGAATGGGTAGATCTCATTACCCCTACCTTGAGGAGGTCCACAATGCAACAAAATCCATTTGATTGGTACTAAGTTGAGTTTAGAAATATGTCCTAATCTTGATTGTGATTTTGATGAGATTTCTAATGTTCCTTATGATGGTATAATTGTTAGTTTAATATATGCAATGGTTTCAACTAGGTGAGATATAGCCCAAATAGTGAGAGTTCTGAGTAGGTTTATGTCTTATCCTTGTAGAGAGCATTGGAATTTTGTTAAAATGGTGTTTATATATTTGCAAGGTACTTCTACTTATAGTTTGGTTTATCATGGTACTAATGATTTTTTCAAGTAATTGGATATACAGGGGTTTGTTGATGTAGAGTGGGTAGGTGGCTTGGATAGTCAAAGTCCACTAGTGACTATATATTTACTTTTTTGGAGGAGAAATTACTTGGATGAGTAAGATATATCTTGAAAATGCATTTTACACCATTGAAGTAGAGTTTATGGCTGATACACATGCCTCTAAGGAGGTGGTATGGTGACAAATGATTGGTAGTGGTATTGTCTTTGATTATACAATATTAATCGAATTAGATGTGATAGTTAGAGTGTTGTTTCTTTGGCCAAAAATACCATGTATCATGCTTGTACTAAGCATGTTGATGTTTAGTATCACTTTGTGTGAGAAATGGTTGAGAATTGTAAGGTCTTTATTGAAAAGAATGGAAATTTGGATAATTTTGAAAATTCTCTTATGAAGCTAGTGACCACAAATAAGTTATCTTGGTTCATGAAGGACATGGGCCTTGATCACTTTACTTGATTTATTATTTGCATCCCTTGGATTTAATTACAATTTATAATTTCAAGTGGGAGAATTTCAGGAAAAGGTGATATTAATGTTGTAATCCTATGCCATTCATATGTTTGCACATTCCTTGAAATATATGTTCCACGGGACATGAGAGAAAAGCATTAAATAATGACAATATTATAAATCTATTTTAAAGAGGTGATTAAATGTTGTTGGGAGTAATACAACATAATGGATAAACTATCCTTCTTAGGTGTCCACTTATGGAAGGTGAAAGGTCATTCTTTGGGAACTCAAGTGTTGGAAGCATTTGGTGTCCATTCACATTCCATCAAGAAGTTAAAGATCATTGGGAAGTTTCATTCCTGATTGTCTATAGGTTAGGCACCCATGTGAGAAGTCATGTGAAGGAAAATAAAAATTTATTATATCTGTTGGTTATCCACAACCTAGGCATGGGTTTTTGTAAGTGGTATTTTCCTCTTGTTTTGGGCTACCACTATGGTTTTCCCTAAAAAAAAATTTGTTAGAAATTTGAAATAGAAATTGAATAACCCAAGTAATTTTTCAAGAGAAAATCAAAGTTACATAAAGTGGAAAAATATAAGAATGCAGACTAGAACTCCAAGAGATTATACAATTTCAATGTGATGTAATTGCATTAAGAGCTTGCAAGATGAATGGTCAATGCAAAATATTGATTACAATAGATGGATAGATCAATATATATGAATTAATACAAATACAAGCTATGGTAATGAGTTTATATAGAACTAAGGAGAGGATGGAGGTGGTAGATCCAACCAATATGAATCAACCACAAAAAGTGGATCCACCCTTTAAGGAAGGGAACACCACATCACTTATCTCCTATTAATAAAATCACTTTATTATCTTAATCAACTTAATAATAGTGTAGGAAAAACCTAGGACTAAGGAAAAATAAATTAACATAGGAAAATAAAAACCTACACCTACACCCCCCTTAAGAATAGCTTAAGAGGATGTAAAAGATGATGGGTCCTAAAAACTAAGGCCATGTTAGGTACCCATGTGCATATCAAATTCCCCCCAAAGAAAAAGAAGCCCCCCCACAAATAGAGAGAGAACATCCCCTAGAATAGAGAGAGAAGAAGAGAAGGAATAAGTAGTCCCCCCAAAGAGAACCAATGGTAGATGCTTGAAACTGGATGGAGAAGATAGTCCATGATCATCAAACAATATTCCACCCCTTAAGAAGAAAAAAAACTAATGGTGTATGCAAGCTACCTCTCAAGTTTTGAAAGGAATATGTAGGAAGAAAGTGCAAAATGTATGAAGTATCTAAAATTGACTCAAGTGTCTTCATGTTGATGCTAAAAGAAGTCACAATCAAATCAGACATTCTTGGCCACACTAATGAAGATGACAAAATAGAATCTCTTGGATATTGATGTAGAGCATAATCCAAAGACAATTATGGTTTGACAATAGTTGTGCAATGACTGTCATAAAAAAGGAGAGATAACCCCTCAAATGTGTCCTCCAAATCTGAAATATAAGACTCCATAAACAAGTCTGAAATACCTATCAAGAGATCATCCCATAAAGATGAATCAGGAAGACTACAAACACCCTGCTACAAGAAGTCATTGGAATATTTCGAAGAAGCAACACTAAACTCTAAAGCAGCAATAGATGTAAGGACAAAAGATTTATCATGAAAGAGAAGACATATTTCCTCAATAGTGTCATCTAGATTTGAGACGAGGGACTCTACAATCAAAAAAAAAATGTATGGTAGAAATTGGTCCCAATGGACTAATTCCAGAAGACATTTTTGATCTTGTTGCAATGAATCATTGAAGTCCCTGGAAGAAGCATCTCTGGGATGTCAATATACAATAGGTGATGGTTATATGGTATCAATGAATTGATCATCCATGCAATATATGTCCACATTATATGAGGCAACATAACTCTCAATATCATCCAAAATCGTCTGGTTCTCCATAGAAACATCACTTTTAGATGAAGATTCAATGTTTCCCTACAACTATTGGATGATGGTCCAAGTAGTGAAAGGGAACTCAATGTGCTCTATGTGATGCAGAGTATCCTTACAAGTAGTAAGAAATATTAGTCCATAGACCATTTTGTTATTGCTATACCATGCATTCTTCTAATCAATATCATTTGGCTTAGGAACGAGTCCAAGGAGATAGGGCAATACATCCCACTCAAGGCGGTGATTCTTTATCCTTTTTTTCCAAGAGAAATAGTTCTCTAAAGTTAGTATGACAATAAAAGGATGAATTTTAAGATACATGATTAACCCATAGTGGACACTGATTTTGGTATCCAAGGGTTCCCTAACTCTTCTAGGGTTTTTCACCTAAAAGGAGAGAAATGGACCCAAAATGCATAATGTCTACACTCAAAATCAATGAAAGGATGGATGCAATATGCTTAAATATGATGTATAAACGCAATAAGCTGAAAAAGAAAGGTGATTATTAATGCTAAACCTAAGAAATGCAAAGTGTTTGAAAACACAGTCATGTATGCCAGAAACACCTAAGAATGCAAGTAAACAATAATAGAATTAAACAAGACTGGAAAGGTGCACCTAGAATCTAAATTTTGATGCAAAGAGGCTTTGGAATCTTACAGATTTGACTGAAAATGTTGACTGAGACACTTACACCAAGCTGGGCAACTTAGTCCAGTTTCAGAGAAAATCTGTCAAAACAAGAATCTGCCAAATGGGTACTTAGAAATGTAAAATTCAATTTTCAAGCCTAGTAGTGGAACTAATTCACCACAGATGGAGACTTAGTCCATATAGAAATTTTGAAAAAATTGGGGTAGTAATCTATAGCTCTTGGTTTGCACTTCCCTTCCTGACAGGTGTTCAGTCCAAATTCTACAAAAAATGGGCTGAAAGAGGTCTCAAAGCTTCAATTAAGGCTTTGTTGACTTTGAATGGATTTGATGGATTGTTGACCTCTTTTTAACACCAAAATCTTTGAAAAATCTACATACAAGACCTACAAACATACATGAAAAGGGAGGAAGAAGGGTTAAGGCTTAGAGAATAGAGGTTTTCCTTGGTCAAACCCAATTTGCTAATCAAACCCTAGATAATAAAATGAAATAAAGAGAATGACAATAAACAACATGGAATGTCACAAACTCACCAAACCCTTGATGTAGAAATCTAAATATATGTAACGAAGCACTCCAATGGATGACTTGATGATGATTAGAGTGCTTAAAATGCTTGAGAATGGTTAAGAGATTGATTGCTTGAGTGTTGGATGAATTAGCTCCAAAATGAGAGAAAACCACTTTATTTATACTTGATTTTCTAACATTTCTCAAAAATAACACATCACAGGCTGACCTCAAGGGTAAGAGAATAAAATCCCACTAGAAAATTAAAATTATTTTTATTTTTGTGCCCAGTGGGACTAAGTCGCCCCAGGTGGCGACTTGGTCCCACCAGGGAAATTTTACTAGGTGGCAGGAATTGAAGTGTATTTAATGTTTTTAATGGGAATATTCTCAAAAATACACTTAAGTATGGCTAGAAAGTAAATTAAGGGGTTATTTAAACATAAGAAAGGGTTGAATTAGTGATGACAAGCCTAGAAAAGCATGAGAGTTTGGTACAACTCTTTACAACTCTTTGAAATAAGACTTGGTAAGTGATAGAAAGGGATTATTTAAGTGAATTATAATGAAAGGGTCCTAGAAAAGTGTAAAAGTGGGTTACAACACTTCACAACACTTTTACAATCTACATCTTAGAATTCTTAATAATTCAAAAGGGTTCAAGACCTAATGTGAATGTGTTGACCACATTACAACATTAAATCTAGAAAAAATCAAGCCAAAGTCCATGAGAGAGACTCAAGTGAGTGTAAAAATGTCCAACTATACATTTTTTGGTGACACATTAAGGCTCCACTTTAGTGAGAGGATGAACTTGCTTCAAACTCACACTAAAGTAGCCCAACATGCACATCGAGAGGGATCCAAGTGCACTGATGCTTAGTGAGATGAGACAACAAAAATACAAATGGATGATCAAGCCCCTACGATCAAGATCCCATGGAAAACTAAACATAAGCACAAAGGAACAAAGAAGAGAATGATGAAAAAGAATGAAAGAGAGAGAAGGAAAAAGGAAAGAAATTTGGATCAAGCTTCGATTGTTTGTCCATCCTATTGTGGATCAGATGTAGCCTATTTTTCTAGAAAAAGAAATGCATACTCACTCTAGGGTGACAAAACTCATGGTTTTCTATCAGGTGAGAAGGCACAAAAGAGTGAGAAACATACACTCGTGGCTAGTATGCACACACACACACACAAAGGTGGCTATGGAGAAAATTCATGCCTCAGAATGGGCTTCTTGCTCAATCATACCAAAGTTATACCTCCTGATAACTTTAATAAGGCACCACAAAGGAAAATGTCATTTTGTGCTTCATGAGACAAGAAAAGCCTCGTATGCTTAGAACTCGTGAACAAATGTGATGGCACTACAAGAATGCAATTTGTTTTATGCAAGGTGGCCATATCATAAATGTAAAATGCAACATGCAAAAGATGTTCAAAGGATTCTTGCTTAGTTCATGCAAGGTCTATAACTTAGGGAACATTATGTCTAATGTCTCCAAGAGAGGACCAATCAAAGAAAAGAAAATTCACAACTTAGGGTATGCAATGCATCACATCAAGCCACTAAGAAGAATGTAAGATGATACTTATAGATCACACTTATGAAGGACATTACACCTAATGTCATCCATACAGTGACAAACACATCGTATAAAGTAACAAGGATGCACTAAGAACCAAGAAGAAGGAAAAATGCAAATGAATAATGCCAATGTATGCCCCCACTTTAAATGAATTGGTACACATCGTTCTTTGAGCAATTACTTTAAAGTAGCAAATGAAAAATGCAAAAAGAAAGAAGACATGAGAGCCAACTTGGAAAGCCCCTATGCCAAGTCATAAGGCTACGTCATGTGAAGAAAAGGAAAAGAAAAAGGAAGGGGTTTCCCCCAAAATGAAAACACCAAACACATAAGGGATCTATGGATTTGGGGTCAGTATGTTCTTTGCTGCAATATTTTGTAAAGAGCTTGAAACTGTCATCATTCCCCGGATACATAGAACTAGAAGAATAACACAAAGAGAGTGAAAACAAAGAAAAAGAAATATTTTTTTGGGTCAATATGGAAGATACATGGATGTATCGATGCTTTGTATCATCCCCAAAAGGAAAATACAAGAAAATGAAATTGAAAAGGCAAAAGAGAAAGCAAAAATATTTTCAAGGGTCAACATGAAAGAGACATTACGGTCTCAATGCCTTGCATCATTCCCAAAAGGAAAACACAATAAAAAGGAAAAGGAAAAGGACAGGAAAGGGGAGGTCCTTTTGGGTCAACATGAAAGAGACATTGCGGTCTCAATGCCTTGCATCATCCCCAAAAGGAAAACACAAGAAAAAGGAAAAGGGGGATGCTTTTGGGTCAACATGAAAGAGACATTGCAGTCTCAATGCCTTGCATCATCCCCAAAAGGAAAACACAAGAAAAAGACAAAAGAAAAGAGAAAAGGGGTCCTTTTGGGTCAACATGGAAGAGACATAGGGCATCTTAATGCTTTGAATCATCCCCAAAAGGAAAAGGAAAGAGAGAAAAGGAAAAGGAAAAAATGATGTACGACATATAGAAGAATGAAGGTATAAATAGAAGAATGATACAAAGAGAGAACATCAAACATTACATCACGGGGGAACACGATACGTACGTGCAAACACAAAAGAAAAATAAAATGCAAAAGACTAGTAAGGAAAATGCAAGTCAACCATCGAGTAGGTCATCTACCTCCCAGTCATGTTCATGATGTACCGAGGGAGGGAAACTAGCCAGAGGGACAAGTGCCAGTGCCAAACTAAGGGAAGTACCAGGTTCTACACTTGTTGTAGGAAATTTTTCATTTAAGGTCATGGAAGAGGAAAATAATGTATTTAGATCATTATGTACCTCTTCATCTAGTTTAGTAATCTCATCATCGTCATCTAGGTTAATCATGACAGGAGGACAAATTATAATGTCCAATGAAGGGTGTATCATGAGTTGTGGTTGTTGTATTAGATCATTTTATTGTGATTGGGGAGGAGGGTCATCATGCATTGCTTTTTTCAAGTGTGGATTTTGATTTTCCTTATTTTCTTCATTTCATAACTGGTGAGAAAGGGTATGATGTCTACACCTATGCTTCCTAGCTCCTCTATTTGTTTTCATTTTATTGTCAATTTATGTGTTTGAAGGGTCAGGTTGATCAACCAATGGTTGCATTTCTTCCCTAAGGGGAGGAATGGAAGGAACCATGGAAGGTTGTTCATCCACTTTCTCCTTTTCATTATAAACTTTTTTTATATGAGGAGGCAAGATGAGGTTATCATTATCTCTTTGTCATTTGGATGATGTGGGGGAAGTTTCGGTTGTTGGATGAGGTTGAGGGGTTGGGTCTTGTTTAGGTTGAAGCATTGTTTCATCTAGAATAGGAGTGTCAGAAGTGGACAGGGAAATGTTGTAGAGAGATAATTCAAAAACTTTATTTGCTTTAAACTTTTGATAATCAATTGAAAATTAAATCTTTGTGAGGTGTGATAGGTTCCATGGGCTAGGGCCAAACGGATTCTAAGGAGAAGTTTCCTAAGTTCAAAGACAAAGGGCTAATGCCACTATTGTGAACAGTGAATTTATGTCATTATCGAGCAAAAACTTTAAAAATTTGTGTAGGACTGAAGGGACAACTTTCATTGAGTGAAGCCACATATGACCTAGCCTCAAATGAAATTGGTCCAATTTTGGGATGATAGAGAATGTATCATACACTATCTTAGGTCCTATCTATAATGGGAGGATGATAAATCCTATCGTAGGGCAAGAAAAACCATTGTGTGTTTTGATCCATGCTCTCGGTTTTTCATAATCATCTTGAAAAATATCATGCAACACCAAAAACTCCTCAATGATCACATTCTCTCCACAAGTGGAATCTATAAGTATCCCATTAGTGGGCTTATCATAAATACAGTCGGCTATGTAAAGAGGACCATTGGGAAGATTCAGAAGGTTTTCCTTAGAAGAGAAAGTAATATCAAGAGATTTCTTAGGTTGGCCCTGACAAGGGATAATGTCTATCGCACCTACAATTTCATTCATAGGATTAATAGTAGTGGTATGTGGAATAGAATCAGAATTTGCAACATTTGTATTAACATTCATCACATCATTGTTTTGATTTTCACTAGCTTTGAAAAATGACACATTAGGTTTGGGAATTGGATCAGTAAAAAATTTCAAATTTTGATTGGGTGGGGAAATAGACACATTTCCTTTAACATTAACATTTGAAATGGATAGATGGCCAGAATCAATGAGGTCTTGCACTAGGTGTTTAAGATGCTTACACTATTTCATGTTATGTCCATTTTTTCTATGATATAATGACAATAAGTGTTGGGTTGAAAGGCTGGGGGTAAAGGCTTAGTAGGATTGAGTGGTTTAATAGTGGATAAGGTAATCATTTGTTGCTACAAAAGCTAGGAAATTGTGTTATGAAGAGTGTCTAGTAAAGGTGTAAACTATCTTTTTAGATCTCCATAACTATAAGGTATCGCGACTTTAATAACTGCTACTTGGTTGTTGATGGGTTGAGTTGGTTTTTGAGGAGGGGCTTGAATTGTAAGAATCCTTTGTTTGGTTTTCTAAAGGTTTGTGAATTGTGTGGGTTGACATGTTCAGATTTCTTAGCTCGGCTAGAAGTAGATTTGACATCGTGACTACTAACCGAATTGTGATAGTCACAAAGGGTTGTACATAGATGCATGAAAGAGGGAAATTTCATCATGGTAGATTTATCTTGAATTTGACTTTGTAAATTTTCAATGAACATATTTTGGAGATGCTAATTAGGAACCTTGACATCAATTTGGGCATAAAGTGATTGATAGTGTGAGATGAAATCGGTTACCTTTTCATCCACATTTTGTTTACATCTCATTAAATCTGCCAATGTCCTTTTGGGAGTCATGTGGAATTGAAAATGATTTATAAATGCATCAACTATCTCATTGAATGAACGAATTGAATTGTTTGGTAAGGATGAAAACCACTCTAAGGTAATGACTTTTGAAGTCCAAGGAAACAATTTGGCCAACAGTTAATCATCAAGGACAAAGTCACTGCATAAGGTTGTGTAAGCATTAAAATGATTATTAGGATCTCCCTTCCCTCTATACTTCTCAAATCTAGTCATCTGTATTCCTTGTGGCATTGGTTTTATTAATATTTCTAGAGATAATGGGCTGCTATGAACATAATAGGTGGGTGGTCCATTCTAGTTTTGGTTGATGGTGGATATTTGTTTTTGCACGGAAGAGATGGTTTGGAAAAGTTGTGTTATGAGAGGGTCAATGTAAATGGTATGAGGTGGAAGGGAAAGTGGTGATGAAGTGTATGTAGTGGTAGGGAAAGTGAATGGAATGTTAATAGATGGTATGGTGGAAGAGGAGAGAACACGTGATGCCACATAAGAATTAGGAATGCTAACAAGAATAGTGGAGGAAGGTATCACATTACTAATAGATTGCATGACAGTTACAACTTGGGGAGTGGTGTAGGTAGGTATGGATTCTACGGTTGAAGGAGGAGGAGTGGTAGGTCCTCCTTAACTAACCACAATGTTTGCTATTTGCATTGTACTAGAGGTGGAAGGAGCAAGTTTCTATAATCTCAGTGATTTATTTCATAACTTTTAGGCCTTTGTCACTTTCAATAGATGATGGATATTTTCTATAGCAGGAATCGCAGTAGTTGAAATGTTTTCAAGACACAAGTTATGTTGAATATGTGTTAAGTCCTCATGAATGTTAATGAATTTGTCTTGCATAATGTGATCGTTATGTGTGTTAACTTGCATGTTATTGGAAGGAAAAGAATTGCTAAAGGTAGGGTCCATTCCTAGTATACTAGTTGCAATACTATGAGTGGAAGCATTAGACAATCCAAGATCCACAATGAGTGTATTATAGTGGGATAACATGAGTCTTGAGCTTTGTATCACTAAGGTGTTAGCAATAGGATGCCAAACACTCATGCAAAATGTTTCTAAATGCAGGTGAATGTAAATGCAATGCTAATAACTAACATTCTCAAAACTACAACTAAAATGCAATATCAAAAAACAAAAATGCAGAAAATGCCAGAAATTACAATGAAAAAGTGATGATTTTTTTGTTATTTTTTAGAAATTTTAAATGCAATTTGATGCTTTTCAGATGTGCAGATACAACTATAGTGTGAAAATGCAGAATTTTGTTGTTTTTCAATGAAATATGATGCAAAAATGCAAGCCATATGAGCTTTTCACTAATGCAATTTTAAAACCTAGGATGCAAATTAAACAATGAAATGTTGATTCAAGTTAAACCTAGGATGCACTTGAAATTAGAAAGAAAATTTTCAAACATCAATTTCACCAAAAATGTGGATTTTGCTATCCAAGGGTTCTCTAACTCTTCTAGGGTTTTTCACTTAAAAGGAGAGAAATGGACCCAAAATGCATAATGTCTACACTCAAAATCAATGCAAGGATGGATGAAATATGCCTAAATATGATGTATAAATGAAATAAACTAAAAAATAAAGGTGATTATTAATGCTAAACCTAAGAAATGTAAAGTGTTTGAAAACACAGTGATGTATTCCAAAAACACCTAAGAATGCAAGTAAACGATTATAGAATTAAACAAGACTAGAAAGGTGCACTTGTAATATAAAGTCTAATGCAAAGAGGCTCTAGAATCCTACATATTTGACTAGAAATACTGAATTGGACACTTATGGCAAGTTGGGCAACTTAGTCCAGTTTTAGAGAAAATCTGCCAGAACATGAATCTACCAAATGGGTACTCATAATGTAAAAATCAATTTTTAGGCCTGGTAGTGGGACTAATTCTCCATAGATGGAAACCTGGTCCACCTGGGAATCTCAAAAAATTTGGGGTAGAAATTTGTAGCTCTCAGTCTGCACTTCCTTTCATGATAGGTGTCTAGTCTAAATTTTGCAAAAAAGGACTGAAAGAGGTCTCCAAGCTTCAATTAGGGGTTTTTTGACTTTGAATGGATTTGATGGATTGTTGACCACTTTTTAACACCAAAATCTTGGACAAATCTGCATACAAGACTTTCAAGCACACATGCAAAGAGGGGAAAAGGGGTTAAGGGTTAGAGAATAGGGGTTTGCCTTGGTCAAACCCCAATTTGGTAATCAAACCCTAGATAATGAAATGAAATAAAGAGAGAATGATGAATAAAAAACATTCAATGTTAGAAACTCACCAAACCCTTGATGTAGAAATCTGAATATATGCAATGAAATGCTCTAATGGATGACTTGATGATGCTTAGAGTACTTAGAATGCTTGAGAATGATTAAGAGATTGATTGGTTGAGTGTTGGATGAATTAGCTCCAAAATGAGAGGAAAACCCCTTTATTTATACTTGATTTTCTAATATTTCCCAAAAATAACATGTCACAGGCCGACCTCAAGGGTAGGAGAATAAAATCCCACTAGAAAATTAAAATTATTTTAATTTTTGTGCCTAGTGGGACTAAGTCGCCCCAGGTGGCGACTTGGTCCCACTAGGGCAATTTTACTGGGTGTGGAGGATTGAAGTGTATTTAATATTGTTTAATGAGAATATTCTTAAAAATACACTTAAGTATGGTTGAAAGTGCATTAAGGGGTCATTTAAACATAAGAAAGGGTTGAATTAATTATGACAAGCCTAGAAAAGTGTGAGAGTTTGTTACAACTCTTTACAACACTTTGAAATAAGACTTGGTAAGTGATAAAAAGGGATTATTTAAGTGAATTATATTGAAAGGGTCCTGGAAAAGTGTGAAAGTGGGTCACAACATTTCCTAACACTTTTACAAGACATCCTAGAATTCTTAATGATTCACAAGGGTTCAAGACCTAATGTGAATGTGTTGACCACATTACAACATTAAATCTAGGAAAAATCAATCCAAAGTCCATGAGAGAGACTCAAGTGAGCGTAGAAATGTCCAACTATACATTTTCTGGTGACACACCCATACATAAATGGACCTTTATCTTAGTTAGATTGATTATAAATTGTTTGTTTAATCCCCCAAGAATGTGTGCAAAAGATACAAAAAAAACATTAGTACACTCCCATCCTTTTCACTAGTATCAAAAAACACCCCCCAAATCTTATAAGTTCAGTACTTTATAGTTCAGTGTGATTACAAAGCCTTTTCCAAGACACAATGCTCAATAGGCTCAAAATAGCTAAAATTGAAAATTTTAATACAATATGAACTAGAGAAAAAATATGGAAAAATTAGCTTTATAGCTATACAGTAATCTTCAATACCTTTCCAACGCCTATTTGTTTCCTAAAATCGGAGCATCGAGGTGAAGGTTATGGCCTGTTGAAGAAATTAGCAACAAATATTTCAACCTAAAATATCTACTACAAAATGGAAAAAATATTTTCAATACCTCTATAGATGAAAAGTGTTCATCTCTAGCTTTTTGGTGATATCTTGGTTTTGAAAAATAGACACTGTGGAAAGAAGTTATGCAAAATTGAAAAAAATTCCCAATTTAGCCTATTGGGGGAGCCTTGGCGGCTCATTGGCAGTGTCGCTTATTTCTGGTGGCACTCTAGTGACAGAATCAAGTGGTTTGTAGTTAAGGTTTGAAACTACTCTTTGCAGATTAATAATATTATTGTACATAAATATCTTTGCATATTAGTTTAATAATATTATTGCACATAAATATTTATGTACAATAATACTCTTCACTTCTTAGATTGGTCAAGGATAGTAGTGAAGAGTATTATTGTACATAAATATCTTTGTAGATTAATAATATGCTTGCCATCTTTCTCATGTGGATTATTTTCCTGAAAGGGATTCTTAAAATAAATCTTGTGTTATCTATGAGTTTTTTTATTTTTATCTTAGTGTTGTATGTGCAATCACACATAATTTCAATTTGGTTAATCTAATTTTTAGTTTACAAACACATTCATAAGTTAATATTGCATCTTATCTTGACCTTGTTTTCAGCATAAGGATTATATAAACAATTGCTCAAATAGGTAATGGTGATAGGTCAAATAGGCAAGATAGATAGCACGATGCCCTCGATGTAGAAATTCCCAAGATATGTTTGACAAGTCATATAATAATAGTGATCTAGAATAGACTCTAAGAGTAATATATGTCAATGTAGGATCATGCAATTTAATCTATATATAGTGGATATGGCAAAGGAAAATAATGTAATATTGATAGTAAGATATATAAATATAGGATTATGTAGAATCTCTATGAAGTAGTTTGATATAGCAATATATAGGAAATATAGAATCAAAACTAATATGAGATCTATACATAATAGATCACAGACAATATGATTAATATGGTAAAAAAATAAGATTTCATAAAAAAGAATTCTCAAAATAGCTAGATCAAGAAATATAGGAAGATAAGACAATGCTCTACAAAGATAAATAATTTAATGTATAAAATATCATAAATAAGAGGCATGAGTGACAAAGAGATAAAAGATCAAGAAAAGGAGCCAAAGAAAGAGATGATTAACTTAGAGTGACCAAAGAAGAAAATTTAAGACAATGTACAACTCAAATATGTGAAAGGAAAATATTATAAGATAAAAAAATGTGAGAATGACAAAGGTTAGAGATGAGATATGACAAGAGATCAATGATCCACCCAAGTGAGGTAAGAAAAATTATAGTAAACATAAAGATAAAAAAAATCACACATGGCAGGTGAATGGATGCAAGTAATGGGTGAGCAGGCCATGGCTTGTAGCAGGTCATGGCCTAAATTCCATTTATTCCTTCTGGCATGCATCGATAGAGTTTGAAATTTTTATTCTAGAGTCTTCATGTTGTGTGGGGTGGCTTTTTTTTTCTTCCAGGGTGTGTTCTCTTCTTTTATTTGGGTTTTTTGGTGAAACTCCTATGTTGTTTGGTGCCTATGTCTAGTGAAGGGTTTGGGGAGGTATAAGGAGGCTTGTCTTATCTCTATTTTTGTTGTTTATGGCTTCTGATGAAGCTATTAGCATTATTCAAAATATGGATTTTTAGGCTTCTTTGCATGCGAATATCCCATCTTCATCAAAGTTTTCTACTACTTGTAATTTCTGGAATAAGGCTTTGGGGATGGAGGAGATGGCTCCATCTAGGGGTCCTCATATCCCAAAATATAATATTTTTTTGGAGAGGAGCCAGGATGTGTCAATCTTGGTGATCAACCCTAACTCAATTGTGGAAGATGTTTAGTATTTCATGAAACATGCTTTAATATGCAAGTTCATGGGGATGTGGGTTTCTCTTCCATTTTTAGAATCTTGGGCTAGTCAAACACTTAATTGTGAGGGTGAAATGGAGGTTATGTTGATGGCCAATAATTTTTTATGGTCATTTTTAATTACATGGTTGATCACAATAAATTTTTCAAGGGGGGCCTTATTTCCATAACCATATTGGTTTGTTCATCAAGCCATGGTATGCGGGTTTCAATCCTTTGGAGGAGCTCTCAAATCATGTTCCTATCTGTGTGTACCTCCCTTGGTTCTTGGTCCGATTTTGGAAGAATGACATTCTGCATATGGTGGCTCTATTGTTGGGAAAGCCAATGGGCCCTTCTCAACAAATACTCAACAAAAAACATACTTAATTTTGCATGCATTTGTGTTGAAATTGATCTGAGTAACCCTCTTCCAAATTCTTTAGAAATTCATGTCGGTTCATCTTCTTTGGTGTAGTAGCTTGATTATTAGGCTCTTCCTTTTATTACCGGTTGTGTCAGGGTATATGCAGGATCATGATGGGCCAAAAAGTGGCAATATGATGGGTATGTGTAGGGTATGTGGCTGACAACTTTTTTTTTACCCAAAATTGATGAAACGAAAAGGGTTTTTAAAGGAGATTCTCAGCTTTCCACCAATATAAATTATTCTTTACTTTGAATTTAATAAATAATCATTATTCATTTTCTATTTGAATTATGACCAAAGTCTGATTAGTAGGTTGATTGAAAAACATCTATAACTTTCAAAACAAGATCAAATTTTTTGTATGGAACATGTATCACATTCTATGCTTCGCATACTATAGGATTAAAAAATGAATTTCATGAAGTTTTTACCAAGTTAAGGTGGTTAGACATACAACTTTTATATATTTTTAAAAGTTGTATAAAAATTCATAATTAATTATTTACTTGGAAAATAATTACAAAAAAATATGCATCACATTGGGACATGAGTCCCTACTTATTTCTAAAATATTATAAAATAATATTATCATTTTATTGTGGTTAGGGTGGTCGATAGACACACCTACTTATTTTTCCCCCCGAAATTTAAGTGCTATTGCATTGAAATTTCAAATTTTCACCAAATAGATTTAAAAAACCTAGTAGTTTAGAAACTACATTCAATTTTCTACAAATTCTATTCTTACAGATTTTTGAAATAATATAGATAACGTATTCAAATATTTACATCAAGTAGCCTAACTCTAATTTTTCTAAATTTCATCATCACTTAAGGGCCTGTTTTTCCATGATGATCTTGCACATACCCATCATGAGTATGGTCATCTACAAAAAAGATGCCCTAGGATCTACTCTTCTAAGCCCTTTCCTAACTAGACCTTCACAATCCTTCCAAGGATGATAAAGGTAAGGCTCCTATTCTGGGTGAAGTGGTTGATAAAGAGGGCTTTATTCTTGTTAAGTCTCATAACAAGAATTGTGGACAAAAAAGAACCTTTAAGGAGAGATGGGACGAGGAAATTTTTAATCGCTTTGACATGTTGGATGACCTTTTCTAATAGGAGGTAAATCCTAGTATGATGGTTATGGAACCTAGTGTCTTGGTCGTGAGTCAGGAGGGTCCTATGTCTGATGTTCCTCAGAACATTTAAGAGGGTGATATGTCACTAGCTCAAATGGATACAAATCTAAACCTTGTGGCATTTTCAGTTCCTATGGCCCCTATATCTTTATAAGGGATTGAGGTTGAGAACTCTCTCCCTTTGGAGAAGTTGGGGTCTAATTCAAAGAAAGGATAAAAGGATTCTCTCCCCTTGGGGCTTCTTTAGAAAACTCCAAAGAAAGGGGCTCTTGAGAAGCCCTCCAAGGTAGGAAGAAAGAAGGATTTGGATAAAATTAAGATGATGGGAGAGACATTGGTGGAATCAAGGTCTATCAAAACTCTTAATTCCAACTTTTCCTACTTCCAAAAATGATTATTCTCTCATGGAATGTCAGGGGCTTGAACAATGGACCTCAACAAAAATTTGTTCAAGATTTTGTGTGAAGTCATTCTCCTGATATGTTATTTATTCAAGAAACCAGGATTTTAGTGGAGAGTATGTGTAGTTTAGTGCAAAAACTTTGGTGGTGAGGCCAATGCTAGTGTATTGGTGCTCAAGGTAATTTTTGGGGTGTAGCTTGATTATAGAACCCATTGAATATCTATCATCTTTGGTGGATGTCCAGTAAGTATTCTCTTTCTGTGATTGCATCGAGTTTGGAGTTTGGAGAGACTATTATTTTATCCAATATTTATGTGTCAATTGATATGCCTGGAAAGCTATGCACTTCTCTATATCCTTGGATTGTTTCTGGAGACTTTAATGCTATTATTGATTTGGAGGGGAAAAGGGGAGGAATGTTGAGGTTGGAGCCTTCTTATTTTCTTCTCTAAGATAATATTTTTGCATTAAATATTATGGATATAAAACCTAGTAATGGTCAATATACCTAGAACAACATGAGGTGTGGCAATAACTGCATCATTGAGAGGCTTGGTAGGTTCCTAGTTTCTTATTTCTAGATTGATGGGTCTTGGACTATTAGCTTTGCAATTTTGGATTGGAGGGGATCTGATCATTGGAAAATTAAGCTTTCCACTTCATTGACTCATGTTGCTTGTTCTCCTACTTTCAAGTTTCAACTTATGTGCTTGTAGGTCCCTCTCTGTAGGCTCGTATTGTTGATTGGTGGCACCAGGGTAGACTTTCTTTTTGCATAGTGATGTATTCTTTTGATAAGAAGTTGTAGTTTGGGAAGTATCATGTCAAGAGGTGGAATGCATAGTGCTTCAAAAATATCTTCCATGATAAGGTTGTTTCTCAAGCTAGTTTTGATGCTATCACTCATGGAATTAGGGAGTATTTCCTTTCAAAGGAATCTCTCAAGGAGGATGAAAATTATTTGAATGCTCTGGAGGAGTGCAAGCCGCGGGAGGAGATTTATTAGAAATAGAAGGCATGGGTTGAGCGGTTGCAAGAATGGGATCAAAATACTAAATTTTTATTTAACTTTGTGAAGTTTAGGAGACATGGTAACTCGATCCCTTATATTGTGAACTCTAGGGGTGACCATCTTTCCTCTCTTGGGGATATTTCTAGTGAGACTTCTCTGTATTTTTCCTCTTTATTTAGAGAGGATTCCTGTAATTTTTGGGTGGAAGAAAATCATACTATTTCATGTATTCCTTCTCTGGTTTCTTTCGAAATGAATGAGCACCTCATGCACCTCATTTCCCTAGAAGAATAAAAGATGCCACTATATTTTAGATGAAGAAGGGGAAATCTCAAGTGGTCATGATGGGTTTTTGATTGATTTCTTTCAGGAATTCTGGGAAATCATAAATTTGGATTTATTAGAGGTGGTGCGTGAATCTCATAGGAACAAACAAATGTTGAGGGCTATGAACTCCACTTTTCTTTCCCTCATCCAAAAATATGATGTGGCTAATAGGCTAAGTATGTTCTGGCCCATATCCCTTTGCAATGGGCTCTAAAATATTTTGTCTAAGTTGATCGCAAAAATACTAAAGAAATGGATTAGCTAGCTTGCATTAAAGAAACAAGGGGTTTTTGTGGCTAATAGGAAAATCTTGGATGGCATGGCCATAATAGCTAAAACTATTCATTCCATGGTGCCCTCAAATGAAAAAGCTATGATTATCAAGCTGGACATGGTAAAAGCCTATGATAGGGTCAAATGGCCCTTTATGTGGAAAGTGCTTGGTGCTTTTGGTTTTGTGAAGGAGTGGGTTACATGGGTGATGAGTTGTATCACGACTACTTCCTTCTCTATGTTGGTTAATGGGGAGCCATCCACCTTCTTTGGGGCTTCTAGAGGTCTTTGTCAAGGGGACCCTCCCTCTCCTTATTTATTCTCTTGGCTAAGTGATTGGGGAAAGTTATCAAGAGTCATGTTAATCAATGTTTGATCTAAGGGTGGAATTGGGGTAATGGTTCTCCCCCTCAATCACACTTGCAATTTATTGGTGATATTGCTTTGATGGGTGTGGTAAAGGTTAGAGAGGATACTAGTTTCCGCAAGGTGTTGGACATTTATCTTGCTTCAAGAAAAAGGATCAATGAGGTTAAATCTTCTATATTCTTCTTTAACACTCATATGCTTATTCAACAACAGATTGCCCATATTTTGAGATTTCAGATTGGTCATTTTCCTTTGACCTAGATATCTCGACACTCTTATCTCCATTTGTATCCTTCTCAAGGGATCTTGGAAAAATATTTTAGATAAGTTTTGTTAAAAAGTGAATCACTAGACTCATAGGTGGCTATCTTTTGTGGGTCAAATACTACTTCTAAAGTCTATGGTGCAAGTTTTCCCAATTACAGGTGTAAGCTTTAGGTGGATCCTATTGGATTTACAAAGGATTTGGAATCTCTATCCTCGAATTGGAGTCTTTTGGAGTGGGAGATTGTTTCCAGACCAAAATAATTGGGAGGCCTTGGGCTATGGTAGGCTAGTTTTACTTGTTTGGTGTTATTTTCCAAGCTATATTGGAGATGGTGTATTGAAAAAGAGGAGGTCCCTTAGTTTTTGTTGTTGGGTAAAGGCTTTATGATTTAGAAAATAGTTAGAAAAGGAGCTAAGCTGATCAAGGATGGTTTGTTCTAGATTTGTAATAGGGGGTCTAAGGTTCTTTTTTGGTATGAATCTTGGGATGGTTTTTCCCCAGTTATGACCAAGCATCCTAATTTATAGGATCTTTTTCATCGTTTCCTAGAGGATGGCTGGTCCTAGGTGATGGATTTCAAATCTACTCATTTATGTGTGTACATGGAAGTGTCTAGATGGAAGTAACCTAGTGAGTGGTCTATTGAGGGTTTGGATGAGGATTATGTTGAGCTCAAAAATATTCTTATTGATCATGAGTACAACTCACTTAGGTAGTGGGATAGTTTGGTTTGGAGCCCTAACTCTAAGGGGATCTACACGATGGCTAGTGGTTATTAGGAGTTTATTTCTCAAAAGTATCGGGGGATGGAAGTTTCTTGCTCTAAGTGTAATTGTTCACTTTGGATTTTAGCGTCGAATAGATGATTGACTTGGGATAATATTCGAAAGCAAGATTTTTAGGGCTCATTTATTTTTGCTCTTTGCAGCTATATTGAGGAGGATTCATCCCAATTGTTCTTTAGTTGTCCTTTTCTAAGCTTATTTGGTATTTTTGGTAAGGTATCTAGAGACATCCCTGCATTCATGCTTCTTCATTGATTGAATTCTGGAGTAGTTTGGGGAGACCTATGACACAGGCATATTTCCTCTAGATTGTATAGAATATTGGACCTTCTTTCATCCTCTAGAAGATTTGGCTTGAGAGGAATCATAGGATTTTTCATGGAAATAATATTATGATTTAACAAGTTTGGCAAAGTTACTATGATTCAGGGGATAGTGGAAGCTAAATGTGAAGTGCATTTCTCTTTAGAGAGGGTGATGAAGATATTGTGAATATATTGGGCCTCTGAAGTCTAGCATTTGACTCTTTCTATATTTGAAGGGGTTGTCAAACCAAAAAGAAGCTTTAGAGAGATGGTGCTTCATCCCCTCCTTCAGTAGATGTTTTAAAGATCAATATAGATGGCTCTCCTAGGGGTAATCCTAGGTTTGTTGGGAATGGTGGCATTGGAAGAGATAGCTTTGGAAAGGTTTTCTTCTTATTTTCCATTTATAAGGGGTAGCAAACCAATAACTTCATGGAAGGTTTAGAAATTCTCTTTGCTATTGAGAGAGCTTGTGCTCTTGGTTGGCACAAGATTGCTTGTGAATCTGACTCTCAAATCATTGTTAATTTTTTGACTAAGCAGAAGTTGGATGGGTTCAATCGGCAACTTGCATTTGTTAGGAATATCTTGCGACTGTGTTCTATGCTTGATTCTATGTCATTTACTCACATTCCTCATGAGTGGAACAAGGTTACTGATTTTTTGGACAAATGTGCTTCTGAGCATGCTAGTGGCTAATAGATTGAAGGCTAAGAGCAATTATCCCATAATTATTCCCAATATTTAGATAGGTTAATCTTGGAGGACATGGTTGGATGATGTTTGTGGTTGGGTGGTTCTACTAAGTGTTCTACTCTTTGGTGGCTGCTTGTTGGTTTTGTGTTCTTGGTTTTTTCTGGGTGCTCGTTTGGGCCCTAACTACTTTGTAATGATGAATTTTTGGATGCAATACAAATGTTACCTTCTTTTTAAAAAAATAAGCACACATGAATGAAATACATAAAGAATCTATACAGATCTCAAAAGATATTTATGTAAATATGAAAAGTGAACAAGAATAAATAAAATCCAATAGATGAATATGAAATAAAATATATAGAAAGAAAAAGAGTAATATGTAAGCACTGATTTTATCTCTCATTTTTCCCATAGTTTCTAGTTTGTATCATGTATGACCTCAATATATGGTGTGTCATTATGAACAAATGTAAATTTCTCAATGTGTATCTTTTGTTTTTTTATAAATTTTTTGATATATTATGTTGGAACTCAACATACTTGTGCTTAGAATATATGTGTTTTCTGAGAAGTATATTTAGTATATGGATTTATCCTATGGGCATTAGTATAACAAGGATTGAAAGATAAACAACTATAGATTAGTAGTAAGTCCATGTTATTCTTATGTGAACTAGTTCTAGAGAAATAGTCTATGAAAACATGGGATACATTGGAGAATGGAGCATATAGTAGGAGAGATTAATCAAAACATTCTAAAGCTCTACCACATGTGTACAATCTAAACTTGTTAATAAATAAAAATTCATGATCTATGTGCATGCAATTAGGAAGTAGTAAATATTTCACATACATAGAAGCATGAGTTTGAAGATCATAATAATTGTCATGTAAATAACTCTTCACTAAGATAATACCATCATTGAACAATTAGACAATTATGTAATTTTCTATATATAGAAAGAACTAGTAGGGTAGGTCGCTAGGCTCTATGGCTAAAGAATGAATGGATAAGCGATAAAGAATTTGAAATTAAGGTGCCTCAATATTTGAGAAAGTCTATAGTAGTTATACATTTGAATCAAAATAAAAATAATAATCTCTATAATACTCTAGGTCAAGTTCATCAATTTCAGTCTACTTCACAACAAGAAGCTTGAATTTTTTCCATGAACTTGACCTCTAATGCAACTTTGACTTATATCTTGTGTGTAACTTGAAGATGGATTGTTGGAGGTTAGACCAAAAGAAAGGGGTTAGTATAATTGCTAGCTTGTAATTGGTGGAATCCCAGTATATTCTACCTTGCAAGCTAGGTAAGGATGTTGGCCAAATTTTGAATTTTTAAATTTAAATTTGGAGAGGTTGAGTTTGCAACTAGGATATAAACCAATGATTGCAATGATTGCAAGTAGGTATTAGATAGATAGAATGGGTAATATAGGGACAACTAAGGGATTAATGTAGGGATCAATATAGATAATCAAACAAATAGATCAATCTTATAGGAACATGTGTATGTGGAAGTGAGGTGTGTTAATAGACATACTATCTTGTAGGAATAAGGAGGTAAAAGCTAAGTAAATTCATCTAACTTTGTAGTAGCATATACCAAAATTTATCATCATGTATATATGTCAAGATACTGCAAGACATAATATTGAGAGACATTCTACAATAACAGTGAGTAATCTCGTATTGTAATTATGTATAAGAAATCTGATTACTTAAATTTGATAATCATTTATACAACAAATAATAATATATAATTATATTTATATATATATATATATGCAAACGCAACAGTGCAGGATAAACATTGTGGGCTGCTTTCTTCAATCTATAACCCAAAAAGCATTAAAGAGTGAAGTAGCCCTCCAATGGCGGCCTCTGTGCTAAAAACTGGCGACCTGCACTATAAACGTTATGAATGCGAACTGAGAATAAACATTTTAGAAGTATTCTAGTTCAGGTAATCTATGGGATCTGAGAGTTAAATCATGTCAAAATCAACGAACGTTTCAATCAAAAAACAACTTCCTTATTTTTAATCTTCTTCTACTTCCTTATTGATCATGATTCTTCTCCTATAAAGTAATTGTTGTTTTAACTATCTATTCTTCCTTGAACAAGCACAGAAAAGGTGACCGTGACAGACCAAATCATAACCTTGCGGTGTTTGAAAATTTGAGTCAAGATAAACGGAGGAAAGGGGGAACGGTAACGAGCGTGAAACATACTATAAAACAATAATTATTGGACCCAACTTTAGTGTGTGCTGGATCAGAGGGGCCAAGACAATGCAAAACCCATGAACAATACGCAAGCTCTTGTGGAAAAATGGAAGTGGGACCTAATTTACATTGAATCAGAAGCAATGATAATCATATGATATGCATATGCAAGAACAAAGGTGCGATAGCAATGTGAAACAAATAAATCAGGCACTCATTCAGATGAAAGAAATGATGAAAGGAGGCTATGATTGATCTTTTGATGAGGTAATGAAAGATGCTGTCTGCCCTCCTGATTTAATGTATCATATATCCAGAATTGCCTGAGAGTCTTAATGGGTATCAATTGATGTATTTAGATCAATTGAAAAGCATGTGCTGATTATGATGTATCGTTATAGATAAGTACAACTATTAAAGCAGGGAGAGATTCCTAGGTCTGAACAGGTATGAACTTTTTGGCATGGAAGACTGGTGATAAAGGATAAGAATTAGTTACTGATCAATGAACGTGGATAGAAAAGAAAACAAGAATAATAAATATCTGACAGAAAGTATAGTCGTGATGATTATAAAGCCAAGGGTTCATAAAAGCAGAAAAATGGGCATATATTATTTATTCTCTAAAGTAGCTTTTAACAGTCTTTTGACTGGAACCACCACAAGAGCTGTGAGAATGCTGCCCACTTTCTTAATGGTCATAAATTTACTTTCATGTTCTTTAATATATTTTGCCTACCGTACTGTATGGCCCCCCTTAATTCATTCCAATGCATTGTAACCTACTTTTAAGTTTTATATCAGTTTTTGTATTTACAGCTTCTTGAGCACTCATTTCTTCACAGACCAACTGAAAATCCATTCTCTTCCACATACGTGTACATGAAAGTTTACAGTGGTCTAAGCAGTTGGTAGGATGGTCAGAAAAGTAGTTTTAGAAAGTTAGGGAAAGCCCACCAACCATCATTCCGAGGCAAAAATCACTTTCACTTCATTCTTTTCCTTAAAGAGGTAGGAATATTTGAAGACAAATTGAATGAAAAGAATGCTCTTTTATATCAAAGTAGCTAAATCCGTAGTTCTCGTCGTGGATTTTCCTTTTGGGTCACCTCCACAATAATCCACATCCTCACTATCAATCAATCAATCTCTAGGGTTAATAATTAGAATGATCTATTCTTCATGAAGCCGCAGCTTTCTTAAGTCTCTCAGATCATGTCATTATCTCGAACTACCAAGCTTCTACTGCTTTATTAATCTAAACACTTTCCGTCATCAAAGATTCTATTCTCGTAACCTATTATCTAGTATGTTCACATTTAACAGAAACTGAATAATTTTGATAAACAATTGTCCATTATATAAAAAAATGTTGACTGACCCTTGGTTTATAATTAATTATGTGAGACTTAACTAGACATAAAAAAAAAAAAAAAAGTTACAGAGCTCATAATATTTTTCTTTTGAATTGAAGATCTCAAAGAGCTTTAGATCATTGTAACCTTTCATTGGTTATAGTCTGTTGGAAATAAACCACACCTGGACCGGCAATGGACTGGCCAAAGAGTGATTAGTAGCTCAGTTGGTAGAGTACTCCAGTAGCAAATGGAAAGTCCTATGTTTGAACTATCAGAGCCAAGCTAAGAGCCCCAAGCTCCAACAGTGTAGTTTAAGGGAGGGTGTTGGAAATAAGTCACCTGGACCGACAATGGGTTCACGAAAGAGAGACTAGTAACTCAATTGGTAGAGAACTCTAACAACAAGTGGAAGGTCTTAGGCTCAAGTGTGGCTTAAGGGGGGTGTTGGAAATAATCCACACGTGGACCGATAATGGGTTGGCTAAAGAACGGTTACTAGCTCAATTGGTAAAGCACTCTAGCAACAATTGGAAGGTCCTAGGCTTGAGTCCTAGCTAGTCCATACAAGCTATAGCTCAACATAGTCTATTTAAACATTTTTTGGGAGTCAAATTCGACCATCTATGTCCAAAATTTGTAATTTGAGATGTTTTCAGATATTTTTGGAGTTTTCTATATTAATAATTTAATAATAGAGTATGATATTGGGGTGTAATTAATTATAAATATTCATTTAGTTTAGTGATTATGCGATATATTTTAGGTTCATATGTTTTTAAAATGTAAAATTACTAAAAATACTAGTTTTCTAATTTAGGAATTTCAATTATTCTAAGCTAAATAGTAGGAGAATTGTGAATTGCATTTAAAGGAAAGACTCCTTTTTTTTTTTCAGTTGTTGAAGGAGAATAATTTATATTTCTAGGTGTTATTTTGGTGAAAATTTTGTTATTGGTTTACTAATGCATTTCTCAATTTATAAATAAGTTTGAATTGAAATATCTATTTATTGGATATTTCTTTTGGTTATTATACCTTGTAAGGCACTCAAGAGCCACAAAAAGAGCATTGATATGTTAGATAACCAATACCAATAGTGCTCACAAAATTCATCTAAATTATATTTGTATTTTAAAATATACATAGAAACCCTTCCACATGCACTTACTAAATTAAGTTAGATCCCTCTCACACATTTGGAACTAGCTACATCCCAAAAATAAAGTTTAAAGTATTTGTAAAGTATTCATATTATTCATAGTGCTAATATATGACCTAGTAAAAACACACGATAATATACCAATCCATATAGGCAATACAAAGCGCAATCACTCCTCCAAAAATTTCCATTGTCTTTCATCACCTACATCATATATTCACCTATATCATATATTCTATCTACCAAACTATCTAATATGTAATATGTTGGATAAGTCTTTGAACAAACTTTTTGTAATTTTCACAAAGCTTAACATCTAGGCATTTCACCAAGCAGTTTATATGTTACAAGATTGAGTTGATTTTCAGCTTATTTTGAATGGATATTTTGAATAATCAGCATAGTTATAATTTTAGGATATCACATATTGAGTTCAATTTTGTTTACACAAAAAAACTACATATGAATCCAACAAAAATAATATTTTGTAGCTTGGAATGCTAATGATATAGGAATATATTTTTGAAGAGAAATATGTAGGCTCTAATACCATTTTTTTGAAAAAATCAATCTCTATCCAAATATGATTTGAAGGGATGAGAAGCAACAATTGGATTACTATACCTTGAAAATCTAAAACTTATATGTAAAATTGAAATCAAGTTTCCTTAATATGGAATTGCAATGATTAGATCCATCCTTTTTATGATGCTAAAAATGCATCAACATAACATGCTTAATAACACCACCATATGTGAATATATAACAACAATAAATAAATAATATCACCATAAAATATCAACAAAGAGGTACAATCAACAACATAAAATCAACACAAAACACAATATTTACATGGAGAAACCCTTGTAAGAAAAAATTCCACCAAGAAGAAAGGCCAAGTATGCATTATCTTTAAATAAATGAGATTAAAATACATTCACTTTCATTCTTCTATTTTCCTTAAAAATTGTAGCACCTGTAACTAAGGGTATTTCTCCTAGGTTAGTAGATTAAAGAATTAACATAAAAACCCAAATTCATCATGAAGTGCAAAGGAAAAACATGAAAACAAATGAAAAATCTCACCAAATGTCTTCAATCTCCATGGCTGACCTCCATTATACCTTCTCAACTCGCTGCAAATATGATGTTGCCCTCGGATTTATGATGAGCAATCTAATGATAATGACAAGCCCTAAGCAAATGTTGAAGGATTTGAGAGACTAAATGCAATACTGAGATAACATGCAACTATTAAGAATCTAAGATATGTCTAAATTATGCCTATGAGATGTAACTATTCCTATGAAAAAATGACAATAATGCAAGATGAAAAAATTGCAAGAGTATGACAAGAGCTTCAAAATGACATGAGATTGCCTAAAACAAGATTGCAAGAGATGACAAAATGAGTTCAAAATTGCCATTTTATAGAAAATGCAATTTTGAGTGAATGGCCAACATTAAAAGTTGACATGTGCCATAGAATCAATGGACAAAATTCAATTTGACAACCCATAATTAGGGTTAGGGCAACATTAGGTCAAATTTCCAAAATCTGGTTATGGGTTGTTGGTCCCATCAAAACCAATGGATTGTAGTGGGTTGTTGGTCCCGTCAAAACCAATGGATTGTAGTGGGTTGTTGGTCTCGTCAAAACCAATAAAATCAAGATTCATGTAGAATCTTGGTTCATTTCTTGGCAGCCTGCTAGCTTTTGGCTAGTTGCTAACTTGCTGGGTCCCTATTTCATTGTTGGATGTTTTTGATTCTTTCTTTTGGGTAGCTTGTTTTTTTTGGTGTGGGTTTCGGGTCCCCTTAAAACATGGTGGTTTCGGGTCCATTCAAAACCTGTTTATCCTTTTATCAAAAACATTAAAGGTTAGATTCAAAATGAATGGACAAGATTGATTTTTAGAAAATCAAATCAAGGGGTGACAATGCATGTGACAAGAGATAAGATTGGCACATAAAAAGATGTGGCTGGAAAATCAATAATAAATGGAAATTATTTAATTGTTTGAAGAAAAAGACTGTTTTGAATTAAAAATTAATTTAATTCAAAAGGTGGGATCACATGACAGTAAATAATTAATTCAAATTATTTACTAAAAAGAGGGAAATGTCAAATAAGATAATTAAATAATTAAAGATAATTATTTAATTAGAGAGGGTGACTAATAATTAAATAAATTGAAGAATTTATTTGATTATAAGAAGAGTTAAAAATTAGTGGCGTATTTATTAAAATTTATTTATTTAATAATCAGAAAGACATAAAGATAAATATAATTAAATAAATTAAGAAATTAATTTAATTATAGGAAGACTTTAGGCAATTAGTGACGTATTGAATAAATAAATAAAATTTATTTATTTAATAATCATGAAGAATAGAAAGACATGAATTAATTAAATAATTATGAATTATTTAATTAATAGATGAAGGTGGACCAAGGACATAATTAAAATGTGATAATTATGCTGAGAAGAAAAAGGTGAAAAATAGAGCTTGCAAGCCTAGGTAATTTTTAAGTGTACATTTTTCCCCTCTTTGTCATAATGTAGCATGTCGCATTGCGACAAAGAAAATAAGTGATAGTCATTCCCCAATGAAGGTATAGAGTATCTATGCCCCCTCAGGAAATTTTTCAAATTTTGGCCCGACGATAGAAAAATTTGGAAAGTGTCCCGACAAGTCAATTTGATGAGCAAAAAGAGAATGGCGCAAATGATTTTAGATTTTGGGGAGTTTAAAGCAGCCAAAAAGAGTGGTCAAAGTTCATCAAAAGAGTCTCTAGTAATACAAGGTTTGACAAATGCCATTTTGACGCTATAAATAGGTTGATAATGGGGTAAAAGGCAATTCACTTTCACTTTTCACCTTAGTAATTTTGAGAACTCAGAGCGAGGAGGGCCTTAGCAATGATGGTGATTCTAGTGATCGAGCACCGCAAGGAGATTGTGCAGACTTATAGGTGGCCAGAGGGTTTAGAGCCAACGGTACATACCCCTATCTTTCTTTGTGATTTTATCGTTTTACGTGAAAATTTTAGGGTTTTAGGTCAAGTAACAAATGTGTTGCGATGCATATGAATGCACGTAAGCCACATTCGCATTCACATTCGATGCATTTGATGCGTTGTGAAGCAAATGCAAAGGGTCATTAGGTTAGGACATGAACATGTGACACATTTGCGAGAAAGTGTGACGCATTTGTGAGAAAGTATGATGCATCCGCAAAATCGCACCGCAAATGAGAGCTATAATGACACATATGGCATGTTGCGATGCATTCGTTAGTTCAAGCGACACATTCAAATGAAGTGATGCATATGCATGAAATCTTGATGCAAGTGCTCTGTTGTGACATAGGGTAAAAGCACAAAGTTGTGTCACACTTTTAGCCAAATAAATAGTTTCGAGCGAAATATTTTTGAATGGAAAGGTTTCGCCTGACTAGGTTTTGATTGAAAAAACATGGTATATTACATGGCACACAAGTTTCAGCCGAATAAGTTTCACCTAAATCCCAAAAATATTTTTTTTTCTTTTCCCGCTTTGAAATTGGCTTTGGAATTGCATTTTTTAATGTGCAAGGTTTCTATAGAAAGGGTTTCGGTCAAAACCCTTTCTATAGAAAGGGTTTCGGTCAAAACCCTTTCTATAGAAACAATTTCTATCGAAACTGTCTATGTGGCATTCTAGTTGGTAGCCAACTAAGCTTTTTCTGAATTTTCTAAAATTTTCAACTTTAGCTAAGTATTTCTTTAGTTAGAATGATTTTTCTGCAAAAACAAAAATACCCTTTTGTAGAAATTGGAGTGTAGAATCCAAATATATAATTTTTTTAATATTTTGAATAGTTTTAATATATTTTATTTTTAAAATAATGCAAGTAGGTTTTTAAAATGAAGAAAAAGGTTGATTACAAATTAAAAAAAAATATAGTAAAACTTATTAAATAAAATTAAATCTTATATTGGACACAAGAGGAGGGAGTCTTCTTCAAAAGGGTGTAATTTTTTTTTCGAAAATGATTAAAAAAATTGAAAATAGTTGATGACCCATGAAAACTTTCAAATTCTAAAATGTTTGACTTTAAAACATTATTATGAGAAAATTATACATCAAAATTTGAAATTTTTTTTTATGCACAATATATTGAAGTTACCTATTTGGAGAAAAAAAAAAGGGAGAAATGCAGTTTTTTTCAATTTGTTTCTTGACGGCCCGTGAAGTCACTCTTTTCTAAAATTTTCAGCATTCCAAAATATGTCCTTAAATTGATAAAAACATAATGAAAACATTTTTTTTTCAAATTTTAAAAATTACAACAATAAACTTCATCAAAAGTTCTACATTTCATTAGTTTACACCATTTTGAAATTCAAAACATAAAGACCACTTTGATGTTGTCAAAGTTCAGAATTCTTTTTGTTGTTGGCCGATTCTTTTATAAAGTGTGACACAGGTTTGTGCTTTTACCATGCAAACGTGAGCCAAAATGATGCAATCACCAGATCAAGATGCAATTGAAGTACGGAGTGATGCAAATGCCTTTTAATGATGCAAATGAAGACAACGCGAAGCATTTGAATTTGACTTTGACCAAGGCTGACTTTGTTTGTCTTCAAATTTGGAATGTTTTTATGTTAGGTAAGTTATAATGATGCTTTGTAATAAGGTGTTGATGCATTCTTTGACATGTACAGAGACAGTTAGCATCGATTTATATGCATAAGAGCAGGCCATCCACATACAAATTTTGGGATTAGCTGTCAAACTGAGAGTAGCGACGACTGATGCAGCTTGGACTTTACTATGTTGCCTATATGCCCATCATTTGGATAAATAGGGGACTACTGACTACACTGTGTGAGAGATGGCATTCAAAGACCTGCTCCTTTCACTTGACGATGGGAGAGGTGACCATTACACTTGAGGATGTTTATCGGGTTCTTCGTCTACCAATCTAAGGAGAGTGGATTGTCTATGACCCATAGCATGGTTACCAGACTTTCACAACCTATTATCACGATCAGGGTGCAGGGTTAGGGATCGAGGGTTACAAGATATGTTGGGAGTTTATGGCGGAGCATTATGAGTGATTTGATGCTTTACTAGCGACACTAATTGGGAGCGTATTGATTCCAAATCGCCGAGGACACAGGTTTCCCATTAGCTGGGGATATGTACTTGTCGGGATGAGACGAGACAAGACTGTTTATGCCTGGGGACCTTACTTATTGGGTATGTTATATCACCAGCTCCATGAGGTGGTCTGTGGGAGAGCACAAAGCATTGGGTGTGGGACAACGCTCCTGATGGTTTGGGCATGGGAGCACGTAGCTATTTTTCATCTAGAGACCTCAGTTGGCGGATGGCATGCCATACATCTATTATTATGCGAGCACCTTACAAAAGACTCAAGTCATTGAGATAGGTTGGTGGCATCATCAGATTAATTATAACATGATATCGTTCATCTAGAGACCTTACAAAGACTATGGAAAGTGGGAGGATAAGGATGACCATCTCAATTTTTGCAAGCAATTCAGATATTTCATTGGTAGGATGGTGTAGAGCCAGTTGATTATCGAGATGTACCTACCTCAGAAGGTACTATGATAGTTTGGCAAGTAGCAAGGTGTTTTCATGGGTATGACTAAGTATGCCAAGTCATCTAGAGAGTCAACTTGGAGTCCTCTAATATCCATACCATTTACAGAGTAGTAGATTGATGAGTTGGTAGTGAAGCAGTGGGGATGGAGGGGTGGAGTTGTAGAGTTGGGGACTACTGCCGATTATGATTTATGGTGGTAGACTCATTGTCTAGTCCCTTTGATAGATCTGGATGGGCCAGCACTGATTGACAAGAGATTAGTCATACTGCCAGTGCCATGAGGTGTTCAAGGAGGTAGAGGCCAAGGGAGAGATGGAGGCATGGGGGAGGGAGAGATGGTCATGATGGAGATGACAAGGGAGACAGTCAGAGGAGGAGGAGAGGAGGGGACGATGGTAGGAGGAGGGTGAGATAGCGAGTGGCTAGAGCGGCACTAGATGCCATCCTTGAGGAAGCTGAGGAGGAGAGGAGGAGCCGAGGCAGGAGGAGCATGTGGCTAAGGAGGAGAGACATGAGGAGCATGTAGCAGAGGAGGAGGCCAGACATGAGATGGAGGTGGATGCTGAGATGCCGAGAGATGAGGGAGTCAGATTAGAGGAGGACATCGGGGAGGATGATGACAGAGATGATGGCGGTGCCATTGATGAGGTGGAGCAACTATTGAGGTGGAGGATGGTAGAGGGAGAGGAGGAGATACCTTCAGGATCACCACTACCACATGATGTGAGTACAGATCAGTGAGTAGCAGATCTATAGTGGAGGTTAGATGAGAGCACAATGTAGGTGAGGGCACTATAGGTAGAGCTAGAGGTGGTTAGGGTGGAGTGAGATCAGGCAATGATCCACTAGTAGGAGTCAGCTCAGTGGTACACCGAGTTTGAACGGTTGTGTTCAGGACCATCAACAAACATGGCATGAGAGTTTGTCAGGGTTAGCGCATGACTTGGATGATACAGGCTATTATATGAGTAGGCAGTGCCACTTGAGAAGAGAGACCCTACTCTAACATGGACACAGATGAGGAAAAATAGTGGTAATAGGTCAGGGAGTGGCAGTGGCAACTAGAGTTAGAGCAGTGCAAGGGGATCCACTTCCTCAGGGCAGTCATCAGGGCACTAGTCTAGCCATTCCCATAGGAATGCCTTGAGTCATAGGTTAGGGCACAGTCACAAGTCATCTAGATCAGAGCACAAGTCCATGTTCAACTAGCCTCCCGTGGTAGATCAGTCAGTTACAGCATCAATGCAGCCCTCAGTAGCCATTCCATTAGTATCACAGGTACAAGCCATGGTGACAGATCCTTCAGCATCATAGGCACAGGTGACAGCTACCATGATGGCATCTGTTCCTTCAACAAAGCATTGGTCACCTAGATCTTCTCCTCGAGGGGATGAGGAGAGTTCGGCATAGCCATGTTTGTTGTTATCTTTGATTAGGACATTTCAGACACTTATGTTATGACATTTTCATTTGACCATCGAGCTTGCGAGCTCTTATTTCTGGGATATCTCGTGACTCTATCTTGTGAAATTTTTTTTTTAGATGATATGTATGATACAGTTTTGAGACAGCCTATATGTGTTATGTGATGTGATTTGATTTATGCATTTTGATGCATGTTTATGTGATGACTATTATGATGATGCAGATATGATTATTATGTGATGTCTATGTGAATTATGCATTTATTATTCCTATGATGATGATGTTATTTATATGCCATGTCATGTGTCTATTTATGATGATTATTTATGATGTGATGTTCATTTATATATCATGATGATGTTATGCCATAAATGATGATGATATGCATAATATATTTATCTGAATGGATGCCATGGTTTAGGATTATGTTAATGCATGACTATGTATGTATGATGCCATATGTGATGCAATGTATATGGTTTTTGATGATATAGATGATGTATGTATGGACCTAATGCAATATGCCTATATGATTATGTATGCACTTATGTTTTTGTATGTCACAGGATATCATCGTGAGATGGACAAGAGAAGATGACAAGACAAAAGGAGATGAATGTTAGCACAGAGACCAAATCCTTCAACATATTACTATAGGACTTTAATAATTTATTGCTCTTAATCATCATTGGGCGGATTATTGTAATGGCCAACAAACACCATGATATGACATAGATCAAGGTGTGCAAGGTCGTACTATCACATAAGACAAGCAATCATAGACAAGGATGATTATGACTCATACTAAAAGTGCAATTGCCCCAGTCTTTTTGTCATGACCAGCCATAAGCATAAAAAAAATAAGAAAAACAAGTTATGGAACGTCATTGCTCCTCTAAATCCTATTGTCAGGTCATCCTCAAGGAACTAGTAACATGACTGCCAAAAGGACAAGACAAGACAATCATAATAATACATTGTTGCTTCTCTAAATCCTATTGTTAGGACATCGTTGAGAAATTAGTAACATGACTAGCAAAAAGACAAGACAAGACAATCATCATGATACGTTGCGGCTTCTCTAAATCCTGTTGTTAGGACATCGTTGACAAACTAGTAACATGATGAAAGAGCTAAAGCAAAATGCCAAGTGTTTTCCAAGTGTGTTTGAATGCCAGGTGTTTTAATGTCGAGATCCCAAGTGTGATGATGTCAAATGCCAAAAGATGCCAAATTTGTCGAATGTCAAGGATGTCATGTTTGGACAATGCCAAAGTGTCGAATGCCAAAGGTGTCATGTTTGATGATATCAAGGATGTCAAAGTTCAGGAAGGACACATCCTAAAGAATGTTGATGTCTAGAGGATTAATCCTCAAATTCCAAGAGGATCCCTCGAAATGCCAAATGATGGTGACAGTAACTAGGAAGGACACATCCTAAGGTACAAATGACAGAGGTTGTTCTTCAGAAGGACTCATCTGAAGAATAACCAAAAGTTGACTAGTTGACTAATTTTGACTGAGTTTGACTTGTTTGGATAGAAATTTTCTAAAGTTTGACTGGAGTTTTGACATGGAGGTTAACTGTTGTTGACTGAAATTTTACTATTGCTGACTAAAGTTAATTTGACTATTGTTGACTACATGTGTCAATGTTGACATGCTGATGTGTTTGACGTATGGATCTTAGAATTGCCAGAGTTTGGGTGCAGTAGTTTGTTTGTCTTGAGATGAATTGTTTGACTTGAAGATCTTTCACATGTGCTAGTGTAGTGCCATGAACCCTAATGGACTGACCTAGTGCAGTCTCGAGGGCTCATCGATTGATGGCCTTTCCTATGTCATACACTCAGAGACCTTGTAGTTTGACACAACCAATCACTTTGTCTTGATGACCAAATATTGAGCCATGATTTTTATTTTGACAAACCTAAAAGGACTGACCTAATGTCTCGGGGGCTCCAAGTTGAGCCTTGCCTATGTAGCAAATGTGTAGAGGCAATGTAGTTCAGACAAATGACAAAGACTAACTGATTCGACGGACTTGACAAAAAATGACTCTATTTTTGGGTTTTTGAGATATTTCAATTTTTTTGGGTTTCTTTAGAACATTTTTCAATTTTTAGGTCTTTTTTCAAGACATTTTATGATGTTTTTGTCTTTTTTAGGACATTATTATTATTATTATTATTTTTAAAGGACTTTTTTTATGATTTTTATGATTTTTTCAAGATTTTTTCGATTGTTGAGACCATGTGAGATACCCACTGTAGTTACATGATGAAATTTTACCCCTAGTTAGGTCCAAGACTAAGCTAACTAGATAAATGCAGAAAGGACATGTGTGGGGGGCCTGGATGAGGGATATGTAGGACTTGATATCAATCATTATCAGCCATGGTAGAAAATGATAGGGTTTTTAGTGATGGATGCCAAGGTGATTCCAGAAAGGTGGTTGGTTTAATTATGGACTAAGGCAGATAGAGTGACAATAGATGATAACGCAATGGCCTATTATGCTTGGGGCTTGTTTGCCAGGTTTTCACCATGGTACTTATCCAAAGTGGTTGTTTACCAGGTTTTCACTATTGGACAAATTATTTCTCTTTACTTTTTTTTTATCTTTTCTTTTTTTTTTGGTGTCACCAAGATGCCTGTTTGCCAGGGTTTCATCAAGGTGACGATTTTTTATGTTTTACATTTTTTTGTATTTTTAAGGTTTTCGGCCTAAATTTTGATGCTATGCATAGAACTTGTGAAGATGTAGGATATTGATAGGCTTTGTCAATTTTTTTCCATTTGGAGTAGCTAACTGATATGCTCTAGAACCAAAAGAGGATATGATGACATAAGGACCTAGCCAATTTGGTTTGAACTTGCTAGGTTTTTCTCTTTCAACCTAATTTTTAGGATTTTGCGTGAGGACTAGATCACCAATGTCAAACTTCCTAACCATGAATTTCTTGTTATAACTCCAACAGAGCCAATTTTGATATGCCTACAGATGGTTCAAGGAATTATGTCTTCTTTCCTCTAACATCTCCAGCTCGTGTAGTCATGATTGCCTATATTCTTCATAATCTACCAGACCCTTTAGGGAGACTTGTAAGGATGGAATTTCGACCTTGATGGGCAATATGGCTTCAACACCAAAGACTAGGGTGAATGGAGTGGCTTTTTTAGGCATGCAGATGTTGGTATGGTAAGCCCACAGTTTAGGGTTGAGTTGGATGTGCCAGTCATAGCCAATGTCATTGATAGTCTTTTTGAGAATTTTAAGGATAGTTTTATTGAAATCCTTAACTTCACTATTTCCTTGGGGGTAATACGGTGTGGAAAAATGATGTTGAATATAGAATCACTCACATAACTCACGAGATCTTGGTTTTTGAACAAACGTCTATTGTTTATGATGATAGACTGAGGGATACCATACTAGAAAAGGATGTAGTTAAGAATGAATTTGGAAATTTGTTTGTTGATTATGTATGTAAGGGGGATGGCTTTGATCCACTTAGTAAAGTACTCAGTGGCGATGATAATGAAGTTGTGGCCATTGGAAGGGCCATGAAGACGTAATCAGTCGAAGTTCATGTGCTAGAGCATGAATCAAATCACTATGTATCTGAAATTGGCAGCAATTCCTGACAAACTTAAGTGTGTCTTTCTCAATGGTCAGCCAATAGTACCCAAGTCTCATTATCTTCTTGGCGAGAGTAGGACCACTCAAATGAGACCTACATCTACCCTCATGTACTTTGCGTAAGGTTGTGCGTGCTTCATTGGTGTTGAGACATCGAAGGAGGGTGTTGTCAAAGCTACAACGGTAAAGGGTGTTGTTGACGATGGTGTATTGGGTCTATTTTTTAGATAAAATACTTTTGCTAGTTGTTGGATAGGTTGGGAGGAAGGGCTTGGGACTTGAGATATTCATAAACATCTTGATACCAAGGAGAATTAGGACCAAGAAGCTCACAGACCATCTCTGACTCTGGGATATCATATGCAAGGACCAACAACTATTCTATCAAAAAATCAAATTGTGGCTATGATTACTTGGGATGTCTAGAAGAGAGCCAATTGTTTCTATTGCATTGTTCTCTTCTCTCAGAACTTGTTCAAAAGACAACATGTGAAAATATGTTTGGAAGTTGTCAACCATTTGTTTTTAAGGCATCAATTTCTCATCCTTGGTGTCATACTTGTTATTTACTTGGTTGATGACCAGCTGGGAATCTCCATAAACATGAAGTGTTTTGATTTTCCATTTTATGGCCATTATGAGCCCTGTGACAAGTGTTTTGTATTCCACAAAATTATTTGTGCATGGGAAAGCTATGCCAAATGACTTGGGGATGGAGTCTCCCTGTGGTGTAATAAACAATATTGCTACCCTTGAGCCAAGAATAGTATGAGACCCATCAAAGTATAGCCTCCAAGGTGACTTAGGTTCTAAATGGAATATGGATTCATCTAGAAAATATGCCACTAATGGATGATCACTTTGTACAGGTGCATCTACTAGTTAGTTTGTTATCACTTGTCCCTTTATGGGTTTTCTTTCCGCATATTGAATGTCATATTCACTCAAGATCAGGACCCATTTTTTCAGACGTCATGTTAGTGTTGCATGACTCAAAAGATATTTCAGGGGGTCAATCTTTGCTACCAACTGTGTCATGTGATTCAATATATAATGTCTCAACTTTTGAGCAGCAAAGACAACTACTAGACATGCATGTTCAATGGATGTATAGTTTATCTCATACCTGACCAGTGTCCGACTAATGTCGTATATGGCTCGTTCCTTTTCTTCATGGTCATTTTGTGCCAATAATTCCCTTAGTGTTGAGATTGTTGTAGAAATGTATAAAATAAAAGGTTTCCCTTCGATTGGTGGCATTAAAATAAGTGGTGACAAGAGATAATCTTTTATTAGTTGAAAGGCTTCCTAACATTTATATGTCCACACAAAGGGGATACCCTTGCGTAGAAGATACTGAAATGGTTGACACTTGTTGGCCAATTGTGCTATGAAGTGCCAAATGGATTGTACCCTACCTTGTAATGTCTTGAGTTCTCTTATCCCTTTCGGAAGAGGCATGGACCTAATATTGCTTTCACTTTGGTTGGATCGACCTCAATTCCTCTATGTGAAACTATGTATCCTAGAATTTTTCCTCATGTTACACAAAAGACACATTTATTTGAATTCAAGCAAACCTTGTATTCTTCTAGTCTCTTGAATATTTTGTCTAACACATTCAAATGATCTTTTCTTGTCAAAGATTTAGCCAAAAGGTCACCCACACAATCTTTTATTATCTTGTGCATCATGTCATGAAATATTGTTGTCATAGCTATCTAATACTTGGCACCTATGTTTTTGAGACCAAAAGGCATGGCATTCCAGCAATATGTACCTCAAGGACAAGTGAACACTATTTTATGTTGATCTTTGGGGGCAACACGAATCTGATTATAGCATGAGAAACTGTCCATGAGGGACAACATCTCGTATCCTATCATGAGGTCCACTATGATATATATGTTTGGCAATGGAAAGTTGTCTTTTGGACATGCCTTGTTTAAATCTCTAAAATTTGTACAGACGCGGATTTGACCATTTGGATTTGTGACTAGTACAAGATTGGATATTCAGCATAGTCAATAGACCGTATGAATCCTGCTTCTAGTAGTTTCTTGAGTTTAGCTTTGACTAACAGGGCGATTTGAGGATGCATTTTGCGGAGCTTCTATTTTACTGGTTTAGCACCTGGCAGTAGTGGAAAATGGTGTAAAACTAGTTCTGGATCCAACCTTGGCATATCAGTATACGACCATGCAAAATTAATCTTTCACTCTGCAAAGAACTTGTGGAACTTAGGTTTCTATTATTCTATTAGGGATGTTACAAAGAGGACCATTTTGGGCTCTTCTATTGTTGATATGTTGACTTCTAAAGTGTCTTCTATGAGCATTGTTGATTTCTCTTAGGTCACGAGAAGAAATTCTAGTCCTCCATCCTTGGGTGCCTCAGAGAGGTTTTCACCCATAGATACGTCCTTTATTTTTACCTTTTTGTTTTCAGAAGGTGCCTTTCGATTTTCACCTAAAGATGTTTCATTTTTTGTTTTATTTTTATTTTTCATTTTATGACTAGAGGATGGAGCAATCTCCCTAAAGTAGGCTACACAATCTAGTTCAATAGAAAATACAACCTTGTGATCACCACTGGGTATTCCCTCACATAGTCCCATAAATTCTACAATGGCCTCATCATTCTAAAATATGTCCTAGATAGGTGGGCCTTGTCGGTCCCAATCGATTAGTTGTGGATAGACTAAGGAGATGCCATCATCAGCATTGGTGAATTGTGGGGAGGACGCAAAAAGCATGTACATGGATTCAGAGACATTAAAAATGAAGTTTTCATTGTCGAGCTCCCAATTAGATTCTATCCAATATTCCCCTTTTCTTGACTCATACTCATTGTCAAAATAAGGGACAAAGTGACTATCATTATGGTTGGTAGTTTCATGTGGCAACTCGGATGAATCCTAATGATGGTCATTAAGTTCAGGTGGTTGGGAAAATAGGTCGGGTGTATGGCTAATAGGACTAGAAGATGACTCAGGTTTCTCATTGTTCCTTGGCTCGAAGGGGCTATTCCAACTTTCTTACTTCTTTGGGATCTTCAAATTGTCAGTTGTGTCAATTTTAAACGTTTGCCATAATCTTTGTTCTAAGGTAAGTTCTCTAGGTTCAAGGAACAAGTCATCAAGGCAATAGTCACTTAGGGATCATTGGGAGCCATGTTCCCACTCATGGGAGTCATTTTTGATAGGGGATTCCTCAATACTCTTGACACTTTCTGAAGCATTCACGTGCTCACTCAAGATTCAATTGGTATGTCGATCGTCATTTTTTGGTAGACCATACCCTAACTCAAGATATTTTGGTCATTTGGAAGGTTCTATGGGCTCTCTTTGTCTAGTTTTATTTCTTCCCATGCCACTAGTTCCATCATAGCCTTTAGCCTTCATCATATCATATCCTTTCCCATATTTCTTAACTGGTAATGGGGATAAGTCTTCCATTTCTTTATAAAGCCATCCTATAATATCGACAATGTCCTCGTTGTTCATGTCTCCCCATTTTATGAAAACTATCTTTGGCGGAACTTTAAAAATTTCTTTAGGTTCCATTCTAAAGCATGGTTGACCATAGACCTTTGGAGACTTGGGTATTGTTGTAATGTTATTTGTCGTATTCAGTTTGAATTATCCATAGCCTAGGTCTTGGATCTTGATAATGGACTTAGCCTTAAGAAGTGAGGAAGATGATGATGAGGCAAAAGATGTGGATGGAGCGGATGTGGATGATGATGTGAGTGTGGATGGGTCAATGAATTTGGAAGAAGAAGAGCTAGGAGCTTCTCGGTTGATAGGCACCTGATGTTTAGAAATACCCCTTAGGTTGGTACAATATTGAAAAGTGTTGGGGTCTCCATATAAGGTGATTCATGTGCCATCAAAGGGAAACTTTAGGCATTGGTGGTAGGTGGATGGAACAACTTTGAGGGCATGAATCCAAGGTTGACCAAGTAGAATGTTATAAGGAAATTCAAGATCCAGGACTTGGAAAGTTGTATCCACAATGACTAGTCCAACTCTTATGGGAAGTGTGATCACACCACAAGAGGAACGTTCCTTGTCATCATATGCTTTTATGACTATGCTCTTTGTCACGTCCATGCAAGCATCAAAAAATCCTAGAGCCTTAACCATTTTTAAGGAGCATATATTCAGTCCTACTCTTCCATCTACTAGAACTCATCTGACCTTATGCTTATGGATGAAAACCTCAATGTGTAATGTGTCATTATGATTGGTCTTTTGTCACAAATAATATTGGTCAGAAAATGTTAAGTAATGAGGTGTGGTGAGGTATCCCACCATGGCTTCAAATTGGCTAACATCAATGTCTTGCGGGACAGATGACTCTTGCAGGGTCTTGTCAAGTATAAACTTATGCACGAGCGAAATGTGAAGCAACTCGAGTATGGATATTTGCGTCAGGGTTTTTCCTAGCTGGTCAATGAGGTTAAACTAACTCTTAGGTTGGAACTGCTTTGCAGAAGGGCCTAACTATGGTTGTTTTGCAGATGGACCTGGTATTGTATTTTTTGGTTGCCGAGGAGGTGGACCAGCTATGGTGATTTTTCCACTTTGGGTAGTAGCATTGCATTCAAGTTCTCTTTTGATAGTTATGGTATTGACATATTCATCATCAATTCAGACATTATTAATGATGGTTCCTCCTGAATAATCGAATGCAACACGAGCATAATTGGCTTGATTGTTATTAGTCTTAGGACCTAATGTCGAGGCTTTATTAGAACCATGGTCTTGCAGTGGGTTTTTATGAATGGTATGGTCTGCATTAGAAGCAAATTGTGGCCCACCCACTTCAATTGCTCGATTTTTAATGAGGTCTCGTACAATGTTCCTTAGTTGTCAACAAGAAGATGTTTTATGCCCTTTAGCCTGATAGTAATCACAAAAAGCGTTATCGTCCCACCATGATGATTTAAAATTCCTTGGATCATATGGTTTAGGGTCTTCAAGTGTGATGAGACCATTTTGAAGGAGTTTCTTAAGGACATCCTCAATTGGCTCTCCCAAAGTGGTACATATGTTTGTCTTTTTCAGAAATTTTCTTATTTGATGGGGTTGTCCTTGATTTTGACTGTTTTGACCACTTTGGTTATTGACAGGGCATGTCAGTATTGTTGTTGGTTTGTTTTTTGGTTGAGATCCTTTAAGGACAAGGATTGGTGTCATCGTGTTCACAGCCTTGGCATCAACAACACCGTCATTGGTGATATGTTTATTTTTGACCCAATACTTATTTTTATCTATGGGTGGGTTTATATTTGTGTTTTTAGGACCATATTTTAATTCCACTTTAGCAATGAGGGCTTTCTCAACTTGGACACATTTTTCCACTAGGTCTGAGAAGGTTGTGCAACAATGAACTTGCAATCCATATTTTAGTGGGCCTACAAGTGTTTGGACAAACATGTCAACCTTTTCTCATTCAGGTATATCAATGTGACAACGACTTGCTAGACTTCTCCATCTTTGGAAGAATGGGATAAATGTTTCACCAGCATCTTCTTGTGTAATATTGCATAAGCTAGTGATAGAGGTGTCGATGTCAATGTTATACGCATAATTTTTCACAAATTTGTCTTTAAGTTTGTCCCATGTTTTTATCCCTTTTAAAGTGGAGAGCCATTCAAGTGCAGGTCCTGTAAGACTCTTAGAGAAAAGTCTCAATAAGTAAGTTTGTTCATAGGAAATGTTCGTACAGTTGGTCATGAATTCTTGAATATGTTCAATAGGATTTGTCTTTCCCTTGTATTTGGTAAAGTGTGGTGCCACATATCCAGGAGGAAATGGTGGCATGTAAAAATTTGTTTCAAAAGGGTATAAGCATATGTCATATGACATGTGTGACTTCTTGTCAGATGCTCGCATGTTTTCAATGGTTATTTTCTAAGCTCATCATTTTGGCTTGCATGGCATCGATTATAGGGTTATTTGTGGCATCAGAAAAGGGAGTGATAGATACGCCATGGGGTGATCCCACAATAGTGATTTACAATTTTTGGCCAAACTGGACACTGAAATTATTATTTTTAACTAAATCTTCACATTCAGGGACCTATAGTGGTTAAACCGTGAGGAATTTGAAGATGATGAAAACTAGAGTCTCATCACATTTTTTCTGTAAATTCTAAAAAAAAAAATTCAAAAATTTTGAAATCAGATTGCACTTATTTTTCCATCTCCCATGAAAACTAGTTTTTTTCATAAAACAACATTTTTAAAAAGTGATGCACACCGTATAATGCATAACTTTTTTTCCGTGAAGGATATAATTCTAATTCTTTCAAATTTAGATTTGTAGCTCCAATATCTAGTGCTTCCACTTGGTTAGATAGTTTTTTATTGATTCTTTTTTCTTTAATCAAGTTTCAAAGTCAAACCAATTACAATTCAGACATAGGCACGACCATATAAGCATAATTTTTCTGTATATATCAAAATTCAATTTATTTTTTGTTGGATCAAGGACTTCAATATCTGGTGCACTCATATTTCTCAATTTTTTTTATAATTCTCTATTTTTCCACATGTGTAGAATAAAGACCTTCAATTTCAGTAAAAAACCTATGTTTAATAAAACTAAAAAAACAAATACATAATAAAACCAAAACATATTAAAATTTTATTCGTTGGATAGCTCATTCCGAGGACTACTTGATTCCAGTTGGGTTTGTGAAGACTCCTCTATTTTCATCCTCAACCCGAGCTCTAAAGTATAAAAAAATAGATTTTTTTTTGTGTCTTAAGAGGGGATGAGGGGTAAGGGGGGTTCATATGAACCCCTAGGGGTTCAATCAAACCACCCTTCCATAAGGGGTTTTGTTTGGTTTTTGGGTGGGAAAGCATTTAAAGGGTTCACTCGAACCAGTTGGTTTGTATGAACCCCTAAAATTATTTTTTTTGCCATGGGGTCATTTTTTGTGAGTTTTCCTTCCTCACTTGAATTATAAACCACTATTGTGGCTTCACCCCATGAGTCCCCATTTGTTGTGAAAAGAGGTTGGTGTTCTATTGTGGGATATGATGTTGTGACATGTATGATTTTTTTTGGCTTGCATGTTGTTGGTATTGAAAGTTTGGATTAGGGACTTGGTGGTGAGTGTGAATATGTGATGAATATGTCGGAATGTGTCCTCCAGCCATTTGAGTCAAAATTTGGGGAATATGTTGACCATGAATATTTTTATGTCTAAATGATGCCATGTGTTGGGTATTCGGATTGCCTAGTCCAAATTATTGGAACTTTCCATGGGGAATGTTCATGTTTTTCCCTTGGGAAGTATTAGTGTTAAACTGTGATGACATGTTAACATTTGGTTGTGGTGCTCGAATAAAACACGTCATTTACTTCTAATGGGATTGAATGAGGTACCAATAAAGGGATTTGAAGATGATGCACACATGGCATTAGATGAAGCTCCAAAAAAAGGATTTGAAGAGCTTGCCCCCATTGATGAGGACCCAAAGGTGGCTCCAATTGATTGTGACAATATTATGGACATTGTTGGCATTGATTGCATGATGGCTTGTGACATGGTTGTTGCCCCTCCAATGGATGTTGCATTGATCAAATTGAATTTTTTTTGATTATTTGTGTCATTAGGGGTAGCATTAATGGTACTTGTGGCAATTTGTAATGTGGTACCAACAGTAGCATTGTTTGTATTGTTTTGAGGTTGATTATTGTTGGGTATGTTGTTTGTATTATTGACATTATGGTCAGGTGATGTTGGTCTCAAAGTGTTAATGTCAAAGCCATGTGGTAACTTAACCCCTTGGTCTAAGAGCATGGCAAGATATCTTTGAGGGTCATTTAAGACTAAGTCTTCTACAAAGGAAGCTACGTCGGTATTTTCTGTTGCAACTTCTAGGTCTTCTGCATATACTCATCCATGTTGGCCTCTTTGCATGAATGGTTCAAAAGGATTTCATGATGAAGATGGCATGTTCATGGAATATTGTATGTTCATGTTGTTAAATGGGTCAGAAAAAGTCCAATCTTGGTTTGTGTCATAACTGTTATTGATGATGTTGGGATTGGAATCTTGTCCAAAGTTTGTCATTTGTCTTTTCTTTCTTTGAAGCCTAGTTTCCACCATCAAAGGAAATTGCTCAAATGAGGATGATGAGAAGGACAACTAAATGGAAGGATGACACTAGCCTATGTTTTTGGATTTTTGATAAAGGATGATAATGCAAGACTAATGCCAAATGAAGACTAGGATGACAAGTTATGACACTAATTTTTTTATTATTTTTTGTATTTTTGGAATAATGACATTTTCCTAAGGGAAATGACTAATGCAAGGTGATAAAATTGTCAAAAGGATGTCAAATGCCAAGGTGACAATGAGGAAAAATATGAAAATGTTGACTAAGGAAATGACCAATGCCAAGACTAGGTGCTAAATGAGGACTATGATGAAATTTATGACAATTTTTTTGGATTTTTAAATATAATATATGCAAGATGAGGACTAAAGTTTGCAAATGCAATGATCTAAATGATTTGGAAGAGGATTGTCTATCCACCCTAAGCTTGATCTATGTCTCAATTTTGGAACATCAAAGGACTTGTTTGAAGGACTAAATGACAAGGACAAAATGACAAGTGAATTTTCCTAACTAGACTCTTGAGTTGGAAAGATATCACAAAAGGACAATGACTAAAGAAGATAATGATGACCAAGTCCAATGATAACCTACTTTTGAAAGTCAAGATTTTGCAAAGTATGGTAAGGTTGTCCTAATCCAAGATATGCAAGTGAAATGACGACCTAAATGTTGGTTTATGACTAAAAATGAAAATGTTGAGGCCCGATGATGAGACCAATATTTACAAAGATGACACTATGGTAAGATGCAAGCTAAAGTATGCAAGAAATGAGGAATTTGAGCAAATTTTTTTATCTGGTTTTGACAAAATGCTTCTAGAAAAAGATGTTTATAGATAGTTTAGACAAGTTTGACTTTGGTTTCTGGTCTGTGACAAAGTTTTTTTTCCTATAAAATGTGTTGTTCCAGGTCATAGATGCATCGCAATATAGAAAATGTGGCTTGGTTTAAGCAAATGCAGTGTTACAGAAAGAAAATGTGACTTAGTATTGTGAATGTAGTTTTCTGATAAGAAAATGCGGCGTAGAATAGAAAAATGCAGTGTTATACAATGTGAATGCATTTTGATAGAGCGAATGTAGATTTCTGGACAACAAATGTAGTACAGCAGATCAAATGCATTGTAGCAGATGTGATGTAGAAAGTAAAAAGTTTGATTTGTTTGCAATTCTGGTCCAAAATATGAAGTGTTTGATGTTGATTGTTTGTTTCCAGATCTGAAAGTGATGTCTTTTTTTGTTTGAATGTCTGAAAACACTTGGAAAACACAATATTTGATCTTTTGAAGCAAGCACAATCCTAGGTTAGGCTAGGACAATATTCGCTAGATTGCATATGGGTTTCCCCAGCTGCATATTCCTAGTGTGTGAATCCAAAAGCTTGGTTGCATGGGCTCCCCCTTACATTACACTCACTTCTCAAGCCAACCAAGCTTCCAACCCCTAGGTATGTGCAGGATCATGATAAGCCAAAAAGTGACGATATGATGGGTTTTTGTAGGATATGTGGCTAATGACTTTTTTTTAACCCAAAATTGATGAAACAAAAAGGGTTTTTAAAGGATATTTTTAGTTTTCCACCAATATAAATTATGCTTTACTTTGAATTTAATAAATAATTATTATTTATTTTCTATTTGAATTACAACTAAAGTCCATTGATAGGTTGATTGAAAAACATCTATAGCTTTCAACGGTATCACATTTTTGAATCCAAAACATACACATTCTATGATTTGCATACTATAGGATTAAAAAAAAAGAAATGAATTTCATGAAGTTTGACCAAGTTAAGATGGTTAGACATACAAGTTTTTTTATTTTTAAAAGTTGTAATAAACAATTCATAATTAATTATTTACTTAGAAAAAATTACCAAAGAATATGCATCACATCAAGACATGATTCCTCTACTTATATCTAAAATATTATAAAATAATATTATCATTTTATTGTTGTTAGGTGGTCATACGACACCTACTTCTTATTTTTTTTCCTTGAAATTTAAGTACTCATGCATTGAAATTTTAATTTTCACCAAATAGAATTTTTTTAAAATAAACCTAGTAGTTTAAAAACTACATTCAATTTTCTACAAATTCTATTCATACATATTTTTTAAATAATATAGATAACATATTCAAATTTTTACGTCAAGTTGTCTAATCCTAATTTATCTAAATTTTTTGCCACTTAAGGGCCTATTTTTTCCATGATGATCCTGCACATACCCCCCCATGAAACTCCCATGGTAGATTGATAACCTCTACTAAGAACTATGAATATGTGGATGCCTTCACAATTACTATTGTTGCACTAGCAAATAGAAGGATTTTGGCTACTACACAAAGGTGTTTAGTTCGAGACCCCCATTTGAGTGGCTATACATGGGACACAAGATTAAGCTCTGTTTAGGAGGCACTCCAGCCTAAAGAGGTTATGCTCAATAGGGTTTTAGGGAGTACTACTTGGTCTGTAGGACACATTTGCACTCATAATCCTAGGCTTTCCCTTAGGATTCACATTTATATAATGGTCGGGGGTAGCTTGGCTTTAGCTCTATTTTTGGTTTGAGTCGCCTTGGGGTGAGTACTTTTTCCCACCAAGGAAGGCCCAAATTCTAGAGTTAATAAACATTTCTCTTACACCCAGGATCGCACAAGTGTGCAAGGGGAGAGAATACTTTGATTATTGAATTAAGGTAAACAAAAAAATGGATGGGTCTAGTTTTCTAATCACCTAGATTGCACAAGGTGAGAGCATAATCACCTACCACCTCAAACACAATCAAGCAAAGGACAAGAAATGTTCTTTTTAGTGTACCAATTGAAGTGTTTTCTAATCTAGAAATGAACAAACACAATGTTTCAAAAGATAGCCTTGGACAATCGAACCTACAAAACCACAAGTTAGTACTTTCAAAGAAGATTCCTTGGACCCACGAAAGACTCAAAGCCACATGTTGCAACAACTCATTAGCAACCAGAAAATATCTAACCTACAAATTGTAGAAGGAAAAGTGGAATGCAAAATGAAAGTAAGCCAAACCTAAAAAAATCCAAGAGCAAAAATTCACCAGACAAATGCATCACAGTAAAGCTATTGTGTTGTTCTATACAATGACTATGACTCGATTCTGCATTTTAGAATTTGTCAAACAAATGCAGCTCGGTTCTGTGTTTTGGAAGTTGACAAATAAATGTGCTGATCTACAAATCAAATGTCTTGTGGTAGATCAAATGTGTCACTCTATAAGGCGTATACATCACAACAGAGTGAATGTGTCATTCTGGGAAGCAAATGCGTCGCAGAATATCGAATGTGTCGTTATGCAGATCAAATGCATCATGGTCATACCTGTAGTTGCAAAATAGAAAAATATAGTACGTAAAAATAGAATTTGTGCTATTTTGGCGTTGGGTTCACCAATGTAACTAAGGATATTTTTCCTAGGTTAGCAGATTAAAGCATTAACATAAAAACCCAAAGTGATAATGAAGTGCAAAGGAAAAACATGAAAACAAATGAAAGATCTCACCAAATGTCTTCAATCTCCATGGCTGACCTCCATTATACCTTCTCAATTTGCTGCAAATATGATGTTTCCCTCATATTTATGATGAGAAATCTAATGATAATGACAAGCCCTAAGCAAATGTTGAAGGATTTGAGATACTAAATGCAATACTAAGATAACATGCAACTAGTAAGCATCTAAGATATATCTAAATTATGCCTATGAGATGTAACTATGCTTATGACAAAATGACAATAATGCAAGATGAAAATATTGCAAGAGTATGACAAGAGCTTCAAAATGACATGAGATTGCCTAAAACAAGATTGAATGAGATGACAAAATGAGACCAAAATTTCCATTTTATAGAAAATGCAATTTTGAGTGAATGGCCAAGATTAAAAGTTGACATGTGCCACAGAATCAATGGGCAAGATTCAATTTGACAACCCACAATTAGGGTTAGGGCAACATTAGGTCAAGTTCAAAATGAATGGACAAGATTGATTTTTAGAAAATCAAATGAAGGGGTGACAATGCATGTGACAAGAGATAAGATTGGCACAGAAAAAGAGGTGGTTGGAAAATCAAATAATAAATAGAAATTATTTGATTTGTTGAGGAAAAAGACTATTTTGAATTAAAAATTAATTTAATTCAAAAGGTGGGATCACATGACAGTAAATAATTAATTCAAATTATTTACTAAAAAGAGGAAAATGTCAAATAAGATAATTAAATAATTAAATATAGTTATTTAATTAGAGAGGGTGACCAATAATTAAATAAATTGAAGAATCTATTTGATTATAAGAAGAGTTAAGAATTAGTGACGTATTAAATAAATAAATAAAATTTATTTATTTAATAATCAGGAAGACAAAGATAAAGATAATTAAATAAATTAAAAAAATTATTTAATTATAGGAAGATTTTAGGCAATTAGTGACGTATTGAGTAAATAAATAAAATTTATTTATTTAATAATCATGAAGAATAAAAAAGACATGAATTAATTAAATAATTATGAATTATTTAATTAATAGATGGAGGTGGACTAAGGACATAATTAAAATGTCTTAATTATGGTGATAAGAAAAAGGTGAAAAATAGAGCTTGCAGGCCTAAGTCATTTTTAAGTGTCTACAACACCTACAAATTTATGAACAACTTTTGTATGCCTCAACATGTCCTTGTTTCTATAGTGTAACTCTATATTCAATTGCTCCTCATGATTTATACATCCAAGAAGCTATTATTTTAAACTTGTGAAGGGGTATAATGCACCAAAAATGGTGCCAAAAGATAACCCTTCATTCAAAATGTGATGAGGATACTCCCCTTACAAAACCACACCCACATAGCTAAACACAAGAGATAAACAGAGAATGCAGAAAGAAACACTTGCTTTCTATTATCTTGATGAAGTGAAAGTACAATACTCAAAAAATAACATACTATAGCCACATGGGCCTTCTCATTACAAAAATTTGCAAGCCAAAAACCATGATCTGCACCATCGAAACTCCCTTTTGTAACCCCTATTCTCCCTCTTTATCCAAGAAGTGTAACTACCTTAGAATATTCTGGAAGGTGTAACCCTGTTTTGACACCAAAAATTTCACCATCTATTTCCTACTCTAGAAGATTTTTATTTTTTTTATTTTATATAATTTATATGTTTACAACTTCTCAAGGTCATAACTTTTAATCTGGCCATCAAATTTTCAATTGTATTATATCCTTGAAAATCTTGTGAAGAGATATACAACCATCTTTCACTAGATCTATAAGATTAGAGATTTTGCACCATGTTCCAAGGCTCTTAAGGGCCTTAATTTTTAGTTTTAAACTTCACTGGAGAAATTCCTTGAGATGAAAATTTAATATCTTCCAAATGGTACATGATTTTGAGATGATTCTTTCACCAAAAAATCTTATTTTCTAATTTCACTCCTTGGGGTCAATTTTTGTGTCCATAAGAACCTAAATAGGTTGAGTTATTAAAAATAGCAAGTGACTATTTTTGGTTGTTTCAAACTTCTAACTATCCCAAAGACTGTATGAGTCACTGTGAGTCCCAAAACAACTAAGGAAACTACAAATAAAAAATGAAAATACAATAGTCTAGAGTGACGTGAGATTGCCTTTACATCACTGGATGATCCTACATCAAACACCCAGGGTAGTTTAAAAAGTGACCTTGTCACTTCTTAGGTCTTAACAGGAAACCAAGATAGTTAACCCCAGCTTTAGATAACCATGATGACTCTTCAACAAGCCTTCTTCTCCATTTCACCAAGTACTATGCATATTGTTTATTTCTTGTGCTTCTACCCATAGAGCTATCCAAAATTTATTCTCTCTTCCTTTTTTGATGTAGGTGCCAGAATGTTCCACTCTGCCTCTGTTAATTCATTCTCCTTGACTCCTTCATGATATTTTATCATTCTTGTTAATTTGAATTTATTTTGTAGATTTTTTATTAATTTCTATTTTTTTAATAATTAAAAGTATTTTAAAATAGACTCTTTTAAGATTGGAAGAAAAATATTTTTTAAATCAAAAATTTTAATTAAGAAAATAAATTTCATAAATAATTTCTTCAAAATTTTAAAAGATTAATTGAAAAAGGGTTTATCCTTCTTTCAGCTTGTTAAACTCATTTTAAGTTATTTAAAGATGCCTAGACATTTAAGAGAACCTTAAATAATATTACAAAATGGATATCTTTATGACTTTTTATTTTGTGAACCTATTATATTTGTGCTGCCTTTTTATAAAAACAAAAGCCACTATTTCATATATTGATTATGGTGAGATAAATAAATATAAATAGATAATCAGCTCCATAATAAATTATCTATACACTCTACTTTTAAATTTAACAATTAATTAAAATTTTATCATACATTAAAAATTTATATTAATAAAAGAAGGAATTACTATGCTTTTAAATATAATCAAACATGAAAATAATCTACAACAAAATGGATTATATCTTTAGAAACCTCCTGCAAAAATAAACTCATGACAAATACAGATTTTATCCTCAAAACCCTCTAATGTGAAAGAAAAATAATTTTCTCATAGTGGTAATGTCTTTGTTACCCTTCATTAAAAGTTGACAAAAAGAGATTATTACAATATAAATAACCTCTATGTCTACTTCTTATCTCTTGAAAGAAAAACATACAATAGATTTCAAACTTCTCCGTGTCTCTCATACAAAACTATTTTATAAATCTCTAATGCATAGTTGAGTTTCCTTGAACTATAACCTAATGTTGAATTGATAATTGTATGGTTTTATTTCTAAATTTTGATGTCAATTCAGCCATGGACACTACTGCACTCCATGTTGTTGTCTAGGCTCTACTACACTTGTACTATCATCTTTATAATCATACTATCATTTGTGTCTCATACAATCTGCAATACTATCAAAACACCTTCCTTTTGAATGCATTAATTTTGTTTCTTCCCATTACATATTTTTTTCTATATTCTTTTGAAATAATACACATGCTATTGATGTGAAAAATGTAAACTACATAACCACAATCTTATCATGAGGAGATCATCTCTTGACTAGTACAATAACATGTAGACGAGTATGAATTTCATTCTCAACCATAGCTTTGAATGCATTAAACTTATCTAGAGCTTCTAATTTTTCTTTGAGAAAAGTAACCCAAGTCATTCTAGAATGATCATCAATCAACAACATGAAATACCTATCACCTTGAAAACTTATTTTTCTTATAGTTTCACAAATGATCTATGCACCAACCTAAAGGACTCCATAGATTGTTCTTTTGATTTTGAAACTCCTTCTAGCTTGCTTTCCAACCACATTCCTTACAAACAACATTGATAGGTATTTTATAATCTTCGACAAATCTCTTCTCACACAATTTGAATTGAACTTATCCTTACTAAGCTATCAAAATTGGTGTGACACATTCTTTTCTATTCCATAACCAACCTTCATTAAGCTAAGTCATAAACACATAACATTATCACCTTTGAGTTGATAAACATTACCATCTATTCTTTCTTCTAGTAGCAAATCCACAGCTTCTCGAGCCTTTTTCTCTCGATCTCACAACCATCATCCAAACACAAGATTATATCCTTTACTACACATTTGTATTACACTCCAAAAAAGATTATGCCATAGACCTTTAAATACATAAACACCATTTGTATTATTCCTTTCCATTAAAATTGATTGAACTCTTTTCCTCTTATCCTAGCGTATATATCATCACCAAACTCTTGACTAAACCACCTTCAAACTTTTTGAGCTTAATAAACTTACTCTTATCACCTACCATGTGATTTAAGCATCCATTGTCAATCATCCAGCTTGTTCTTCTCTTCCCCTAGCATGAAGAGCAGCTACCATTGCTCCTATCTCTAGGATTACTATCCTTCATACATCTCTCGTGAGTTAGCAAAATTAGTTCTAGCATTTAAAACCATGAACGAGCATTCATCATCTTCATCACCAAGGTAATTATTAGATCCATCAAATATACTTGATCTTCTAACATAGTAACTTTTCTTAATTGATTTACTTTTATTCTCTCCCAGACTTATTTTCCAAGCTCCCATGTGGCATCTTGAAGCACAATGGCCAATCTTCTATAATTGTAAAGCATTTGAAAGGTACCTTACCTCTATCTTCCAATGCCCTTTTCTCAATTTCCCTCACAGTTTTCTTTTCCAACTCGTGATTCATCAAAATTAGATTCCTCATTCTTCGCTTTGTTAACTTTTAAAGCAGTTTCTTTGAATCACTTGAACCAAAACTTTAATTCAAAAACTACCAAAGTACCAAGCAACTAACTTCTAGAATAGCTATTTAGGATTTTGAAATTCTTCAATAGCAAAAACCTTATGACTATAGGATTTAGGCAGAAGTTCTTAGTTCTTCTTTACCATCTTCATCATCATCAAGAGTTCCACCAAGACTTAAAGGAATTGAAAACTTCTTCTACTTCTCTCTACATGTAGCTAGTAATATCTTCATCCCTCTAACATCCAAGTAGCGTTTCCCAAATTTGATCTTGAGATTTTACATTTTAGCTTGCTTTGACCTTTCATCTCTTCATAAACACTTTCCAAATTTTTCCAAGCAGATCCCATTAGCAATTTTAAGATTCATTACCTTCACAAGTTTAGGTATTGGAAATACCACTCAAAAGAGCATACCTTTGCTTTTCCATTGCTATCATAAGCCTTGGATTTCATCAAGAGTGCTTAGACCATTCATATAGGTATAACTATTTTATCCAAATTCATTGTGACTTCCAAACTATAAATTCTAGGATACAAGGAAACCTTCCATCTTGGTCTCTAGAATGCATAATCAATTCCATCAAATAGAGGATCCTCCTTCTTGTGTGTGCCATCCTAGATCTATCTCTTGCCAGCTTAAGATTTCTCCAAGGAACTTTGTTCTAATACTCAAGTGTTCAATGCATAAGAAAATCAGAGGAGGGGTGAACCAATTGTACATTAAACATAAAACCTCTCTAACATTTAGATCCTCATTAATCTTATTATCCCTCATATTCTATTAGATTGATTTTAACATGTAAGAAAAATAATAGAAATTGAAACACAATACCACCATGCACAATAAAACACTAGATTTACATGGAAAATCCAAAGAAGGAAAAACCACGCATGAGGATTATCTCACAATATAAAATAATTGCAACAACTAATATATATTAGGCTCAATGTTGGATGGTGGCTCACTATCAAAGACTCATTGTCGATTATAGAAAAGAAGAAAGAAGTAAATAATACAATGAGAAATCCATTCTAATGCAACAAAAATTCCACCACAACATCACCAACACACTACGTTGTCTTCAAGATTGTAGACATCTTTTTCTCACCACTTCTAGTAGTCTAACACATTAAAGCTTGTAATCGCATTTTCCCTTTCACACTTCACAACTCTACATTTTGCATCACTCACTTCGGCCAATAAATTCCTTCATAAACTCAACACTTATTTATACCATCATCAACTTTGAAAATGATTGACAAGATCGGCTGTGTACCTCTATTGTGGAAATCCAAATTAGGTTGGCACAAAAACATTCTCATGGTGGAAAGGAATGAAGGCAGACCACAACACACCTTAACTCAAACCCAAACACACACATACATGCTACATCATACTTCCACAAACAACAAAGCATAATATTAAACAATGGGTAATGTAGTTTTAATTTTAATGAGAATAAAATTAATTAAAGATCAAAATATAAATATATTTATAGGTAAGTCAATAAGTTTATCAACCAAAAAATCTAAAATACACACTATTTAAATAAAAAGACCTTATACAATCAATATATTGTAATCAACATTTAAATTATTTATAAATAAAAATAAAAATATTCTTGATAAGAATTAAATATCCACCATTTCAAATAATAATTGTGATGATATAACTAAATATAAGTAGATAACCAGTTCCACAATAAGCGATCTATAAACTATACTTTTAAATTTAAAAATTAATTCATATTATTAAGAAAAGGAGTTACTAAGCTTAAACATAATCAAACATGAAAATAACTCACAACAAATGGATTTTATCCTATAAACCTTCAATGTGAAAAAAATCAATTTTCATAATGATAATGTCTTGTTACCCTTCTTTATAAATTGACAAAGAGATTATTACAATAAACAACCTTCTATGTCTACTTATCTCTTAAAAGCAAAACATACAATAATTCCAAACTTCTCTAGCTCTCTCATACAAATATATATATAAATTTCCTAATGCAGAGTTGAGTTTTCATGGAACAATAGGGGAGAGGGGCCCATAGTGGAGCACCCTAATTTCGCCTTTCTCAAAATCCTACGTGGAAATTTAAAATCACTCGCAATTTTGTACAATAGTTTATTTGACAACTCACGTGCTTTAATATTTCATTTTAGGGCCACATCAACATGCTTTTTGTTTAGGTATCCAAAAAAGGCCCAAAAAAGAAGTGAGACCGATGGTGGTGCACTAAGTCATGTTTTATTGGTGCGCTGATGTGGCATCACATGATTTGTCAGTTTGTGTATTTTATGGATAAAAAGTGTTTTGCAATTGGATATTAAGGTGTTTCACTATGGGACCCACTAAGGACTACTTCTATCCCCACTATTGGACCCCGCTCCACTATGGGCCCCTCTACCCTAATTGGATGTTGAACCAATAATTGTATGTATTGTAGATTTATCGATTTTGATTGTGTGTCAATTTTTTGAGTCAACATTTCAGATCACACTCCGTGATCCATCATCAGAACAAAGAACACAAAAGAAATTACAAAATTTTGATGCAAGTATAATTCAGCCATGGACACTAGCAGACCTGTGGTGTGTAGGCTCTACTACACTTGTACTCTCATCTTCATGATCATACTATTGTCTGTCTGATATAGTCTGCAATACTGTCAAACACCTTTCCTTGAACGTGGAACATGTATTTTTCAGATTCTTTTGAAACAATACACATGCTATCCATGCGAAAATGTAAACTACATAACCTCGATCTTATCATAAGGAGATCATCTCTTAATCAGTGTCATCAACGTGTCATAGATATGTAGAAATATAAAATATGCAAATCAAAGAGAAAGGAGATTCCGAAATGAGATGGATGTCCACTGAATTGACGAGTACGTGAAAAGAATATAAAACATGGAGCTTAAATGACATTCAAAAGAAAAAGGAAGGCGTGTTATCTGAGAGAAAGCATATTCATCATAATTATGAAGCTCATGCTCTTCAAAAGCTGAATGAAAAGAATATGTGGTCTGGAATTTGGCATGCAAATTTACTCCATAAAGTGGCTTTCTACAGCGTTTTGATTCGAATGAGCAGGTAGAATGGAAGCATGCCCACTTTTTAACAGTTTAAATCTTTTTTTACGACTCTGTTTTCTAACATCATGTGGCCTTTCATTCAGCCCTGCACTTTTACATGGCCTTTCTTAACGGTTAATGGGCTCGATGGTCTACTTTTTGTCACAGTTGTTTTTTAAGATTTTTGCATCTATTTATAGTGGTATCCAAAAATCTGTGTAAAGTTTGTGAAGCTGCATTTAAAATGTGGAAGTCATGTGCAACTATATTAGATTTGATGAAACAAACAAATCAAATAAAAGAGATTTGATGAAACAAAAAAAATCAAATCAAAGAGATTTGATGAAACAAAAAGAACAAATAAATAAATAAATAATATTTTTGCTCATAAAGAGAAGTCAAAGATTTGATTACAAAGATAAATCAATCAAAAAAGAAAATTAGAAAATGATAACTCTCGGCATATTTTATATATATTAATATTTATATATGTATGCTAGTCTTTTTTAATTATAGAGAAATAGAATTATGGCGATAGTAAGAGATGGAGTTGATTGTTTAAACTAAAATGATTAAAAAGTTTACATATATTTTAAAAAAGATAAATTATGGGCAGGTTGTGGTTTAATTGGTTAAAACATTCTATTGTAGGCACTAGGTCACGAGGACTAGTCTATCCACCATCCCTATAGTACTAAAGGGTGTGCCATGTGGTGTCATGTATCACCGGTCACGTGAGAAAAGTTTACCACATGCACTCTAGTTTTTAGGAGCTACTAGATTCCTATAGTCTGAAAAAGATAAATTATAAAATAAATTGTGTTTGACATCAACATAGATAACTTAAATACATCTATTTGCAAAATATATTAGTTTTGAATTGTTTATTAGAAATTAAATTTTTATTATAATAGATAGAGGCATTTGGCATGCTATAGTGACATAAAAGATACATTCTACAATAGCATAAAAGAACTTCATGCCATGATTGTATAAAATTACATTTTTTATCTCAAATCTAACAACTATATACATGGCAAAATATTAATATAAATATTTAATTATAAGCATAATATTAATGGTCTCCTTGAGTAATAGAATAGATAATATAAAACAATTAAATCAAAGTAGAAACAAACAAAAATTCAACTCTTTCAAAAATAAAACTATGTAAATAAAAGAAATAGTTAATAATAATAAAGTAATAACTTGATAAGGGTTTATGATTGAACATTATGATACTAACAATAGATTGGGTATTAACTGATTGGATGGGGTGATTAACTCATATTGATGACATTTATGTATGGGTAAGGTTGGTAGGGATGGGATGAGGTGTGTTTACAATTTTTTTATGCTCTTGTTTGTCATGTATTTCTCTCTTAAAGGGTGTTGATTTTGAGAGATGAGTGCTATAAGATGAGGAAGAAAGAGGAGGTTAAGTGGATGGTCATCACATGTGAGAAGGAGCACAAGAGGAAATAGAGGGTATCTAGAGAATCTTGAGCTTTAGTACTAGGTGGTGTGTATATGGGAATTTATTAAAGACATTAATAGTGCTCATAATGTTACATTCAAGAGCCAATGTAAAATTTGATGCTTGAACCAAGACATACTAGAGGAAGGCATGATGTTTTCAATGTAATGCAAACTCTCAATTGTGCTTCATTGTTAAATCTAATGTGGTTGGGTCATATATCGTCCATGATGGTATTAGGAATGTGTTCAGTCAAGTAGAGATTTACTTTAAACATGTTCTAGAACCTCTTAACACAAATAAATATCATTGTTATAATTTTCTATAATTTGGGGTGGTGGAGACTACAACTTGGGAATGAAGGTTATCCTACTTAAGATGGGCATTCTTACATTTTCTAATTATTGTGATGATGAGGATTGTGATGAGGTGGTGGAGGTTACTCCCTCAAGTAAGGTTTTCTAGTGTAAAAAATGTTGCTTAAAATATTTGAATGCTTTTGGGAATCTAGATTGGCCAGAGCTTCTATAATATTCCTTGACCCGTACTATACTTCTAGAGCATAAAAGCTAGGATACTAGTTTGTAACTAGTTATCTATATTTTTGTTTTGGTTTAATGGATTTATATAGGTTTGTTGGATAGGTCAATATTTTTTAATAGTTTTCTTCTTTGAAATATCGATTAAAGTAATATCTTATATGTTAATAGAATTTTTCTCTATTGGCATTGAAATCTTACCTATCACATGTAGTATTTGGTAAATGTGAACTTGGGAGCTTTTACTGTCAGTGTGGGGATAATCATGTTTTTATTGGGTTCTTGATCTCTTCCTATTTAATTAATTAACAAAAGAAATATTATTAAGTAATATTATGTTTATATAATACTATTAATTACAAATATGTAATATATAAACTAAAATATCTTATATGTCTATCTATATATATATATATATATATATATAGAGAGAGAGAGAGAGAGTATAATTAAGTAACTATCATAGCCATCTTTACCAAAAATTATATATAAGATGCTGAGTGATATCCTTTCCAAGTTGCCTATTCTATTTCTATATCACATTTTTTTGAAAAAATAGATACCTCAGAAATGATATCTCTCAACATTTTCTACATAATTTTTTCAAAAGATATATATGCTAATATTATTTTCATTTCACACTTATAATATTTGACAATAATCTTGTTTAATATTTAAATGAAGATGTAGAATCAACTAGATAGACTCAAACTCTCTAGCCTTTAAATTAAGCATTTTTACCCTAACTTTCTAAACTTTTTCTTGAGTCAATATTTAATAATACTTTCTTACAATTTTAAAATAGTTTTAAAAATCACTTTTGATTCATTCTTTTAATAAAGTGAAACATAAGGCAATTGTAATGGGTTGAATTCCATTTTTATCAAGTGATATTTCAAAATATGGTATACCAATTTTTTTGGCCATATTATCATCCTAAAATAATTCACATTTTATCCTTCATCATAGACTAGCACAATTTCATGTATTACCTTTTTCATCGAAACTCCAACTATCAAGAAGCTTTCAATAATTAGAAATTTGATCCTAGTGAGTGTATCTTCATAGCCTTGTTTATATACAATAATTACTTAAGAATCCACTTTAATTAGTGAATCACACATTACAAATGCAAAATATTTGTTTCTTATTTTGTCATATTCTTATCAAACAAAGTTCTTCTAAACCAAGGATGAAAGATGGCTCTTTAAAACTCTCCAAAATTTCTTAAATCTACAATTTCCTCCTACAACATAGTGAACTTATTTTTGAATCCTTCAACACCATCAAAAAACCCTAAAATTTCATGCAAAATGCCTTAGTGAATTGGTTAGAGGGCGACTCTTTGAATATCATAAACTACCTATAAGAGCTTCAATTTCCTAGTTGGTCAATTGAAAATATTATTAGGGATTCTATATATATTATTAAGTCCTTTGATGATTCCCATATCTCCCATATTTATGAGGAGGGAAATAAGCTTGTTGATTTATTTTCCAACCAATGGGTTTCTAATGCAATGATTAAAGAATGGGACTCAAATGACCCCTCCCCCTTGACATTGATCATGACAATTATTATCCATAAACACAAAATAAAATAAGGTAGATCAAACAATAATGAAAATGATTTTGAACTATCACTTCAATGTCTCTCACATAGATTTTAGGAAAAGTTTTGTGCCCTTTTATTCTTTTCATGCGATGGGGCTTGGTCATTTTCCTGGACCCTCTTTCTCTATATTATGATTTTGTTTACATTCGCTAGATTCTTCTATGTTCTTCTTCTTTAGATATGTGTGGGGACCGGAGCTAGGTGGACCTAATTTCATGTGATGGGACTCAAAGCAATGTGTGGGTTTGGAATATTTTTGAGAAAGGTGGAGTGACACCTATATTGAAAATTTCCATGGTTTTGATCCATAGGTGTCTAAATCCTTAGTCTTTGGTTGGAAGAATCACATCCTCACAATAAATGGCATTGATATTAAAGTTTTTGACGAGTTCATAGGGCATATTTTAGGGTTGTCTACATATGATAGAAAGATATTCAAAGATCAATTTAAGGAATCTGAAGCATCTATTTGTATGTTTTACAAGAGAGGTGAGCACAATAAACTTGCTAAATTTTCCTCTAGTCGGCACAATAAGAGTTCCATCAAACCTATCTAGGGGGATATTGTCGAGGTAATAATTATGTGTTATTTCACTTTGGATGGCTAGTTTCTACTCCATTTGGCTACCATTTTATTCTGATTAATCATTTTAGGCATAAACAAAAATTTTCCTTAAATCATATTATCTATTGGCCTCTCTGGAGTATGGTATTAGAGATTATAGGAAAACCCCAAGTTTCCTATTTTGCATGAAGGCCTAATTATGTTAATTATGGAGCATGTTAATACTATCAATCTCGACTGAGCCTAAGAATTCATCTAAACCCCACATGGATAAACATCCTCATGTTGAGCACCTTCTCATATGGGATTGAAGATGATAGGGGGAAATATGAGTTGGTTGTAGAGGATGAAAATGAGAATTCTATGGAGATTTACTCCAACTCTCCATTTGAAGATGTTATCAAAAACAAGGTCTCTAAATTTTTTGAAAAGTCTCAAATCTCCTGGTCCGATGGCTCCATATTGGGGAAGAGGAAATGTAGACTAAGGTTCCCTCTTCTACTGCTAAAAGGAGGAAATCCAAACCTAAAAAGGGGATTGTTGATGGTAATATGGTGGAGAAGAATCCTTGTGATGATAAGGGTAAAAAGAATTCCTCTCAAGGCAGAGTGAAGGAGAGAGACAAGCCTAAAATAAAATTGATGGAAGAATATGGTAAATCCAAAGAGAAACAAAATGGCAAAGATATTTTGGGTATTGATCTGATGCATGAGGAATAATTGGAACCATTCCACATGACTTCTCTAGAGACTTTAATGTTTTTAATTGCAACAAGGAGGATATTTATAGTTATACCAACAACACATTCTTTATTTGTTGATGATACCATTTTTTTGGCAGGGCAACATTAGCAGAAGTGTATCAAATCAAGAGTACTTTAGAAATTTATATACTTCAACCTTTGGTCAAAAGGTGAATGTAGAAAAATCAAACCTTTATATTTTCAATGTTGATTCAACATTAAAAGACCAAATAGTAAATTTTTTTGTTTTTAGAGTGTTGATCTGCCTTCTAAGTATCTAGGAATACCATTTTTCATAGGTCCAAATAGGATTTTCCTATTAGGAAAAATTCATTCATAGTATTCAAACCAGAATTACAAGTTGGAAAGGGTAGTGGTTATCTTTTTTAGGTAGAATTGTATTGGTAAAGTCTATTTTCTAAACCATCCCAAATTATTATATGGAAATTTTGAAAGCACTGAGAGAAATCATTGTAGAAATAGAAAAAATGATTGGATCTTTTTTATGGAAGGGAAATATGGACAATAAAAAGAATTTAATTCCTCTTATTTCTCTTCAAAATATTTACATAGATAAGCTTAAAGGTGGTGTAGGAGTTCATGATCTATCTATAAGGAATTTTTCTTTGGGATGCAAGTTAGTTTGGCATATGTACGTAAAGCCACAAGCCAAACTGTGCAAGATCATGCAAGAAAAATATATGGATTGTGGGTCATTAGAATGCATACTAACAATCTCAAATCCCCCACAAGGAGCTATGATGTGGAACTTTTTGATCAACTAGAGGAAATTAATTACTTCTTATATAACTTGGGAGGTTCATAATGGGGAGAAGGCACAATTTTGGCATGATTCATGGAATGGGTACCCTCCATTATGTATGAAATGTCTAACTTTTAGGTGGCTAAAGATCAATCTATTCAAAATTTGGCTCAAAATTTAAAGATTATTTTCATAATGTAGATGAAAAATTTGGGAAAGTATAATGAAAATAAATCACACTTTGTTCAATACCAGTAGCACAAAAAGTGGAGTTAAATAAGATCCTCAAGGAAAGAACTATTTATTTTCAAAAAATTATAGATAAGTTTATTTGGATGCCATCCAAGTCAGGTAATTATAGTTAAAATGGGGTATAAATTAGTGATGCATGTTCAAACACAAGGAAAATCCCAAAGAGCCCTGTCATTTTGCTGGAATTTGATGATTTTTCCTAAAGTGGGTTTCTTTGCTTGGTTGGCACTAAAGAATAGGATCTTGACCAGTGAAAGGATGGAGAAGATTGGGATTATTGTCCCTTTCAATTGTGTTATTTGTGATACAAGTTTGGATACAGTTGATCATTTATTCTTGCAATGTCCTTTTGCAAGTAAATTTTTTGAATTTGTTCAAGAAAAATTAGGTTGGTTATCCCCGCTCCCTCAAAATATATGGGAGTTGTTTACAAGCTGGCCAATATTATACAAAACATCACTTTTTGCAATTATATGGAAAATTATTCCTTCTACAATTTTGTGGTGCATTTGGTGGGAAAGGAACAAGCAGATTTTCCATAAAGAAAATATGAGTATTGAACAAGTGTTGTTGAAACTGGAAAATTTGATTTGTGAAATAAATAATGCATATGTGTAGAATTCTAAGCATGTTAGGTTTGTGTTCTCATATTGGGATTCTAAGCAGTTGAAGATTTGGCCCAAGTTAGTTACACCTTTTAAAGGTATTCATCATAAAAGATGTGAAACTAAAAATTGATAGGAAAAAGGTGATGTGGTCTCCTCCCCCTATTGGCTTTGGAAAATTAAATTTTCATGGTGCATCTAGAGGAAATCCAAGGGTTTTAGGGGCAAGGGTTGTATTAAGAAATCATGAGGGTTCACTCATTGGCGCAAAATATTGTCATTTGACTACTGGTAAAAATAACCAAGCTGAAGTTGAGGCTCTTTTGTTGGGCTTACAATTGGTGATTTAGTTTAAAATTCCAAAATTACAAATAGAAGGTGATTCATTGATAATCATCAATGTGTGAAGAGATAGATGGGTCTGTAGCTAGACAATTAAATTTTTTTTGGAGAAAATTTGGATTCTTCTTGACATACTAGAATCTTTTCAATTAAATCATGTTTATAGGGAGGGTAATCAATTATCTGATATTTTAGCAAATATGGGGTGTGATCAAGTTTAGTCAAAGATAGTGTATGGGTAAAATTTAAATAATGTCTCAAGTGATTTGTAAAATATTATTAACTAGGAAAAGCATTTACCAAGTATATGTAAAGGACTATGGTCTCAAGAAGGAAGGTCATTGTATAGTGTTGCAACTAGTTTATCAACAAGGTGTAGGACATCAATTATCGAGCAATAGTGTGAACTCAAATTCATAGTGTTGGTGTTATGTTCAATCAAATTTTTTTAAGGACTAATGATTTTTGTTTTGCAAGATTTGTTATTAACATCATTAACCATGTTTCTTAATAATTAAATGTCATTAGGCTTCACTACATTGATAAAGAAACAATATAATCCACAAATCCAAATAAGAATCAATAGTGTACTTGTTTATGCATGTATAGAGGAATGACATGGGTACTTTCTCAAATGGTGGCAGTTTGCAATGTCACCAAAACTCATTCAAAAGCCAAACGGGACAAAACAAAATGATGTTTTGTTAGATGATACGTGAGTGTCGATAGCACATGAAGTGTGAAAACACTCTTGTTTTACACATGGCTCAAATTTTTAAAATTCTCCCAGGTTTCGTGTATTAATTTCAAGCATCTCCAGGGCTTTTGAAAGATTTCTTCTATGTGTGAAGATAGCATATGTCACTTGGGAAGATAATAGTTCGGTGTGATTATAACACATGGTGCCTCCACTCATTTTAAATGCTTCCAAAGGACTATTAATCTTTTTAATGACCAATTTCATGAAATAATTACATGTATCTTTAGATTTAATATGAAGTTTTCATATGTGTGGAATAAATCAGAAATTTGAGCTAAAAGGATTGGTGTTAATGAAAAAGGTTACTCAAATGATGTTCTTGAACTACCAAGGTATAGTTCATCTTCTTTATAATATTTGTCATTTTCAACATCAAGAAAATTGGGGTTTGAGGAATGGTTTTCATAGGTTATTCCATGTCTTCTATATATCTAGTGTCAAAAGTTTCTAGTGTCTATAATTGCTTTAGTTGTTGGTAATTTTCTTCATATCTAATGATATTAGTGTTCATTATCAGTGTCAAATATTATCCCTTGGTGGGTGTGCTTGGAAGCTTCAGAATTGGTTTAATTTGTGTGCATTGATTTGTCAGCATTCCTAAGTGGGTTATGTTTCCAATCCTGGGTCATCTTTGTTATCATTCTCCAAAGCTCCTAGGTATTTGGTATCAGGTGTGTTTGTACAAATGGAGTATTTTCCTAAAAACTTTAGATTTGCAGTGTAGGTGAGAGAAGGGTCCAAATCCATTTTTCTAAAGAGGTCATGGAGCTTGAGTTATTTCAATTTTTTAAAATGGAATTCCCAAATCTTCTTGACCATATAAAATCTATCAATGGTCAAGAGATATTGTGTCCAAATTCTCTAAGGCTATTATTTTTTTCTCAGTTACTTCTGATATTTTTTGTCAAATATGATGGATCTTCTGCGATCATTTGAATTTATGTCAACTTTCGTTAAGGAGTTAGTTCAACCCAATTATTTCAAAGAAGATGAGTTGTTGAAGTATGTGCAGGGGTATAATATGGAAAAGAGAAAAGCTTAATGGGAGGAATTTTCTCCAAGAATTATCTTAAGAGAAAAAGAGCATATAGGTAGGTATATGAATTAGTAAAGAAAGGGTTGAGGGACAACGATCCATGATTGTTATATAGGACTCTGAATCCACATTTTCAAGAAATTGTTCTTCAAATGGTGGAAAAATTCAAAGATATTTTTGTTGTTGTTTCCTTTCTTCTGTCACACCATATACACCATGGTCAAAGAGCAATGGAGATGGTGAGGGACATACTAGGTTTACAAAGTGAAGCAATGATGAATGAAGGCCAATGTGACAATGGTATTGACCTCAATGCAAGTAGGGAGGACACTTTGGAAAATGATGGGATAGTGGAGGAATGAAGAAGAATATTCCTCATATATCTATAATATTAAATATTATAATAGAGCCTGAAATCATGTTTTTTGTCTATATTTTGGAAAATAGTCTGCATTGCACCACATTAAAGTTAACTCAAAGGCACATTTTGTATTGTACATTTTGGACAATACTCTGTCAGTATTATAATTTTGGTTATACTTTAAATTATGCATATTTTAATATTAATATAAATATATAGGCTCTAGCCTCTTACCAAAAAAAAGATGTTCTTGGTCTAGAAAAGGAGGTCATACAATGAATTATTTCAAAATGTTTAAGTGGTTTTTCATGGAAATATATCAAATTAATGTGAAGGTTTGGTCTCTACAAAATAAGGCCAAGAAGAAGGATTCTAATGAGGCTATGCCAATAAATACAACCAAGAATAATATTTTTTTTGCTATCATTGAAGAGGTCGAAAAATATGTGGGCCTAATTAAGAATGACTTTGAGTCCTGTATTATGGTGTTAAAGGAAAAAAATCATAAATTCCACTAGAACCTTAAGAAGGTGGTACAATTTATTCAAACAACTCATCAAAATAGTGCTAATGGACTTTGGATCCTGAATGAGAAAGTTAAAAATTTGAAATATGATGACTTTGCAAAGCTGATGTAAGGACTCTGATGTTGATGGTATGGTTAAACAAAAATACAGATATCAATCTATTGGAGTGGGTCTAAGTAATCATATTCATAGCCACTCCAAGAAACCCTTGGATGTTTAGAAGAAAGAGTTGTTGGAGGTGGTCGACCTTCACAATCATCTATACAAGTAGTATTTTGATGCAACCAAGATTCTCAAGGACTTACAATAAGATGTTATAATTTTTGTTTGTGTTTTTTTTTTTTTATGGTTGGATGTTAGTTAGTTATGTTTTTATCTTTGGAAGTGTCTCTTTTGTAAAAAAATTTAGGTCCCTTCAAAATCTTCTTTACCTTTAATCCAAACTATGAAAATATAGTAAATAGTTACAATTTTAGAAAACATAAAATAGAAAACTAGAAATAGAGTGTATATAGAGTAGTTGAGTGTAAACATAGAGGAACCTAGCATGTAAATTTATCTTGATTTGACTAGACAAGAATTCTAGTACCCTAGTCTTGGAAAGGTAGACACTTAGAATCAAAATTTAGATCTTAGTTCACCTGTATTTGTAGGCTCTTCTTCTCCAAACTTAGTGTCGTAACTTCATCTATCATTGATAAATTCCACTTTCCATAATTTTTTGACTTGGAGTACTTAATTTTTTGAATGAGAAATTAGGTATTAAATCCTTTCTCAATTTCATTTCAAATCTATAACATGCACACAAGAAAGAGGGGAAAGGGTTGTGTCATATAGAGGCTTGCCTAAGTCAAACTCCATTTTGGTATTTCTACCTCTGCAATGGTACATAGAAGAGTGCTTACCCTAGGTTAGGCAGAGATAAATGGATAAATAAGTTATAAATTGATAATTGTTGCAACTTACCACTTATTTCTACATTCCTTGATAAACTGAAGTCGTTGTACTCATGGCCTCCAAGAAGAATTAGATACTTGAATTGAAGTCATGCAAGTGTTATTACTCACCAAAAAATAAACATGAAACATAAACAAACTCACATGAAAAATTGATGCATTGCTAAAATGATTGACTAAAATAATGTTGCAATAATTCTGCTAATTATACTCTTGACTACTTTTTAGGACACTCAATTTCCTTAAGATTTGTTATCTTTTTTTAGGGTTTTGAATGGTGAAAAAGCATGTATTCATATTTAATTCTTTAATTTCTTACAAATTAATTACTAACAACTAAAAAATTATTTTGGATTTCTAAATGTTAAAATTTTAACACTGGCGTATTTGATTTGGGGCCAAAATAGGTTGGACAGGGGCACTAATGCACTAATACAGACCTTTCTAGGGGCTTTGAATATCATTAGATAATTATTAATTGATATTCCCAATTAAAATCTAATCTTTTTAATGTGATCATAAAATGAACAAATTAAAAGCACAATTGGGTCCAAGCACATAAGGGGGAACTAAAACTAGTGTGAAATTGTCAAGGGTGACAATTTATGATGCTAAAATAACATATGATTTCAAGTTTGATAATGTTATGATTAAGATGTAATCTAGCTTGTAAATCATGTGTCATGGTTCCAATATCCTTGGAAAGCATCTCTAGGCACTTCGGGTGTATTGGAAAAATGTTTTTTGTAATACTTATTCTCACCATTGTTTGTGTTACATTCATAAGGGGTGTTGGGTTTGACTAGTAGCAATAAATATGACTTGTAGCCATAAATATTTAATAGTTTTTCCCACATGCTAATACCTAGAATGGGATGGTAAAAGATAAGAAAAATGAAAAATGAGTGATTATTATAATTCTCCAAGTGGGTGCTTGAAAAGAGGGAAAAAGTGTCTCTTGGTATTCCACCATTTATTACATTTAATGTAATGTTTAATTTCCAAGTTTGGATGCTCAAGTTGGAGGGAAAGTATTGGAGCCAAAATGAGTGTCCTTTGCATTCTAAGGAAGTAATCCAAGGGTTGGGATGTTTGGAATTAAGGATTATCTTTGGGTGTCATACTTCCAGTGCATTAGACCTCTTCATAAGTCTATAAAATCAGCTTCTTGGATGTAGAAATTATGAGGAACAAATGAATGAAGTTTTTATTTGTAAGTATAAGAAGCAGTTAAGGCATAAAGAGGTTGTGAAAAGGTGCATAGGTGCTGCTATGAAGGAGGAAAAGAGGAGGATGAAAGTGAATGTATTAAATCTCATATATTTGAATATAATGCATACTTGGCCTCTTATAGAGAAGGAGGACCAACTACTTAGGACTCCAGGTCATTGGAGAGTTTAGAACAATAGGCTGTCGTAATCTACGTCAAGCTAACAGAATGCTTTGGAAGAGTTCAAAGTTTAAATGCTAAAAAGGAAGAGAAACCCTCTTGTTGTTGTCCTTCTACAAGCTCGGATGTTTTAGGGAGTCAGATGAGTAGATTTTCAAAGTCTGAACTACAATTCAAACAACTTACTTCCAAAGGACTACAATGTGAAACACAAACTTTAGAATGGTTCATTGGCATCTCAATGGTACGTTGTCACACGTATTGAAAAAAGGTGCAAGGTATAGTTTGAAATCATAAAAAACTGACTAACAACCTAAGTGATGAAGTTTACTCTAATAACAAAAACAAAGAATAGTAGAATGACAAAATAAAAAGAGGAATAATTTAACATAACCTATTCTATGAATTGATAAAGAAGGGTGAGGAAAGCACACATTCCTACTCATGAGTTGATATCTTCAAGATCTTTACCTCAAGGAGAACCTGCACATAGAAGATGAGAAAATGTTGGGGTTGTTTTAAGAGGACTACCTCAGTCAATCTCCCACTTTGGTGTTTCCACCTCCATGGATAGCCAAATAGCAATGATTGAAGAAATATGATAAAGGAGAGTATAGAGAAAGAGAGATACCAAGAAATAAGGAAACACGATATGCTACAATAATGAAAAGTGAGTGAATATGAAAGAATATCACCTTCTCAAACAAGTGCTCTCAAGGAAAATGGGAGGAGAAAGAGTACAAGCCTTCATAGACCAAAATTGTTTCAACAACGAGGAGAGTGAACCAAAAAAACACTAACTTACAACTTCAATGAAGGTGGTGGAACTTGAAAATGTTGAGAGTGAGTGAGAAGAGTGAAGAGAGTTACCCAAAGTGTGAAGATGATCAAGAAGCCTAAAAGAATGAATGAGATAGCCATTTGAAAGGTGAAAATAGAGGCAAAAGAGTCATTCAAAATCAGTCAAGGGAGCATTAATTGTTACACTTCGTGTCTAATGGAGGAGTGCAATGCCTCTACATATTCTAGAGGCTAGAATCTTGTCAAGATAGAAGCATGCTATGAAGATGTTCACGCACTGTGCTAGCATCCTAGACAGAATATCCCCCACTGACATGAAAAATAGCTACCAAGTGGATAGGGAAAGGTGGCAGAAATAGGGATTGCAATGTATCAGACTTAATTTTCTAAGGTAGGAGGTAGTGTAAATGGGGAATTTTCCTAGGGGTGCAAATTCACACGATTACATTTTTCCCTCACTTTAGCGAGCATAAGTATCAATGAATCCATGGTAAAGTAGAGTGTAAGAAGTTGATAAACATAAACCTAAATTGTCAAAGAAGCAGACCACAATATACAAAACTCAGGTGTAGGAGAGAGATGGGCCCACAAGTACTTAGTCATATAGAGATTTGAATAAAATAACTGCAGGTGCTCAGTCCCATGGAAGGTGAACAAAAGGCTCTATAGGTACTCAATCCTATAGTATTTGTTCCATGGGTGCTCAATCCTACAAATGATGATCAAAGGGTCTACAGGTGCTCTATCCTGCATAATTAAAGCTCTTCACAAGTGCTTGATCCTACAAAGAATGTACCATAGGTGCTTGGCCCTTAGGGAGGCTAGATGTGAAAAGTTCCATAGAATCTGATAGACCCTCACAAGTGCTTGGTCTTGCAAGGCAACATGTTAATCCATAGAAAAAACATGCTAGATAACAAAAATTCACACAAATAGATAGATAGTAGTATCCCCTGGAATAATCAATTGGAGGAGAATATTTCAAATGGGTCCCTCCAGAACCCTTCAAAAGAGAGGGGTCCACTCAAGGGATACTCTATTTGAAAAGTGATGTCATTTTTTACAAACGATTCTATCATCAAGGAATCCTTTTTAAAGATCCCTATCATCAATGAATTTGAAGGAAAGAATGATCCCTCACAAGGGCAAGTTTTTAGACTTCATTAAAAAAATTACTTCTTGATGGAAAGTTTTTAGATTCTTTCATCATGAACTCATTTTTGAAAGAAAAATTTCTCCAGGGGTCCTTGTTGAAGAATGAAATTTTTAAAAATGAGTTATTTTTAGTGAGAGATTCATTAGCCACCAAGTACACCTTGTTGAAAATTAGAGAAGCATGGTATCCCCCCCTTAGGATAGTGTGTGTTGAACACAAAGGCCTATGAAAAACTAAGGAGAAACAAGAGAGTGATGTTGTGGCATGTGATACATAACAAGATGTAAACATGGAAATGTTGTTACACATGCAAAGGACAACACATAGGAACCACATTAGATTCATGGAGCAAGAAAAGAAGAGAGAAAGATTAAAAAAAAAGATAAGAAAGGACAAATAAATCAAGAGACATGGGGTGTGATAATTTGGGGTCAAAACTACTCATAGGTATAGATAGATAGATATAACATAAATATGAAATTTCATCCATCCCCTACTATATCAAATCATGAAGGGTACATGAAAACAAAATAAATTTTTAAAAAAATGGGTCAACATGGAAGGGAGGCCTAAATTCCCCCAACACTTTGCATCATCCCCAATTGTTAGAAACCAAGGAACAACAACTAGAGAAATGATGGAACATATAGAAGAATTTTTATGAAACAAAAAACTCATGTATCCAAGCACCTACAAGGGTGACAACGGTCCTATATAAGCACATGAAAACAAACATGGGGGAAACACAACACACACACAAACCTAGTCTACAAGTAAAGAAGAGGTGCTCCCCTAGTCCTCATCAACCAAGAGGTTGTTGTCCTTCCAATCTAGATCATTGTAAGGGGAAGGAAAATGATCCTGCAAGGGTAGGATAGCAAGAGGTGCACCCTTTGAATCTCCTGCAACAAGAGATAAGGAAGAGGGCCCCTCGAGGTCTCCTTCACTCAACTATTGTGAGGTAAACATCATTGATCTTGCAAAGATCACCAATAGAGTGGGGACATCATACACTGAGTTGAACATGCACTTGGTAGGACTGCCATGTGTCAACCAGAAAAGAAAAGAAGAAGGCACCCAAGATCCACTATCAACCTCACCGAAGGACTCAGGGATAGTGGCAAACTCATGGGATGTCGAGTCTGCCTCCATCACTAGGATGGTGTAATCCTAAGTAGAACCCTCTCTCGAAGAAGGCGGTCCCTTCTTCTAACCCCCATTAGAAGCAAGGTCATCCTCTAACTTACACTTCATTGTTGGTTGCAAGATCCCCACAAAAGAAGTAGAAGGTGAGGAGGAAGAGGATAGAACCATAGTGGATACCACCAAGGTACTCAACATATCTACAGGCTTAGGAAAAGGTGCCTGATGTAGGATCCACTAAGGGGGTGATGAGTACTTGTACCATTTTGGGGTGAGGGTCACCAAAATTTGCAAGGGGATTTGAAAGAAATATAAAGGAAATGAGAACCAAAGAAGAAGCAGAAAAGGGAGGAATGATAGAAGATGCTGAAATAGGAGTTGTCGACTCCTCTTCTGCCTTCTACAAGGAAACTTTCTCAACAGCGGGAGCCTTTCTTTGATGCATACACTCACACACAAGGTAGTTTCTTCAACTCCAGGAGCTAGAAGTTGTGGTTTGAGGAGGAGCAAAAGGCTCATGTTCTATCATGTGAGTGTCCTATTAGGACACCAAATCTACACCCTATTTTCTAAGCTTTTCCAATTGCACTTAGCATATTTGTACCAACATTGGAATGCTTTCAGGTTGTGGGTAACCTTTTTGAAATCATACCTTTGGATTGTGGGTCGGCTTCCCCATTTGATATCAGCTAACTATTGAATTTCTGAGATAAGGGTAAGAGTTGCATAAAATAAACCTAATGCTGGAAAGAAACTAAAGTGATATACCATAACAATCTAGACCTGCTAATAGCCTTGTGCACTCAAATTAATATTTCAAAGCTAACTCACACAAATCTCTATCCAATGCAGTTCACATCAATAATTTATAAAGAGGTCTATAACAGTGTTCTTAAAAGGAAAAGAAAGATTTCACAATCAATAACACTACTAAACAACATAGTTTATAACTTGTAAACATACATTTTTGTCAAATGGATGCAAGAAACATGGGACAAGTTGTAAGGAAAATGACTTTTCACAAAACAGACTGATCGATCATTAATAACTCACCACAAAACATGAAGAGAAAAGGTAACAATGCTCCAATCTATCAAATCAAAGTGCTTACTGTATATTAGGTCTATTTGAGTTACAATGCAGCTTCATGAAAAATAACTCCAAGAAAGTAGCTATCCTCCTACTAAAAAAGAAAGAACTCCCCAAATGTTCAAAAAATGAACATACTTAACCAACACCCACCAAAACCTCTAACACATGTATTTCTAGAATATTTTGCTTAGATAAAACAGAAATGGCCCCCAAAGAACCTTCTAGAAGTCTCCAAAATGTCCTCTACATGGAGGAAAAACAAGCTAAATCAATAGCCATCCCAAAAGTGTGACAAATATACCTCCAACTGGCCTCATTTCCACCAAAATAGTCTAAATAGTATCTCACACTTCCCAGACCTCTGCAAGTCATAATGGTCCTCATACAAGACTTGACCACATTCTCCATCATGTAGTATGTGTGCTTTTTGAAAAAACATGGCTTTTAAAGCATTAAATATAGTGAATTTGTTAAGTGATTCATAAAACATCACTTAACAAATCACTTTACAATTAGTCTCAAATCAAAGGGCCCCACCATTTTCATGTGTTATATTTGCATTTGACTATGATTTTCAAATCACTTATAGCTATTTTCAAAAACTGACAACAAATGTAACATACAATGCCATAGCTAAAAGCCTTCAAAAATATTCTAAGGCATTTGACTATACCATCCTACCTTACTCAGCATTCTTAGACACACATGGTAAGATACATGTTTACAAAGGAATTATAGGCTTTAGCATACCTGGTCAAAAGGTCGACCTCCAAGCCCCTTGGAAGGCATATTCCAATCACATGTGATGTTAGGTCAAAGAGACAAAGCATAATGCTTAACCATGGCACACCTCATATTTCATTTGACTTGGAAAAGTTTAAAAATGGGGAAAAGAAATAAGGCATAAAAATGCCTAAGGCAATAACATGTGGTCATCGACCCCCATTATATCTCACATGAGTTTGATTTTTTAAAACAAGGGATAAAAAATCCCATCGATATCTAAACAAGGGTAAAACCTTAATTATTAAAACAATGAAACAAAAAGGAAAGCTCATCATTTTGTCGAACCACACTCTTGAGAGCATGATGTAGCCACTAGGGTTTGAGCAAAAACAGGAAAAAAAATGGAGATTACCATGATTTTCTCAAGATTCATTGATGAGAAACAAGGGAAAAGAGGTAAAATGCCCATTCTGAAGCTCAAAATTTGCATTTTATATCATTTGGAGGCTACTTTTTAACTCACAGGCCATGGCTATCTTGTGTTTTCTAATGCAAATCTTTTGAACTCCACTTTCTTTGTGATTTCCTTTTGTCTCAGCTACCATCAAGAATTTTTCTAAAGCTTCCAAAGGTTTTCTTGGTGAAAAGGAATAAGTTGAGCTCAGGTAATCTCCATCTGCCATATACAACTTGTCTCCATTACTTTCTACAAAATAAAATTTAAAAGCTCATTCGAGCTTCAGCTAGTGTTGTAAACTCATGGGTATATGGCTAGACCTTCCTTTTAGGTTTATTTTTCCTTATGATTTTCTGGGTGTATAAAACCCATGCTCCATTTCTTGAAAAAAGAAAACTCTGCAATTGTTATATATTTTGTGAGAATAGAAGTTTGCAATTCTTCAAGAAGAATAGCATTTTCTGTAGATATGATTGAAAAGACCTATTAATAATCTCTGCATTTTCCTACTTCAAACGAACCCAGATGGGTTTTTGTGAATTTTGTGAAGAAAACTCTCTCTTATGCCATGGCTATGAATATTGCATTTGGGTTTCTTGTATTTCTATGCCTTAACTTTCTTCAGAATCTATTGAGGTTGTTAAGTATCATTCTTGGGAACTCTAAAATTCTATATTTTTTTATCATTTCTCTCAAAACCTTGGAGATAATGAGACATGTTCCCCTACCCCAAGCTTCTTTATCAACAAGCATGATGTTTATGTTTCCTATTGCACTGGATCTGACACCACCATTTTGCCTTACATTCACTGCCACAATTGTTGACTCATGTTCAGTTGTTGAAGTTGTTCTTGTTGTTGTTGTAATAAATTTATCGTTAGTGTATTGTTGTATAGATTCAGACCTACATTGTTATCTACCCCACACACTCTTACTTGGTTGTGATCATCTACTACATTTGGAAGAATCTTCCTTTTATCGATAGAAGATAGACCATACAAAACATGACTAGCATCTCTGGCAGGAATTGCCATCTTGCATGCACTATGCTATTGACTTGACTGAATGCCATGAATGTGCATCTTTGTGGAAGAGAGTACCTACACGCTGGCCTTCCAGCACTTTCAAAATTCCATCTACAGCTAAAACCACTAGTAATAACAATAGGAAAACCAACTTTTGTAGTATGAAAAGCAGCCCTAACTTAGTTGCCATGCCTCCTCTCCCAACCCTAGACTTATCTCCAAATGTAATTGCTTCATCGTGCTACTCCTTTAGGTATGTATGTACTATTTTTGAGCGAGGATCAATTGGTGGGGCCACTGCAAATCCCTTCAACATCACTCAGAAGAATCAGAAGATCAACCCTCAACTCAAGAGCCAAGAGAGCAGCAAGGCTATCATTATCCTAGAAAACCAGTAGCATCCTTGTATGGTGTTTTTCTTGTGCTAACTACATCATTTTCATTGTAAATTGGAACCATACACAACTCTTAGCAAAGGACCTACAATTTCACTCAATTTTTTTCTCAACTCTAAAGCCTTAAATTCATTAGCAGTTACTAGAAGTTGTGATGATGCAATGTCCAGCATCTACTTTATTCTCATCTTCATAACTTGTAGGATTTTTCCTAGCATTTCCCATAGCCATAAGAGTTATATCCACTATTGCTCTCTCACTGGTCTCCCAAGGTATTCAATTTCATACTTGTTTCAGCTTTACAAAGCAAGAAGTCCTAAGAAGATCCTTGTTTACTGACACATTTTATGCTACCATGCATCTAATGTTCAAGTGACTTTTTTCTTTACTAATCATTGATGAATAAAATGGCCATGTAAAATCAGTTTGCTTTTGAATATTTTTCTTGATAGTTGGCATACAACTTTTTGTTGATCTAGAGCAGCATGTAGTGTCTGTTGATTATTAGATGAGGGCACTACTATTTGCATTGCAATTTGAAATGGATGCATTCCCCTACCCTAGGACTGCCACTCTCTTGTATACTGCCCCTCTATGAGTCATTGAAACCTTCTAGAGATACTGTCTTTGTTTCACTGTAGAGAAGGTCAATGTACAATCATCAATTCCTCTCAAAACTACTGACAAACTTGAATCATTTCTAACAACCCTGCATTCACTGTGATCAAACACTTGATCATGCTCATATAACTCTACCCCATTCACTGTGTGGATTGATAAACATTATTCTAGTCTCCATGGACAATTTTGTAAACCTTCAAAACTATCTTCATACACTGTCCTTTGCAATTCATTGGACCGTGTCTTCAAGGCAGCAATGTATGACTATCCACAGCCTGTGGTTCTGTACCCATCTCTATATCCACAGGCTTCAACTTTAATGGTTGTTTCAATTTTTCCTCTACTCTGGAAGATTTTGCAAGTGTTCAAACCTACTGTACAATCTCAAACAATACTCTAGCCACCACCATTACTACAAAAGAAATGTATAGACCTAATAACAGGGTCTCATATGAATCATATTTTGAACTTGAAACTCTTAGAAGAGGCCTGTGAGCTTGGACATGGCAAGTTGATACTAATAGCAAAAAAAAAACACATAATACACCAGTGGCTTCTCCATGATTCTTTTACTATACCTTTTTATTGGTACACAAGATTGTTATTGCCCATTGACTGTTCACCTTTTATGATTGCCTTTAAAGATTATAATTATCTTGAAAACCATTATCTTTCATTGTGATCCCTATTATTGTCTTGAAATTCTATAGTAGGCTTTGTGTTAGGTAATCTGCCCCAACAAGGGGGTCTCCTTTCATTAAAAAAATGATTCATGGAACTATATCAATGATTCAACACCATTGAGCACTATTGTTGATTTTTTCAAAGGATACCATGGAAGATTGTTGACTATTTAATCATGCCTTTTTAGATCACTTACCTACTATCTCTTTGCTGCCACATAGCATACTTTACTTGTTGTCCTTCCATGAGACTATTGTAATGCTTGTAGTCCCACATTGATCTATTGTCTAATTCCATTACATTTGTTTCCATTTTTCTCATGTGTGATACACAACTGTCTCCTCGTTTTAACTTTATTGGACAACCACATGTCACATATGTGGGTGACCTAATAGATCACCTTCCTATGTGATGTGTCACAAGCCCACAAGGTTACGGTGAGAGGGGCTTGACAACAACTAGAAATGCTTCCTTGTTATTTAATAGATGCATAATTGAGCTTGATGCATCTTTTGAATCTGATAATGAAAGTTGATCAACTGGTGTGATTCCGTATTGATTTAATGCATTGACAAGAGATAAATCTTTGATCAAGTTGCTCAATTTCATTTTTCTTCAAAGCATGCTAAGCTCTACCCTCGTGGGAGCCACATTTACCCCACATGATGTATTTAATCTGAATCAGAAGAGTAACCAAACTTGTCCTAAATCTGCACATGAAGCAAACAGTTAGAAAATAAATGCATATGTTGGATGGGTTTGATGACTTCATTGTTTTCTAAGACATCCAAGGTTTGCATGCTTGTTTAATGCACTTATGGAATATATGCATAGGTAGGTGTGTATGTAAGGATTGAATCTTTCATTGCTTAGAGCCTCGCTCTAATATCATTCCTTTTTCAGATGCAAGGTGAGGAGCACAATGGAGTTGGGGAGGACACAAGCAACTCAGGGCAGCAGCAGAGCAGTCAGGCAACCTACAACCAGTCATTCTCAGGAAATGACTGGTTCCATTCTTATATGCATGTTTTCCTTTCTTCTACTTATTCATGTATGAATTTCTTCATACATTCATTGAATAAGAGAGTTAGCCCTTGGCTTGTGAGGGACATGTATATTTCAATATTATCAATAAAAGACTACATTTGTGTATCTATGATTCTCTTTCACATTTTCTGCAATGCAACATTGAAATGATAAAATATAATCTTCTTTGTTTGACAATCACTCCTTCATGCATATTGAAACTAGCAATTTAATGGTTTATCTTTAAATGTTCAAGCAACATGAAAATAACAAACACTAGGTTACCTAATTTCAGTTGAAAGCTAAAAATCAGGTAACATGTCCATCACAACCATTGTTAATAGAGGGACTAACTCCTAGATAGAAACATGAGGGAGAGATGTAGGAATAGAAACAACAACCAATGGAGAAGCATACTCAAGCACCTTGGTGATGGGCCTCTTCCCATTCACCACCAAAGAGGTGGGAGTGGTAGTAGGCTGCGAAGGTCGAGACATAGAGGCAACTCCATGAGGACCCTTCCCCTCACCATAGATAATGGGTCGAGGCATCATGGGAAAGATGGTAAGGTCAAAAACCAAACGCTTGGCCTTCCACCAAGTGGACACCATTAGGCTCCCCATGAGATACATGGAGGTAGAAGTCGAAGCCACCACAACAAGATGAAAGGCAGAAGTAGAGGAAGGCTCCTAGGCACAAGAAGACTTCCCCTTCAACTTTTGAGAGGAAGAGGTAGCCTGTTGTTGTGCAATCATAGAAGCCTTAAATGAATTAGCATAGGGGGAATGAGGGTAGGTCACTTTTGCTTCTATGCCCTCATTCTTGTATTTAACATAAGTGTGGTACAACAAGTCCATACCTGGAGGGAGAAGACCAACTGAGGTAGGCCAATAGTGATTTAGAGAGTAGCCCCCACATGAGACACCGCCAGCTTATACCCAATGTCATGTACAATGTGCACAGAGCCTTCATGAGAACTTCAAACATTTGTGGATCACTGAAAGGACTGCATTCATGGAAACTAGCCATGGGATACCTAGCTTCACTATGAACAAGTTTAATTTTGGGATGATGTCAGAAAGGGAATTAACAGTCCTAGGTCCTACCGAGACTAAGAGAAAGATGGAACCAATGGGAGGGACAAAAATCCCATCATGTGTACGTATGATACTCTTTGATTTATCATACCCATTTTTATATAAAAAGTTTATCAATAGGATCTATAGACAATAAAATTTTTCCTAGGCTTGTGACCCTTAATTTCTTCACCTTCATTTCTCATAATTAAATAATGTTAATTATTTAATTAAATCATTCTTACCTTTATTCTTCCTTGATTAATTAAATACATATTATTTATTTAATTACATCGCTAATTAAATCTACTTTCTTTCTAAAATTAAATAAACTATTATTTAATTAATTTCTACGACACTTTCAACTATAATTAAATAATCGCTTTAATTATTTAATTATTCCTTAACCTTTTCTCTCTATTATTAAATAAATATTTATTTATTTAATTTAATCCCAAAATCCTTAATGTCGAATTGAAATCATTTAATTCAAAAGGATTTATCCTTATCATATTCCTTTATAATTAAATAATCTCTTTGTTATCTAATTACTCATTTATCACTTAAATCTAGATAAAATTGATCATTTAGTTATATGGTGAGATAATATTTGATTGTCTCTAACGAATAGTCTTTCTATGTTGATCACTTCGTCAATCCTATCTTCTACATGCAATCCTTATATTTTTGTGTCTCGACTAATTTACACCAATGATTAAATTATTATTTAATTTAATCCCCACCATTCATGCTTCATCACTTACACTAATTTAACCCTAGTCCTATTGCATGTCACATCTTTTAATCTTAATCATCAATTTTATCTTTTACTCTAAGCCTGTCATTCGGAAATCATATTTTTTATAAATTGGCTTTACCTCTATCATTATTCCTACTCCAGAAATCTAATGAGTTTTAGAAGCAACTTTAGAAATCTTCAATATTTTGCTATTATCATTATCATGAGGCCATATTTGCATACTTAATCTAAGGGCAACCATCATACTACATCGAAATGGAGAAGGATAATGGAGGTGAATCATGGAATTACATGGGTGTCTAGTAAAATCATTTGTTTATGCATGCTTTTATAGTTTTCCATTGTTCTCAATTATTAGCTTAGGTTTAGTTTGATTTATGCTTGTGTTCCTAATATTAGAGAGGAAAGGTTAAGGAATAATTAAATAATTAAAGTGATTATTTAATTATAGTTGAGAGTGTCATAGAAATTAATTAAATAATAGTTTGTTTAATTTTAGAGAGAAGATAGATTTAATTAGCGACATAATTATTCATTGGAATTTTCCCTGGTATAGTTTTCTATGTTTTGCATGTTTTCTATACGATTCAATGCAATCGTCAAGATAAAGTGACGCATCCATCAACATTTTTCGATGCAACCTCCAACAACACAAGTCACATCTGTTGTATTACACCACAACTACCATTCTGTAAGCCTCAATTGATATTTTCACAATGCATCTACTCCATATCATGCACCACATCTGTCATCCTACAACGCAACTTTTTGGATTAGAGTTTGTTGTTATTTTTGCAAGTAATTTTTAGGTTTCTGCATTTTTGGATCAATAGGTTAGGATTTTTTGGTTACTGATAATCTATTCACAGTGTGTGGCAAGAGAAATTTAATATTTTTCTTATAGGTTCATTTGGCCAAGATCTAGAGCTATAACTCTTGTTTGTTGAAGGCTGAAATTCAAACTACTAATGAAATTTGATGCAGGATGCTTGTCGAAGAATGGATTTTGAAACTGGTTGTCTGTATAGCTTAGATCATATTTTGTTTGGTGCTTAAAATTAACAACTATCTACTGTGCTTGGTGTTTTTGCACACTCTATTTAGATTAAATCCCAATTTAATAATAAAAGTATCCTCTCCCCTTGTGCACTTGTGCAATCCTGGGTATAAGAGAAATTGTTATTAACTCTAGAGGGCCTATCTTGGTGGAAACAATTACTCATCCCAAGACAACTCAAATCGGCAACAAGCTAAAGACAATATACTCTCGACTGATATATAAATGTGAATTCTAATGGAAAACTTAGCATTACAAGTGTAAATGTGTTATACAGACAATTTTGATTCCCTTAGTACCCATGTGGTACACTAAAACCTATAGAGTGTAACCTCTTCAGGCTAGGAAACCTCCTTATCAGAGCTAATCTTGACTTGTGTATAGCCACCCAAATGGGTGTCCTCATTAAAAGCAATTTGTTATAGATTTCCAAAATCTTTCTATTCGCTAGTGCAAGAAGTCAAACCTTTGAAGTTGTCCCATATTTTCATAGTTCTTAGTAGAGATGAAGATTTTTTCATGGGTGATTCATGAGAACTCAAAGCTTGGTTGACCTGGAGAAGTGAGTGTCATGGAGGGGAGCCAGTGTGGCCAAGCTTCTAAGTCATCTACTAAGACTAAGCATGCCTGGAGAAATCCAAGTCGAAACTTAGCAGATATTGTACTAGCCAATCATAGGATCGTACTTGTCTGTTTGTAATCAAACATTTTTCATATCAAAACCAAGCCAAAACAAAGTTTTTTTTTACTGTATTCTATTTTTTCAAAATTTGATCATAATTAGACTAAAACAAACCTAAATTTTTTTCCAAAAACTATAGAAAAATCATATCCTATTTATAGTAAACTACATCTACTAATGAGAACCTTATCTATTGTTATGAACCGCATCTTCTATTTAAAACCACACCTAATTTTATGAACCACATCTATTATTATAAACTACATCTACTACTACAAACCACATCTAATACTATAAACAACAATCAACTATCAAATGACGCATCTATTAAATCTGAATCACAATTTCCTAACAATCAAAAAAACAAATCCCACTATCATAGTTTGAGGACACACAGTAAAAACTTGTCTCTAATTATCCTTTCAAAGTGATCTTTGAACAGAAACTAGAAAGATTTGCTTACACTTTTTACTTTTTGTACCTTTTAGTATCATTTAGCCATAGCAATAGACATGTCAGTTGCAAACCTTAGCTATGTTTTAGGAGTCCTCATTATCTTTAGATCAATAAAACTTTTAGGACAATCACCTTTGCAGATTTTAAAATAGACCAAATTTCCACACTTTGGATAAACCTTTGCTTCAATGAAAATTGTCATTGAACCTAGTCACTTATCACACCAATTACGTTTTTTCATTTTGGTGAGTCTTTTCTAGATTGTCAATCCAGTTTGGGAACTCACTTTGTCTCTTACAAAAGGTCCTTTAACAAACTAAATTGAATCCTTGGCTAAACTTTGCATGATTGGTAACCTCTTCTCAAATCTTCTAAAGTTGATTACCTTAAAAAGCTTTCCTACACTATCACATATTTAGATATATTCATTTTAGGACACCATCATTTTAGACATTAATTAGCAATTAACATCCCTTATTTTCCAAAAAAAGACCAAAAACATAGTTGCATTAGCATTCATTCTTTATATCCAAAAAACCCAAAAACATAGACTAAAATCATATCATTCATAGACATAGTTATGCATCATCTGTATTTTGAGCATATCTTACATGGTCAAAAAAAATTCCAAAAGGAAACAAAGAGAAATGGTTGATCCACAATACTTTATCAATCCATTTCCAAACCCCCCACCAGGGACAAGACCAAGACTACACAAAACCTTATTGGAAAAATTTGTCACTATCTAGACCAACAAGGATGTGTTATAGTTGAAGACTTAGATGTTGCTTCCCAAGATCCAAAATTTTCCTCTTTTGTAGATGAATACTTGGCACAAGATCCCCAATGATACTTAGAAAAAAAATTAGTAGAAGGTGCCACATTACCACCTAGATTTGACATTCATACATTGAAAACTTCATCTACCCAAGGGAAAAATATGATGACTTCTAGTGGCTCTATCCCTCAAGTAACTGTAGCCATACCATTTAGAGTACATACCCAAAGTGCCACAATAGTGCATACATCACCATTTGGTACATCAAGCATGACCCAAGGCCTTAATTTTACCATAGAAGCATCATCATCAAATCCCTTCGACACCAATACTGGAAGCAAAAGGCCTAAGGTTAGCATAAACATGACAAATGCTATACCAAATATCAACACCACTAGTGTCATTCCACAAATAGGGGTTTCACAAATGAGACACATGTGCCTCTTATACAATTTGGGAACCAAACAAATCCATTGCAAAATGTTCACATCCCCAATCAACCAACATCAAACCAAAACTTATTCTCTCACATTCCAAACAAAAATCCACCCTTCATTCCTACACTGAACAAAAATCCATCACATAATGTTGGGTTTCAAAGCACTTACATAGACCCCAACAATATTGTAACCAACACATCATTGACACAAGTGGATATTCTGCAAACACAAATGCAAGCCCTTCAACAACAAATGGATGATATGGCAATGTCTAGAAAAAAGACTTTTTCAACAAAATACTTATGTCCATTTCCCTTTGACAAAGCTTTATACATGACACCCTTCCCACATGGATATGTTATACCAAACTTTCCTAAGTATAATGGGAAGCGTAATCCTATTGAAAATATAAGGGAATTTTCCACAATATGCACAGACATTGCATATGACCCCACATATCTCATGAGACTTTTTCCGTGAAGCCTTGTTAGAATAGCACTTGAATGGTTTTCTCAACTTCCATATGGAATAAGGTTATGGGGTGAACTTGATGAAAAATTTATTGAAAATTCCACCTTTAACATTGACAATGAAATCACAATAGCAACCTTATGTCACACCACACGAGATGAAGGAGAGAACTTTATCACCTTCTTCCATAGAAGGAGGAGTCTAGCCATTTGATGCCCTGTTGAAATACGCAAAAAACAAAAGGTCATCATATTCCTAGAAAACCTTAATTCAAAATTAAGAAGTGACCTAAGAGCACTATTGCACTTCTTTTGTGGAACTACTAGAAAAGGGTATCATACATGAAAATGCTCTCATTGACAAAGGTAAAATCAAGATGCCAAATAGAAATCAAATGTTGAAAGCACCCCTAATGATAGGAAAAAAAATTTGGTCCCAAAACAAGAATGTAATCAATGATGTCATTGTCAATGTTAAAACCCTACATGCAAGACCAATCATTACAATTCGACACAATTCCTCTAACAACACACTCAACAATGTCAACCAAGCTATCAACATTGTCCAAAACACACAACAAACATGACAGCAAAGGAAGTTTCCAAAATTAAAATTCACTCCCCTAGGGGAACCAATTGAATCAATCTTTAAAGAACTAATGAAACACAACTTCATACAACTTCTTGAGCCAAAAAAATATGATCTTGGATAGTTTAAACCCTCTTGGTGGGATGACAATGCTTTTTGTGATTTCCATCAAACTAAGGGACATAGTCTACCACAATGTTGATAGTTGAAGAAAATTATATAGGATCTCATGGAAAATGGAACTATTGAAGTTGATGGACATAAATAGACATCCTCAAACAACAATCACAAGGTCTTTACTAATCCATTACATGACCATGGAAAAGGAAAAGCCTCCAGTTCAGGAAATAAGACCAATAATTCAGCCAACTATGCTAATGTCAAATATGACTATAATCATGGCACTATCATAAAGCACATTCAAGCACCTGATGGACATATAAACACAATTACCACAAAGAAAACTCCCAAATGTGTTTTTAACACTCGCCGAACTAAGCTAACCATCCAAGTCCCTTCATGTCCTAGGAGTAACAACCACAGTCTTCCAAGCCTTAGTAAAATTTACTTGACTAGTTGGGGAAGACCCCAATGCAAATTTCTATCTTGGAACTATTGAGTATATCACCCGATCATCAAGCTATTTTAGACTTGAAGCTTTGCAAACCGCGACCGTCCCCACCAACCTTGATGTCAATCATTTCCAAGAGATGGTCAGATACCTAACCAAATCTCATCATGCTACCTTCTCTTAAAAATATTAAACAATAGAGAAGATAGACCATAATGACCCTTTCCACCTCAAAGTTTTTTTCCATAAAACAAAAGTTAGATGAGTCTTGGTAGATGGAGGTGCAAGGTTGAATATTTGCACATTGAAACTAGTTAATCCATTAGGCTTCTCAGAGGTGTGTGTGGACACTAATAAGATCATTGTCATTAATGCATATGAGGATGAAGAACAATCATCTAAAGGAGTTGTAACGCTCCCCATCAGAATTAGTCCTACAATTATGCATACAAATTTCCAAGTCTTGGATCTATTTGTCCCATATAATATTTTACTAGGCAGACCATGGATACATGCTATGAAGGTCATCCCTTCCACTTACAATCAATATATTAAATTCCCATACAATGGCACCAAGATCACGATAGATGGTGATCTTGATCCTTTCCAGAATTGTACTAGCCTATGTGGAATACCTCAATGACAGGTGCCTATTAATCAGGAGGCTTCATCTCCAACTCATCCTAGTATATTGATCCATCCACTCTTTTCAAAACATCTATTTCCCAACCACCACCTTCCACTCCTAAGGTCAAGATCCAAGGTAATGGTTGTGGAGAGTACCGTATGAAAGCATCTTATTGTATCAGCCAATTGGTTCCTCCCAAATTATATGGTTTACTAACGGTAGATAGGAGACAATCCATCATCACCATACATGTCCCTTCAATAATTACTTTCATAAAATGGGGGGAACTAAGTAAAGAAGCTATAAATGAAGAAGATGTGACTTCTTGGTTATATAAAGAAGACAATGAAGAACCTCCTCTACCCACTCAAATTCCTATAGATCAATATGGAAAAAGGTTTCATGATAATGTAAAACAAAGGATATGATAGACATAGCGGGTTGGGACTACATCAGAATGGAAGTACTGAACCCATCATCATCTCTAAGCGACCAAAAGACCGAGGGTTGGGTTTTCAATCACTTAAGATTGGTGTTTCTAGTATTACATCACCTTTACAAGAGGAAGTCAATGATTTTAAATTTATTGAGGCATCCAACGAGCCATCTGACCCACCTTATTATTCCACTTGCTCAAATGAATATGGATTTGGTTCTAACAAATCATCTAATCATTATGTTCACTCTTTGAAACCTTTAGAGAATGTGGTGAACCTAAATTTGATGAAATATTTGAGAAACTCTTCAAAATTGGTCCATCACAAGACACATCAAAACCTGGCATACCCCCTCTTAGGAGTAGGGAAGACAGCCTAAAATCCTTTTGGAAATATGTCAATAATTCAGCCTTCACCTTGACCCCTTCAAATTTTGATATGTCCAATGATGACATGCACCTGGCATATCCCCAACTTATCAATTGGGATCAACAAGACCTCCCTATCTTAGATACCTTTGAGAATGACAAAGCAATAGTTGAGTTCATGGAACTACAAGAAGGAATACCTAGTGGTGACCATAAGGTTGGATCTACCATATACTTGGATAACATGGCTTATTTTAGGGATTTTGTTCATCCCTCTACTCGCAAAAGCAGAAATAATAAGAAAACAATGAAAAAAATAAAAATGACAAGTCCCTAGGTGAAAACCAAAAGGCACCTTTGGACAATGAAAAAGTAAAAAATAAGGACACATCCAAGGTCGAAAACCTCTCTAAGGAACCCAAAGATGAAGGGTTCAACATTCTCCCCGTTACTCAAGAAAATTCACCAATGTTGGTTGAGGAATCTATGGAGATCAACATAGGCACTGAAGATAATCCTCGGCTAATCTATTTTGCAGCATCTTTCACAAAAACATAGCAACTTGAATTTCGTAACTTCTTCACAGAAAGACATGTCATCTGTTCATGGTCATATGCTGACATGCCTGGACTAGATCTTGACTTGGTATTACATCATTTGTCATTACAACCAGGTGCTAAACTTGTAAAGAAAAAATTAAGAAAAATGCACCCGTAAATTGCTTTATTAGTCAAAGCTAAACTAAAGAAACTTTTGGATGTAAGCTTTATCAAATAAATTGACTATGTTGAATGGATTTCCAATCTCATACCAATAACAAAACCAACAGGTGGCATCCACATATATGTAGACTTCTTAGATATAAACAAAGCATGTCCTAAAGATGACTTTCCTTTGCCAAATATTGACATGATTGTGGACCTAACAGTAGGATATGAAATATTATCGGGCTCATGGATGGTTTCTCAGGATATAATCAAATCAGAATCGCACCTAAAGAACAACATAAGATAGCTTTCACTTGTCCATGGGTAACTTATTGTATGTCATTCCTTTTGGACTTTAAAATGTTAGAGCAACATACCAACGTGCCATGACAACCATTTTCCATGATCTCATACACACTCTCATGGAAGACTATGTGGATGATTTGATAGCTAAATCATTGACAAGGGTTGATCACTTACAGGTCCTAGATAAGATTTTTCAAAGACCAAAAGAATGAAAGGTGAGGCTAAATCCAAGAAAATGTGTATTTGGAATGCAATCAGGAAAACTTCTAGGATACATTATTTCTAGATGAGGTATTGAACTGGACCCAACAAAGGTGAAAGCTATAATGGACATGCCTTCACTGTCCAATATAAGTCAACTACAGACACTACAAGGGAGATTGTAGTCTATCAGATGATTCATAGTGGAGTTAGTAGATAAAATACATCCCTTCGAGCACCTACTTAGAAAAGGGGTACAGTTTGTATGGATAGGTAAATGCCAAGAATCTTTTCAATAGATCAAAGATTACCTACTTACACCGCCAGTGTGAATACCACCTACTAATGGAAGACCTTTGATACTCTACATTTTAACAACCACTTTAGCGCTAAGAGCCTTACTTGCACAAAATGATAATGAGGGTCATGAAAGGGAAGTCTATTATATCAGTCGCGCTTTGGTAGGTTATGAGTTAAATTATAGTCCCATAAAATGTGCTTGTCTTGCAGTGGTTTTCACTACTCAAAAATATAGGCACTACATGTTAAACCACCAAAAAATGTTGGTCGCAAAGATAGATCCTTTGAATCATTTCCTTAGTAAAGCAGCATTAATAGGATGACTGCCTAAATGGGTAATGGTTCTCAGTGAATACGATATCTAGTATGTAGAAAGAAAAGATATAAAAGGACAAATTATTGCTGACCAACTAGCAGATGCACCGATTAAGATAGATCATCCTCTAGTTTCATATTTTCCTGATGAATTATTCACTCTTGACACAGGAATGACATGAAAGTTATACTTTGGTGGGTCCCACACAAATCGTGGTTTAGGGGTTGGCATAATTTTTATCACACCACAGGGTGACACTATTCCTAAATCATTCAGAATTGCTTTTCCATGCACCAATAATATAGAAAAATATGAGGCTCTTGTAACAGGATTACAAATGGAAAACAAATTTAAGATTAAGCATCTACAAGTTTATGGGGATTCTCAGCTGGTAGTCTAACAAGTTAATGATGACTATGAAACAAAAGATGAAAAACTCGCCACATACAAGTAGATCAAAGATAGTTTCAAACAATATTTTGAGAACATCATCTTTCATAAAATACCTTGCATTCAAATTAGGGCAGCAGATGCCATGGAAACCATTGGTTCACTCTTGGACATACCTAGCAACATGCCTAAATTCAAGTTTTTCGTAAAACAACTTTTTCTCCCTGGCTTTGACATCCTAGATTTGAAGATGGTGTATGAACTTGTTGGTCCCAATTCCCTACAGTACAAAGACATATATGACTAACTCCATGCCCAAATCCTACCCCTTGACCTCTCAAACAACCAACATAGGACATTTATCCATAAGTCCTCTAAGTGTACCATCATCAGAGATACCCTTTATAGATGTACCCTAGAAAATACCCTATTGATATTTCTTAATACTGAAGAAGCACAAGCAGCCTTGCATGGGGTACATGAGGGTATATGTGGATCCCACTCTACCGGCCCCACCTTAGCCAAGAATATTATGAGAGTGGGCTATTATTGGCCTACAATGGAAAAGGACTCATAAGCCTTTGTCAAGAAATGCCTACAATGCCAGATTCATGGAGACTTGATACATGCACTAGCATAGGAGCTCCATTCGATAACATAACCATGGCCCTTTTCTCAATGGGGAATTGAATACTTTACCAAGTGGATTGAATACTTGGTAAGATACATCCTACATCCTCCAACGGTCATAAATTCACCATTACTATGACTGAATACTTTACCAAGTGGATTGAATCCATTCCTATGACCTACATTATTGGCATACAAATTTCTAAGTTCATCCTTAACTATATCATTTGTTGGTGTAGTGTCCCTCAATCCATAATCATGGATAATGGCTGCCCTTTTAAAACCCAAGAAGTTTGTCACCTATTCTTGAATTCCATATCCAACACCACTTTTCCACTCCATATTACCCACAAGATAATGCCCAAGCTGAGGTGTCTAACAAAACAATCCTCTAAATCCTTAAAAAGACTTTCAATGATGTTGGTCGTGATTGGAATTTACAGCTTAACCCTTTCCTATGGTCTTACCTCACAAGCATTCGTACTCCCACTGGCGCCACACCATATTCCTTGGTATTCGGTTATGAGGCCATCTTTCCTATTGAGGTGGATATTCCTTCCCTAAGGGTATCTTAGAAAGGGAATATTTGAGATGAATAGTATCGTGTGTCAAGACTACAAGAGTTAGAGTTCCTCGGTGAATGAATACAAAAGGAACTAGATCACCTTTAAGCATATCAAAATGGTCTTCGTTGTAGCTACAACAAGAATGTCTTGAATTGACATTTTGACATTGGTGACTTTTTTTTAATGGAAAATCCAAAGAATCAAGCAAAAAGAGAAAAACTAGGAAAGTTTGAACCAAACTAAGGCTAGGACTCTATATTGTCACAAAAGCCTTTGGATTAGGAGCATACCAATTCTCTACCCCTAAAGGTGAACCACTATCAATACCAATCAACAACCTTCATCTGAAGAGGTTCTACACATAGCTTCTAAGAGCCTTGTCTTAATCATCAAAAATACATAAAAATCATTACTTAGGTGAAAAACTGGAAAACAGGTGTCGTAGTAACATCAAAAAATTTGAAAAAATCAAGAAAATAGTTAAGAGAAATAATTTTTCCAATAGTGAAAACCACTTCAATGGCACCTTAGATGAGTACCATGGTGAAAACCTTGCAAATAGGTGCCATGTGTAGTTGAATCTGCTCCTTTGTCTACCATCATTCCAATTTGACTTCCCTATCATTACACCCATAATAAATGGTTGTCATTTCCATAATTTGGAACAATTGAAATCTAGCACACTTTGCATCCCCATTCCATCCTATTCATAATAAATTGGTCTTATACCTGACTGGGGGTAGGCACTTGACTTACATCATTTGGTTCTTACAATGGTTGTTTTGAGGATGTAAAACCATTGAAAAAATCCAAAAAAAACATAAAATGTTCTAAAACAAACACAAAATGTCTTAAAATAATCCAAAAACATCATAAAACTTCAAAAAGACAAAAAAATCAAAACATTTCAAATAACCCAAAAACATCTTGAAAACTTTCAAAAAATCCAAAAAATAGAGTCAAAGTCAGTCATGTCAATTAGCCTTTGTCACTATTGAACTATGTTTCCTCTATGACTGGATGTAGGCAAGGCCATCTATCGATGTGCCCCCGAGGCATTAGGTCAATCCTTTAGGTTTGTCAAATAAATCATGATTCGGTTTTTTGTAAATAAAACAAAGGAAATGGTCATGTCAAACTATAAGGTCTCTATGTGTATAATGTAAGCAAGGCCATCAATTGATGACCCTTGAGGCTACACTAGGTTAGTCCTTTAGGGTTCATCGTGTTAGTCAAAATAAGTCAGACATTGTCATCAAACATAAACAATTGTCAGAACATCAAGACAAGTCACGCATCAACAAGACAAACAAGCCAACAAGGTCATCAAGTCAAACCAAACAAATTATTGAAACACTCAAATAACCAAAACAATCAACCTATATCTTATACAGGATGTGCCCTTCTTGAAAACAAACATTCTCATTTAGTCAAGCATCATTATTGTCTTACACAAATAGTCATATGATCGAAACCAGACTCGACATCTTATACAATATGTTTCTTTCTAAAACCAAGCTTCATCATTGCCTTATACAAGTGGTTGCATGATTGAAACCAGACTCAATGTCCTATACAATATGTGTCATTCCTAAAATTAGGCTTTTATCAAACATCATCTTATCAATCTTTTAGACAACTAAACAACAAATAGATCAAATTTTGGCAAATATTCTTACTGGTTGTTGATATTATGGCTTGTTTTGTCTTATCTTTTCATTTGGATTTGTCGTTAAGTTCTGTTACTAGCTTTATCGAGGATGTCCCATGAAGCATTTAGAGAAGCAAGGATGTCTCATGACTCTTTTTCTTTGACTATTGTTTGTCAAATGTCTTTTGGCTTAGTATTTGAGTCAAGTTACTAGCTTCCTCAAAGATGTCCCATGAAGGATTTAAAGGAGCGATGATGTCTCATGACTCATCTTTTATTTGATTGTTGTCTGCAGATTGTCTTAACAAAAATACTGGGGCAATTTTTCCCTTAGTATGAGTTAGGTTATTCCTTGTCTGTGACTGTTTTTAGTGGGTGGATGACCTCGCACACCTTGGTCTATCTCATATTATGGTTTTTGTTATCCATTTTGTATCATTTAATGCCCAATGATGATTAATGCAATGCCTATTATGTTTCAGAAAAATATTAAATATTTTTAATACTAACATCTAGATTTTATGCACTAACATTTCTTCTTTCTTGCTTTATGATAGTCTTGTGACACACAAAAAAAAAAAGCATCATGCATATGCATTCATGTTACAAATATCATTTAGACATTTCCATATACATATATACATATTAAATCATACATATATGTTGCATTTGAAAACACAAAAATGTACACATTTATTGCATATAGGAATCCTTGGAATAACATGCATTCACCATCATAAACTGCATATCATATTATCATAACAAATACATTCATATGGCATTGTAAATACATCAAAACACATTGTATATCATAATAATAAACATAGCATCCATACATGACATCCATAATATCATAAAATTAAATGCATACATCATCATATAGAATTAAAACATCATCATAGGTTGCATGAATATCATAAAGTAAACATTGGCATCCATAACACATGCATAAATAGAAGACTGCATATCATATTAAACATTGTATATATCATATAAAGAACTGCATATAATTAATCACCGCCAAAAATGATATCTATATATATCACTCAAAAAAGTGTCATGGTATAATGTCATAATGTATCTCAAAATAAGGGCTTGTAGGCTCGATGGACATAAAAACATAAGTGTCAAAATATCTAAGTAAAAATATATCTATCCAGTGCTACAATGATCCCTAGAGCTTGTGTTGTTGCTCTCACCCCAGTTGGCTCTACTTTGTGACCACCTACTATGAGATTGATTGTTGCTCAGTGCCACTAACGCACTAGGTGCCCTACACTCAGGTGGGACTCCTGTTTCATACAAATCTCTATAATACTACTCCCACCTCCCTGCTCTAAGGAGTGCATGCATTGTGTTAGCGGGTGTTCCTGTACATCCGGCCGTAAAGTCAATAACCCTCTGATCTTCCTCCTAAGCTCGGATCACTGCCCTATCCCTCTCTGACTATAGGGTGTCTCTCTCCACATGTATACCATCTCTCTCTACCAGTAGAGATTGTACCTCGACCTCCAGTTCCTGCACTTTGGCCTATAATTTTCATAACTCCTCATCATTGTCTCCTGAACTGCCCCTCATGGGCACATACTCAAAACCATCCTCTCCATCCATAATACTCTCACAGAGGATCTACTCCTCCTCACCCATCTCCTCATCCTTTGGTTGCTCCTCATGACCTCCCATATCTACATCCATGGTAGCTATAGCTACTAACACCTCAAGCTCCTCTCTATCAGCCTCCTATACCTCAACCTCTACATCGGGCATGTCCTCCTCTTGTCGACCCTCCTCTCTCTCGTCTCTCTCCTCCTCCTCCCTCTCCTCCTCCTCTCCCTCCTCTCAAATAGGAGGAAGTGGTCTCCTCCTCCTCAACCTCCATCGGACTCTCCTACCATCCCATCCTCCCCTCCCATCATCACCTTCTCCACCATCACCTTCATCGTCACCCCAACCTCCACCATCCCCTCGGCCTCCATCTCCTCTCCCTATACCTCCACCTCTCCTAATTTGAGGATCCCATCCTCCTCTAACAACTAGTGCAAGCTGATCTAGATATGTAAAAGCAATAGGCCTATGTACCCTCCACCATACATCATAATCAAGAGTGGTCCCTACATCCATTGGTCCCCCTCTCCACCCCCACTGTTGTGCAAGCTTGTAATTTTTCAATGGTCTACGCTGCTATGGTAGCTAAGATCATAGGACCCCATGGCATAAAGGTATGTGTAGGATCATCATGGAAAAAATAGGCCCTTAAGTGGCAAAAATTTCAGAAAAATCAGAGTTAGGCAACTTGATGTAAACATTTGAATAAGTTATCTATATTATTTCAAAAATATGTAAGAATAGAATCTATAGAAAATTGAATGTAGTTTCTAAACTACTAGGTTTATTTTAAAAAAAAATATGTTTGGTGAAATTTTGAAATTTCATTGCAGTAGTACTTAAATTTCAGGGAGAAAATAAGAAGTAGGTGTCTATCTAACCACCCTAACCACAATAAAATGATAATATTATTTTATAATATTTTAGATATAAGTAGAGGACTGATGTCCCAATGTGATGCCTTTTTTTTGTAATTTTTTTCCAAGTAAATAATTAAATATGAATTTTTTATTACAACTTTTAAAAAATATAAAAAATTGTATGTCTGACCACCTTAACTTGGTCAAAACTTCATGAAATTCAATTTTTTTTTTACTCCTATAGTATGCGAAGCATAGAATGTGACGCGTGTTTCATATTCAAAAAATGTGATACCATTTGAAAGATATATAGATATTTTTCAATCAGCCTATCAATTAGGACTTTAGTCGTAATTCAAATAGAAAATGAATAATAATTATTTATTAAATTCAAAGTAAAGCATAATTTATATTTGTGGAAACCTGAGAATCTCCTTTAAAAACCCTTTTCGTTTCATCAAGTTTGGGTAAAAAAAAGTCGTTCGCCACATACCCTACACATACCCATCATATCGCCACTTTTTGGCCTTTCATGATCTTGCACATACCCATAACCTCCCTTGACGACCAAGCATACACTGCTACTGCCTGAGGCACATATTGCTACTCCCCAAACTGTTGCAAGACCTAACCTAGCAAACACATCTCAATAATATGAACTAACTAGACTGTACGCCCAATTAGATATGTCTCCTTATGACACCAAGGTAGATGCTCACCCTCATCTGGCCACTAATGACAATCCATATAAGGCCTCCAAATGAGACTCACCAATGTCTCTAGCCCATGTCTCCAATAACCAATATCACCCACATAATTTTGTATCACTGCACCTATGTACATATATACGTATGGTGTCGTGGTATCCATATGTCGATCAATTGGTGGACAGAACACTGCAATGTGCTCCCAAGCCTAGACCATCAATAGAGTCACACTGCAACTCATCGACTGTCCTTAGTTGTAGACTATGTCATGTAACTGAAAATAAACCATCACCAATAAACGTGGCCCTCGTGCATACAATGTTTCCCTGGCCAACATACCAACAAGCATCTCCCACCATCTGACTGGAAATCCATGTCCTTGATGATCTGGGATCACTATCCCAGTTATTGCAGTGCATAGAACATAGTCAAATCACCCAAACCGAGTAGCTAGTGTCTCCCATCTAATCTCATATCGATTGACACCTAATTGTGCTAGACCATTGTATACATAATAGCTAGTCAGCACCTGATATCCTGGGTAGGCTCATATCTAACTCTCTCTCCCCGAATCGGTAGATGTGAGATCCTATAAACATCCTCCAACATGATGATCGTCTCTCCTATAGGTAGATGAAAGGAACATGTCTCTTAATGCCAACACTCGCCCAGTGGAGTCAACAACCCATTTTTTTCCCTAATGATGGGCATGCACATCGCATGATCCAAACCAAGATGCCACAACCTACGCCTCTTGCCACTAGTCGACTGATCTCGCAAACGATAGGTCTCTAATGATCATGACTCTCGAGTATAAATCAGATCTAGAGGAACCTATGACCAACATGACAATCACTATGTTAGTTTTTTTTACACATGTCATTAAAAAAATTCAAGCTTAACCTAGGACAACTTGATCAACAGTTAATTTTGTCACTTAAAATCATTTGTGTCGCATTTCAACAATTGTGTCACACTATTTGCAAGTCATTTCTAGGCAGTTGTGGCTTATCCCTTTGCGATTGTGCACAATCACAGTCAAATGTGTCATGCAAACATAGGTGTGGTTAACCAACCCGTGAATGTGTCACATTTTAGCAATTGCATCACAAAAAATTAGAAACCTAATCTAGCCCTAACGTGTCTACTTCACTTGCATTGTTTCGTAGTCAGATGCGTCAAATGCAATAGCATTTGCAGTTATCGCAAAGCGACACAACTGACTATTGAAATTAAATCCTACCTAAAAATGTATGAATTTTTTTTTTGACAAAGTAGGTTGAAAGAGCCTTACCGAATCTCCTGCGCCCTCCGGCCATCTGAATGTATGAACTATGTAAGCATGTTGATCATGATGGGGAACTCACTCCATAATTAGATAATCTCTTTGTTATCTAATTATTCATTTATCACTTAAGTCTAGATAAAATTTATCATTCAGTTAACCAGTGAGATAATATCCAATTGTCTCTAATGAACAGTCTTTCTATGTTGATCACTTCGTCAATCCTATCTTCTACATGCAATCTTTATCTTTCTGTGTCTCAACTAATTTCCACCAATGATTAAATTATCTTTTAATTTAATCTCCACCATTCATGCTTCATCACTTGCACTAATTTAACCCTAATCCTATTGCATGTCACATCTTTTAATCTTAATTTTCAATTTATCTTTTAATCTCAACTTGTCATTCAAAAATTGTATTTTCTATAAATTGGCTTTACCTCTATCATTATTCCTCCTCCCAAAATTTGATGAGTTTTGGAAGCAACTTTTAAAATCTTCAATTTTTTTCTATTATCATTGTCATGAGGCCATATTTGCATACTTAAATAAAATTTGAGGGCAAGTATCATACTACAACAAAATGGACAAGGATAATGGAGGTGATTCATGGAATTTCATGTGTGTTTGTTAAAATCGTTCATTTATGCATGTTTTTATAGTTTTCCATTGTTCTCTATTATTAGGTTAGGTTTAGTTTGATTTATGCTTCGTATTGCTAATCCTAGAATTTTCCATGTGCTACAGGATCTCCTCTATCACAATATTCACATGACACACAAGATTGACCAGAACACTGATTATAATGTTTTCGTTGAGATGCGTGAGAATGTACAAAGGAGATGGTTCTTTATTCATGGTATTCATAGGTAAGTCATGAATCATGAAAGTTATATCCAGTAAATTAGGCATAGGTTGGGTGATGGGTAGGTGCATAAAAGAGGCCATGCTTGCGTACAGCGAGAGGACTTTCTGAAAAACACTCCAAGGGTTCATAAATAGGATGGTGACCTATCTAGACCTCACTCCCTAATGTCTAGGGATCCTTCTAGCTATACTACTAGGGGTTGTAGATTGGGTTACAATGCTACAAGCCCTACAACATGCCTAGAATAAGAGAGAAGGTTCCTTCAACATTGTACAATGGAATCAAAACAGTTCACGTCGGGTTAACCAAAATGTAGAGGAGAGGGACTATATGTTCTGGACTCCAGACCTGTCATAGGAGAGTTTAGAACAATAGGTTGCTCTGATCTACCTCAAGCTAACAAAATTTTTTGGAAGAGTTCAAAGTTTAAAGGCTAAAAAGTAAAAGCAACCTATTTGTTGTTGTCCTTCTACAAGCCCAGATGTTTCAAGGAGTAAGTGAGCAGATTTTCAAAGTTCGGACTACAACTCAAACAACTTACTACCAAAGGACTATATCATGGGACACAAACTCCAACATAGTGCGCTAGCATGTTAGTGATGTGTTGGAATCTGTATGGATAAAAAGTACAAGATACGGTCTGAAATCATAGAAAACTTACTAACAACCTAACTGATGAAATTTAATATAATAACAAAAACATAGAGTAACGGAATGGAAGAATAACAAGAAGAATAATTTAACTTAACCTATTCTACGCATTAACAAAGAAGGGTGAGGAAAGTGCACCTTCCTACCCACGAGTAGATATCTTCAAGATCAAATAACCTCAAGGAGAACTTGCACATAGAAGATGAGAAAATGTTGGGGTTGTGTTTAGAGGACTATCTCAATCAGTCCCTTGCTTTGGTGTTTCCACCTCCACAGACAGCCAGATAGCAACGATTAAAGAAATATGGTAAAGGAGAGTACGTATAATTAGAAATACCAAGCAATAAGAAAACATAATATGTTACAATATCAATATGATAATGTAAAGCACGAGTGAAGATAGAAGAATATCATTTTCTCAACCAAGTTATCTCAAGGAAAATGGAGGAAGGAGTGAGCATACAAGCCTTCAAAGACCAATGTTGTCACAACAATGAGGAGAATGAACCAACAAAACACTAACTTATGACTTCAATGGAGGTTGTGGAGCTTGAAAATGTTGAGTGAGTGAGAAGAGTGAAGAGAGTTGCCCAAAGTGTAAAGATGATCAAGAAGCCTAAAAGAATGAATGAGATAGTCATTTAAAAGGTGACAATGGAGGCAAAAGAGCCATTCGAAGTTGGTCATGGGAGTAGTAAGAATTACACTTTACATCCAATGGAGGAGTGTAACGCCTCTACGGATTCCAAAGGTGGGAACCCTATCAAGACAACAGTACATTGCACAGATGTCCCAGACATAATATCCCCCACCAACATGCAAAACAATCGCCAAGTGGATAGAAAAAGGTGGCAAAAATAGGGATTATATTATCAGACTTAATTTTCTAAGGTAGAAGGTAGTCTAAATGTGGAATTTTCCTAGGGGTGCAAATTCACGCTAGTACACCTCTCTTCTTGGTGGAGTTTTCCCCTTAGGGGTTTCTCCATCTAAACCCTATTTTATGTGATGCTCTTATGTTGCTAATTCATGCCTCTTTTCTGCTATCTTATGGTGATATGATCTTATGTGATTGTGAACCACGTAGTGGGATGATGGATGTGGTAAGTTGCATATATTTCTACTTTACCTATTAATCTTTATGTGAGCATGTGATATATGTTTAGATTTTTCACACTAGGTATATGTGATGTATGTTTTATCTACCCGCTATTATACTTGTGATGCATGTATGATCTAGTCACTATTGTACTTGTGATGTGCATATGAGCCAGTGACTATTGTACTTTGATGTGTGTATGAACCAGTCATTATTGTTCTTGTGATTTACATGTACAAGCTACTCACTATTATACTTGTGATGTATGCTTGAGTTAATCACTATGTGAACTTGGAATTATGACCATGGCAATTGTTACCATTTTACTATAAATGGACTAAATTGATAGCTTATGCTTAATAAATAGACGTGATTTAAAGGTGGGATTAGCGATCTCATAAAATAGAAAAAGATGAACTCTCTCTATCCTTTTTGTAGGAATTATAAAGCTTACGATTCCCCAAATAGGATACATAGATAGGTTCACACAAATGAACCCTCGAGATTTATATCTAAGTTTAGGGATGAACTTAACTTTAAGAGCTTACCATCTTGTAATGTAAGATATGAGTAGTGTTGTGATCCTTCTAATTTAAATAGAAGATGCTTGATCGATTAAATTGATAATTGTGAATCTTTTATTTTTTAAATAGTAACAACCAAGTAACAGTTTTTACACTTACCTTGCAAAGAAAAAATCATATTGTTAAGAGAAATAATTACTATACTTAGACCTAATAAAACATGTAAACAACTAATAACCCATAAATTTCATCCTCCGAAACTTCCAATATGAACAAAGAACTTGATTTTGATGTCTTTTATCATCCTCTATTGCTTTAGAGACGACCAATCTAATCTTCTACTTCTACTTATTTCTCCTAAAAGACAAAACATACGATAATTCTAAACTTCTCCAACGGTTAATAAATTGAATACTCTCATAAAAACCTATTTATAGATTTCCTAATGTACGGTTAAGTTTTCTTGCAACAGTCGCTGGATGCTGAATCGATAACTGTATGATTTGAATTCTGAATTTTGATGTGGGTTCAGCCATGGACGCTAGCAGACCTGTGCTGTGGTGCAGGCTCTAGTACACTTGTGTTCTCATCTTTATAATCACATTGTCATCACCTGTTTCTGATGGTTCGCCAGCAATTCACCGTTGGAAAATTTAAAATTCACCATCAGTAATTCACTGCCACTTTCTATGGCGAATTGCTGGTGGTGAATTTTCTTGAAGTGAATTTATCATGAATTTTCAGACAATAAATTGTTGACAGTGAATTTTCCAACTGTAAATTCCTGACAATGAATTTTTCTAGAACCGTGTCTGATATAGTCTACAATACTGTCAAACACCTATCCTTAAACGTGAAACCTGTTTTCTATTCCTATTTTTCCTATTACATACATTTTCCAGATTCTTTAGAAACAATATACATGCTATCCATGTGAAAGTGCAAACCACGGAACCTCGATCTTATCATGAGGAGATCATCTCTTAATCAGTGTCATAAATATGCAAATCAAAGAGAAAGGAGATTCTGAAATGAGATGGATGCCCACTGAACTGACGAGTACGTGAAAAGAATATAAAACATGGAGATTAAATGGCATTCAAAAGAAAAAGGAAGGCGTGTTATCTGACAGAAAGCATATTCATCATGATTACGAAGCTCATGCTCTTCAAAAGCTGGCTCAAAAGAGTATGTGTTCTGGAATTTAGCGAGCAAATTTACTCTATAAAGTGGCTTTCTACAGTGTTTTGATTCCAATGAGCACTTTTCCTTAACCGTTTAAAACCTCCTTTTTTAAAGACTTTTCTAATAGCATTTGGCCTTTCATTCACTTTACATGGCCTTTCTTAACATTTATTAGGAAAATTCACCGTCAACAAATTCACTTCTAACAATTTATCGTCATGACAAATTCATCTTGTACAAAATTCACTGCCAACAATTCACCAGCAATTCATGGCGGTGAATTTTTCACGAGATGAATTTGTCATGACAATGAATTGTTGGAGGTGAATTTGCTTGAAGCTGGCTCTCAATGGTTTAATGGAAAAAAAAATTCTCCTCTCCTTTTTCTTACTGTTTTTTTTAGATTTTGTTTTTTAATTATGTGATAGGAAGAGGTGAAGTACAATTACTTAAACTAAAATTATTAGAGGGCTTACAAATATTTAAAATAAATAAATTATAAATCAATTTATAAAACTATTTTTTTTGCCCCATTAACATAGATATCTTAAATGTATATATTTATAAAATATATTTACTGAGGAGTTATTTTATTTTACTTTAGAACTATTTTAATTTTATTATGATGCATTTTATAGTGACATAAAAGAGGCATTCTACAATTGCATAAAAGAGCCTTGTATTATGATTGTATAAAAAAATCTTAAATTTAACAACTATTTACATGTCAAAATATTAATATAAAATTTAATAATAAACATAATATTAATGATATATGTAAATAAATATTTGAAATATATATATATATATAAAATTGATTGGATGGGGGTGATTAGCACATGTTGATGATTGCATTTATGTATACATCTTGGGTTGGTGGTGGTAAGATAAGATGTGCTTACGTTTTTTGATGCTCTTGTTTGTGATGGATTTTTCTCCTAAAGGGTGTTGGTTTTGAGGGATGAGTACAAAAGATGAGGAAGACAAAGGAGGTTAAGGGCAAGGTCATCATTTGTGAGAAGAATGGGCATAAAAGGAAATAGAAGGTCTTTGTTGAAGAGATGGTTGTCAACTTCATGACTTTTATTGAGAAATAAATTCATAAGCTTGAGCTTCAAAATTGGGTGGTTTCTATATGGGACTTTGCTAAAGACATTGGTACTACTCCCTGTGTAAGCTTTTAGGAGCCCATGGGAAATTTGATGCTTGATCTGAGACATACTAGAGGAAGGCATAATGTTTTTAATGTAGTGAAAACTCTAAGTTCTGCTTCATTTTTATCTAATGTGATTGGGTCCTATCTTCTCTATGATGGCATTTGGAATGTGCTCAATCAAGTAGAGGCATATTTCCATTATGTTCTAGAGTATCTTAAAACATCTAAATGTTATTAGATTTGATTATAACATGGGTTGGAGGAGATTGCAAAGGGCATGAAGTTTATCTTACTTAAGGTGGCCATTCTCACGTTTTCTAATTGTTATAATGATGAGGATTTTGATGATATGATGGGGGTTTCTTCCCCAAGTAATATTTCTTCTATAAAAATTGTTGTTTTGAATTATCTAATGACTTTGAGCAATTTGACTAGGTCAAGGCCTATATAATTTTCCTTGAACCCCTTCCATATTCCTATGGCATACAAGCTTAGATAGTGGTTTGTAACTAGTTTTCTAGACTTATATTATGGTCTTATAGCTTTATATATGTATGTTGGGTGTTTTGGTGTTTTCTTTCTTATTTTGTTCTTTGAGCTTTTGCTTAAGGTAATATATTGTATATTGTATGATGCTAGCATTTTTCTTTGTTGCCATCAACATCTTATCAATCCATTTTTGTATTTGCTAGTTGTTAACATGTAGAGTTTGGCTCTCAATATATGAGGAAAATCCCCCTTTTTTGGAGCTTTTGATCTCTTACTAGAGTACAATTAACAACAAATTATAATTAAGTAATAGTACATATATATATGAGTAATATTACTCACAAATATGTAATATGTACATAAAAAAAATTACATTTTAAGTAAATATATCTATGTAATATATAAATTATATACGTAAGTAAATATCATATTTATTTTTAGAACAACCTATATAAAATATATTCATAGATATCCTTTCCAAGGTGTTTGTTCTACTTCTATATCACAATTTTTTTGAAAAATAGGTACTTAAAGGACATCTCTCAATATATTTTACATATTTTTTCTAAAAATATATATGTTAGTATTATTTTCCTTTCACATTTATAATATTTGACCACAAACTTGTATAATATTTAAATTAAGATGCAGATTCCAATAGTTAAGAGTCAAACACTCTAACCTTTTTAAATTAAACGTATTTTCTTGAACTTTTTTCTTTTTCTTGACTCAATAATTAATAGTAATTTCTTGTAATTTAAAATTGTTTTAAAAATTCACTTTTGATTCATTATTTTGATAAAGTGGAACATAAAACAATTGGAAGACATGAATGAACTATTTTACTATTTTAAGTGATTTCCACACATTTTTTACTAGTTTTTCTTTTAGCAATATTTTTTGGAAGTTTGGATATGTTGGAAGCTTGAATTATTTGTGAGTTACTTGGGTGTAGTCATTGATGGAAACCCCTTGTATAAAGGGGGTGTTGGAATAATATTGGTATTGATGTCAATACATGATGGTGTTGGAATTTATGTCCTACTTCAGTAAAGTTGTAGAGATTCTTGGTCTAACTTGTGTTTAAGGATATTGTTGTAGTTGAAAAGTATTGCATGTTGCAAATGTTGTAAATGTGTTGTAGAGATGTTAGTAATTTTTTTTATGAAGTTAGTTCACTTGGTTTCTAAGTGCTTTTGAGAAAAATTGAATAAAAGAGAGTTTAGTGTGACAGAGTGGTGTTCAGTGTTCTAGTTTGCATGTATTCATGTTTAAAGATATGATCATGTTGACGTGATGATCAAAGGTGTCATATCTAGAGTTTTAGGTTCTAGATAATAGTGTAGTGGAAGAGATGCTTGAAAGTATGTTTGTCTAGTAAAACAAGGTGTTTGGGAAAAATGAGATTGCTCTGCATTTCTCCATAGTAAAGGTTTTGGTGTTATGAATCTCATAGCATGCTTATAATGTTTGTATGTACCTTTCTATTGAAGTTCTAGGTGTTTCGGTGCTCTACAAATTTGTCTAGTGTGTTGGATGTCTATGCCATTATGTCTAGTTGCATAGAATCAAGGTGTTCTTGAGTTTCAAGTGGTTGCAATAGTTGTGATGAATATTTTGATGATGAGGAATATTCTAAGATATTGTATGAATATTTTGGAGTGTTGTTGTGTTATCCATGATATGTTTTTGAACCTTGATAGTTGTGTTTGGAATCACTTGTTAGTGTAAGTGCAAGTTTGGTCAACCTAGCGTGCTAGTGCTAATTTTGGAGGATAATTGGTGTTTGAGGAAGTAATGAGAAGTGTGTTGGTGTAGATCTAGGTCCCAATTAAGTAGTGGAATGGTTTGGCTTCACTTGTTTATATTGTGGAAATGTTTGGTGTCAACCTATTTGATGTTGCATGGTTGAGGTGTATACGTTTCCTTAAGGCCGACCTAATTGAGATTATTTTAGGTCAAGGAGGGAATAAATGAAAGGAGAATTATTATGTGGATCAAGAGAGAAAAGTGTGTGATGTGAAAGATGCTAAAGTGATTAAGTGTGTTGATTTGAGTGCGAGCCTTAATTCCTATGACTTCCTAATGCAATGAGTATAAGCTGTCTACATTTTAGTTTGTTTGATTAGTTGTTTATGCTTCAATTGAATTGTACCTTCAGCATATGAGAGATGGATTGTTAGTAGTTAAAATTGGTAGTAAGCCACCCCTTCTTCTATTCTTCTTTCTTATGGACAGTGAGTCTTTTTGTAATGAGCCATCAACAATGAGCCTTTCTTTATCTTTTTTGGAAATGAGCCCTTGGTATTGAGCCTTACTATATTCGGTGTTGCAATTAATATAGTACTGAGCTAATCCTCACCGTGGATTTTCCCTTCTTTGGATTTCCACACAAATCTAGTGTTCTTATGTGTTTGATGTGTTTGCATTATTTGCTTTACATGTTTACATTTTATTAATACATTTTAATAGTTTAATGGTGGATAAAGGTTTAAGGGCTAATGTAAATTTGAATGTTAGTGTTGTTTTCTAATGTTTTAAAAGTATACAACTGATTTGCCCCCTCTAATTTATCTTGTACATTTAACAACTGGTATAAGAGTTGTGGTCCCTAGGAAGAAGCTTAACCACTTGAGGTAGATTTAGATGGCACACAGGAAAGGTGTCAAATCTCTCTTGTTCAATGGACCAAATTTTACCTACTAGAAAGCTAGGATGGAATATTTCTTGGTTTCTCTTGGATTTGGTGTTTTCTAATCTATTGAAAAAGGTTATACTATGTTTGCAAATGGTCCAACAAGTGATGATAAGTTTGAGGATTATGAAAACAATAGAAAAGAAAGGAATGCAATTCTAAGTGGTCTTTCTGATTCTGAACTTGGAAAGGTGATAAGTCTAAAGTTTGCTAAAGATATTTGGGCAAATATGGAAGGAATTTATGAAGGAGATGACAAGGTCAAATAAGCGAAGATGCAAAACTATAAAGCCAGATTTGAAACCCTAAGAATGTCTAAAGATGAAGATATTACTACCAACATGCTTGGAGTTGATTAAGTTGTCAATGCCAGCGATGGTCTTCGTGGAAAGTAATGAGGGCACAACCCGAGATGCAAAAAATAACCCACAAACAAGAGAATAATTTTATTATTCAAAAAATGGAGCTTCTTACATGCAGAGGATCTCAAATCCCCAAGTTCTACAACACAAGCAAGCTACAGAAAGCTACAGAATAACCCTTTTGCAATATGCGAGCTTGTCCCCAAAAGTTACCCAAAAATTAGAAACCCACCCATAAATAGAGCTCCTCTTTAGTTTGGAGCCAAAACAACATTCAAATTTTGAGTTTAGGCGGTTTGGTGCCAAAAAATTACAACTTGAAGTTCAAATTTCAAAGGAACATTTGCAATTGTATCTTTTAGAAAGTGTGCCAACTTCCCAGGGCCATAACTTTTGATCCGGGGCTCCAATTAGCGAACCGTTTGAACCGTTGGAAAGGTCTCGAAGTCAAGAACGCGCTCAAAATCTACTACACCAATTTTAGAAAGTTTCAGGGCCATTCCAGAAGCTCTAAGTGCCTCAAATCCAACTCGAAAGATTTTTAGGTGCAAATCTAGGAAACTAAAACTACAATATCTTTCAACCCAGGAATAGAAAATAAAAACAGTAAATTGGAAATTTCATTATGACGAAAAGGGTATCCAAAAATGTAAAAACATCTGAAAAATGATAAACTTGAAAATTTAACTATTTTTGGGTGATGCAAGATTGCCCTTACACCACTGGATGCTCCTGCATCAGAAAGTTGAATGAAAGTGAAGTTTTGAAAAAGGTATTAATAAGTTTTCCTAAATCTTATAGTTCTAAAGTTTCTGCTATTGAGGAAGCTCAAAATTTGGATAATTATGCTAGAGATCGGATGTTTGTTGCTTTAACTTCTTTTGAAATGAGAGAATTTGGTCAAGATGCTACAAACAAAGAAATTGTATTTAAAGTCTACAAAGTGTAAAAAGATAATGGATCAAATCTAGATAATCTTGATGAGGTGGAAGCAAACTTTGTGAGGAGATTGAAGAAGGGTACTAGAAAATATAAAGGTAAGCTACCTTTCAAACATTGCAATTGTGGAATGATAGGTCATTATGCATCTAAATTCCCAATTAAAGTTACTAATGACAAACAAAGGGATCATAAGGATAAATTTATCAAGAAGAGTTATTATGTTGAAAAGGAAAATGGTGAATCTAACGATGAAGAATCAAACTATTCAAGTGAAGGAAGTGATGAATACTTGTTCATGGATTTAAATTTTGGAACAAATTCTACTAATATTGAAAGATGTGTGAAGGAAAGTGCTTCAGAAATAGGTCATAACATTGATTAACTATATTGACTACTTTTCATGCTAGAGAGGAAAAGAACTATTGGATCATTGATAGTGGATTCTTAAATCAAATGCTAGGTGACAAGATTAAGTTTTTTAAACTTGAAAAGTATGATGTTGTTCTTGTTAAGTTTGGTGATGAGACATCTACTAAGATCTATGGAAAAGGTTCAATCAATTTTGATGGAAAGCATAATACAGATGATGTTATTTATGTCAAGGGTCTTCATCATAATCTTTTAAGTGTAGGAAAAATGTGTAGCAAAGGATTTAATCTTGTATTTCAGAATGGTGGTTGTGAAATCAAAAAAGGAAGCTATGATATTTTGGTTGCTACTAGAACAAGGATAGGAGGTATGCCTATCAACTCAAAGGTAGTGGTGAAAAATGATTTATGTCGCAAACTAGTGAAAGTTGGCTATGGAATAGAAGAATGAGTCACATTAATTTTGATAACCCAATAAGGATAAGCTATGCTGATGTTGTGATAGATTTACCAAAGATTACAAAGCCTATCAATGCAATCTACAAAGAATGTAACTTAGTCAGAAAGAAAAAAAAGACAAGATTCAAGACAAAGGAATATTCTACCACAGGTCCCTTGGATTTAGTGCACATAGATCTATGTGGACCTACCAAAATTAGAAGCTCATGTGGTGACAGGTATTTGATTTTATTAATTTATGATTATTCTAGAATGGCTTGGGTTACATTTCTTAAAGAAAAATCATAAGCTCTAGATGAGTTTAAAGAATTTAAGGCTATGGTTGAGAATGAAATGAATCTAAAAATAAAATGTTTGAGATATAATAGAGGTCGTGAGTTTACTTCAAATAATGATCATGGAATAAGGAATTTATCATCCCCTATAATTCCTCAATAGAATGGAGTTATGGAAAGGAAAATTAGAACAATTTAGGAAGCAGCTAGGACAATGATGAAGGAAGCTAATCTTTCAGATGTCTATTGGAGAGAAGAAATTCATCCTATAGTCCACATTCTTAACAAAGGTCAAGAAAGAGCAAATAGTTCAATGAATCCCTATGAGTTATGATATGGTAAACTTCCCACCGTGAAATATTTTAGAGTTTTTGGAAGCAAGTGTTATATCAGAAGAGATGAAGAAAACTTAGGAAATTTTGATGAAATATCTGATGAAGGAATCTTCCTTGGATACTCTACAAGAAGTAAGGCCTACCAGTTCTACAACAAAGGATTGAAGAATATTGTCGAGAGTGAAAGTGTCAAAGTGGATGAAGAACCACATCAAAGTTTAGCATTGATAGAAGGATATGAATTTAATGAATCCCCTTGTAGTGAAGAACAAAATGTTGAAGATAAAGGAAAAGAGTTGATAGTTGAAGAGGAAGAAGCTCCAGAAAATAATCCTAAGACTCCTAAGTATGTGCATAAGAATCATTCAAAAGATCAGATCATTAGAGATAAGAGAAAAGGTGTGCTAACAAGAAGAAAAGCTGCTATGATAGAAGAACAAGTAAATTTCTATTTACTTTCAGAGATGGAATAAAAAATAGTGACTAAGGCATACAAATATGAGAATTGGATCAAAGCAATGAAGGAAGAGTTATAATAGATAGAGAAGAATCTCACTTGGGAATTGGTCCCAAGACCAAAAGATAAGATTGTGATTGGTACTAAGTGGGTATTCTAGAACAAGCTGAATGAAGATGGAAAAGTTGTCAAGAAGAATGCTAGACTTGTGTGTAATGGTTACTCACAGGTTGAAGTTATATATTTTGAGGAAACTTTTTATCTAGTTGAAAGAATGGAAGCTATCAAGATATTTCAGCTTTTACAACACATAAAGATTTTAAAGTATATTAGATGGATGTGAAGTTTTCATTCTTGAATGGTGAATTGGAAGAAGAGGTATATGTATTAAACAACCAAAAGGTTTTCAATTTTCAGAAGACACAAATATGGTCTACAGATTGAAGAAAGATTTCTATGGACTGAAGAAAGCTCATAGAGCTTGGTATGCAAGGTTAGAGAACTACTTGTTGTAACAAGGATTCAGAAAAGGTACTAGAAATAGCAATCTATATTTCAAATTTGAAGAAGAAAAAATCTTAATTGTCGTGGTATATGTTGATGACTTAATATTCAGAGAAAATGAAAGTATGTGCAAAAGGTTTGCAAAGGAAATGCAAAAATAATTTGAAATATCAATGTGTGGAGAAATAAATTTCTTCCTTGGTTTGTAGATCATTCAATCAAAGAAAGGTATATTCATACCACAATCCAAGTATGTTAAGGAAATGTTGAAGAATTTTGGAATGGATGATTCTAAATCAGTATGTACTCATATGGTTACTAGTTGTAAGTTGAGAAAGAATGATGAATCTCCTAAGATAGATTAGAGAAACTATAGATCAATGGTTGGTGGACTATTATACCTTACTGCTACTAGACCAAATACCATGCATTCAGTTTGTCTTGTAGCTCAATGTCAAGAAGATCTTAGAGAATCTTATGTTGCAACAATGAAGAGGATATTCAGATATTTGAAGGGTACTTTAAATTATTGGTTTTGGAATCCTAAGGATAATAACTTCTCCTTGAGTGCATAAACAGATATAGATTGGGATGGATGTGCATTTCTTTCTTGGAAGTAGGTTGGTTTCATGGCTAAGTAAGAAGTAAGATTCAGTATCATTATCTAATACAAAATTAGAATATATTGCAATAGCATCATGGTGTACACATATGTTGTGGATGAAGCAAACACTTAAGGATATCAAAGTTTCATATGATCAACCTATTCCTATCATGTGTGACAATACAAGTGCAATAAATATTTCAAAGAATATGATAATGCATTAAAAAATAAAACATATCTCAATCTAGTATCAGTTCTTGAGAGAGAAAGTTGTAGAGAATGAGTTGAAGTTGGAGTATGTGCCTACTAAGGATCAGATTGTTGATATTTTCACAAAGTCTCTTCCAAAAGATACTTTTGAGTATCTCCACGAGAAGTTAGGGGTCATTGCTTATCCTTCTTTCAACTAGATGCATAAGTATGTGCATCTTTCTGGGAAGCATTTACAGGTATATTCTTGGTCCTAGACTAATGTTGACGGCTACCTCTTAGGGGGAGTACTTAGGTAGTAATAGTTTCTAGATAGTTCAAAAAGGTGTAGTAAAGAGTGAGTGTAGTTTTTTATTGGTGTATGCAGGTGTTTCCTTTAGAATTTTTTCAAAGGCGGGAGCAAAAGAGTTCAATATTGGAAAAAGGGTTAGATGAGTCTCTAACCCTTTGTCGTTGATGTTAAAGGGGGGGAGAGAATCTGAAAAGCATAGAGAGAGTTAAAGTGGTTGAAAACCATAAGGATAGAATGAAAACCATAGTGAAGAAGTGAATTTGGTCCAAAGATCATAGGGGGAGAGAGTATGGAAGAGTATTATCTAAGGAGCAAAGGAGGAGAGTGATATAGAAAGTAGGTGTTGCAGAAAAAATAATTTTGTGAAGAGAGAGGATGAAGAGTAAAGAGTTGTCCAAGACAAGGGAGTACTTCTTATTACAATATTTTTGTTCGTTGCTTTTATTGTTGATGGTTTTTCATAAATCAGGTGTTTCCATCAATGACAAAGGGGGATATTGTTAGAAGTTTGGAGATCTGTTGGAAGCTTGATTTTTTGTGAGTTGCTTGGGTGTTCTCATTGATGCCAACCCTTTGTATGAAGAGATTTTTGGAACACTACTAGTATTGATGATGTGTTGGGAATTGTTGGTATTGATGTCAACACATATTGTTGTTGTCATTGATGTCCTACTTTAGTACACTTGCAGAGGTTGTTGGTTTGACTTGTGTCTAAGGAGATTATTTAAGTTGGAAATTATTGCATGTTGTAGATGTTATATGTTAGTAATGTTGTTAATGACATTAGTTCACTTGGTTTCCAAGTTCTTTTGAGAAAAATTGAATTAAAGAGAGTTTAGTGTGATAGAGTGATGTTTAGTGTTCTACTTTGCATTTATTCATGCTTGAAGATATTATCATGAAAAATTTATTCATGATGATTGAAGGTTTTTAGAGGTTTCATATCCATAGTTTTAGGTTATGGATCATAGTGCAATGGAAGGGGTGTTTGATAGTATGTATGTTTGGTAAAATAGGGTGTCTGGGAGAAATAAGATTGATTTACATTTCTCTACAGTAAAGGTTCCAATTTTTTAGATATAAAAACCTGATTTTAATTCTTATATCTACCATCCCTTGAATTTTCAAGTGTTGTAGTGCTCCACAAAGTTGTCTAGTGTGGAGGATGTATGTGCCAGTATGTTTGGTTGCATAAAATGAAGGTGTTCTTGAGTTTCAAGTGGTTGTAATAGTTGTGGAAAATATTTTAATGATGAGGAATATTCTAAGATGTTGTATGAATATTTTGGAGTGTTTTTGTGTGGTCCATGAGATGTTTCTATACCTTGAGAGGTGTGTTTGGATTCACTTGTTATTGTTAGTGCAAGTTTGGACGACCTAGTGTGCTAGTGCTAATTGTGGAGGATAATTAGTGTTTGAGGAAGTGTTGATAAGTGTGTTGGTGTGTATTTGGGTCCCAATTAAGTAGTGGCATGATTTTTCTTGACTTCTTTAGATTTTGGAAGTGTTTGGTGTTGACCTATTTGATGTTGCATGATTGAGGTGTATACGTTTTGTTAAGGCCAGCCTAATTGAGATTGTTTTAGGTTGTGAAGGTTATAAATGCAAGGAGAATGGTTATGTGGATCAAGAGAGTAGAGTATGTGATGTCAAAGATGTGAAATTGATCAATTGTGTTGATCTAAGCATGATCCTTAACACCTATGACTTCCTAATGTAGTAAGCATAAGGCGTCTATATTTTAATCTATTTGATGGGTTTTTTTGTGCTTCAATGGAACTGTACCTTCAACATATGAGAGATAAATTGTCAGTAGTTCAAATTGGAAGTAAGTCACCCCTTCTTCTATTCTTCTTTCTTTTGGATAGTGAGTCCTTTGGTAGTGAGCAATCGATAGTGAACCTTTCTTTATCTTTCTAGATAGTGAGCCCTTGGAAGTGATCCTTATTGTTTTTGGTGTTTCAATTCATATATTAGTGAGCTAATCCTCACCGCACGGTTTTTCCCTTCTTGGATTTTCCACATAAATCTAGTGTTCTGATGTGTTTGCATTACTGCTTTACATGTTTACATTTTTTTAATACATGTTAAAGGTTAAATGGTGGATAAGGGTTTAAGGTCTAATGCAAATCTAAATGTTAATGAGGGTTTTCTTTTTTTAAGTATATAATTGATTCAGCCCCCCTCCTCTTAGTTTTCCTGTGCATATAACAATATTCCTATCCCAAAAAATTCATGTTTCATCGTTAATTTTAGACTATCATCACATCATGTACTCATTTTATCAAAATTTCAATTATGAAGAAGCTTTTGAAAATTATCAAGAATCTATTTTAATTAATGTTACAACAAACATTATAAATTCCTTAGATATGTTAAAATATTTTTTTTCTTATATCTTTATATAGAGAAATAAATATCAACAATTTAAGATTTAATTTTAAACCCTAATTGAATTAAACTTAGATGTATTGAATTGAGAATGGTATATATTTGGCTTTGCTATGGTTTCTATATTTTTTGTAGTTTGTCACCATCCTTATGTAACTTCATGCCTTTGGTGTAGGGAAAATTTACTCTTTCACATTTATTATAGTTATTTTTATAGTCCTTTTTTAATTGCCTTAAATTGTTTCAACCTAACAATTCATGCTAGTGTTGATGGTTCGCTAACTCTAGGAAATAGCACCACCAAACATGCACCCCCGCAAAAAAATTGAAGGTCTTCCATGAGGTAAGATTCTTGAACATTGAATGGATGTGGTTTTACCCATCCCTAAATTTGATAATGCATGCAAATGGTTAGAACAATTTACTTTGATAGGATACCTTTTTATGATAATTCCCCCAAAAACCATGCTTTGTGAATGGGCTAAAAAGTGTTGGTCCCCATATGGGGTCTAACTTGATGTTA
>VDFB02193867.1:383455566-383641895 GCA_007258455.2 Sequoia sempervirens | reverse complement strand
TGTAGAAGATAGGATTGACGAAGTGATCAACATAGAAAGACTATTCGTTAGAGACAATCAAATATTATCTCACCATATAACTAAATGATCAATTTTATCTAGATTTAAGTGATAAATGACTAATTAGATAACAAACAGATTATCTAATTATAAAGGAATATGATAAGGATAAATCCTTTTTAATTAAATGATTTCAATTCGACATTCAAGATTTTGGGATTAAATTAAATAAACAAATATTTATTTAATAATAGATAGAAAAGGTTAAGGAATAATTAAATAATTAAAGTGATTATTTAATTATAGTTGAAAGTGTCATAGAAATTAATTAAATAATAGTTTATTTAATTTTAGAAAGAAAATAGATTTAATTAGCGATGTAATTAAATAAATAATATGTATTTAATTAATCAAGGAAGAATAAAGGTAAGAATGATTTAATTAAATAATTAACATTATTTAATTATGAGAAATGAAGGTGAAGAAATTAAGGGTCACAAGCCTAGGAAAATTTTTATTGTCTATAGATCCTATTGATAAACTTTTTATATAAAAATGGGTATGATAAATCAAAGAGTATCATACGTACACATGATGGGATTTTTGTCCCTCCCATTGGTTCCATCTTTCTCTCAGTCTCGGTAGGACCTAGGACTGTTAATTCCCTTTTTGACATCATCCCAAAATTAAACTTGTTCATAGTGAAGCTAGGTATCCAATGGCTAGTTTCCATGAATGCAGTCCCTTCAGTGATCCATAAATGTTTGAAGTTCTCATGAAGGCTCTGTGCACATTGTACATGACATTGGGTATAAGCTGGCGGTGTCTCATGTGGGGGCTACTCTCTAAATCACTATTGGCCTACCTCAGTTGGTCTTCTCCCTCCAGGTATGGACTTGTTGTACCACACTTATGTTAAATACAAGAATGAGGGCATAGAAGCAAAAGTGACCTACCCTCATTCCCCCTATGCTAATTCATTTAAGGCTTCTATGATTGCACAACAACAGGCTACCTCTTCCTCTCAAAAGTTGAAGGGGAAGTCTTCTTGTGCCTAGGAGCCTTCCTCTACTTCTGCCTTTCATCTTGTTGTGGTGGCTTCGACTTCTACCTCCATGTATCTCATGGGGAGCCTAATGGTGTCCACTTGGTGGAAGGCCAAGCGTTTGGTTTTTGACCTTACCATCTTTCCCATGATGCCTCGACCCATTATCTATGGTGAGGGGAAGGGTCCTCATGGAGTTGCCTCTATGTCTCGACCTTCGCAGCCTACTACCACTCCCACCTCTTTGGTGGTGAATGGGAAGAGGCCCATCACCAAGGTGCTTGAGTATGCTTCTCCATTGGTTGTTGTTTCTATTCCTACATCTCTCCCTCATGTTTCTATCTAGGAGTTAGTCCCTCTATTAACAATGGTTGTGATGGACATGTTACCTGATTTTTAGCTTTCAACTGAAATTAGGTAACCTAGTGTTTGTTATTTTCATGTTGCTTGAACATTTAAAGATAAACCATTAAATTGCTAGTTTCAATATGCATGAAGGAGTGATTGTCAAACAAAGAAGATTATATTTTATCATTTCAATGTTGCATTGCAGAAAATGTGAAAGAGAATCATAGATACACAAATGTAGTCTTTTATTGATAATATTGAAATATACATGTCCCTCACAAGCCAAGGGCTAACTCTCTTATTCAATGAATGTATGAAGAAATTCATACATGAATAAGTAGAAGAAAGGAAAACATGCATATAAGAATGGAACCAGTCATTTCCTGAGAATGACTGGTTGTAGGTTGCCTGACTGCTCTGCTGCTGCCCTGAGTTGCTTGTGTCCTCCCCAACTCCATTGTGCTCCTCACCTTGCATCTGAAAAAGGAATGATATTAGAGCGAGGCTCTAAGCAATGAAAGATTCAATCCTTACATACACACCTACCTATGCATATATTCCATAAGTGCATTAAACAAGCATGCAAACCTTGGATGTCTTAGAAAACAATGAAGTCATCAAACCCATCCAACATATGCATTTATTTTCTAACTGTTTGCTTCATGTGCAGATTTAGGACAAGTTTGGTTACTCTTCTGATTCAGATTAAATACATCATGTGGGGTAAATGTGGCTCCCACGAGGGTAGAGCTCAACATGCTTTGAAGAAAAATGAAATTGAGCAACTTGATCAAAGATTTATCTCTTGTCAATGCATTAAATCAATATGGAATCACACCAGTTGATCAACTTTCATTATTAGATTCAAAAGATGCATCAAGCTCAATTATGCATCTATTAAATAACGAGGAAGCATTTCTAGTTGTTGTCAATCCCCTCTCACTGTAACCTTGTGGGCTTGTCACACATCACATAGGAAGGTGATCTATTAGGTCACCCACATATGTGACGTGGTTGTCCAATAAAGTTAAAATGAGGAGATAGTTGTGTATCACACATGAGAAAAAGGGAAACAAATGTAATGGAATTAGACAATAGATCAATGTGGGACTACAAGCATTACAATAGTCTCATGGAAGGAAAAAAAGTAAAGTATGCTATGGGGAAACAAAGAGACAGTAGGTAAGTGATCTAAAAAGGCATGATTAAATAGTCAACAATCTTCCATGGTATCCTTTGAAAAAATCAACAGTAGTGCTCAATGGTGCTGAATCATTGATATAGTTCCATGAATCGTTTTTTTAATGAAAGGAGACCCCCTTGTTGGGGCGGATTACCTAACACAAAGCCTACTGTAGACTTTCAAGACAATAATAGGGATCACAACCAAAGACAATGGTTTTCAAGATAATTATAATCTTTAAAGAAAATCATAAAAGGTGAATAGTCAATGGGCAATAACAATCTTATGTACCAATAAAAAGGTATAGTAAAAGAATCATGGAGAAGCCACTAGTGTATTATGTTTTTTTTTTTTTTTTTTCTATTAGTATCAACTTGCCATGTCCAAGCTCATAGGCCTCTTCTAAGAGTTTCAAGTTCAAAATATGATTCATATGAGACCCTATTATTAGGTCTATACATTTCTTTTGTAGTAATGGTGGTGGCTAGAGTATTGTTTGAGATTGTACAGTAGGTTTGAGCACTTGCAAAAGCTTCTAGAGTAGTGGAAAAATTGAAACAACCATTAAAGTTGAAGCCTGTGGATATAGAGATGGGTACAGAACCATAGGTTGTGGATAATCATACATTGCTGCCTTGAAGACACGGTCCAATGAATTGCAAAGGACAGTGTATGAAGATAGTTTTGAAGGTTCACGAAATTGTCCATGGAGACTAGAATAATGTTTATCAACCCACACAGTGAATGGGGTAGAGTTATATGAGCATGATCAAGTGTTTGATCATAGTGAATGTAGGGTTGTTAGGAATGATTCAAGTTTGTCAGTAGTTTTGAGAGGAATTGATGATTGTACATTGATCTTCTCTACAGTGAAACAAAGTTAGTATCTCTAGAAGGTTTCAATGACTCATAGAGGGGCATTCTACGAGAGAGTGGCAGTCCTAGGGTAGGGGAATGCATCCATTTCAAGTTGCAATGCAAATAGTAGTGCCCTCATCTGATAATCAACAGACACTACATGCTGCTCTAGATCAACAAAAAGTTGTATGGCAACTATCAAGAAAAATATTCAAAAGTAAACTGATTTTACATGGCCATTTTATTCATCAATGATTAGTAAAGAAAAAAGTCACTTGAGCATTAGATGCATGGTAGCATAAAATCTGAAAGTAAACAAGGATCTTCTTAGGACTTCTTGCTTTTTAAAGCTAAAACAAGTATGAAATGGAATACCTTGGGAGACCAGTGAGAGAGCAACAGTGGTTATAACTCCTATGGCTATGGGAAATGCTAGGAAAAATCCTACAAGTTATGAAGATGAGAATAAAGTAGATGCTGGATGTTGCATCATCAGAACTTCTGGTAACTGCTAATGAATTTAAGGCTTTAGAGTTGAGAAAAAAATTGAGTGAAATTGTAGGTCCTTTGCTAAGAGTTGTGTATGGTTCCAATTTACAATGAAAATGATGTAGTTAGCACAAGAAAAACACCATACAAGGATGCTACTGGTTTTCTAGGATAATGATAGCCTTGCTGCTCTCTTGGCTCTTGAGTTGAGGGTTGATCTTCTGATTCTTCTGAGTGATGTTGAAGGGATTTGCAGTGGCCCCACCAATTGATCCTCGCTCAAAAATAGTACATACATACCTAAAGGAGTAGCACGATGAAGCAATTACATTTGGAGATAAGTCTAGGGTTGGGAGAGGAGGCATGGCAACTAAGTTAGGGCTGCTTTTCATACTACAAAAGTTGGTTTTCCTATTGTTATTACTAGTGGTTTTAGCTGTAGATGGAATTTTGAAAGTGCTGGAAGGCCAGCGTGTAGGTACTCTCTTCCACAAAGATGCACATTCATGGCATTCAGTCAAGTCAATAGCATAGTGCATGCAAGATGGCAATTCCTGCCAGAGATGCTAGTCATGTTTTGTATGGTCTATCTTCTATCGATAAAAGGAAGATTCTTCCAAATGTAGTAGATGATCACAACCAAGTAAGAGTGTGTGGGGTAGATAACAATGTAGGTCTGAATCTATACAACAATACACTAACGATAAATTTATTACAACAACAACAAGAACAACTTCAACAACTGAACATGAGTCAACAATTGTGGCAGTGAATGTAAGGCAAAATGGTGGTGTCAGATCCAGTGCAATAGGAAACATAAACATCATGCTTGTTGATAAAGAAGCTTGGGGTAGGGGAACATGTCTCATTATCTCCAAGGTTTTGAGAGAAATGATAAAAAAATATAGAATTTTAGAGTTCCCAAGAATGATACTTAACAACCTCAATAGATTCTGAAGAAAGTTAAGGCATAGAAATACAAGAAACCCAAATGCAATATTCATAGCCATGGCATAAGAGAGAGTTTTCTTCACAAAATTCACAAAAACCCATCTGGGTTCGTTTGAAGTAGGAAAATGCAGAGATTATTAATAGGTCTTTTCAATCATATCTACAGAAAATGCTATTCTTCTTGAAGAATTGCAAACTTCTATTCTCACAAAATATATAACAATTGCAGAGTTTTCTTTTTTCAAGAAATGGAGCATGGGTTTTATACACCCAGAAAATCATAAGGAAAAATAAACCTAAAAGGAAGGTCTAGCCATATACCCATGAGTTTACAACACTAGCTGAAGCTCGAATGAGCTTTTAAATTTTATTTTGTAGAAAGTAATGGAGACAAGTTGTATATGGCAGATGGAGCTTACCCGAGCTCAACTTATTCCTTTTCACCAAGAAAACCTCTGGAAGCTTCAGAAAATTTCTTGATGGCAGCTGAGACAAAAGGAAATCACAAAGAAAGTGGAGTTCAAAAGATTTGCATCAGAAAACACAAGATAGCTATGGCTTGTGAGTTAAAAAACAACCTCCAAATGATATAAAATGCAAATTTTGAGCTTCAGAATGGGTATTTTACCTCTTTTCCCTTGTTTCTCATCAATGAATCTTGAGAAAATCGTGGTAATCTCCATTTTTTTTCCTGTGTTTGCTCAAACCCTAGTGGCTACATCATGCTCTCAAGAGTGTGGTTCGACAACATGATGAGCTTTCCTTTTTGTTTCCGTGTTTTAATAATTAGGGTTTTACCCTTGTTTGGATATCGATGGGATTTTTTATCCCTTGTTTTAAAAAATCAAACTCATGTGAGATATAATGGAGGTCGATGACCACATGTTATTGCCTTAGGAATTTTTATGCCTTATTTCTTTTCCCCATTTTTAAACTTTTCCAAGTCAAATAAAATATGAGGTGTGCCATGGTTAAGCATTATGCTTTGTCTCTTTGACCTAACATCACCTGTGATTGGAATATGCCTTCCAAGGGGCTTGGAGGTCGACCTTTTGACCAGGCATGCTAAAGCCTATAATTCCTTTGTAAACATGTATCTTACCATGTGTGTCTAAGAATGCTGAGTAAGGTAGGATGGTATAGTCAAATGCCTTAGAATAATTTTGAAGGCTTTTAGCTATGGCATTGTATGTTACATTTGTTGTCAGTTTTTGAAAATAGCTATAAGTGATTTGAAAATCATAGTCAAATGCAAATATAACACATGAAAATGGTGGGGCCCTTTGATTTAAGACTAATTGTAAAGTGATTTGTTAAGTGATGTTTTATGAATCACTTAACAAATTCACTATATTTAATGCTTTAAAAGCCATGTTTTTTCAAAAAGCACACATACTACATGATGGAGAATGTGGTCAAGTCTTGTATGAGGACCATTATGACTTGCAGAGGTCTGGGAAGTGTGAGATACTATTTAGACTATTTTGGTGGAAATGAGGCCAGTTGGAGGTATATTTGTCACACTTTTGGGATGGCTATTGATTTAGCTTGTTTTTCCTCCATGTAGAGGACATTTTGGAGACTTCTAGAAGGTTCTTTGGGGGCCATTTCTGTTTTATCTAAGCAAAATATTCTAGAAATACATGTGTTAGAGGTTTTGGTGGGTGTTGGTTAAGTATGTTCATTTTTTGAACATTTGGGGAGTTCTTTCTTTTTTAGTAGGAGGATAGCTACTTTCTTGGAGTTATTTTTCATGAAGCTGCATTGTAACTCAAATAGACCTAATATACAGTAAGCACTTTGATTTGATAGATTGGAGCATTGTTACCTTTTCTCTTCATGTTTTGTGGTGAGTTATTAATGATCGATCAGTCTGTTTTGTGAAAAGTCATTTTCCTTACAACTTGTCCCATGTTTCTTGCATCCATTTGACAAAAATGTATGTTTACAAGTTATAAACTATGTTGTTTAGTAGTGTTATTGATTGTGAAATCTTTCTTTTCCTTTTAAGAACACTGTTATAGACCTCTTTATAAATTATTGATGTGAACTGCATTGGATAGAGATTTGTGTGAGTTAGCTTTGAAATATTAATTTGAGTGCACAAGGCTATTAGCAGGTCTAGATTGTTATGGTATATCACTTTAGTTTCTTTCCAGCATTAGGTTTATTTTATGCAACTCTTACCCTTATCTCAGAAATTCAATAGTTAGCTGATATCAAATGGGGAAGCCGACCCACAATCCAAAGGTATGATTTCAAAAAGGTTACCCACAACCTGAAAGCATTCCAATGTTGGTACAAATATGCTAAGTGCAATTGGAAAAGCTTAGAAAATAGGGTGTAGATTTGGTGTCCTAATAGGACACTCACATGATAGAACATGAGCCTTTTGCTCCTCCTCAAACCACAACTTCTAGCTCCTGGAGTTGAAGAAACTACCTTGTGTGTGAGTGTATGCATCAAAGAAAGGCTCCCGCTGTTGAGAAAGTTTCCTTGTAGAAGGCAGAAGAGGAGTCGACAACTCCTATTTCAGCATCTTCTATCATTCCTCCCTTTTCTGCTTCTTCTTTGGTTCTCATTTCCTTTATATTTCTTTCAAATCCCCTTGCAAATTTTGGTGACCCTCACCCCAAAATGGTACAAGTACTCATCACCCCCTTAGTGGATCCTACATCAGGCACCTTTTCCTAAGCCTGTAGATATGTTGAGTACCTTGGTGGTATCCACTATGGTTCTATCCTCTTCCTCCTCACCTTCTACTTCTTTTGTGGGGATCTTGCAACCAACAATGAAGTGTAAGTTAGAGGATGACCTTGCTTCTAATGGGGGTTAGAAGAAGGGACCGCCTTCTTCGAGAGAGGGTTCTACTTAGGATTACACCATCCTAGTGATGGAGGCAGACTCGACATCCCATGAGTTTGCCACTATCCCTGAGTCCTTCGGTGAGGTTGATAGTGGATCTTGGGTGCCTTCTTCTTTTCTTTTCTGGTTGACACATGGCAGTCCTACCAAGTGCATGTTCAACTCAGTGTATGATGTCCCCACTCTATTGGTGATCTTTGCAAGATCAATGATGTTTACCTCACAATAGTTGAGTGAAGGAGACCTCGAGGGGCCCTCTTCCTTATCTCTTGTTGCAGGAGATTCAAAGGGTGCACCTCTTGCTATCCTACCCTTGCAGGATCATTTTCCTTCCCCTTACAATGATCTAGATTGGAAGGACAACAACCTCTTGGTTGATGAGGACTAGGGGAGCACCTCTTCTTTACTTGTAGACTAGGTTTGTGTGTGTGTTGTGTTTCCCCCATGTTTGTTTTCATGTGCTTATATAGGACCGTTGTCACCCTTGTAGGTGCTTGGATACATGAGTTTTTTGTTTCATAAAAATTCTTCTATATGTTCCATCATTTCTCTAGTTGTTGTTCCTTGGTTTCTAACAATTGGGGATGATGCAAAGTGTTGGGGGAATTTAGGCCTCCCTTCCATGTTGACCCATTTTTTTAAAAATTTATTTTGTTTTCATGTACCCTTCATGATTTGATATAGTAGGGGATGGATGAAATTTCATATTTATGTTATATCTATCTATCTATACCTATGAGTAGTTTTGACCCCAAATTATCACACCCCATGTCTCTTGATTTATTTGTCCTTTCTTATCTTTTTTTTTAATCTTTCTCTCTTCTTTTCTTGCTCCATGAATCTAATGTGGTTCCTATGTGTTGTCCTTTGCATGTGTAACAACATTTCCATGTTTACATCTTGTTATGTATCACATGCCACAACATCACTCTCTTGTTTCTCCTTAGTTTTTCATAGGCCTTTGTGTTCAACACACACTATCCTAAGGGGGGGATACCATGCTTCTCTAATTTTCAACAAGGTGTACTTGGTGGCTAATGAATCTCTCACTAAAAATAACTCATTTTTAAAAATTTCATTCTTCAACAAGGACCCCTGGAGAAATTTTTCTTTCAAAAATGAGTTCATGATGAAAGAATCTAAAAACTTTCCATCAAGAAGTAATTTTTTTAATGAAGTCTAAAAACTTGCCCTTGTGAGGGATCATTCTTTCCTTCAAATTCATTGATGATAGGGATCTTTAAAAAGGATTCCTTGATGATAGAATCGTTTGTAAAAAATGACATCACTTTTCAAATAGAGTATCCCTTGAGTGGACCCCTCTCTTTTGAAGGGTTCTGGAGGGACCCATTTGAAATATTCTCCTCCAATTGATTATTCCAGGGGATACTACTATCTATCTATTTGTGTGAATTTTTGTTATCTAGCATGTTTTTTCTATGGATTAACATGTTGCCTTGCAAGACCAAGCACTTGTGAGGGTCTATCAGATTCTATGGAACTTTTCACATCTAGCCTCCCTAAGGGCCAAGCACCTATGGTACATTCTTTGTAGGATCAAGCACTTGTGAAGAGCTTTAATTATGCAGGATAGAGCACCTGTAGACCCTTTGATCATCATTTGTAGGATTGAGCACCCATGGAACAAATACTATAGGATTGAGTACCTATAGAGCCTTTTGTTCACCTTCCATGGGACTGAGCACCTGCAGTTATTTTATTCAAATCTCTATATGACTAAGTACTTGTGGGCCCATCTCTCTCCTACACCTGAGTTTTGTATATTGTGGTCTGCTTCTTTGACAATTTAGGTTTATGTTTATCAACTTCTTACACTCTACTTTACCATGGATTCATTGATACTTATGCTCGCTAAAGTGAGGGAAAAATGTAATCGTGTGAATTTGCACCCCTAGGAAAATTCCCCATTTACACTACCTCCTACCTTAGAAAATTAAGTCTGATACATTGCAATCCCTATTTCTGCCACCTTTCCCTATCCACTTGGTAGCTATTTTTCATGTCAGTGGGGGATATTCTGTCTAGGATGCTAGCACAGTGCGTGAACATCTTCATAGCATGCTTCTATCTTGACAAGATTCTAGCCTCTAGAATATGTAGAGGCATTGCACTCCTCCATTAGACACGAAGTGTAACAATTAATGCTCCCTTGACTGATTTTGAATGACTCTTTTGCCTCTATTTTCACCTTTCAAATGGCTATCTCATTCATTCTTTTAGGCTTCTTGATCATCTTCACACTTTGGGTAACTCTCTTCACTCTTCTCACTCACTCTCAACATTTTCAAGTTCCACCACCTTCATTGAAGTTGTAAGTTAGTGTTTTTTTGGTTCACTCTCCTCGTTGTTGAAACAATTTTGGTCTATGAAGGCTTGTACTCTTTCTCCTCCCATTTTCCTTGAGAGCACTTGTTTGAGAAGGTGATATTCTTTCATATTCACTCACTTTTCATTATTGTAGCATATCGTGTTTCCTTATTTCTTGGTATCTCTCTTTCTCTATACTCTCCTTTATCATATTTCTTCAATCATTGCTATTTGGCTATCCATGGAGGTGGAAACACCAAAGTGGGAGATTGACTGAGGTAGTCCTCTTAAAACAACCCCAACATTTTCTCATCTTCTATGTGCAGGTTCTCCTTGAGGTAAAGATCTTGAAGATATCAACTCATGAGTAGGAATGTGTGCTTTCCTCACCCTTCTTTATCAATTCATAGAATAGGTTATGTTAAATTATTCCTCTTTTTATTTTGTCATTCTACTATTCTTTGTTTTTGTTATTAGAGTAAACTTCATCACTTAGGTTGTTAGTCAGTTTTTTATGATTTCAAACTATACCTTGCACCTTTTTTCAATACGTGTGACAACGTACCATTGAGATGCCAATGAACCATTCTAAAGTTTGTGTTTCACATTGTAGTCCTTTGGAAGTAAGTTGTTTGAATTGTAGTTCAGACTTTGAAAATCTACTCATCTGACTCCCTAAAACATCCGAGCTTGTAGAAGGACAACAACAAGAGGGTTTCTCTTCCTTTTTAGCATTTAAACTTTGAACTCTTCCAAAGCATTCTGTTAGCTTGACGTAGATTACGACAGCCTATTGTTCTAAACTCTCCAATGACCTGGAGTCCTAAGTAGTTGGTCCTCCTTCTCTATAAGAGGCCAAGTATGCATTATATTCAAATATATGAGATTTAATACATTCACTTTCATCCTCCTCTTTTCCTCCTTCATAGCAGCACCTATGCACCTTTTCACAACCTCTTTATGCCTTAACTGCTTCTTATACTTACAAATAAAAACTTCATTCATTTGTTCCTCATAATTTCTACATCCAAGAAGCTGATTTTATAGACTTATGAAGAGGTCTAATGCACTGGAAGTATGACACCCAAAGATAATCCTTAATTCCAAACATCCCAACCCTTGGATTACTTCCTTAGAATGCAAAGGACACTCATTTTGGCTCCAATACTTTCCCTCCAACTTGAGCATCCAAACTTGGAAATTAAACATTACATTAAATGTAATAAATGGTGGAATACCAAGAGACACTTTTTCCCTCTTTTCAAGCACCCACTTGGAGAATTATAATAATCACTCATTTTTCATTTTTCTTATCTTTTACCATCCCATTCTAGGTATTAGCATGTGGGAAAAACTATTAAATATTTATGGCTACAAGTCATATTTATTGCTACTAGTCAAACCCAACACCCCTTATGAATGTAACACAAACAATGGTGAGAATAAGTATTACAAAAAACATTTTTCCAATACACCCGAAGTGCCTAGAGATGCTTTCCAAGGATATTGGAACCATGACACATGATTTACAAGCTAGATTACATCTTAATCATAACATTATCAAACTTGAAATCATATGTTATTTTAGCATCATAAATTGTCACCCTTGACAATTTCACACTAGTTTTAGTTCCCCCTTATGTGCTTGGACCCAATTGTGCTTTTAATTTGTTCATTTTATGATCACATTAAAAAGATTAGATTTTAATTGGGAATATCAATTAATAATTATCTAATGATATTCAAAGCCCCTAGAAAGGTCTGTATTAGTGCATTAGTGCCCCTGTCCAACCTATTTTGGCCCCAAATCAAATACGCCAGTGTTAAAATTTTAACATTTAGAAATCCAAAATAATTTTTTAGTTGTTAGTAATTAATTTGTAAGAAATTAAAGAATTAAATATGAATACATGCTTTTTCACCATTCAAAACCCTAAAAAAAGATAACAAATCTTAAGGAAATTGAGTGTCCTAAAAAGTAGTCAAGAGTATAATTAGCAGAATTATTGCAACATTATTTTAGTCAATCATTTTAGCAATGCATCAATTTTTCATGTGAGTTTGTTTATGTTTCATGTTTATTTTTTGGTGAGTAATAACACTTGCATGACTTCAATTCAAGTATCTAATTCTTCTTGGAGGCCATGAGTACAACGACTTCAGTTTATCAAGGAATGTAGAAATAAGTGGTAAGTTGCAACAATTATCAATTTATAACTTATTTATCCATTTATCTCTGCCTAACCTAGGGTAAGCACTCTTCTATGTACCATTGCAGAGGTAGAAATACCAAAATGGAGTTTGACTTAGGCAAGCCTCTATATGACACAACCCTTTCCCCTCTTTCTTGTGTGCATGTTATAGATTTGAAATGAAATTGAGAAAGGATTTAATACCTAATTTCTCATTCAAAAAATTAAGTACTCCAAGTCAAAAAATTATGGAAAGTGGAATTTATCAATGATAGATGAAGTTACGACACTAAGTTTGGAGAAGAAGAGCCTACAAATACAGGTGAACTAAGATCTAAATTTTGATTCTAAGTGTCTACCTTTCCAAGACTAGGGTACTAGAATTCTTGTCTAGTCAAATCAAGATAAATTTACATGCTAGGTTCCTCTATGTTTACACTCAACTACTCTATATACACTCTATTTCTAGTTTTCTATTTTATGTTTTCTAAAATTGTAACTATTTACTATATTTTCATAGTTTGGATTAAAGGTAAAGAAGATTTTGAAGGGACCTAAATTTTTTTACAAAAGAGACACTTCCAAAGATAAAAACATAACTAACTAACATCCAACCATAAAAAAAAAAAAACACAAACAAAAATTATAACATCTTATTGTAAGTCCTTGAGAATCTTGGTTGCATCAAAATACTACTTGTATAGATGATTGTGAAGGTCGACCACCTCCAACAACTCTTTCTTCTAAACATCCAAGGGTTTCTTGGAGTGGCTATGAATATGATTACTTAGACCCACTCCAATAGATTGATATCTGTATTTTTGTTTAACCATACCATCAACATCAGAGTCCTTACATCAGCTTTGCAAAGTCATCATATTTCAAATTTTTAACTTTCTCATTCAGGATCCAAAGTCCATTAGCACTATTTTGATGAGTTGTTTGAATAAATTGTACCACCTTCTTAAGGTTCTAGTGGAATTTATGATTTTTTTCCTTTAACACCATAATACAGGACTCAAAGTCATTCTTAATTAGGCCCACATATTTTTCGACCTCTTCAATGATAGCAAAAAAAATATTATTCTTGGTTGTATTTATTGGCATAGCCTCATTAGAATCCTTCTTCTTGGCCTTATTTTGTAGAGACCAAACCTTCACATTAATTTGATATATTTCCATGAAAAACCACTTAAACATTTTGAAATAATTCATTGTATGACCTCCTTTTCTAGACCAAGAACATCTTTTTTTTGGTAAGAGGCTAGAGCCTATATATTTATATTAATATTAAAATATGCATAATTTAAAGTATAACCAAAATTATAATACTGACAGAGTATTGTCCAAAATGTACAATACAAAATGTGCCTTTGAGTTAACTTTAATGTGGTGCAATGCAGACTATTTTCCAAAATATAGACAAAAAACATGATTTCAGGCTCTATTATAATATTTAATATTATAGATATATGAGGAATATTCTTCTTCATTCCTCCACTATCCCATCATTTTCCAAAGTGTCCTCCCTACTTGCATTGAGGTCAATACCATTGTCACATTGGCCTTCATTCATCATTGCTTCACTTTGTAAACCTAGTATGTCCCTCACCATCTCCATTGCTCTTTGACCATGGTGTATATGGTGTGACAGAAGAAAGGAAACAACAACAAAAATATCTTTGAATTTTTCCACCATTTGAAGAACAATTTCTTGAAAATGTGGATTCAGAGTCCTATATAACAATCATGGATCGTTGTCCCTCAACCCTTTCTTTACTAATTCATATACCTACCTATATGCTCTTTTTCTCTTAAGATAATTCTTGGAGAAAATTCCTCCCATTAAGCTTTTCTCTTTTCCATATTATACCCCTGCACATACTTCAACAACTCATCTTCTTTGAAATAATTGGGTTGAACTAACTCCTTAACGAAAGTTGACATAAATTCAAATGATCGCAGAAGATCCATCATATTTGACAAAAAATATCAGAAGTAACTGAGAAAAAAATAATAGCCTTAGAGAATTTGGACACAATATCTCTTGACCATTGATAGATTTTATATGGTCAAGAAGATTTGGGAATTCCATTTTAAAAAATTGAAATAACTCAAGCTCCATGACCTCTTTAGAAAAATGGATTTGGACCCTTCTCTCACCTACACTGCAAATCTAAAGTTTTTAGGAAAATACTCCATTTGTACAAACACACCTGATACCAAATACCTAGGAGCTTTGGAGAATGATAACAAAGATGACCCAGGATTGGAAACATAACCCACTTAGGAATGCTGACAAATCAATGCACACAAATTAAACCAATTCTGAAGCTTCCAAGCACACCCACCAAGGGATAATATTTGACACTGATAATGAACACTAATATCATTAGATATGAAGAAAATTACCAACAACTAAAGCAATTATAGACACTAGAAACTTTTGACACTAGATATATAGAAGACATGGAATAACCTATGAAAACCATTCCTCAAACCCCAATTTTCTTGATGTTGAAAATGACAAATATTATAAAGAAGATGAACTATACCTTGGTAGTTCAAGAACATCATTTGAGTAACCTTTTTCATTAACACCAATCCTTTTAGCTCAAATTTCTGATTTATTCCACACATATGAAAACTTCATATTAAATCTAAAGATACATGTAATTATTTCATGAAATTGGTCATTAAAAAGATTAATAGTCCTTTGGAAGCATTTAAAATGAGTGGAGGCACCATGTGTTATAATCACACCGAACTATTATCTTCCCAAGTGACATATGCTATCTTCACACATAGAAGAAATCTTTCAAAAGCCCTGGAGATGCTTGAAATTAATACACGAAACCTGGGAGAATTTTAAAAATTTGAGCCATGTGTAAAACAAGAGTGTTTTCACACTTCATGTGCTATCGACACTCACGTATCATCTAACAAAACATCATTTTGTTTTGTCCCGTTTGGCTTTTGAATGAGTTTTGGTGACATTGCAAACTGCCACCATTTGAGAAAGTACCCATGTCATTCCTCTATACATGCATAAACAAGTACACTATTGATTCTTATTTGGATTTGTGGATTATATTGTTTCTTTATCAATGTAGTGAAGCCTAATGACATTTAATTATTAAGAAACATGGTTAATGATGTTAATAACAAATCTTGCAAAACAAAAATCATTAGTCCTTAAAAAAATTTGATTGAACATAACACCAACACTATGAATTTGAGTTCACACTATTGCTCGATAATTGATGTCCTACACCTTGTTGATAAACTAGTTGCAACACTATACAATGACCTTCCTTCTTGAGACCATAGTCCTTTACATATACTTGGTAAATGCTTTTCCTAGTTAATAATATTTTACAAATCACTTGAGACATTATTTAAATTTTACCCATACACTATCTTTGACTAAACTTGATCACACCCCATATTTGCTAAAATATCAGATAATTGATTACCCTCCCTATAAACATGATTTAATTGAAAAGATTCTAGTATGTCAAGAAGAATCCAAATTTTCTCCAAAAAAAATTTAATTGTCTAGCTACAGACCCATCTATCTCTTCACACATTGATGATTATCAATGAATCACCTTCTATTTGTAATTTTGGAATTTTAAACTAAATCACCAATTGTAAGCCCAACAAAAGAGCCTCAACTTCAGCTTGGTTATTTTTACCAGTAGTCAAATGACAATATTTTGCGCCAATGAGTGAACCCTCATGATTTCTTAATACAACCCTTGCCCCTAAAACCCTTGGATTTCCTCTAGATGCACCATGAAAATTTAATTTTCCAAAGCCAATAGGGGGAGGAGACCACATCACCTTTTTCCTATCAATTTTTAGTTTCACATCTTTTATGATGAATACCTTTAAAAGGTGTAACTAACTTGGGCCAAATCTTCAACTGCTTAGAATCCCAATATGAGAACACAAACCTAACATGCTTAGAATTCTACACATATGCATTATTTATTTCACAAATCAAATTTTCCAGTTTCAACAACACTTGTTCAATACTCATATTTTCTTTATGGAAAATCTGCTTGTTCCTTTCCCACCAAATGCACCACAAAATTGTAGAAGGAATAATTTTCCATATAATTGCAAAAAGTGATGTTTTGTATAATATTGGCCAGCTTGTAAACAACTCCCATATATTTTGAGGGAGCGGGGATAACCAACCTAATTTTTCTTGAACAAATTCAAAAAATTTACTTGCAAAAGGACATTGCAAGAATAAATGATCAACTGTATCCAAACTTGTATCACAAATAACACAATTGAAAGGGACAATAATCCCAATCTTCTCCATCCTTTCACTGGTCAAGATCCTATTCTTTAGTGCCAACCAAGCAAAGAAACCCACTTTAGGAAAAATCATCAAATTCCAGCAAAATGACAGGGCTCTTTGGGATTTTCCTTGTGTTTGAACATGCATCACTAATTTATACCCCATTTTAACTATAATTACCTGACTTGGATGGCATCCAAATAAACTTATCTATAATTTTTTGAAAATAAATAGTTCTTTCCTTGAGGATCTTATTTAACTCCACTTTTTGTGCTACTGGTATTGAACAAAGTGTGATTTATTTTCATTATACTTTCCCAAATTTTTCATCTACATTATGAAAATAATCTTTAAATTTTGAGCCAAATTTTGAATAGATTGATCTTTAGCCACCTAAAAGTCAGACATTTCATACATAATGGAGGATACCCATTCCATTGAATCATGCCAAAATTGTGCCTTCTCCCCATTATGAACCTCCCAAGTTATATAAGAAGTAATTAATTTCCTCTAGTTGATCAGAAAGTTCCACATCACAACTCCTTGTGGGGTATTTGAGATTGTTAGTATGCATTCTAATGACCCACAATCCATAAATTTTGCTTGCATGATCTTGCACAGTTTGGCTTGTGGCTTTACGTACATATGCCAAACTAACTTCATCCTAAAGAAATATTCCTTACAGATAGATCATGAACTCCTACACCACCTTTAAGCTTATCTATGCAAATATTTTGAAGAGAAATAAGAGGAATTAAATTCTTTTTATTGTCCATATTTCCCTTCCATAAAAAAGATCCAATCATTTTTTCTATTTCTACAATGATTTCTCTCGGTGCTTTCAAAATTTCCATATAATAATTTGGGATGGTTGAGAGAATAGACTTTACCAATAGAATTCTACCTGAAATAGATAACCACTACCCTTTCCAACTTGCAATTCTGGTTTGAATACTATGAATGAATTTTTCCTAATAGGAAAATCCTATTTGGACCTGTGAAAAATGGTATTCCTAGATACTTAGAAGGCAGATCAACACTCTGAAAACCAAAATTTTTTACTATCTAGTCTTTTAGTGTTGAATCAACATTGAAAATATAAAGGTTTGATTTTTCTACATTCACCTTTTGACCAAAGGTTGAAGTATATAAATTTCTAAAGTACTCTTGATTTGATATACTTCTGCTAATGTTGCCTTGCCAAAAAAAATGGTATCATCAACAAATAAAGAATGTGTTGTTGGTATAACTATAAATCTCCTCCCTATGGAAATTAAAAACATTAAAGTCTCTAGAGAAGTCATATGGAATGGTTCCAAGTATTCCTCATGCTTAAGATCAATACCCAAAATATCTTTGCCATTTTGTTTCTCTTGGGATTTACCATATTCTTCCATCAATTTTATTTTAGGCTTGTCTCTCTCCTTCACTCCACCTTGAGAGGAATTCTTTTTACCCTTATCATCACAAGGATTCTTCTCCACCATATTACCCTCAACAATCCCCTTTTTAGGTTTGGATTTCTTTCTTTTAATAGTAGAAGAGGGAACCTTAGTCTACATTTCCTCTTCCCCAATATGGAGCCATCAGACTAGGAGATTTGAGGCTTTTCAAAAAATTTAGAGACCTTGCTTTTGATAACATCTTCAAATGGAGAGTTGGAGTAAATCTCCATAGAATTCTCATTTTCATCCTCTACAACCAACTCATATTCCCCCCTATCATCTTCAATCCCATATGAGAAGGTGCTCAACATGAGGATGTTTATCCATGTGGGGTTTAGATGAATTCTTAGGCTCGATCAGGATTGATAGTATTAACATGCTCCATAATTAACATAATTAGGCCTTCATGCAAAATAGGAAACTTGGGGTTTTCCTATAATCTCTAATACCATACTCTAGAGAGGCCAATAGATAATATGAAAAGGAAACATTTTTTTATGCCTAAAATGATTAATCAAAATAAAATGGTAGCCAAATGGAGTAGAAACTAGCCATCCAAAGTGAAATAACACATAATTATTACCTCGGCAGTATCCCCCTAGATAGTTTTGATGGAACTCTTATTGTGCCCACTAGAGGAAAATTTAGCTAGTTTATTGTGCTCACCTCTCTTGAAAAACATACAAATAGATGCATCAGATTCCTTAAATTGATCTTTGAAGATGTTTCTATCATCTATAGACAACCCTAAAATATGCCCTATGAACTCATCAAAAACTTTAATAGCAATGCCATTTATTGTGAGGATGTGATTCTTCCAACCAAAGACTAAGGATTTAGACATCTATGGATCAAAACCATGGAAATTTTCAATATAAGGTGTCACTCCACCTTTCTCAAAAATATTCCAAACCCACACATTGATTTGAGTCCCATCACATGAAATCAGGTCCACCTAGCTCCGGTCCCCACACATATCCAAAGAAGAAGAACATAGAAGAATCTAGCTAATGTAAACAAAATCATAATGTAGAGAAAGAGGGTCCAGGAAAATGACCAAGCCCCATCGCATGAAAAGAATAAAAGGGCACAAAACTTTTCCTAAAATCTATGTGAGAGACATTCAAGTGATAGTTCAAAATAATTTTCATTATTGTTTGATCTACCTTATTTTATTTTGTGTTTATGGATAATAATTGTCATGATCAATTTCAAGGGGGAGGGGTCATTAGAGTCCCATTCTTTAATCATTGCATTAGAAACCCATTGGTTGGAAAATCAATCAACAAGCTTATTTCCCTCCCCATAAATATGGGAGATATGGAAATCATCAAAGGAACTTGATAATATAAATAGAATCCCTAATAATATTTTCAATCGACCAACTAGGAAATTGAAGCTCTTATAGGTAGTTTATGATATTCAAAGAGTTGCCCTCTAACCAATTCACTAAGGCATTTTGCATGAAATTTTAGGGTTTTTTGATGGTGTTGAAGGATTCAAAAATAAGTTCACTATGTTGTAGGAGGAAATTGTAGATTTATGAAATTTTGGAGAGTTTTAAAGAGCCATCTTTCATCCTTGGTTTAGAAGAACTTTGTTTGATAAGAATATGACAAAATAAGAAAAAAATATTTTGCATTTGTAATGTGTGATTCACTAATTAAAGTGGATTCTTAAGTAATTATTGTATATAAACATGGCTATGAAGATACACTCACTAGGATCAAATTTCTAATTATTGAAAGCTTCTTGATAGTTGGAGTTTCAATGAAAAGGGTAGTACATGAAATTGTGCTAGTCTATGATGAAGGATAAAATGTGAATTATTTTAGGATGATAATATGGCCAAAAAAATTAGCACACCATATTTGGAAATATCACTTGATAAAAATGGAATTCAACCCATTACAATTGCCTTATGTTTCACTTTATTAAAAGAATGAATCAAAAGTGATTTTTAAAACTATTTTAAAATTGTAAGAAAGTACTATTAAATATTGACTCAAGAAAAAGTTTAGAAAGTTAGGGTAAAAATGCTTAATTTAAATATTAAACAAGCTTATTGTCAAATATTATAAGTGTGAAATGAAAATAATATTAGCATATATATCTTTTGAAAAATTTATGTAGAAGATGTTGAGAGATATCATTTCTCATCTTAATTTATGTAAAAAGTTAGGCTAGAGAGTTTGAGTCTAACTAGTTGATTCTATATCTTAATTTAAATATTAAACAAACTTATTGTCAAATATTATAAGTGTGAAATGAAAATAATATTAGCATATATATCTTTTGAAAAATTTATGTAGAAGATGTTGAGAGATATCATTTCTGACTTGTATCTATTTTTTCAAAAAAATGTGATATAGAAATAGAATAGGCAACTTGGAAAGGATATCACTCAGCATCTTATATATAATTTTTTTGTAAAGATGGCTATGATAGTTAATTATACTCTCTCTCTCTCTCTCTATATAGATAGACATATAAGATATTTTAGTTTATATATTACATATTTGTAATTAATAGTACTCTTATATAAACATAATATTACTTAATAATATTTATTTTGTTAATTAATTAAATAGGAAGAAATCAATAACCCAATAAAAACATGATTATCCCCACACTGACAATAAAAGCTCCCAAGTTCGCATTTACCAAATACTACATGTGATAGGTAAGATTTCAATGCCAATAGAGAAAAATTCTATTAACATATAAGATATTACTTTAATCAATATTTCAAAGAAGAAAACTATTAAAAAATATTGACCTATCCAACAAACCTATATAAAGCCATTAAACCAAAACAAAAATATAGATAACTAGTTACAAACTAGTATCCTAGCTTTTATGCTCTAGAAGTATAGTACAGGTCAAGGAATATTATAGAAGCTCTGGCCAATCTAGATTCCCAAAAGCATTCAAATATTTTAAGCAACATTTTTTACACTAGAAAACCTTACTTGAGGGAGTAACCTACACCACCTCATCACAATCCTCATCATCATAATAATTAGAAAATGTAAGAATGCCCATCTTAAGTAGGATAAACTTCATTCCCAAGTTGTAGTCTCCACCACCCCAAATTATAGAAAATTATAACAATGATATTTATTTGTGTTAAGAGGTTCTAGAACATGCTTAAAGTAAATCTCTACTTGACTGAACACATTCCTAATACCATCATGGACAATATATGACCCAAGCACATTAGATTTAACAATGAAGCACAATTGAGAGTTTGCATTACAATGAAAACATCATGCCTTCCTCTAGTATGTCTTGGTTCAAGCATCAAATTTTACATTGGCGAGCTTGAATGTAACATTATGAGCACTATCAATGTCTTTAATAAATTCCCATATACACACCACCTAGTACTAAAGCTCAAGATTCTCTAGATACCCTCTATTTCCTCTTGTGCTCCTTCTCACATGTGATGACCATCCACTTAACCTCCTCTTTCTTCCTCATCTTATAGCGCTCGTCTCTCAAAATCAACACCCTTTAAGAGAGAAATACATGACAAACAAGAGCATAAAAAAATCGTAAGCACACCTCATCCCATCCCTACCAACCTTACCCATACATAAATGTCATCAATATGAGTTAATCACCCCATCCAATCAGTTAATACCCAATCTATTGTTAGTATCATAATGTTCAATCATAAACGCTTATCAAGTTATTACTTTATTATTATTAACTATTTCTTTTATTTACATAGTTTTATTTTTGAAAGAGTTGAATTTTTGTTTGTTTCTACTTTGATTTAATTGTTTTATATTATCTATTCTATTACTCAAGGAGACCATTAATATTATGCTTATAATTAAATATTTATATTAATATTTTGCCATGTATATAGTTGTTAGATTTGAGATAAAAAATGTAATTTTATACAATCATGGCATGAAGTTCTTTTATGCTATTGTAGAATGTATCTTTTATGTCACTATAGCATGCCAAATGCCTCTATCTATTATAATAAAAATTTAATTTCTAATAAACAATTCAAAACTAATATATTTTGCAAATAGATGTATTTAAGTTATCTATGTTGATGTCAAACACAATTTATTTTATAATTTATCTTTTTCAGACTATAGGAATCTAGTAGCTCCTAAAAACTAGAGTGCATGTGGTAAACTTTTCTCACGTGACCGGTGATACATGACACCACATGGCACACCCTTTAGTACTATAGGGATGGTGGATAGACTAGTCCTCGTGACCTAGTGCCTACAATAGAATGTTTTAACCAATTAAACCACAACCTGCCCATAATTTATCTTTTTTAAAATATATGTAAACTTTTTAATCATTTTAGTTTAAACAATCAACTCCATCTCTTACTATCGCCATAATTCTATTTCTCTATAATTAAAAAAGACTAGCATACATATATAAATATTAATATATATAAAATATGCCGAGAGTTATCATTTTCTAATTTTCTTTTTTGATTGATTTATCTTTGTAATCAAATCTTTGACTTCTCTTTATGAGCAAAAATATTATTTATTTATTTATTTGTTCTTTTTGTTTCATCAAATCTCTTTGATTTGATTTTTTTTGTTTCATCAAATCTCTTTTATTTGATTTGTTTGTTTCATCAAATCTAATATAGTTGCACATGACTTCCACATTTTAAATGCAGCTTCACAAACTTTACACAGATTTTTGGATACCACTATAAATAGATGCAAAAATCTTAAAAAACAACTGTGACAAAAAGTAGACCATCGAGCCCATTAACCGTTAAGAAAGGCCATGTAAAAGTGCAGGGCTGAATGAAAGGCCACATGATGTTAGAAAACAGAGTCGTAAAAAAAGATTTAAACTGTTAAAAAGTGGGCATGCTTCCATTCTACCTGCTCATTCGAATCAAAACGCTGTAGAAAGCCACTTTATGGAGTAAATTTGCATGCCAAATTCCAGACCACATATTCTTTTCATTCAGCTTTTGAAGAGCATGAGCTTCATAATTATGATGAATATGCTTTCTCTCAGATAACACGCCTTCCTTTTTCTTTTGAATGTCATTTAAGCTCCATGTTTTATATTCTTTTCACGTACTCGTCAATTCAGTGGACATCCATCTCATTTCGGAATCTCCTTTCTCTTTGATTTGCATATTTTATATTTCTACATATCTATGACACGTTGATGACACTGATTAAGAGATGATCTCCTTATGATAAGATCGAGGTTATGTAGTTTACATTTTCGCATGGATAGCATGTGTATTGTTTCAAAAGAATCTGAAAAATACATGTTCCACGTTCAAGGAAAGGTGTTTGACAGTATTGCAGACTATATCAGACAGACAATAGTATGATCATGAAGATGAGAGTACAAGTGTAGTAGAGCCTACACACCACAGGTCTGCTAGTGTCCATGGCTGAATTATACTTGCATCAAAATTTTGTAATTTCTTTTGTGTTCTTTGTTCTGATGATGGATCACGGAGTGTGATCTGAAATGTTGACTCAAAAAATTGACACACAATCAAAATCGATAAATCTACAATACATACAATTATTGGTTCAACATCCAATTAGGGTAGAGGGGCCCATAGTGGAGCGGGGTCCAATAGTGGGGATAGAAGTAGTCCTTAGTGGGTCCCATAGTGAAACACCTTAATATCCAATTGCAAAACACTTTTTATCCATAAAATACACAAACTGACAAATCATGTGATGCCACATCAGCGCACCAATAAAACATGACTTAGTGCACCACCATCGGTCTCACTTCTTTTTTGGGCCTTTTTTGGATACCTAAACAAAAAGCATGTTGATGTGGCCCTAAAATGAAATATTAAAGCACGTGAGTTGTCAAATAAACTATTGTACAAAATTGCGAGTGATTTTAAATTTCCACGTAGGATTTTGAGAAAGGCGAAATTAGGGTGCTCCACTATGGGCCCCTCTCCCCTATTGTTCCATGAAAACTCAACTCTGCATTAGGAAATTTATATATATATTTGTATGAGAGAGCTAGAGAAGTTTGGAATTATTGTATGTTTTGCTTTTAAGAGATAAGTAGACATAGAAGGTTGTTTATTGTAATAATCTCTTTGTCAATTTATAAAGAAGGGTAACAAGACATTATCATTATGAAAATTGATTTTTTTCACATTGAAGGTTTATAGGATAAAATCCATTTGTTGTGAGTTATTTTCATGTTTGATTATGTTTAAGCTTAGTAACTCCTTTTCTTAATAATATGAATTAATTTTTAAATTTAAAAGTATAGTTTATAGATCGCTTATTGTGGAACTGGTTATCTACTTATATTTAGTTATATCATCACAATTATTATTTGAAATGGTGGATATTTAATTCTTATCAAGAATATTTTTATTTTTATTTATAAATAATTTAAATGTTGATTACAATATATTGATTGTATAAGGTCTTTTTATTTAAATAGTGTGTATTTTAGATTTTTTGGTTGATAAACTTATTGACTTACCTATAAATATATTTATATTTTGATCTTTAATTAATTTTATTCTCATTAAAATTAAAACTACATTACCCATTGTTTAATATTATGCTTTGTTGTTTGTGGAAGTATGATGTAGCATGTATGTGTGTGTTTGGGTTTGAGTTAAGGTGTGTTGTGGTCTGCCTTCATTCCTTTCCACCATGAGAATGTTTTTGTGCCAACCTAATTTGGATTTCCACAATAGAGGTACACAGCCGATCTTGTCAATCATTTTCAAAGTTGATGATGGTATAAATAAGTGTTGAGTTTATGAAGAATTATGTGATGAAGTGAGTGATGCAAAGTGTAGAGTTGTGAAGTGTGAAAGGAAAAAATGCAGTGCAAGCTTTAATGTGTTAGACTACTAGAAGTAGTGAGCAAAATATGTCTACAATTTTCAAAGATACTATGAATGTGTTGGTGATGTTGTGGTGGAATTTTTTGTTGCATTGAGATGGATTTCTCATTGTAATATTCTTCTTTCTTCTTTTCTGTAATCCAGCAGCGAGCCTTTGATAGTGAGCCCTCCAACAGTGAGCCAATTATATTTGGTGTTGCAATTACTTTATATTGTGAGATAATCCTCATCGTGGTTTTTCCCTTCTTGGGATTTCCATGTAAATCTAGTGTTTTATTGTGCATGGTGCTACTGTGTTTCAGTTTTTGTTATTTTCTTACATATTAAATCACTCTAATAGAATATGAGGATAATAAAATTAATGAGGATCTGAATGTTAGAGAGGGTTTTAAGTTTTAGTGTGTAATTGGTTCATCCCCCCTCTCAGTTGTCTTATGTATTAAACACTTGGTATCAGAGCAAAGTTCCTTGGAAGAAATCTTAATTGCTTGACGTAGATCTAGGATGACACAAGGAGGCTCCTCTATTTGATGGAATTGATTATGCATTCTAGACGACTAGGATGAAAGGTTTCCTTGTATCATTAGGGTTTGTAGTTTGGAAGTCTATTGAATCTGGATATACTAGTTATACCTATGAATGGTCTAAGCACTATTGATGAAATCAAGGCTTATGATAATAATGGAAAAACAAGGTATACTCTTCTGAGTGGTATTTCTAATAATAAACTTTTAAAAGTTATGAATCTTAAAATTGGTAATGAGATCCAAAAAAATTTGGAAAGTTTTTATGAAGAAGATGAAAAGGTCAAGCAAGCTAAAATGTAAAATGTAAAGATCAAGTTTTAAACCTTGTGGATGTTAGAGGATGAAGATATTACTAGCTACACGTAGAAAGTGGACGAAGTTGTCAATTCCTTGAGAGGTCTTGGTGGAACTCTCGATGATGATGAGGTGGTAAAGAAGGTACTGAGAACTCTGCCTAAATCCTATAGTCATAAGGTTTTTTCTATTCAAGAATTCTAGAATCTAAATAGCTATTGAGATCAGTTGGTTGGTACATTGACTACTTTTGAATTAAGAGATTTTGGTTCAAGTGATTCAAAGAAAGATATTTCTTTTAAAGTTAAAAAAGAAAAGAAAAATGATGAATTTGATTTTGATGAGTTGGAAGAAAACTTTGTGAGGAAATTGAAAAAGGGCATTCGAAAATATAGAGCTAAGTTACCTTTCAAATGCTTTAATTGTGGAAAGATTGGCCATTGTGCTTGTGCCATAGAAAAAAGTACCCTTTGCTTGACATGTGATTAATTCATGATAAAATGGACTTAATGAGGCCTTAATATAGTGTTGTGAGGCATTTTATGCATCCACATTAGGTCTTGGACCCTTATAAATTGACTAACATTCTTTTAACAACATCTTGTAAAGGTGTTGTAAAGTCTTGTAAAGGACTTTCACACTTTTCTAGACTTAATTAACCTATTTCACCCTAATTCAATATTATAAAATGTGTTTAATAACATTATACAATCAATCTAGAAGGTTCTTGAATTAAATTTAATGATAAACTAGTGTTGTAATGTGTCTTGCACATTCACATTAGTTCTTGTGCCTTTCTAGGCTATGTGGACCTCATTTTAGTGTTGTAAAGTACACTTAATCACACTTTCATATTGAATTTTGTGTCCCAAGCCCTATTTGACATTTACATATTCATTAATAGGCCCCTATTAACCCATATGTGCATCTCAAGGCATAATTTTATCAAATAACTGACATAGTCATCATATAAGCCTAATTTTTTTACTTCTCAACATTCTAGCTAGCAAAAATGGCCCCTATGGGACCCATTCACCATTAGTGGTGAATTAGTCCCATCTAGGTGGGATCCATTTTCCATTAGTGGTGAATGAGTCCCATTTGAGCAATTTTTGGGGTTTTGAGCAGGAAAATTAGGTTTTAAGTTTAATTTTTCTCCATGTCGACCTTAGGGATCTAATTAACAGGACAATAAGGTGAAATTCCTATAAATATAATTATTTTAACTCATTTTCATATCTCTTATCTCTTATCATTCATTCATCCACTAATCTTCCAAGCAACTTAGTGTTTTGTCATGGCAAGTCATTAAGAAAGTTTCTAAGGACATTCGAGGGAAGATTTTACATGTTTTGCTGCAGAAATTCAAGATCAACATCATGGCAAGGTAATCTATTCCATTATTGCATGCTTTAAGTTCCATTCTTTCATCATTTTGGTTTAATTACCTAAACAGGGTTTGACCAAGGCAAACCCCCATGCCTTAACATTCAACATCTCTCTCTCTCTTGCATTGTGTGTTTGTATATTTAGGACTCTTGGAAGCTTAAAAATCATTGAAGATCAAGTTGCAAGGTTGCTAAAGTATTCTTCTAATTCAACAAGTCAAAGAATCAACAAAATCTCATTTTTAGACCCGTAAATTAGAGTTTCAAAAGTAGACACCTGTAGGGCATCAAAGTGCAGATTAGATGCTTCAGAATCCACCTTTAAAAATCTATAAATTCAAAAGATGACTCATTTTCCATGGGTGGCCAATGAGTCCCACCACAGGCTCAATTTTGAGTTTTCTACATTTTTTAGTACCCTTTTGTCAGAAACGGGTTTCAGTACAGTTTGGCAGAACTAGGACTGATTCACCTAGAATGGTGAATGAATCCCTCTAGGCCTAAAAACTAGCATCAATAGTGTTTTAGAAGCAATTTCTAGTCTCCTTCAAAGTTCCAGGTGCACACTTTCAATCAGATTCATTTCTATTGCATTTTTCCATTCATTTGTAGGTGATTTTCCAATACACAATATGTTTTCAAACATCACCAGTTTCTTAGATTTTGCATGTTTTATCAATCAGTTTCAGTACTTAGTGGAATTTAGATCATCTCATTTAGTCATATACACATCACACATCTCATAATTTGAATGAACCCTTAGCATTTTTGGCCTAAGCTCTCTCCTTTTAGGTGAAAAACCCTAGAAGAGTTAGAGAATACATTGGAGCCAAAACTCTACTGTTCATTTTGGTGAGCCTTCTTTTCGAATGCTTCATTAATTGATTTGGAGTCCTTTCATCATCATAGATCTAGCTTGCATTAGAGTTTTCATTAATCAATTTGCATGCTACATTTCAAATTTTGCATTCATAAAAAAGTGCATTTAAGTTGCATTTTTGGCATATAATTTCATGTAACTTTTCTGCAATTGTGCATTTTTTATTTAGGTCTACATCGTAGCACTTAGATAACATTAAAATACCTTAATTTTTTTTCAAAATTTTGAAAAAAGTCCATATTAGGACTCATTCGCCACCCTCGAAGAATTAGTCGCTTTTGACCCCTAAAACAACATTTTATAGAAATCAGAACACTATTTTTGGGCTTTTGTTTGGTGCCTTAACCTATCCATATCAGTTAGTTGCATTTCTGTAGCATACATTTCATAAAATCTAGCCTTAATTAGCCCATTTCATGCATAGATTCCATTTCAAGTTTGCATTCTCTTCTTGTTACATATCATAATCAGTCATTTGTCATCTTTGAAATCTGAAACATTATTCTTCATTTGAATTTTTTCCTTAGCATTGTTACATTTCAAGATTGTAGATTAATCATTCCATCACGTTTTCATTACAAAATTCTATAGTTCTCATTTTGCATGTTCTCTTTTTAGATATTATTGCATATTGTAAACAACTTTTTTTAAAAGCATATGAATATGAGGTACTTTCTCCTCTCTTCTTGTTCATCATAGATCCCTCTCCTAGTTCCCCTTTTGTGGATGAGGTTGGTTTAGTGAAAGAAACCTTGGATATTCATAACACTTACATTTGTTCTTCTCCTATTATCTCACACTTGTGAATGAGATATTCTAGTGCTAGAAGAACCAATTGATGAGAGTTGTGACAATCTGAGTTGTTTCTCTCCTCTTACCTCTCCTATTAGACATAACATTACTAAAGAAGAGGAAATCACACTAAGTAATCATGACAATCACAAAACAAAACATGATGATGAGACCATAGATTCATCTCCCAACTCCTTCCCTATTTGTGAGAATTTTTTTATGAGTAATCATGGTAATGACATTATTTGTAAGGAGGATATGTTGACATTAGATGATCAAATCTTTAAGACGTATGACAATCCTCTTTATTTTTCTTCCCCTATTTTGGAAGACATTATTGGAAAAAGGGAGGCAATCAAAGATAATCATGAGAATCTTCTTGCTCCCTTTCCTAATGTTTCCCCCATCCAAGAATACATACTTAATCAAAAGGATCCAATCATTGAAAAACAATAATGTTATTCATTTTCTTCTCTTGATGCCTCTCCCACTTGTGATGAAGCTACTTTTCACATTTCAACCTTAGATGAACATATTACACACTCTACTAGTAGGGTATATAATATGGAGCAAGAGAATGAGACTTTACAAACATCGAATGATTGCATAAAATCTTCCCCTAATCTCCTCATTATCAATAATAAAACACATTGAACCATTCATAACTCCCTTGGTTGTGATGAATTTATTTTGTATGAACCAAACCTTAATTCTCATGAACATGTGGTTTGTTGTTCTGCTATGAAATCTCCTTCTAGGGAGGATATTATGACCCAAGACAAAGATAACATGCCCTTTACAGACAATGAAAAATCTCACTTGTTATGGGATGTTAACAATATTCAACCTCACTACACCCTTTACCCACCCTTGCATAAACTTCATCCTTCTAATAAACCTCTCTAGGCACTTTACCCACTTTTGCATCTGCTTCATCCTTCCAATAAACTTCACTACACCCTCCACCCACCTCAAACTAATGTATTGCGACAACCAAGTTACAATACCATGTTGCTCATACATATAACACTTGAAATAATCCACAACCGCCACAACCAATCCCACCCTCCTTACCTTTACCAAATCCACCTAGCACTCCCCATTACATCCTACACATAAGAGTATGATCTTGATGAACAATTAAATAATGCTCCTGAAAAGATTTCCCTTTGGGATTTACTTCAAAACTCACAAAATTACAACATTCTTCAAACTGCTCTAAAATAAATCACAATTCCTCCTGGTACCACTCAGAATGATGTGGAAGCTCTCATCCAAAAAATGAATCTTGACATTACCTTCCATCAACATGAGCTCCCTCCTTTGGAGTTGTGTAAACAACATGATTCCTTTATGATAATTGCTCAATTCAATCGCATAGGTATCAAAGGGTATGTGCAGGATCATTATGGGCCAAAAAGTGGTGATATGATGGCTATGTTTAGGGTATGTGGCTGATGACTTTTTTTTTAACCCAAAATTGATGAAACAAAAAGGGTTTTTAATAGAGATTCTGAGCTTTCCACCAATGTAAATTATACTTTACTCTGAATTTAATTTAAATAATTATTATTCATTTTCTATTTGAATTACAACTAAAGTCTTGATCGATAGGCTGATTGAAAAACATCTATAACTTTCAAACAATATCACATTTTTTAAATGAAAAACATGCATCACATTCTATGCTTTGTATACTATAGGATTAAAAAAAAAAGATTTAATTTCATGAAGTTTTGACCAAGTTAAGGTGGTCAGACATACAAGTTTTTATATTTTTTAAAAGTTGAAAAAAAAAATCATAATGAATTATTTACTTGCCAAAAAATTACAAAAAAATATGCATCACATTTGGACATGAGTCCTCTCCTTATATCTAAAATATTATAAAAAAATATTATCATTTTATTGTGGTTAGGGTGGTCAGACAGACACCTACTTCTTATTTTTTCCCTGAAATTAAGTACTACTGCATTGAAATTTCAAATTTTCACCAAATAGATTTAAAAAATAAATAAAAAACCTAATAGTTTAGAAACTAAATTTAGTTTGCTATAGATTCTATTCTTACATATTTTTGAAATAATATATAGAACTTATTGAAAATTTTAAGTCAAGTTGCCTAACTCTAATTTTTCTAAATTTTGCGCCACTTAAGGGCCTATTTTTTCCATGATGATCCTGCACATACCCCAAATGCACTCTGATAGATAATGATTCTTCCCTTAATGTGTGTAGTGTGAGTCTCCTTTATCGATTACATGTTGATAGGTCACAAATAATACCTGATTCTGTCTCTATTTCAAGATTTGATAATACAATAAAGCAACTGCTCTGCGTAATCACTTTTCCTATTACAGTTGGGGTGGTTACTTTGCAAACTCCTATTCATGTCATGCCTTATGATCTTTTGTACAATCTTCTTTTAGGCAGACCATGGATTCATGAGATGAATGTAGTGCCTTCAACCCTTCATCATATAATGAAATATGCCTATAACAATAACATTTATCCAGTTGAAGCAAATCTTGAGCCTGAAAGTTGCTTCTAGCTTGGAAAAGGAGCTACAAGTCCTCTAAAAACATTGATTCCAACATCCAATATTGACCCTCTTGAAATTGAACACAATGATGAGGAATTTTCATCTAAATTATTTGGTGATGATTGGGGATCCTTATAATTCACAACATCATTTATGGGTAAATACATATTCAAAAAAAAAGAAAGGTGAGACACAAGAACAACCAGCCATCATGTTCATGCAAACTTTGGATAACCTTTCAAAATTATTCCTCAACCACTTTAGAAAATTCCACAAACTTCGCAAAAACCCTTGACGAACACAACAAGGAAAAACCACCTGATTCCAAATCATTGAAACAACTTAATGGAAAAGGGTATATGACCTCATGAAACAACTTGGGTATAGTGGAAAAGGTTGTGGTGCTTGAGAACAAGGTATTTACAACCCTATAGATCCAAACACACAACAAAAAACTCATGGTCTTGGTTATTCTCCTTTGACCAAGATAATTCAGAGCTTTTTTCTTTCGTCCAGACCTTCTTGATCAATTTTAGCTCCAAGTACTCTTGCATTGATTTTTTTTAGTTTGGTGCATTTGTTCAATAACTTGGATATCCTAAAGCTTGGGAAAATATTTTTTGATCTAGGTAACATCACTTTAGTTGCACATCATCCTTGGAAGTCTTTATTTTCTGTTGAAGGTCAGTGTCTTTGTTTTTTGTGGAGAAAGTCCATTATGGGGCTTGCATATACTTCTTCTCTGACTATGTTGCAGAAGGGAAACTATCAACAATGACGGGATGGGATCACACACCATCTCCAATCACTTGATATATTGCCTCATCTGTATGGTATAGTTCCTCATCCAAGTGAAGGTATTCATGAACTTACTTGGAGTTGCAGCAGATACACAGTCTTGGAGATTATTTCTATGCAAGTTGATCGTGATGTTTTAAGATCTATTGATCATTGTGATTGTCCTCACATGCTTTGGAATAATATTTGGGAGATATATGGAGGATCAGACACTCCACCCTTCCCCGATGCTCAAGATTCAAAATGTCATTCCTCAGATCAAGTACCCCATGATGATATTGTTGTGCATGAGGTCGATTTCCTTGAATCTTCGAAGAGGTTGAAAAGGTTCCCTCAGATATTTCTTCTCCATCAGAGACAGTTGGTATCCCTTCACAATTAGTGATTCCTTGTCTAGATTCATTTATTGAGGCTTCCATTATCATCACTCATCAGGACACCTTTAGTTTTCCATACTTGACATCAAGGGATGGCTTCATTTCAGGTATCATTGACTTGGCTACTTCTACAGGTTTGGAGGACATTCTTGAGGGGATATCACTCCTCTATTCAGATCATACTTTGGAGTGTTTTCTTGAGTCTCCTCATCCCATTGTCTCGACCTTGATTGGGAATCCAAAGACTATCTTGGAGGTACTTGGTTTCTCTTCAGAGATTTCATGTATGAGACTTCTTCCCTGTAATTCTATTCAGGATTTGAGGTTTCTTCAGCATCTACCATTGGATTTGCTTCTTCCTAGCAGGAGACATGTGGTTTGGACACATTTGTTGCTTCAGACTTCTTTTAGTGATTTTGAGGACACTTCATTCAGGGGGGCTATCAAGTCTCCATCACATTCATCATATCCATCACACTGTCTTTGGATATTTTTTAGCATTAGTTTCCGCATCGTCCTAGTTTGTCACCCTCTTCATTGATTCTGACATCTTCATCAGGAAAGGAGACATTTGAGAAGCTTTCAGAGACACCATCAATATTCACATTCATCCTTCCTTTCTTCAATTCCTATCCAAAATGGGAAGCATCTCTACACTTGCACTTGGTTTTGTTTCTTTTGAAAGTGAGACAGGTTGTTTGTCGACATTGGATTGAATGTTCTATCTTCAGACACTTACCATCTTTGCAGGTGATCACATCTTCTGGGGGGATATATTGTCTCTCTCTTTCCCTCCTATGGGGGGCTATTGTATTGTATTCACATGAAAAATGGTGTACTTGGGGGTATTTGGGAGTCCTCCATCCTTCCCATCCTATCTCACATTTTTTTTCTTTTTCATCTCCTTTTTGGAGAGGGGTTTTGTTCCCATTGGATTTTCCCCTTTTCTCCGGTTGTGGGAGATTAGCTTCTTTTTCATCTTCATGTACAAGGGTACCTAGCATGGCCTCGTAGTTGGGACCCATCTTCTTGCATAATCATTGCATTTTCCTCCCTAAGTTGAACTTATGGGGGGGTGTTAGTGTAATTAAATTAATTATTATACTAGCATAAGTTAACTTAGGTCATACATCATTTAGTCCTAGGTTGCATTTTAATAAATCACTTAATAATTGGGTAATGTCCCCTTGTTTGTAGGGATAAGATTCCTTCTACAAGATGAGTTGTCCTTCTAGAACTTATCTCAACATTTAATAATTTCCTAGATAGGGTTCACATGTTGTCACATGTCGTTAGATCATGACACATGGCAACATTTCATGCATCTTAGGTTTTCTCTCTTGTTATACCATGTTGAGATTATGGATGCATAGTCCCTGAAGCTTTGAAATCTTCAATGGAGGACCCTTGCCAGGAAAGATAATCAACCACATAGAAAGTGTTCAAACTTAGGCATGCACAAGAGAGATTCTATATTGATCTACATTATGAGATGAGATGATTACAAATGTACAAGTTTCCTATTTATATAGGAAAGAGAGAAAACCTAAGATTCATGAGATGTTGCCATGTGTCATGATCTAACATGTGACAACATGTGAACCCTATCTAGGAAATTGTTAAATGTTGAGATAAGTTCTAGAAGGACAACTCATCTTCTAGAAGGAATCTTATCCCTACAAATAAGGAAGGTGACATTACCGCATTATTAAATGATTTATGAAAATGCTACCTAGGACTAAATGATGTATGACCTAAGTTAACTTATGCTAGTGTAATAATTAATTTAATTAGACTAATATGTCTTGGTTATTCTCCTTTTACCAAGATCACCAAACCTTCACTCAACATAAATACTATCACACAAGACTCTTCCAAGATTCCTCATTATTCACATAAATAACATTAGTTGCTTCTCCTTGCCATATAATAGTTGTAGGATCATAACATACTCACCATTGCATGTTTTACATTCATCACAAGGGGCAACATACCATCATCCATTTCAGGCTCACCTTTGTCCTATACTCAGTAGGGGCAAGGGGTTTGATAGCCTTGACCTTGTATGTCACTTGTCGTTGTCTCTTTTGGCTAATCATTAACATTTCATGAATGTATCAAGAGAAAGCTTGGGATGTGGATGACATGTCTTAAGATTGACTTTCATTTGACATACTCCCTCTCTCTATTTCCCTCTTCCTTGACATGACACGGGATCACTTTGAAACATACATGACTTGGCATAGGGCTTTCTAGATTGGCTCTCATGTCTTGTTTTCTTTTTTCATTTTCCTTTCTTCTCTACTTTAAAGTAATTTCTCACAGAACAATGCATATCAATTCTTTTAAAGTGGGGGGCATACATTACCATAATTCATTTGTATTCTTGGTTCCTAGTGTATCCTTTTCGTTTATGTAATGCATTCATCACTTTGTGGATGACATTGGGTATGATGTCTTTCATAAGTTTGATCTTTCTTAGCATATTACATTCCTTTTGGTGGCTTGATGTGACACACTACATCCCCTGAGTTAAGAATATACTATTCTTTGATTGGTCCTCTCTTGGAGACATTAGACACAATGTCCCCTAGGTGACTGACCTTGCATGAATTGAACAAGACTCCTTCAAACATTTTATATTTTTACACTTTAATTTTTTGCATTTTTTAGATTCTTGCATATTTTGCCACCTTGCATAACACAACTTGCATGACTATGGTATCTTTGTCTTTTTGTTCATATCATTTTTCTTTGTGGCACCTTGTTAAATTTATCAATGGGTATAACTTTAAAATGGTTGAGTGGGAAGGCCACCTAGTAGCATGACTTTTCCCCATAGCCACTTTGTGTTTGTGAGTGCATACCAACTAGTGTATGTATCTTACCTTTTTGGGATTTCTCACCTTGCAGACAACTAGTTCTATGGCCCCAAAGTGATTACATTTGGCATTTCTCACCCGATTGACCATCTTGTGTTTTGTTGCCCCAGAGTGAGTACACATTCTCTTTTTCAAACAATTATCCTAGATCTGATCCACAACTAGTTGGACAAATGATAGAAGCTTGATCCATCCTTTTCACCCCTTCTTCCTTGCCATTGGATGATTTTGCATCTTGGGGGTTCGACTTAGGATGTTTGATCCTAGGGGCTTGGCCATCTCCTTTTATCTTTGTCATTCTTTTTCATTTTCATATGTACCCGAGGATCTCTCTTGAATGTCTACTTTAGTGTGAGTTTGAAGCAAGTTCATCCTCTCACTAAAGTGGGGGATAAATGTGCCATAGAAAAAATTACCATTTGTTTCACATGGGATTAATTCATGATAAAATGGACTTAATGAGGCCTTAATCTAGTGTTGTGAGGCATTTTATGCATCCACATTAGGTCTTGGACCCTTATAAATTGAATAACGTGCTTTTAACGACATCTTGTAAACATGTTGCAAAGTCTTGTAAAGGAATTTCACACTTTTCTAGACTTAATTAACTTATTTATCCCTAATTCAACATTATAAAATGTGTTTAATAACATTATTACATCAATCTAGAAGGTTCTTGAATTAAATTTAATGATAAACTAGTGTTACAATGTGTCTTGCACATTCACATTGGATCTTGTTCCTTCCTAGGCTATGTGGACTTCATTTTAGCATTGTAAAGTGTACTTAATCACACTTTCAGATTTAATTTTGTGTCCCAATCCCTATTTGGAATTTACATCATCATTAATAGTCCCCTATTAACCCATATTATACATCTCGAGGCATAATTTGATCAAATAACCGACATAGTCATCATATAATCCTAATTTTCTTACTTCTTGGCATTCCAACTAGCAAAAACGGCCCTTGTGGGACCCATTCACCATTAGTGGTGAATTTCACCCATGTAGGTAGGACCCATTTTCCATTAGTGGTGAATGAGTCCCATTTGAGTCATTTTTGGGATTTTGAGCGGCAAAAATTAGGTTTTAAGTTTTTTTTTCTCCATGTCAGCCTTAGGGATCTAACAACGGGAAAATAAAGTGAAATTCATATAAATATAAGTCTTTTAACTCATTTTAATATCTCTTATCTCTTATCATTCATTCATCCACTAATCTTCCAAGCAACTTAGGGTTTTGTCATGGCAAGTCATTAAGAAAGTTTTCATGGACATTTAAGGGAAGATTTTACATCTTATGTTGCAGAATTTCAAGATCAACATCATGGAAAGGTAATATATTCCATTATTACATGCCTTATTCCATTATTTCATCAGTTTGGTATAATTAGCTAAATGGGGTTTGACAAAGGGAAACCCCCATGCCTTAACATTCAACATCTCTCTCTCTTGCATTGTGTATTTATAGATTTCAGACTCTTGGAAGCTTAAAATTCATTGAAGATCAAGTTGAAAGGTTGCTTTAGTCTTCTTCTCATTCAAAAAGTCAAATAATAATAAAAATCTCATTTTCAGACTCGTAAATCAGAGTTTGAGAAGCAGACACCTGTAGGGCATCAAAGTGTAGATCAGCAGCTTCAAAATCCACCTTTGAAAATCCTAAAATTCAAAAGTGGGCTCATTCACCATGGGTGGAAAATGAGTCCCACCACAGAGTCAATTTTGTGTTTTCTGCATTTTTGAGTACCCTTTTGTCAAAAATGGGTTCCGGTACAGTTTGGCAGAAGTGGGACTAATTCACCTAGAATGGTGAATGAGTCCCTTTGGTCCTAAAAAATAGCATCAAAAGTGTTTTAGAAGCAATTTATACTCTTGTTCAAAGTTCCATGTGCATACTTTCAATCTGATTCATTTCTGTTGTATTTTTCCATTCATTTGTAGGTAATTTTGTAATACACAATGTGTTTTCAAACATCACTAGTTTCTTAGATTTTGCATGTTTTATCAATCAATTTTAGTACTTAATAGAATTTAAATCATCTCATTTAGTCATATACATATCATACATCTCATAATTTGAATGAACCCTTAGCATTTTTGGCCTAAGCTCTCTCCTTTTAGGTGAGAAACCCTATAAGAGTTAGAGAGTACATTGGAGCCAAAAATCTACAGTTCAATGCTTCAAGTTGCCACATTAGAGCTTCAAAAAATAACTATAAGGAGAATAGAAGTAAATCAATTAAGAAAATTTACTATGTTAGAGAAGATGCAAGTATATTTGATGATGAATCTAATTACCTTGATGATGAAGATGATGAATGCTCGTTCATGGTTTTAAATGCTGGAACTAATTCTATGAACTCTAAGAGATGCATGAAGGATAGTAATCCATAGATAGGAGCAATGGTAACTTCTCTTCATGCTGGGGAAGAGAACAAAAAGTGGATCATTGACAATGGATGCTTAAATCACATGACAGTTGATAAGAGTAAGTTTTTTAAGCTCAAAAAGTTTGAACTTGTGGTTTAGTCAAGTTTGGTCATGATACATCTGCTAAGATAAGAGGAAAAGGTTCAATCAATTTTGATGGAAAGAATAATGCAAATGACATTTTATATGTTAAAGGTCAGTGACATAATCTTTTGAGTGTAGGACAAATGTGTAGTAAAGGATGTAATATTGTGTTTCAAGATGATGGTTGTGAGATCAGAAAAGACTTGAGAACTGTGGTTGCTACTAGAAGAAGAATAGATGGTAATGTTTATCAGCTGAAAGGTGCTAATGTTATGTGTTTTATGAATTAGATTAATAAAGGTTGGATATGGCATAGAAGAACGTGTCAGATCAATTTTGATAGCCTAGTAAGGCTAAGTTCAGTTCAAATTGTGTCAAGAGATCTGCCAAAGATTACAAAGCCTATCAATGTTGTTTGTAAGGAATGTCAGATTGGAAAGCAAGCTAGAAGGAGTTTCAAAATCAAAGAAAAATCCTCTATCAATCCTTTTGAGTTTGTGCATATAGATATTTTTGGAACTACAAGAACAAGAAGTTTTCAAGGTGATAGGTATTTCATGCTATTAATTGGTGATTATTCTAGAATGACTTGGGTTACTTTTCTCAAAGAAAAATCATAAGCTCTAGATAAGTTTAATGCATACAAAGCTATGTTTGATAATGAAATTCATACTATAGTCTACATGTTGATGACACTAATTAAGAGATGATCTCCTCATGATAATATCATGGTTATGTAGTTTACATTTTCACATCAATAGCATGTGTATTGTTTCAAAAAAATCTGAAAAAATGTATGCAATAGGAAAAGAAAACAAGTTTCACATTCAAGGAAAGGTGTTTTGATAGTATTGAAAACTGTATGAGACATAGATGATAGTATGATTATAAATATGAGAGTACAAGTGTAGTAGAGCCTAGACAACAACATAGGTTTGCTAGTGTCCATGGCTGAATTAACATCAAAATTCAGAAATAAAACCATACAGTTATTGATTCAACATCTAGTTACAGTTCCAGGGAAACTCAACTATGCATTAAGAGATTTGTAAATAGGTTTGTATGAGAAAGCTAGAGAATTTTGGAATATATTGTATTTTTTTCTTTCAAGAGATAAGTAGATATAGAAGGTTATTTATATTGTAATAATCTCTATTGTCAACTTTTAATGAAGGGTGTGCGTAGTGTTTTTCTCCTAGTCTAAAATGCAAAATGAAAACAAAATGCAACCAAGGGAAACACAACAAACCTCAAGACTGACCTAGTTGACCTTGAACAAAACAAAGAAAAATAGAGTGATTTACCTTGCCCAAATTGATTGGTTGGTTGGCCTTGTTGATTCATTTGATTGTGTGCTCCTAGAATGATTTCAGCAGCATAACGACTAGTCATAGTTTGATTTGGATGCAATATGGATGCTTGAGAGATGATGAAAAGTTCTTGAGAAATGATTCAATGCTTAGGGTTTCAGAATGTTGTTAGAGCCTCCAAAAATGGCTAAGTGTTAGTCATTTAACCAAGGGAGATAGAATGGACAACAAAGATTGAAAGAGGACAATAGATCAAGGGCTAAGATCAAAGATTTGACTAAAGGAATTAAAAATTCCTTTTTAATGTGCACGGAAAGAATAAAAGGAATTTGTTATTCCTTCGGAAAGAGAAAATGAATTTAATATTCCTTGGGAGATGGGAGAGAAATTAAAAATTCTTCAAAAGGACCTTGGGAAGACAGAAAGGAATGAAAAATTACTTGGGGAATGGGGAGAGTTGACTAAGGGGTTGATTATACTAGCTAATCAATTATTAGAAGATAATTAGGTGGCTAATGAGGATTAAGATCCAACTTGCAAAAGTTAGAGGATGTGACACATCCTAATTATGGATTAGCAATGTGCACATCCCTAATGATGGGTTTAGGTGGTGTATTAGGATTAGGTGGATGGATGGGAGATAAATGGAATTAAATAAATGGATTATTTATTTAATTCCTTGAAGGGAAGGAATAAATGGTAAGGTATTTAATTATTTAACTAAATACCTTAGGGATTTAGAGGACTTTAGGGGTATTAATAAAATAATAGTAATATTACTTAATTAATGTAGATAAGAGGATATTTAGATGAAAAAGAGTAAATTTGACCAAACATAAGTGGTCAAATTTTGGTGTCTACATGTTTCCCCTCTTTGAGATGCTGTTACGAAGTAGCAACATTTGAAAGAAAATTAAAATATAGCCCAAAGAAGAAGATGGTTAGATTGTGAGAGATTCCCCAATCATTCAAAAAAGTGAGTAGGAAAAAAGATGATGGGAGTGAAGACAAAGATTAAGATTGAGGATTCCCCCTCGAGAGGATAGGTAGGTTCAAGAGAACAAGGGTGTGCTCTCAAAATGGATGAGATGATGAAAGGGTAGAAGGGGAAGATGATGCAAAATTATGGATAAGAGAGGATGAGAAGAAATGAAGTACAAATGGATTAAAGAACATAAGTGTTGTTGCCCCAGTCAAGCTACAAGCCAAAATGGGTCAATGATGGATGGAGTGTATTTGATGAGGGAGTGATATATCCCGAAAAAACACAAGGATAGGGAAGGATACATTTCGAGAATGATAATAAAAGTGTTGTTGATGAGGGAAGGATACATCCCAGAACAACACAAAAGGATAGGGAAGGGTGGATCCTGATGGTGATGATGATAGAAGGATACATCCCAAAACAAAAAAAAAGGATAAGGAAGGGTGCATCCTGATGATGATGATGAAAGTGCTCTTAATGAGGGAAGGATACATCCCAAAACAAAACAAAAGGATAGGGAAGGGTGCATCTCGATGATGATGATTGGAACAAGGCTTGTAGCAAGGCGGGGAACAAGACCAAGGATGTGATTAGATGATTCATGCTAGATTGAATGGATTGGGATTGGATGGAGATATGAAATGGAGAAACGGATGAAGATGATGAAGGAAAAGACACTTAGAATAACCAATCTATATTATCCTAAGAAGATTTCAAAGAGATGATGAAATGTTGAGGATGAAGAAAGATGCTTAGAATAACCAGTCTATATTATCCTAAGAAGACATAAGAGATGATGAAATGATGAGGATGAAGAAATATGCTTAAAATAACCAAATTTTTTTTATCCTAAGAAGAGTGAAGAGATGATGAAATGATGAGGATGAAGGGATGAAAACAAATAGGATAGATAGATGAGGAAAGTGATGAAGGATAGTAACCAAATCAAGCAAGTTAATTATTATAATTTATCCTGCCATGTAATGAGCACTAAATTTGATATAGCACGAGATAATATGTACCAGGGTACATGAAGAATCAAGGTGACTTCATAGCACATGCGTAGGACTAACACAACAAACAAAAGGTCAGTCCAACATTCCAAATTAACAAGGGCTTTGGTAGGGCCAATGTTGGAAAATAACAAACACAAAGGATGCCCCAGTGTAACACAAGACCACAAGGATCTTGGTGGGTACTACATAGGACATCCAAACAAACAACAACAAACAAAAGATCAAGATATGCTCCTATGTTTACCAGGCAAAGCACACCATGATATGATGGATTGTGGTGACCCCGACGAGGTATGATAGGAAGCTTAAATGATAAACAAAATCCAAAAGCATCAAAAGAAAGAAATCCATTTCAAATGTCATTTTCCACAGGATCAAAAGGGTGGATGGGATTTATGTGGTCTGATCAGGAAGGATGTATCCTATTAAGACTAGAGATGGGGACCAAATTAAAAGATTGACATGATATAGGATACTTGAAACCAATTGAATCTTATGATACTAGTGGATTTAATTTGTGAAGAACCAGCTAGATAGGGACATACCTTGACAACACGACATAAGACACAAGACTGACACACCCTAAAGACCTAGGAGCTTGGGGGTTGATCAAAGATTTTCCTTGCATACATGAAAGTGCAGAGCCCTCATAGTTTGATAAAAGGTCATTGAATAACCATGGATAAAAGTAGAAATATGACAATGGAGACCACAAAGGATGATAAAGACCAGATGGACAAAATTCCCACAGGTGGATCAAATGATCGACCTTGCCTATGTGAAAGCACAGGGGCAACGTAGTTCAACAAAAAGGTGATGACCAACCATGGATAAGGGATGATGAGATTACCATGATAAGTGGATAAAATGATGGAACCAATATGATAAGATAAGATAGACCTAGTGGATAGGTTGGTGGTGATCACATGTAGCGTAGGAATGGGATAGGTATCCAAGTCATCAAAAGATGAATTAGGAGGATGACATGATGGATAGATGGGTGATGAGAAGCGATAAGAGATTATAAATATATTTGAAAGAAGTGGGTGTGATGATGATGAGATAGATGGAATTGGGTTGCATGACGGGGGATCCTATATCCAAATACCAATGACAAGGGATTATAAGATGATAGGAGGATAGGGATGGAAGGGCTGATATGATGGATGGATAGGAAGATAAGGATGGGGAGATGATAAGGATTTTTTGGATGGGTAAGGATTGTTTGGATGGGTAAGGAGATAAGGATGGGGATATGGAAGGGATGCTATGATAGACATATAAGAAAATAAGGATGGTGAGATGGAAGGGATGCTATGATAGACTAATAGGAAGATAAGGATGGGGAGATGGAAGGGATGATAGAATTAATGAATGATGTCTCCAAGGACTATGTCACAAAGAAAGAGATTCCCCCACTCTAGCTATGTCATGTGTGATGAGGTAGGAGGGATGGAAGATAAAAGGATGGGCGAATAAGGGAATGCGATGGATATGGATAGGATGCATGGGGAAGGAAGGGAGATTGATGGTAGCATGATAGGTGGATAGGGATGGTAGATGGATGTGGATAAGGATTAGGATAGTGTATAGGTGAGGAGAATATATGCCAAGAGGTATCCAAAGCATATATATATGTTTTCCCCTATCTATATCAAGATCACAAGGAGGATGGAGGGATTGGGATAAATGGGATAAGAAAGGAAGGATGTGTAAGATAGGTGGGATAGAGGAGATGGGTAAAGGGGATGTAGTTTCCCACAAGTGTGGAAGTAAACTGGATGGGGGATTTACACATGATGCCTGTTTTCTAGGTTTTCATCATGGTACTTATCCAAGGTGTTTTTTTTCTAAGTTTTCACCATTGGACAAATTATTTCTCACTTTTTTTTTAATTTTTTTTTTGGACTTTTGGATAGTATGCAGATGGAGATGGATAAGGAGAGGGGTGTGGATAAGTGGATTTAGAAGATATGTGATAAGGAGATGGATGAAGGAATCAAGAATGAAGTTCCATACGAGGTATTAAGATCCCATGTGTGAAGTGACTATTAGATGTTGGTATAACCTTATTAGGATAAATGGATTATGCAAGAGAATGGATTAAAGGGATTTGAGGTGAGAGATATGTGGGATAATGGATGGGATGTCGGGAAGTGTATGGGTGGAATGATGGGGTGGATGTGTGATGGGGAAATGTTTCCAGGACCAACATTAGCACATATGGTGGTAGATATGGAAGGATAGGAGGATTAGTGGATGGAGAATGCAGGGATAATGGAGGAGATGGGATAGTGAATTTTGGGACATCAGGACCCAAAATAGATTTAGGAGATGGAAGGTGTGTAATATTAGCTTTTGGATTAGCAACTTTGGATGTTATTAAAGGTTTTTCATTTGAAGGCATGGCATATTTTCTTTGGGATCCACATGGTTTTGATTTTTTCTTTGGTGGACCTTTGTGGCCTATGGGTTTGATTTGGATTTTAGATTTGATTTTTGTTTTCGTCAACATTTATTTTTAAGGAGACATGAGGAGCTTTAGATTCATGTGGATGTTTAGATTTATCCATTTTTACTTTGGCATCCAAAGTGATTTTAATAACAATGGGATGGGTACGAGGAGGTGGATGATGTGGAGGAAACATGAATGGAGTGGTGGAGGTAGGATATTGAGGATGATATGTGGATGGAGGATGTGTACGCACATGTATTTTTTGATATTGATTAAGGAACATGAAAGTGGGATGTTTATGATGGGTGATATGGATAGGTGATTGATGGATAAAAGGAGGAATAGGATGAGATGGAGGATGTGATTTTGGGATATAAGGGACCAAAATGAACTTAGTATGTGGGGGATGTGTGATGGTGGATGGAGGGGCATAAGGACCCAAAATAGATGGAGTAGATGAAGGATGGGAGATGGTGGATGGAGGGACATAAGGAACCAAAATGGATTTTGAAGATGAAGGAGGAATATGGATGGTTGTTTTGAGGTGATACGATGGAGGGGGGATGGTGGAAAATGGTTTGGTGGAGCGATGGGAAGAGCCTGTTATTCTTTTGGAGGAGGCTTGCTTAGGATGTATAGAGGTTGTACCAACATTTTTGGATTGTGGGTCTTGAGAGATATATCCAAGACCTTGTGTACACAAATTTTCTTTTACATGGATGAGCTCTAATATACCTTGGTCATGAAGGCCTAAACCTTTTCCTTGATAGTTCATGCTTTTGAGCATTCGATCTATGGTAGGATGCTTATTACTTTGGAAGAATGATGTGAGTCCCTTATTAGATGGAGGAGGATGGGTGGTGTGTATGATTTGTTCTTCTTCTACAAGAAATCCACCATGGATGAAGGTAAGAGTACCAAGGGGATATAAAAATGGTGTGGGGATAGTGAGGTTAGGAAACAATGGAAGATCATGAGATGGAGATGAGGGGGTAACAACATCTTGATTGGGAGGAGTGAGTGGTAATGGATCAAGAGAGGGATTAGGTGATATGATAGTATTTGGATTTGTGGTAGTGGGTGATAAGGGCTCATGCGATGGAGTGATGGATCTTTGTCAAGGGGATTAAGAGAGGGATTAGGTGATATGATAGGATTTGGAGTTGTGACAATGAGTGATAAGGGATCATGATATGGAGTGATTGAATCTTGATTGTCAAGGGGATCATGGGATGGAATGTATGGGGGGCTGTGGTTTGGAGGTGTACTAGATGGGATCATAGGATCTTGATGTGGAGGAGAAGACATGTTGGTATGCTTTGGATCAATCTCTTAGCATGACTCATCTTGTGCAAGTGGTATAATGATGGAGTGTTGGAGGGTCTCTTCAAGTGGGGGAGATGGAAGGATGGAGGATTCATGAAGTTCATGGGAATGGATTTCGGTGATACTAGGAGTAGAAGGAGTGTATTGGATTTGGGTGTCTTCAATGGATTGGGTGGATCTAGTTGTAGGAGATGGTGATTGGGTTTGGTTATCTTTGATGGGTTTAGCGACTCTTGGGATAGGAGATGGGGGTTCAATGGATTCAGTGGGTTTGATGGCTTCAATGGTTTGGGTGGTGCTAGGGTTGGTAATAGTAATGATAGGTGTGGGATGGAGAAGGGTCTCATCACTACTGACTGTGCATGGGGGAGTGGGGAAGCATGGTTCCATGAATTCAAGATAAGGAGTTGGGGATGTATTCTTTGTCATGAGTCCTTGGAGTACTTATAGAGTGAGAATCTTGCATATTGTAGGCTTAGATGGCATGGTAGGAGTGGATGAAGGATTATGAATGGGTGAAGGACTAGGATTATGGATTGGTGGACTAGGATTAGATGGGGGAATAGGATTGGAGGGAGGACTAAGAGTGGGTGAAGGGTTAGGATTGGTGGGGATATGAAGATTAGATGGAGGATTAAGGTGGGAATATTGGGATAGTGGATTAAAATAGGAAGACGTGGATGATGTATTAGGGTAAGGCGATATGGGTGGGGGATTAGGACAAGAGGATGTGGGTGGTGGATTGTAGTATGGGTATTGGGATAATAGATGAGGATGGGAATATTGGGATGGTGGATTAAAATAAGAAGACGTGGATGTTGGATTAGTATGTGAGGACATGGACATTTGATAAGGACAAGAGGATGTGGGTGGTGGATTGCAATAGGAGTATTGGGATAGCTGATTAGGATGGGAAGACTAGGATGGTGGATTAGGATAGGAGGATGTGGAAGGTGGATAAGAGAAATATTTAGATGAAGTATATGATGAATATGCGGATGGCGAAGACACTAGATATCCCTTCTCAAAGGTAGCATAAGGAGTGCTAGTAGGTGTGGGCAAAGGCATGATGGGATAGCTTGGATGAGTGAAATGGATTTTGTATGATGCTTGGGGAGATATTTAGAATAATTATAGCATCAAGGGGGTCTATATTGTACTCATCTTGATCAACAAGACTTTCATTATCATCATCAACATAATTGGGATTTCCCTTGACTACTATTTTTGGTTGCATTGGTGAAGGATAAGGATTCATGATGTTGGATGGGATGGATATGGATTGACGGTATGGAAAAGATGATTATAAGGAAATAAAAGATGATGAAAACATAAAAGGGATGGATTAGACAAATATGAAAGAAGGTATCTTAATATTTGTTTCGATATCAAAAGATTTTGGATGTAGATGTACTAAAGCTCAAATTGGGATTTAGGTTAAGCTCAGATTGGGATTGGATTAAAGCTCAGATTCAAATTTGATTGAAGCTCATATTAGGATGATTGGAGGATGTTATGGGATTGATTCTAACCAAGTTTAGGGGTGAATATTGTTAATTTCTGGATTTTTGATTCTAATCAAGTTTAGGGGTTTAACTAGATGACATAAGGTGTTGATAATCATATTTTGCTAGATTTGGAAAATTTCAACAATTGTTAGATTTTTCCATTTTAGGTAATTTCACATGCATATCTTTGAGAATCCATTTTTTTCCCAAAAAATTACTAAAACTAAGGTAGGAAAAATTTCCAACTAACACCCTCAATTCAAAACATGAGTTTCGAGTTATTAACAAAAATAACTTTTTAGAAACTAGAAAAAAACACTAAATTACAATTTTGAGGGTCAAGATGAAAGTTTCAAGCCCCAAAAAAGTGCTAAATTGGGGGCCAACTGAGTTAAGGTTAGTTGAGAATGAACATGCCACCTTATAACAAATCCACCCATAAAATTTCATCCCAAACGAACATCTGAGTCAAAAGTTATGACCTCCGAAAGTCCCTGCATCAAAATAAAAACCCCTAAAATGAAGTCTACGTGATTGGGATCAATGAAGCGATGGTGGATATATGATATAGGGATGTCCTAAGATGTACCTGCATGATTTGATCAGTGAAATGACAACTTTCAGACAATGTAGATGGACGAGAATGACAACTACAGGGAAACAAATGATGGTCTTTTTTGAGCAAGCTAACCTATGTTCGGAAGAAAATTTTCCTTTTTTGGGGAAGAAAATTCGTCCAAACTCTAGATGGCAAATAAATAGGAAAATTTGATGAGAAAATTTTCCCAAACTTGAGATGGCATAGGAAACAGGAAAATTTGAGAGGCAAATTTTCCTATCTAGTGGTCAAGTTCACCTAAAACTAGGCTAGCAGAAGAAATAGGAAAATCTGCCTAGTCAAGAAAATTCACCTATCTGTAGGATCAAATTCGCCCAAACTTTGGACTGGCACAAAAAAAATCTAATTTGATGAGCAAATTTTCCTATCTAGGGGAGAAAATTTCCCAAACTATAGATGACACAAGAAACAGGTGAATTTGATGGGAAAATTCACCTATCTAACAGTAGGTTCACCCAAACAGCTAGCAAGGTCACCTAAACTCTAGGAAATGGGTGAATTTGAATTTCAGGATCGCCTAACGGGGTGACAAGCCTTCTTGTTTCATGAACAGGAAAAATGGGGAGTGGATTCGTGTAAAACTGAGATCGGTTGTTCAACAAACAGATTCACCTAAATCTTGAAACAAAAATATGGAAGACTCAGATGGGAAGCAAAATCACCCCTATAGAGAGAAAATTTTCCGAAGGATGTGTCAAATTTTCCTATCCTAATAGAATGGGAAAATTTGACAAAAAAATAGATAGACGGCCACATAGACAAGGATTGACAATAGGTTCACCCCTAAAGGGGGAAAATTTTCCTATTTAGTGAAAATGGGTGAATTTGACAGGGGGTGATTGACAGGATGACTCAGACTGGAAACAAGATCACCCCTAAACAGAGAAAAATTTCTTGTTATGTGAAAATGGATAAATTCAATGAAAAATGACTGATGGAATTTCCTAAGGGATGGACAAACTCACCTATTCAAAGGAATAGACAAAAATGGGGTCACCTAAGAAAGTGACCTACAAGTGAATTCGCCTCTAAAAAAGATGAATTCACCCAAACATATGACCTGGAATGGACTAGATAGAGAACAACTGACTGTGGCAAGGGACGATAAGCATGACAAACAGTAGAAAGAAGGAAAGGTTGACTCAACTGAAAGTGAAATGCACTGGTATCACACAAAGAAGACACACCATGCAACACATACCTAGAATTAGTGATAAGGGTTTGCAAAATCAATGTAGGCCCACCACCTTGAGTGGAAAACCCAAGGTTAATACTTCATGATACGAGGGTGATTCTCTGGATCATCCTTTCTCACAAAGGTAGATAGCTAGCGTTCTAGTGGCATAGGGTCGTCAACAGACACCACAGGCTCACCTTCACACTCTCACTTGAGGACTATCATAGTCAACCATGAGGATTTCTATCTCAACCCAAGGGAGTACATGGTGAGTAACTTTGGGGTACAATACGTATCCCCTACACTACACCAAGTCGTGGCTACAACATGGGTCTCTATCTAGGCTGAACAAGGCTATCTCGCGAGTCCTTGATATATGCATGGTATGTGGGGCACAATCATGAACATTGGCCCATCACAAGTGTGAGTCGGGAGCCCTAGCGAGGTACCAAAAAATTAGACCAACTCTTCACATCTTATCTAGGTATCACCCTAGCTTTGATGCTTCACCAAACACATGACTAGATTGAGGTACAACTTTTTCTCTCTCCCCTTTATATACCCCACCGGTAACACGTGGTTGGGATCATCCCCTAGGTGATGAAATCCCAGGAAGGTCCCACTAAGGGAAGAAGATACTAAATGTTTTAGTTGGTCCCTAGGCTCGCACATTGCACAAGGGGAGAGCTTAGATGCACTAGCACCTCTTAAGTAGGCTTGACTGGACTAGAGAGAACTATGATTTCTCATCACCCAAGATCACCAAATGGCGATAGGGGATTCGATTCGTTAACAACCCACTCATAAGCATGGAAACCAAGTTAACTGACCCTCTAATTAAAGCTATGTGTGCCTAGATTAGTATGGAAAATGACAGAAAAACTACCTAAAAGTCTTCGACTGATCATCCTACAACAAACATGTTAGTAGTTTCCAACACCAATCTTGGAAAAATGGGACAAGCTGCACAAACTGTTAGTGAAAAGAGACTCACAAACAAACAAGTTAGTGGATCAGTAACTAAAAATAAAATTGAAATGAAGCTAGAAATTGAAGATTCAGGTCTTGGATTTACCTCGAATTCACCTCTGTAAGAGGAAAATTCACCCAGGGTATTAGGAGAAAGTTTGGTTGTTTCTAAGAGAAAATTAGCCCTTCTACAAGAGCTAATTTGCTTGTTTTCCAAAGAAAAATAACCCCTGTAAAGTGAAAATTCGCCCGTTCAGGATGAATTTTCCCTTGTGTGTAAATATGAACCTGCAAAAACTCAAACAATAATAAACGTGAAAGAAAAGACCCATGACGTGGGTCCCACCGAGCATGCCAACAATGTTTGCAATATTTTTCTCCTTGTCTAAACTGGAAAATGAGAAGAAAATGTAAATGAGGGAAACACGACAACACCTCAAGATTGACCTAGTTGAACTTGAACAAAATAAAGCAAAATAAAGTGATTTACCTTGTCCAAATTGATTGGTTGGTTGGCCTTGTTGATTTTTTTGATTGTGTCCTCCTAGAATGATTTTGGCAACATAACGGCTTGTTATAGCTTGATTTGGATGCAAGGATGGATGAAAATGGCTATGGATGCAACATGGATGCTTGAGAGATGATGAAAAATGCTTGAGAAATGATTGAATGCTTAGGGTTTCAAAATGTTGTTAAAGCCTCCAAAATTGGCTAAGTGTTAGTCATTTAACCAAGGGAGATAGAATGGATAGTGGAGATTGAAAGAGGACAAGAGATCAAGGGCTAATATCAAAGAGTGGATTAAAGAAATTGAAAATTCCTTTTTAATGTGCATGGAAAGAATAAAAGTAATTTAGTATTCCTTGGGAAAGAGAAAAGGAATTTAATATTCCCTAGGAGATGGGAGAGGAATTCAAAATTCCTCAAAAGGACCTTGGGAAGACAAAAAAGAATTAAAAATTCCTTGGGGAATGGGGAGAGTTGACTAAGGGGTTGATTAGACTAGCTAATCAATGATTAGAAGACAGTTCGATGGCTAATGAGGATTAAGAGCCAACTTTCAAAAGTTGGAGGATGTGACACATCCTAATCATGGATTAGGAATGTGCACATCCTTAATGATGGGATTAGGAGGTGGATCATGATTAAGTGGATGGAGGGGAGATAAGGGGAATTAAATAAATGGATTATTTATTTAATTCCTTGAAGAAAAGGAATAAAGGGTAAGGTATTTAATTATTTAACTAAATACCTTAGGGATTTAGAGGACTTTAGGGGTATTAATCAAATAATAGTAATATTACTTAATTAATGTAGATAAGAAGATACTTAGATGAAAAGGGATAAATTTGACCAAACATAAGTGGCCAAATTTAGTTGTATACAAAGGGTAACAAAGACATTACCACTATGAAAATTATTTTTCTTTCACATTAGAGGTTTCTAAGGATAAAATCTATTTGTCGTGAGTTATTTTTTTTGGAGGATTTTGAAGATATAATCCATTTGTTGTGAATTATTTTCATGTTTGATTATATTTAAAGCATAGTAATTCCTTCTCTTATTAATATAAATTTTCAATGTATGATAAAGTTTTAATTAATTTTTAAATTTAAAAGTAGAGTGTATAGATAATTTATTATGGAGCTAATTATCTATTTATATTTATTTATCTCACCATAATCAATATATGAAATAGTGGGTATTTTTTGTTTTTTATAAAAAAGATGCAACACCAAATATAATAGGTTCACAAAATAAAAGTCACAAAGATATCCATTTTGTAATATTACTTAAGGTTCTCTTAAATGTCTAGGAATCTTTGAATAATTTAAAATGCATTTAACGATAAACTGAAAGAAGGATAAACCCTTTTTCAATTAATCTTTTAAAATTTTGATGAAATTATTTATGAAATTTATTTTCTTAATTAAAATTTTTGATTTAAAAAATATTTTTCTTCCAATCTTAAAATAGTCTATTTTAAAATATTTTTAATTGGGTATGTGCAAGATCATCATGAAAAAAACAGGCCCTTAAGTGGCAAAAAATTTGGAAAAGTCAGAGTTAGACAACTTGACATAAAAATTTGAATAAGTTATCTATACTATTTCAAAAATATGTAAGAATAGAATCAGTAGCAAATTGAATATATTTTCTAAACTACTAGGTTTATTAAAAAAAAATCTATTTGGTGAAAATTTGACATTTCAATGTAGTAGTACTTAAATTCCAGGGAATAAATAAGTAGGTGTCTGTCTGACCACCCTAACCACAATAAAATGAAAATATTTTTTTATAAGATTTTAGATATAAGTATAGGACTCATGTACCAATGTGATGTATAATTTTTTGTAATTTTTTCCCAAGTAAATAATTAATTATGAATTTTTTATTACAACTTAAAAAATATATAAAAACTCGTATGTCTAACCACCTTAACTTGGTCAAAACTTCATGAAATTCAATTGTTCATTTTTTAATCTTATAATATGTGAATCATAAAATTTGATGCATGTTTTGGATTCAAAAAATGTGATACCATTTGAAAGCTATGGATGTTTTTTAATCATCTTATCAATTAGGACTTTAGTCGTAATTCAAATAGAAAATGAATAATAATAATTTATTAAATTCAAAGTAGAGCATAATTTATATTGGTGGATTCGAGCTGAGAATCTCTTTTAAAAACCTTTTTCATTTCATCAATTTTGGGTAACAAAAAAGTCGTCAGCCACATACCCTACACATTACCCATCATATCGCCACTTTTTGGCCCATCATGACACCCAATTATTAAAAAAAAATAGAAAATAATTAAAAATGTATAAAATAAATTCAAATTAACAAGAATGATATAATTTCATGAGGAGTCAAGGATAATGAATTAATAGAGGCATAGTGGAACATTCTAGCACCTACATCAAAAAAGGGAGATAAGAAAATTTGGATAGTCGTGTGGGTAGAAGCACAAGAAATAGACAATAGGTAGAGTACTTGGTGAAATGGAGAGGAAGGCCTATTGAAGATTCATCATAGTTATCTAAAGTTGAGGTTGACCATCCTGGTTTCCCTTTAAGACCTAAGAAGTGACAAGGTCACTTTTTAAACTACCTTGGGTGTCTGATGCAGGAATATCCAGTGATGTAAAGGCAATCTTGCATCACTCCAAAGTATTGTATTTTTATTTTTTATTTGTAGTTTCCTTAGTTTTTTGGGGCTCATGGAGACTCATGTAATCTTTAGGATAGTTAGAAGTTTGAAACAACCAAAAATAGTCACTTGCTATTTTTAGGAAGTCGGCATATTCAGGTTCTTATGGACACAAAAATTGACCCCAAGGAGTGAAATTAGAAAACAATTTTTTTTGGTGAAAGAATCATCTCAAAATCATGTACCGTTTGGAAGATATTAAATTTTCATCTTGAGGAATTTCTCCAATGAAGTTTAAAACTAAAAATTGAGGCCCTTCAAAGACTTGGAACAGGGTGCAAAATCTTTGATCTTATAGATCTAATGAAATATGGTTGTAGATCTCTTCACAAGATTTTCAAGGATATAATACAATAAAGAATTTGATGTCTGGATCGAAAGTTATGACCTCGAGAAGTTGTAAATATATAAATATATAAAAAAAATCTTCTAGAGTAGGAAATATATGGTGAAATTTTTGGCATCAAAATGGGGTTACACCTTCGAGAATATTCTAAGGTAGTTACACTTCTTGGATAAAGAGGGAGAACAAGGGTTACAAAAGGAAGTTTTGATAGTGCAGATCATGGTTTTTGGCTTGCAAATTTCTATAATGAGAAGGCCCATGTGGCTATAGTATGTTATTTTCTAAGTATTGTAATTTCACTTCATTAAGATAGTAGAAAGCAAGTGTTTCTTTCTGCATTCTCTATTTATCTCTCTTGTTTAGCTATGCAGGTGTTTTTTTGTAAGGGGAGTACCCTCATCACATTTGGAATGAAGGGTCATTTTTTGGCACTATTTTTGGTGCATTGTACCCCTTCAAAAGTTTAAAATAATAGCTTCTTGGATGTATAAATCATGAGGAACAATTGAATATAGAGTTACATTGTAGGAACAAGGACATGTTGAGGCATACATAAGTTGTTCATAAATGTGTAGGTGCTACAATTTTTAAGGAAAATAGAAGAATGAAAGTGAATGTATTTTAATCTCATTTATTTGAAGATAATGCATACTTGGCCTTTCTTCTTGGTGGAATTTTTTCTTGCAACGGTTTCTCCATGCAAAATATTGTGTTTTGTGATGCTTTTATGTTGTTGATTGCACCTCTTTGCTATATTTTATGGTGATATTATTTATTTATTGTTGTTATATATTCACATACGGTGGTGTTATTAAGCATGTTATGTTGATGGGTTTTTAGCATCATAAAAAGGATGGATCTAATCATTGAAATTCCATATTAAGGCAACTTGATTTCAATTTTACATATAAGTTTTAGATTTTCAAGGTATAGTAGTCCAAGTGTTGTTTCTCAGATCCTTTCAAATCATATTTGGATAGAGATTGATTTTTTCAAAAAAATGGTATTAGAGCCTACATATTTCTCTTCAAAAATATATTCCTATATCATTAGCATTCTAATCTACAAAATATTATTTTTATTGGATTCATATGCAGTATTTTTGCATAAAAAAAGGTGAACTCAATATGTGATATCCTGAAATTATTGCTATGTTGATTATTCAAAATATCCATTTGAAATAAGCTGAAAATCAACTCAAACTTGTAACATATAAACTACTTGGTGAAATGCCTAGATATCAAACTTTGTGAAAATTACAAAAAAATTATTCAAAAACTTATCCATCATATTACATATTACATAGTTTGGTAGATAGAATATATGATGTAGGTGATGAAAGACAATGGATATTTTTGGAGGAGTGATTGTGCTTTGTATTGCCTATATGGATTGGTGTATTATTGTGTGTTTTTATTGGGTCATATATTAGCACTATGAATAATATGAATACTATATCAATGGGAATTTTCCTAGTTTCAGCAATGATTAGATCATAAACATAAAACCCAAAGAAAGCTATAAAGCACAATGAAGGAAAAACAATAAAAAAAAATGATTATATCGAACTTCCTTTGAAGCCTTCATGAATCACCTCCATAGCCCTTCTAACTTGCTACAAATATGTGATTTCCCTCAGATCGAGTGTGTGAGCAATTCAATGACAAAGTCAAGTCCAAAGCAAGATTTTGAAGGATTTAAAATGACTATAATGTTATCATGCAAATGAACATTAAACTATATAAATATGACTATGCCTATGACAAGAAAGCCTAAGACTCAATAAGTAATGAGATCAAGTATGAAAATGCAAAAGAAGTCTAACTATACGAAGTGTGTATGTCAGTGTAGGTAGTCCAAAATGTAAGAAAAAATGATGGACGACCAGGATTAAAAGTTGATGAAAGCCTAAAATCAGAGGTCAAGATTGCGTGTGACAACCCATAATTAGGGTTAGGGAAAAAATATGAAGTGAGTGGCCAAAGTGCAATTTGAGAAAATCAAATCGACAGTTGAAAATAAATGTGAGAAGAGGATAAAGATTAGCTAGAAAAAGAAATATTTCGAAAATCAAGAAGATAAAGATTGGACAGAAAGATAAGATTCAAAAAATCAAGAATATTAGCAATTACTTGATTTATGGAAGAAGATTACTATTTTTGAATTAAAATTAATTCAAAATATGGATTTTGTGTGACAACAAATAATTTATTTTAGATTATTTACTAAAAAGAAGTGGCAGTTAGCATGTGTGGCCATTTTAAATAATTAATTTTATTTAAAATGAGGGAAATGTCAAATAAGGCAATTAAACAATTAAAGATAATTATTCAATTTAGAGAATGTGATTAATAATTAAATAAATTAATAAATCTATATAATTATAAGAAGGCTTAAGAATTAGTGACATATTAAATCAATAAATAAAATATATTTATTTAATAATCAAGAGGAATTATTAGACCAAGATAATTAAAAAAATTAAGAAATTTATTTAATTATAGTAAGACATTTGACCATTAGTGACATATTAAATAAACTAAATAAAATTTATTTATTTAATAATCAAGAAGAAATAAGAAGACATGAATTAATTAAATAATTATGAATTATCTAATTAATAGTCGAAAGTGGGTCAAGGAAATAATTAAAATGTCTTAATTATGCTAGGAAGAAGAAGGTGAAAAATAGAGCTTGCAGGCCTAGGTCATTTTTAAGTGTCTATATTTTGCCCCTCTTTTTCATAATGCATCCTATTGCATTCTAACAAAGAAAATAAGTCAAAAATATGCCCCAATGCAAAATACGATGAGGAAGAATGACGAGGAGGGTAGCGGTATGCCCCCTCGAGAGGACAACCGGGTTAAGAGAACATGAGTGTGCTCTCGAAATAAAAGAGAAGACTAGGAGATGAAGGACATGATGATAGTGTTAGCGTGAAAGATATTGATGAAGAAGAGGTAGACTAGATGAAATGTTAAAGGGGAGATGAAGAAGGGTGGGATGGGGAAGAATCCTTCAACATTTTCTAATGTACTAATAGTTGTTGCTCGAATCATCATTGGGAAGATTATTGTAATGGCCGAAAAACACCATGATATGACATAGATCGATGGTGTGCAAGGTCGAACCATCACATGACCAAAAATAATAAAGAAAATAAAGATAAGTCATGAAATGCCATTTCTCCTATAAATCCTGTTGTCAGGACATCCTTGAGGAACTAGCAACATGACTGCCAAAAAGACAAGTCAAAGCAATCATCATGATACGTCACTGCTCCTCTAAATCCCGTTGGCAGGACATCCTCAAGGAACTAGTAGCATGATGATGAAAAATTAAATGTCAAATCTTTGCCTAGTGTTTGGATGTTGAAATGTCAAGTTTGTCAAGTATGTCGAGATTCTAGATGTCAAATGCCAGAGGTGTCATATTTGTCGATGTCGGATGCTAAAGGTGTGATGTTTGATGATGTCGGATGCAAAAGGTGTCATGTTTTATGATGCCAAAATTTTGAATGTCAAAGCTTTCCAAATTCAAGGACACATCCTGAATAATGTCAATGTCATGAAGAGGATCGATCCCCAAGTGTTAAGAGGATTCCTTGAAGTGTCAGGTGATGGTGAAAATACCTAGGAAGGACACATCCTAAGGTATAAATAAATGATGAAGGTAATCCTTCAGAAGGACACATCTGAAGAATGACCAAGAGTTGATTGTGTGACTAGTTTTGACTGAAATTGACTAAAGTTTGACTGAGTTTGACTACATGCTGATGTTGACATGTTGATTTGCATGACATGTTTATTAAAGTATTTCCAGAGTTTGTTTTTCTTGTTTTGAAATGACCTATTTGACTTGAAAACCTTTTGATGTGTATGCCAATGCAGTGTCATGAACCCTAATGGATTAACCTAGTGTGGCCTTGGGGGCTCATCGATAGATGGCCTTGCCTACGTCATATACTCAGATACCTCGTAGTTCTTAATGATGAAAGATTGAGCCATGATTTTAATCTTGACAAACCTAAAAGGACTGACCTAATGTCTTGGGGACTCAAAGATGAGTCTTTCCTATGTAGTAAATGCGTACAGACAATGTAGTTCAGACAAATGACCAAGACTGACTGACATGATGAACTTGACAAGAAATGACTCTATTTTTGTGTTTTTTAGATATTTCAATATTTTTGGATTTCTTTAGGTCATTTTTTGATTTTTAGGTCTTTCTTCATGATGCTTTTTGATTTTTGGGTCTTTCTTCAGGACGTTTTTTGATTTTTAGGTCTTTCTTTAGGATGGTTTTTTAATTTTTAGGTCTTTCTTCAGGACATTTTGTGATGTTTAGGTATTTTTTTTAGGACTTTTTGTGATGTTTTTGTCTTTTTTCAAGATTTTTTGTGATGTTTTTTATCTTTTTTTAGGACATTTTTCAATTTTTGAGACCATGTGTGATACCCACTACAGTCACATGATAAAGGTTTTCCCCTAGTAAGGCCCAAGATTTAGCCAAATTTGAAAGATGAGAAAAGAATATGCATGGGATGATGGATGGGCAGTATATAGGACTTGATGTCAACCATTTTTCAACTATGAAAGGAAGGGCATAATGTCATGTCAAGTGTCATGGCGGTGATGGAAAAGATGTGTTTCATTAAGAGCAAGGGCAGATAAAGTGACAGTAGATGGAAAAGCAATGATTTACTATGCATGGCACCTGTTTGCCAAGTTTTCATCGTGGTACTTATCCAAAGCACCTGTCTGCCAGGTTTTCACTATTGGATGAATTATTTCTCTTCACTATTTTTTTCGTTTTTCTCATTTTATTTTTTTGGTGTCACTAAATGCCTATTTGCTAGGTTTTCATCAAGGTAACGATTTTTTATATTTTTCAATTTTTTTGTACTTTTAAGGTATTCAACCTAACTTTTTGATGCTATGCATAGTGTAGACACCTAAAAATGACCTAGGCCTGCAAGCTTCATTTTTACCACTTTCATCCTAGCATAATTAAGACATTTAATTATGTCCTTAGTCCACATTCGACCATTGATTAAATAATTCATAATTATTTAATTAATTCATGTCCCTTTATTCTTCATGATTATTAAATAAATAATTTTATTTATTTATTAAATACGTCATTAATTGTCTAAGTCTTTCTTTAATTAAATAAATTTCTTAATTTATTTAATTCCCCTTCGTCATTTATTTCTTCATGATTATTAAATAAATAGATTTTATTTATTTATTTAATACGTCACTAATTGTCTTAATTAAATAAATTGATTAATTTATTTAATTAGTTAGTCTTAGTTGCTTAATTAAATAATTAAATATAATTATTTAATTGCCAATTAATATCCTTCTCATTTTAAATAAATTAAATTATTTAAAATGTCATCTCAATCTTAACTGTCAGTCCATTTTGATAAATAATCTGAAAAAGATTATTTATTATCTCATAAAATCCATAATTTGAATTATTTTAATTCAAATTGGCAATTAATCTTTCAAAAATCAAGTAATTGGGCAGATTCTTGATTTTCCAAATATGATCTTCAGTCCAAATCTTATCTTCTTGATTTTTTGAATTTGGCAAATAAGGCAATCTTATCTTCTTGATTTTTCAAAAATCTTGATTTTCTAATTAATTTGTCTCATTTATTCTCCGCCGTCGATCCGATTTTATTCTGACCGTTCGATTAAGGATTTTTCCCTAACCCTAATTAGGGATTCTTAGGTTTAATCTGGATCATTCATTTTAGGTTCTCATCATTAATTTATCTCGTTCGTCCATTCGAAATGACATTTTCTATAAAATGCCATCTTCTTCTCACTTTTCGGTGACACACACACATGCTGACATTTTGCATAGGCATTATAGACATTCTATACACTTTCACATTTGCATTCTTAGATTTATTATAGCATTTATTATAGTCATTTGATCAATTTTGGCATTTGTTTTAGGCATAGACATTGGCAATATGCATAGGCATTTAGACATATCAAATCCTTCAAGGCTTGTTGTAGGACTTAGAGAATTTTTAGATTTTGCTCACACAACGAATCTGAGGGCTACATTATCCAGCAAGTAAGAAGGTATTATGAAAGGGAATCATGGAGGTATCAGCAATCAGGTATAATTGTTATTTCGTTTACTTCCTTTGTGTTTCATAAGATCTTTGGGTTTCATTTATTTTTATTGTTTGTTGCTAACAAATTCCTAATCAAACCTAAAAATAAATCCCTTGATTACACATAGAACTTGCAAAGATGTAGACTGTTGATAGGATCTTTTAGTTGTTCACCATTTGGAGTAGCTAGTTGATATGCTACAGAACCAAAGGAGGATATGATGACATAAGGACCTAGCCAATTTGGTTTGAACTTGCCAGGCTTTTCTCTATCAGCCTGATTCTTTGGATTTTACATGAGGACTAAATCGCCAATGTCAAAATTCCTGACCATGACTTTCTTGTTATAACTATGACATAGCCAATTCTGATATGCCTATAGATTGTTCAAGGAATTATGCCTTCGTTCATCTAACATCTCCAACTCGTGCAATCATGACTATCTGTATTCTTCATCATCTATCAAACCCTTCATGGAGACTCTTAAGGATGTAATTTCAACCTCAATGGGAAATATGGCTTCAGCTCCAAAGATCAGGATGAATGGAGTGACTCTTGTAGGTGTGCGAATTCTGGTGCAGTAAGCCCATAGAGCAGGGTTAAGTTGGATGTGCAAGTCATGACCAATGTCATTAATAGTATTTTTGAGAATTTTAATGATGGTTTTATTGGACGCCTCAACTTGACCATTTCCTTGCGAGTAGTATGGCATGGAGAAATTATTTTGGATTTGGAATCACTCACATAACTCACAAATATCATGATTTTTGAACGGACGTTCATTGTTTGTGATGATAGACTATGAAATACCATACTATAAAATGATGTAGTTGAGAATGAATTTAGAAATTTCTGTCAGTTATGTATGTATGGTGATGGCTTCAATCCACTTAGTAAAATACTCAGTCGTGGTGATGATGAATTTATGGCCATTGGAGGAAGTACGGTGGATTTTTCCCACGAGGTCAAGTCCCCACTGTGTGAAGGGCCATGGAGATGTGATCGGTCGAAGTTCTTGTGATGGATCATGAATTAAATCACTATGTATCTAACATTGACGACAATTCCTAACATACTCTAGTGCATCTTTCTCAATAGTTGGCGAATAATACCCAAGTCTCGTTATCTTTTTGGCTAGCATAGGACCACTCAAATGAGACCCACATATACCCTCATGTACTTCACGTAAGGTTTTGTGTGCTTCATTGGTGTCGAGACATTGAAGGAGGGTGTGGTCAAAGCTATGGTAGTATAGGGTGTCATTGAAGATGGTGTATCAGGCAGCTTTCCAGATAAAGGACTTTTGCTGGTTGTTGGAAAAATTTGGGGGAAGGGTTTGGGACTTGAGATAGTCATAAATATCTTGATACTAGGGAGAATCAGGACCAACAAGCCTGCATACTATTTTTGATTCTGGGATATCATATGCTGGGAACAAGAGCTACTCTACTAAGAACTCAAGTTGTGGTAAGGAATGTCTAGGAGTGATCCAATAGTAGCCATTACATTTGGTGCCTTGTTTTGTGCTCTCATAATTTGTTCAAAATATAATTTGTAAAAATATCCTTGAAAGCTATCCACCATGCACTTATAGGGAGATAATTTTTCATCCTTGGTTTCATAGTCATCATTGACTTGGTTGATGACCAACAGAGAGTCGCCTAAAACATGAAGTGCTCAGATTTTCCACTTGATAGCCATTCTAAGCCCTATGACAAGTGATTCATATTCGGCCACATTATTTGTGCATGGAAAGGAAATGCAAAAAGACTTAGGGATGGAATCTCCTTGAGGGGTGATAAAAAATATGCCTACCCTCGAGCCATGATTAGTATGAGATCCATCAAAATAAAGTTTCTAAGGTGATAAAGGATCTACATGACATATGGACTCATCCAAAAAAATTTCCACCAATGGGTGATCACTTTGAATAGGTGCATCTTCCAATTGGTTTGCTATCACTTGTCCCTTTATATATTTTCATTCTACATATTAGATGTCATACTCACTCAAGATCATGACCTATTTTTTTAGATGTCCTTTTAGTGTTGCGTGACTCAAAAAATACTTCAGGGGGTTGATTAAATTGCTACCAACTATGTCCTGTGACTCAACATATAGTGTCTTAGCTTCTAAGTAGCAAAGACAACTGCTAGGCAAGCATGCTCAATTAATGTGTAATTAAGCTCATATCTGACCTGTGTCTAACTAATATAATATATGGCCCTTTCTTTTTCGTCATGGTCATTCTGTACTAGTAATGACCCCAGTGCTGAAGTCATTGTAGAGATGTATAAAATCAAAGGTTTTCCTTGAATGGGAGGCATAAGGACTAGCAGTGATAGTAGGTAGTCTTTTATTAGTTGAAAGGCATGCTGACATTTATCTATCCACACAAAAGGGATACTTTTGTGGAGAAGATACTGAAATGGTTGACACTTGTCAGCTAATTGTGCTATGAATCATCAGATAGATTGCAACCTACCTTGTAATGTCCTTAGTTCCCTTATTCCTTTGGGAGGAGGCATGTCTAAGATTTCTTTTACTTTGGCTGGATCAACCTCAATACCTCTTCTACAAACTATGTATCCCAAAAGTTTTCCTGATGTTCAACACCAAATACACATTTCTTTGGATTCAAGTGAACCTTGTATTCTTCTAGTCTCTTGAATATTTTTTCTAACACATTCAAATGATATTTTCTTGTCACATATTTAGCCAAAAGGTCATCCACATAATCTTCCATTATCTTGTGCATCATGTCATAAAATATCGTTATCATAGCTCTCTGATACATGGCACCTACATTCTTAAGACCAAAAGGCATGACATTCCAGCAATAGGTACCCCAAGGGAAATTGAATGCTATTTTACGTTGGTCTTTGGGGGAAATACGAATTTGATTATAGCTTGAGAAACTGTCCATGAGAGATAGCATCTCATATCCTACTATGAGGTTGATCGACTATGATATCTATATTTGGCAATGGAAAGTTATCTTTTGGACATGCCTTTTTTAGATCCCTAAGGTTTGTGCAGACACGAATCTAACCATTTGGCTTTGTGACTAGTACAAGATTGGATATCCATTTAGAATATTCAATAGATTGTATGAATCCTACATCCAACAGTTTCTTGAGTTCAACTTTGACTAATAGGGAAATTTGAGGATGCATTTTGCGTAGCTTCTATTTTACTGGTTTAACATTTGGTAGTAGTGGCAAATGGTGTAAAACCAACTCTAGATCCAACCCCAGCATATCAGAGTATGACCATGCAAAGTTGATTTTACATTCTGCAAAGAACTTGTGGAACTATGGTTTCTCTTTTGTCAAGGATGCCACAAAGAAGACCATTTTGGGATCTTTTGTTGTTGGTATGTTGACTTCTATGGTATCCTCTATGAGAATAGCTAATTTCTCTTAAGTCATGGGAAGAAATTATAGTCCTCCATCTTTGGGTGCCTCAGAGAGTTTTCACCCGCAGATAGGTCCTTTATTTTTACTTTTTGTCATCAGAAGGTGTCGTTTGGTTTTCACCTAAAGACGTTTCATTTTTTTTTTATTCTCATTTTTAATTTTGCAACTAGAGGATGAAGCAATGTCCTTGCAGTAAGCTAGAAAATATAGGTCAATAGCAAATCCTACTTTGTGATCACCATTGGGTATTGCCTCACATAGTCCCATAAATTATACAATGGCCTCATCGTTATGAAATACATCCATGACTGGTGGGCCTTGTTGGTCCCAATCGATTAGTTGCAGATCTAGACTAGGGAAATGTCGTCGTCAGCATTGGCGAATTGTGGGGAGGACACATAAAGCATGCAAATGGATTCAGAGACATTGAAAATGAAATTATCGTCATCCAATTCCACATCAGATTCTATCCAATATTCCCCTTCACTTGTCTCGTATTCCTTATCAAAGTAGGGGACGAAGGACACAAAGACATGGTTGTCAGTGTCATGTGGAAATTTGGATGAATCCAACTGATGGTTATTAGGTTTGGATGGATGGATAGGTATGTCATGATGAAGGTTAATGGGATTAGAGGAGGATTCTAGCTTGTCATTGTTTCTTGGGAAAAAAGTTCTATCCCAGTCTTCTCATTTTTTTGGGATCTTAGGATTATCATTATTCGATGTTTGATCAAGTTTAAATGTTTGCCAAAATATTTGTTTGGAGGTAAGTTCTCCAGGTTCAAGGAACAAGTCATCAAGACAACAGTCACTTAGGGATCATTGGGAGCCAAATTCCCACTCATGGGAGTCAATTTTGGTAAGGGATTCCTTAATGGTCTCAACACTTTTTGAAGCATTCACACTCTCACTCAAAAGTCCATTGGTACAACGGTCATCATTTTTGGGTAGACCATAACCTAGCCCAAGATACTTTGGTCATTTGGAAGGATCTATGGGCTCTCTTTTCCCAGTTTTATTTCTTCCCAGGCTTCTAGTTCCATCGTAGCCATTAGCCTTCGTCATGTGATATCCTTTGTCATATATGTTAACTGGTAATGGGGGTAATTCATCCATTTCTTTATAAAGCCATCCTGTTATATCGACAATGTCTTTGTTGTTCATGTATCTCCATTTTATGAATTTTTTTTTGGTGGTACTTTAAAAATTTCTTTAGGTTCCATTCTGAAACATGGTCGACCATAGACCTTCAGAGACTTGGGTATTGTGGTGATGCTATATGCCATATTCAGTTTGAAATCTCCACAGCCTAGGCCCTGGATCTTGACAATGGACTCATCCTTAGGAAGTGAGGATGATGGTGGCATGGTGGAAGATGTGGATGGAGTGGACATGGATGATGATGCAATGGCTACTATCGGATCACTCCTAGAAATTCTTAGCAATCTGTCACAACTTGAGTTCTTGGTAGAGAAGCTCTTGGTCCCAACATATGATATCCCAAGTCAGAAATGGTATGCGAGCTTGTTGGTCCTGATTCTCCCTGGTATTAAGATATTTATGACTATCTCAAGTCCCAAACCCTTCCCCCCAATATTTCCAATAACCAACAAAATTCCTTTATCTGATAAGATGCCTGATACACCATCGTCAGTGACACCCTCTACCATCGTAGCTTTGAACACACCCTCCTTTGATGTCTCGACACCAACAAAGCATGCACAACCTTATGCAAAATACATGAGGGTATATGCGGGTCTAATTCGAGTGGTCCTACACTAGCCAAAAATATAACAAGACTTGGGTATTAATGGCTGACCATTGAGAAAGATGCACTAGAATATGTTAGGACTTTTCATCAATGTCAGATACATAGTGATTTAATTCATGCTCTAGCACAAGAAGTTTGACTAATCACATCTCCATAGCTCTTCGCACAATGGGGACTTGACCTTGTGGGAAAAATCCACCCTACTTCCTCCAATGGCCAGAAATTCATCATTTCCACCACTAAGTGTTTTACTAAGTGGATTGAAGCCATCCCACTTACATACATAACCAGCAAACAAATTTCTAAATTCATTCTAAACTACATCATTTGTCAGTATGGTATTCTACAATCTATCATCACAGACAACGAACGTCCATTCAAAAATAGGACGATTGTGAGTTATGTGCGCAATTCCAAATCCAACATCATTTCTCCATGCCACACTACCTGCAAGGAAATGATCAAGCTGAGGCATCCAATAAAACCATTATTAAAATTCTCAAAAAGACTATCAATGATGCTAGCCATGACTGGCACATCCAACTTAACCCTACTCTGTGGGCTTACCGCACTAGCATCCACATGTCTATAGGAGCCACTCCATTCACTCTAGTCTTTGGAGCTGAAGCCATATTTCCCATCGAGGTTGAAATTTCATCCTTAAGAGTCTCCATGAAGGGTCTGATAGATGATGAAGAATACAGACAGTCACAATTGCATGAATTAGAGATGTTAGATGAACGAAGGCATAATTCCCTGAACCATTTATAGGAATATTAGAATCGGCTCTATCGCAGTTATAACAAGAAAGTCATGGTCAAGAATTTTGACATTGGTGATTTAGTCCTCATGCAAAATCCAAAGAATCAGGCCAACAGAGAAATGCCTGGCAAGTTTGAACCAAATTGGCTAGGTTCTTATGGCATCATATCCTCCTTTCATAAACATAAAACCCAAATAAAGCTATAAACAACAAAACGAAATGATTATACTGAACCACCTTTGAAGCCTTCATGAATCACCTCCATAGCCCTTCTAACTTGCTGCAAATATGTGATTATTGCCATCAGATTGAGTGTGTGAGCAATTCAATGACAAAGACAAGTCCAAAGCAATATTTTGAAGGATTTAAAATGACTATAATGTTATCATGCAAATGATGATCATTAAACTATATAAATATGACTATGCCTATGACAAGAAATCCTAAGACTCAATAAGTAATGAGATCAAGTATGAAAATGCAAAAGAAGTCTAACTCTACGAAGTGTGTGTGTAAGTCTAAAATGTGAGAAAAATTGACATTTTAGAGAAAATGCAATTTTGGATGGACAACCAAGATTAAAAGATGACGAAAGCCTAGAATCAGAGGTCAAGATTGCGTGTGACAACCAATAATTAGGGTTAGGGAAAAAATATAGAATGAGTGGCCAAGATGCAATTTGAGAAAATCAAATTGATGGTTGAGAATAAATGTGACAAGAGGATAAAGATTCAAAAAATTAAGAATATAGCAATTAATTGATTTATGGAAGAAGATTACCATTTTTGAATTAAAATTAATTGAAATTATGGATTTATGTGATAACAAATAATTGATTTTCATATTATATTACTAAAAGAAGTGGCGGTTAATATTGTGAGGTCATTTTAAATAATTAATTTTATTTAAAATGAGGGAAATGTTAAATAAGACAATTAGATAATTAAAGATAATTATTTTATTTAGAGAATGTGATTAATAATTAAATTAATTAATAAATCTATTTAATTATAAGAAGGCTTGAGAATGAGTGACATATTAAATAAATAAATAAAATATATTTATTTAATAATCAAGAGGAATTATTAGACGAGGACAATTAAATAAATTAAGAATTTAATTATAGGCAGACATTTGACCATTGGTGACATATTAAATAAACTAAATAAAATTGATTTATTTAATAATCAAGAAGAAATAAGAAGATATGAATTAATTAAATAATTATGAATTGTCTAATTAATAGTCAAAAGTGGGTCAAGGACATAATTAAAATGTCTTAATTATGCTAGGAAGAAGAAGGTGAAAAATAGAGCTTGCAAGCCTAGATCATTTTTAAGTTTTTGTATTTTTTACATATACTTCAAACTTTATTTTTGGGATCTAGCTAGTTCCAAATGTGTGAGAGGGATCTAACTTAATTTAGTAAGTGCATGTGGAAGGGTTTTTATGTATATTTTAAAATACAAATATAATTTAGATGAATTTGGTGAGCACTATTGGTATTGGTTATCTAAGATATCAATGCTCTTTTTGTGGCTCTTGAGTGCCTTACCAAGTATAATAACCAAAAGAAATATCCAATAAATAGATATTTAAATACAAAGTTATTTATAAATTGAGAAATACATTAGTAAACCAATAACAAACATTTCAAAAAAAACACCTAGAAATATATATTATTCTCCTTCAACAACTAAAAAAACATAAATAGGAGTCTTTCCTTCAAATGCAATTCACAATTCTCCTACTATTTAGCTTAGAATAATTGAAATTCCTAAATTAGAAAAATACTATTTTTAGTAATTTTACATTTTAAAAACATATGAACCTAAAATATATCACCTAATCACTAAACTAAATGAATATTCATAATTAATTGCATGCCAATATCATACTCTATTATTAAATTATTAATATAGAAAACTCCAAAAATATATGAAAACATATCAAATTACAAATTTTGAACATAGATGGTTGAATTTGACTCCCAGAAAAATGTTCAAATAGACTATGTTGAGCTATAGCTTGTATGGACTAGCTAGGACTCAAACCTAGGACCTTGCAATTGCTGCTAGAGTGCTTTACCAATTGAGCTACTAACCCCTCTTTAGCCAACACATTATTGGTCCAGGTGTGGATTATTTCCAACACCCCCCTTAAGCCACACTTGAACCTAGGACCTTCCATTTGTTGTTAGAGTTCTCTACCAATTGAGCTACTAGTCCCTCTTTGGCAAACCCATTTTCGATCCAGGTGACTTATTTTCAACACCCTCCCTTAAACTACATTGTTGGAGTTTGGGGCTCTTAGCTTGGCTCAGATAGTTCAAACATAGGACCTTCCATTTGCTATTGGAGTACTCTACCAACTGAACTACTAATCCCTCTTTGGCCAGTCCATTGCCGGTCCAGGTGTGGTTTATTTCCAACAGACTATAACCAATGAAAGGTTACAATGATGTAAAGCTCTTTGAGATCTTCAATTCAAAAGAAAAATGGATTCAAAGACTATCTGAATAAAAAATTATGACCTCTGTAACTTAATTTTTTTTTGATGTCTAGTTAAGTCTGACATAATTAATTATAAACCAAGAGTCAGTCAAACAATTTTTTATATAATGGACAATTGTTTATTAAAATTATTCAGTTTCTGTGAAATGTGAACATACTAGATAATAGGTTACAAGAATATAATATTTGATGACAGAAAGTGTTTAGATGAATAAAGCAGTAGAAGATTAGTAGTTCGAGATAATAACATGATCTGAGAGACTCAATAAAGCTGCGGCTTCATGAAGAATAGATCATTCTAATTATTAAGCCCTGAGATTGATTGATTGATAGTGAGGATGTGGATTATTGTGGAGGTGACCCAAAAGGAAAAACCACGACGAGAACCACGGATTTAGCTACTTTGATATAAAAGAGCATTCTTTTCATTCAATTTGTCTTCAAATATTCCTACCTCTTTAAGGAAAAGAATGAAATGAAAGTGATTTTTGCCTCGGAATGATCGTTGGTGGGCTTTCCCTAACTTTCTAAAATTACTTTTCTGACCATCCTACCAACTGCTTAGACCACTGTAAACTTTCATGTACACGTATGTGGAAGAGAATGGATTTTCAGTTGGTCTGTGAAGAAATGAGTGCTCAAGAAGCTGTAAATACAAAAACTGATATGAAACTTAAAAGAAGGTTACAATGCATTGGAATGAATTAAGGGGGCCATACAGTACGGTAGGCAAAATATATTAAAGAACATTAAAGTAAATTTATGACCATTAAGAAAGTGGGCATCATTCTCACAGCTCTTGTGGTGGTTCCAGTCAAAAGACTGTTAAAAGCTACTTTAGAGAATAAATAATATATGCCCATTTTTCTGCTTTTAAGAACCCTTGGCTTTATAATCATCACGACTATACTTTCTGTCAGATATTTATTATTCTTGTTTTCTTTTCTATCCACGTTCATTGATCAGTAACCAATTCTTATCCTTTATCACCAGTCTTCCATGCCAAAAAGTTCATACCTGTTCAGACCTAGGAATCTCTCCCTGCTTTAATAGTTGTACTTATCTATAACGATACATCATAATCAGCACATGCTTTTCAATTGATCTAAATACATCAATTGATACCCATTAAGACTCTCAGGCAATTCTGGATATATGATACATTAAATCAGGAGGGCAGACAGCATCTTTCATTACCTCATCAAAAGATCAATCATAGCCTCCTTTCATCATTTCTTTCATCTGAATGAGTGCCTGATTTATTTGTTTCACATTGCTATCGCACCTTTGTTCTTGCATATGCATATCATATGATTATCATTGCTTCTGATTCAATGTAAATTAGGTCCCACTTCCATTTTTCCACAAGAGCTTGCGTATTGTTCATGGGTTTTGCATTGTCTTGGCCCCTCTGATCCAGCACACACTAAAGTTGGGTCCAATAATTATTGTTTTATAGTATGTTTCACACTCGTTACCGTTCCCCCTTTCCTCCGTTTATCTTGACTCAAATTTTCAAACACTGCAAGGTTATGTTTTGGTCTGTCACGGTCACCTTTTCTGTGCTTGTTCAAGGAAGAATAGATAGTTAAAACAACAATTACTTTATAGGAGAAGAATCATGATCAATAAGGAAGTAGAAGAAGATTAAAAATAAGGAAGTTATTTTTTGATTGAAACGTTCGTTGATTTTGACATGATTTAACTCTCAGATCCCATAGATTACCTGAACTAGAATACTTCTAAAATGTTTATTCTCAGTTCGCATTCATAACGTTTATAGTGCAGGTCGCCAGTTTTTAGCACAGAGACCGCCATTGGAGGGCTACTTCACTCTTTAATGCTTTTTGGGTTATAGATTGAAGAAAGCAGCCCACAATGTTTATCCTGCACCGTTGCGTTTGCATATATATATATATATAACTATATATTATTATTTGTCGTATAAATGATTATCAAATTTAAGTAATCAGATTTCTTATACATAATTACAATACGAGATTACTCACTGTTATTGTAGAATGTCTCTCAATATTATGTCTTGCAGTATCTTTACATATATACATGATGATAAATTTTGGTATATGCTACTACAAAGTTAGATGCATTTACTTAGCTTTTACCTCATCCTTATTCCTACAAGATAGTATGTCTATTAACACACCTCAATTCCACATACACATGTTCCTATATGCTTGATCTATTTGTTTGATTATCTATATTGATCCCTACATTAATCCCTTAGTTGTCTCTATATTACCCATTCTATCTATCTAATACCTACTTGCAATCATTGCAATCATTGGTTTATATCCTAGTTGCAAACTCAACCTCTCCAAATTTAAATTTAAAAATTCAAAATTTGGCCAACATCCTTACCTAGCTTGCAAGGTAGAATATACTGGGATTCCACCAATTACAAGCTAGCAATTATACTAACCCCTTTCTTTTAGTCTAACCTCCAACAATCCATCTTCAAGTTACACACAAGATATAAGTCAAAGTTGCATTAGAGGTCAAGTTCATGGAAAAAATTCAAGCTTCTTGTTGTGTAGACTGAAATTGATGAACTTGACCTAGAGTATTATAGAGATTATTATTTTTATTTTGATTCAAATATATAAGTACTATAGACTTTCTCAAATATTGAGGCACCTTAATTTCAAATTCTTTATCGCTTATCCATTCATTCTTTAGCCATAGAGCCTAGTGACCTACCCTACTAGTTCTTTCTATATATAGAAAATTACATAATTGTCTAATTGTTCAATGATGGTATTATCTTAGTGAAGAGTTATTTACATGACAATTATTATGATCTTCAAACTCATGCTTCTATGTATGTGAAATATTTACTACTTCCTAATTGCATGCACATAGATCATGAATTTTTATTTATTAGCAAGTTTAGATTGTACACATGTGGTAGAGCTTTAGAATGTTTTGATTCATCTCTCCTACTATATGCTCCATTCTCCAATGTATCCCATGCTTTCATAGACTATTTCTCTAGAACTAGTTCACATAAGAATAACATGGACTTACTACTAATCTATAGTTGTTTATCTTTCAATCCTTGTTATACTAATGCCCATAGGATAAATCCATATACTAAATATACTTCTCAAAAAACACATATATTCTAAGCACAAGTATGTTGAGTTCCAACATAATATATCAAAAAATTTATAAAAAAACAAAAGATACACATTGAGAAATTTACATTTGTTCATAATGACACACCATATATTGAGGTCATACATGATACAAAATAGAAACTATGGGAAAAATGAGAGATAAAATCAGTGCTTACATATTACTCTTTTTCTTTCTCTATATTTTATTTCATATTCATCTATTGGATTTTATTTATTCTTGTTCACTTTTCATATTTACATAAATATCTTTTGAGATCTGTATAGATTCTTTATGTATTTCATCCATGTGTGCTTATTTTTTTAAAAAGAAGGTAAAATTTGTATTGCATCCAAAAATTCATCATTACAAAGTAGTTAGGGCCCAAACGAGCACCCAGAAAAAACCAAGAACACAAAACCAACAAGCAACCACCAAAGAGTAGAACACTCAGTAGAACCACCCAACCACAAACATCATCCAACCATGTCCTCCAATATTAACCTCTCTAAATATTGGGAATAATTATGGGATAATTGCTCTTAGCCTTCAATCTATTAGCCACTAGCATGCTTAGAAGCACATTTGTCCAAAAAATCAATAACCTTGTTTGACTCATGAGGAATGTGAGTAAATGACATAGAATCAAGCATAGAACACAGTCGCAAGATATTCCTAACAAATGCAAGTTGCCGATTGAACCCATCCAACTTCTGCTTAGTAAAAAAATTAACAATGATTTGAGAGTCAGACTCACATGCAATCTTATGCCAACCAAGAACACAAGCTCTCTCAATAGCAAAGAGAATTTCTAAACCTTCCATGAAGTTATTGGTTTGCTACCCCTTATGAATGGAAAATAAGAAGAAAACCTTTCCAAATCTATCTCTTCCAATGCCACCAATCCCAACAAACCTAGGATTACCCCTACGAGAGCCATCTATATTGATCTTTAAAACATCTACTAAAGGAGGGGACGAAGCATCATCTCTCTAAAGCTTCTTTTTGGTTTGACAACCCCTTCAAATATAGAAAGAGTCAAATACTAGACCTCATATGCCCAAGATATTCACAATCTCTTCATCACCCTCTCTAAAGAGAAATACACTTCACATTTAGCTTCCACTATCCCCTGAATCATAGTAACTTTGCCAAACTTGTTGAATCATAATATTATTTCCATGAAAAATCCTATGATTCCTCTCAAGCCAAATCTTCTAGAGGATGAATGAAGGTCCAATATTCTCTACAATCTAAAGGAAATATGCCTGTGTCATAGGTCTACCCAAACTACTCCAGAATTCAATCAATGAAGAAGCATGAATGCAGGGATGTCTCCAGATACCTTACCAAAAATACCAAATAAGCTTAGAAAAGGACAACTAAAGAACAATTGGGATGAATCCTCCTCAATATAGCTGCAAAGAGAAAAAATAAATGAGCCCTAAAAATCCTGCTTTCGAATATTATCCCAAGTCAATCATCTATTCAACGCTAAAATCTAAAAGGAACAATTACACTTAGAGCAAGAAAACTTGTTCCAAACATTTTTCCACCAAGAAACTTCCATCCCTCGATACTTTTGAGAAATCAACTCCTAATAACCACTAGCCATCGTGTAGATCCCCTTAGAGTTAGGGCTCCAAGCCAAACTATCCCACTACCTAAGTGAGTTGTACTCATGATCAACAAGAATATTTTTGAGCTCAGCATGATCCTCATCCAAACCCTCAATAGACCACTCACTAGGGTACTTCCATCTAGACACTTCCATGTGCACACATAAATGAGTAGATTTGAAATCCATCACCTGGGACCAGCCATCCTCTAGGAAACGATGAAAAAGATCCTATAAATTAGGATGCTTGGTCATAACTAGGGAAAAATTATCCCAAGAGTCATACCAAAAAAGAGCCTTAGACCCCCTATTACAAATCTAGAACAAACCATCCTTGATCAGCTTAGCTCCTTTTCTAACTGTTTTCCAAATCATAGAGCCTTTACCCAACAACAAAAACTAAGGGACCTCCTCTTTTTCAATACACCATCTCTAATATAGCTTGGAAAATAACACCAAACAAGTAAAACTAGCCTACCACAGCCCAAGGCCTCCCAATTATTTTGGTCTGGAAACAATCTCCCACTTCAAAAGACTCCACTTCGAGGATAGAGATTCCAAATCCTTTGTAAATCCAATAGGATCCACCTAAAGCTTACACCTGTAATTGGGAAAAGCTTGCACCATAGACTTTAGAAGCAACATTTGACCCACAAAAGATAGCCACCTATGAGTCTAGTGATTCACTTTTTCACAAAACTTATCTAAAATATTTTTCCAAGATCCCTTGAGAAGGATACCAATGGAGATAAGAGTGTCGAGATAGGTCAAAGGAAAATGACCATTCTCAAATCTCAAAATATGGGCAATTTGTTGTTGAATAAGCATATGAGTGTTAAAGAAGAATATAGAAGATTTAACCTCATTGATCCTTTTTCTTGAAGCAAGATAAATGTCCACCACCTTGTGGAAACTAGTATCCTCTCTAACCTTTACCACACCCATCAAAGCAATATCATCAATAAATTGCAAGTGTGATTGAGGGGGAAAACCATTACCCCAATTCCACCCTTAGATCAAACCTTGTTTAACATGACTCTTAATAACTTTCCCCAATCCCTTAGCCAAGAGAATATATAAGGAGAGGGAGGGTCCCCTTGATGAAGACCTCTAGAAGCCCCAAAGAAGGTGGATGGCTCCCCATTAACCAACATAGAGAAGGAAGTAGCCGTGATACAACTCATCACCCATGTAACCCACTCCTCAGTAAAACCAAAAGCACCAAGCACTTTCCACATAAAGGGCCATTTGACCCTATCATAGGCTTTTACCATGTCCAGCTTGATAATCATAGCTTTTTCATTTGAGGCCACCATGGAATGAATAGTTTTAGCTATTATGACCACGCCATCCAAGATTTTCCTATTAGCCACAAAAACCCCTTATTTCTCTAATGCAAGCTAGCTAATCCATTTCTTTAGTATTTTCACGATCAACTTAGACAAAATATTTTAGAGCACATTGCAAAGGGATATGGGCCAGAACATACTTAGCCTATTAGCCACATCATATTTTTGGATGAGGGAAAGAAAAGTGGAGTTCATAGCCCTCAACATTTGTTTGTTCCTTTGAGATTCATGCACAACCTCTAATAAATCCAAATTTATGATTTCCTAGAATTCCTAAAAGAAATCAATCAAAAACCCATCATGACCACTTGAGATTTCCCTTTCTTCATCTAAAATATAGTGGCATCTTTTATCCTTCTAGGGAAATGAGGTGCATGAGGTACTCATTCATTTCCAAAGAAACCAGAGAAGGAATACATGAAATAATATGATTTTCTTCCACCCATAAATTATAGGAATCCTCCCTAAACAAAGAGGAAAAATACAGAGAAGTCTCACTAGAAATATCCCCTAGAGAGGAAAGATGGTCACCCCTAGAGTTCACAATATAAGGGATTGAGTTACCATGTCTCCTAAACTTCACAAAGTTAAATAAAAAATCAGTATTTTGATCCCATTATTGCAACCGCTCAACCCATGCCTTCTATTTCTAATAAATATCCTCCCGCAGCTTGCACTCCTCCAGAGCATTCAAATAATTTGCATCCTCCTTGAGAGATTCCTTTGAAAGGAAATACTCCCTAATTCCATGAGTGATAGCATCAAAACTAGCTTGAGAAACAACCTTATCATGGAAGATATTTTTGAAGCACTATGCATTCCACCTCTTGACATGATACTTCCCAAACTGCAACTTCTTATCAAAAGAATACATCACTATGCAAAAAGAAAGTCTACCCTGGTGCCACCAATCAACAATATGAGCCTACAGAGAGGGACCTACAAGCACATAGGTTGAAACTTGAAAGCAGGAGAACAAGCAACATGAGCCAATGAAGTGGAAAGCTTAATTTTCCAATGATCGGATCCCCTCCAATCCAAAATTGCAAAGCTAATAGTCCAAGACCCATCAATCTAGAAATAAGAAACTAGGAACCTACCAAGCCTCTCAGTGATGCAGTTCTTGCCACACCTCATGTTGTTCTAGGTATATTTACCATTACTAGGTTTTATATCCACAAGATTTAATGCAAAAATATTATCTTAGAGAAGAAAATAAGAAGGCTCCAACCTCAACATTCCTCCCCTTTTCCACTTCAAATCAATAATAGCATTAAAGTCTCCAGAAACAATCCAAGAATATAGAGAAGTGAGTAGCTTTCTAGGCATATCAATTGGCACATAAATATTGGATAAAATAACAGTCTCTCCAAACTCCAAACTCGATGCAATCATAGAAAGAGAATACTTACTAGACTCCACCAAAGATGATAGATATTCAATGGGTTCTATAATCAAGCTACACCCCAAAAATTACCTTGAGCACCAATACACTAGCATTGGCCTCACCACCAAAGTTTTTGCACTAAACTACACATACTCTCCACTAAAATCCTATTTCTTGAATAAATAACATATCAGGAGAATGACTTCACACCAAATCTTGAACAAATTTTTGTTGAGGTCCATTGTTCAAGCCCCTCACATTCCACGAGAGAATAATCATTTTTGGAAGTAGGAAAAGTTGGAATTAAGAGTTTTGATAGACCTTGATTCCACCAATGTCTCTCCCATCATCTTAATTTTATCCAAATCCTTCTTTCTCCCTACCTTGGAGGGCTTCTTAGGAGCCCCTTTCTTTGGAGTTTTCTAAAGAAGCCCCAAAGGGAGAGAATCCTTTTATCATTTCTTTGAATTAGACCCCAACTTCTCCAAAGGGAGAGAGTTCTCAACCTCAATCCCTTATAAAGATATAGGGGCCATAGGAACTGCAAATGCCACAAGGTTTAGATTTGTATCCATTTGAGCTAGTGACATATCACCCTCTTAAATGTTTTGAGGAACATCAGACATAGGACCCTCCTAACTCACCACCAAGACACTAGATTCCAGAACCATCATACTAGAATTCACCTCCTATTAGCAAAGGTCATCCAACATGTCAAAGTGATTAAAAATTTCCTCCTCCCATCTCTCCTTAAAGGTAATTTTTTGTCCACAATTCTTGTTATGAGACTTAACAAGAATAAATCCCTCTTTATCTACCACTTCACCCAGAATAGGAGCCTTACCTTTATCATCCTTGGAAGGATTGTGAAGGTCTAGTTAGGAAAGGGCTTAGAAGAGCAGATCCTAGGGCATCTTTTTTGTAGATGACCATACTCATGATGGGTATGTGCAAGATCATCATAGAAAAAATAGACCCTTAAGTGATGATGAAATTTAGAAAAATCAGAGTTAGGCTACTTGATGTAAATATTTTAATAAGTTATCTATATTATTTCAAAAAGATATAAGAATAGAATTTGTAGAAAATTGAATGTAGTTTCTAAACTACTAGGTTTTTTTAAAATTTATTTGGTGAAAATTTGAAATTTCAATGCAATAGCACTTAAATTTTAGGGAAAAAATAAGAAGTAGGTGTCTATACGACCACCCTAACCACAATAAAATGATAATATTATTTTATAATATTTTAGAAATAAGTAGAGGACTCATGTCCCAATGTGATGCATATTTTTTTGTAATTATTTTCCAAGTAAATAATTAATTATGAATTTTTTATTACAACTTTTAAAAAATATAAAAATTTGTATGTCCGACCACCTTAACTTGGTCAAAACTTCATAAAACTCATTTTTTTTAATCCTATAGTATTTGAAGCATAGAATGTGATGCATGTTCTGAATACAAAAAATTTGATACTGTTTGAAAGTTATAGATGTTTTTCAATCAACCTACCAATCAGGACTTTAGTCATAATTGAAATAGAAAATGAATAATGATTATTTATTATATTCAAAGTAAAGAATAATTTATATTGGTGGAAAGCTAAGAATCTCCTTTAAAACCCTTTTCGTTTCATCAATTATGGGTAAAAAAAAAGTCGTCAGCCACATACCCTACACATACCCATCATATTGCCACTTTTTGGCCCATCATGATCCTGCACATACCCTGACACAACCAGTAATAAAAGGAAGAGCCTAATAATCAAGCTACTGCACCCAAGAAGATGAACCCACATGAATTTCTAAATAATTTGGAAGAGGGTTACTCAGATCAATTTCAACACAAATACATGCAAAATTAATTATGTTTTTTGTTGAGTATTTGTTGAGAAGGGCCCATTGGCTTTCCCAACAATAGAGCCACCATATGTAGAATGTCATTCTTCCAAAATCAGACCAGGAACCAAGGGAGGTGCACATAGATAGGAACATGATTTGAGAGCTCCTCCAAAGGATTGAAACCCACATACCATGGCTTGATGAACAAACCAATATGGTTATGGAAATAAGGCCCCCCTTGAAAAATTTATTGCAATCAACGATGTAATTAAAAATGACCATAAAAAATTATTGGCCATCAACATAACCTCTATTTCACCCTCACAATTAAGTGTTTGACTAGCCCAAGATTCTAAAAATGGAAGAGAAACCCACATCCCCATGAACTTGCATATTAAAACATGTTTCATGAAATACTAAACATCTTCTACAATTGAGTTAGGGTTGATCACCAAGATTGACACATCTTGGCTCCTCTCCAAAAAAATATTATATTTTGGGATATGAGGACCCCTAGATGGAGCCATCTCCTCCATCCCCAAAGCCTTATTCCATAAATTATTAGTAGTAGAAAACTTTGATGAAGGTGGGCTATTCGCATGCAAAGAAGCTTAAAAATCCATATTTTGAATAACGCTAATAGCTTCATCAGAAGCCATAAACAACAAAAAAAAAGATAAGACAAGCCTCCTTATACCTCCCCAAACCCTTCACCAGACATAGGCACCGAACAACAGAGGAGTTTCACCAAAAAACCCAAATAAAAGAAGAGAACACACCCTGGAAGAAAAAAAAACCCACCCCACACAACATGAAGACTCTAGAATAAAAATTTCAAACTCTATCGATGCATGCAAGAAGGAATAAATGGAATTTAGGCCACGACCTGCTACAAGCTGTGGCCTGCTCACCCATTGCTTGCATCCATTCACCTGCCATGCGTGCTTTTTTTTTATCTTTATGTTTACTATAATTTTTTTTTACCTCACTTGGGTGGATCATTGATCTCTTGTCATATCTCATCTCTAACCTTTGTCATTCTCACATTTTTTTATCCTATAATCTTTTCCTTTCACATATTTGAGTTGTACATTGTCTTAAATTTTCTTCTTTGGTCACTCTAAGTTAATCATCTCTTTCTTTGGCTCTTTTTCTTGATCTTTTATCTCTTTGTCACTCATGCCTCTTATTTATGATATTTTATACATTAAATTATCTATCTTTGTAGAGCATTGTCTTATCTTCCTATATTTCTTGATCTAGCTATTTTGAGAATTTTTTTTTATGAAATCTTATTTTTTTACCATATTAATCATATTGTCTATGATCTATTATGTATAGATTTCATATTAGTTATGATTCTATATTTCCTATATATTACTATATCAAACTACTTCATAGAGATTCTACATAATCCTATATTTATATATCTTACTATCAATATTACATTATTTTCCTTTGCCATATCCACTATATATAGATTAAATTGCATGATCCTACATTAACGTATATTACTCTTAGAGTCTATTCTAGATCACTATTATTATATGACTTGTCAAACATATCTTGGGAATTTCTACATTGAGGGCATCGTGCTATCTATCTTGCCTATTTGACCTATCACCATTACCTATTTGAGCAATTGTTTATATAATCCTTATTCTGAAAGCAAGGTCAAGATAAGATGCAATATTAACTTATGAATGTGTTTGTAAACTAAAAATTAGATTAACCAAATTGAAATTATGTGTGATTGCACATACAACACTAAGATAAAAATTAAAAAAACTTATAGATAACACAAGATTTATTTTAAGAATCCCTTTCAAGAAAAAAATCCACATGAGAAAGATAGCAAGCATATTATTAATCTGCAAAGATATTTATGTACAATAATACTCTTCACTACTATCCTTGACCAATCTAAGAAGTGAAGAGTATTATTGTACATAAATATTTATTTACAATAATATTATTAAACTAATCTACAAAGATATTTATGTACAATAATACTATTAATCTGCAAAGAGTAGTTTCAAACCTTAACTACAAACCAGTTGATTCCATCACTAGAGTGCCACCAGAAATAAGCGGCACTGCCAATGAGCTGCCAAGGCTCCCCCAATAGGCCAAATTGTGATTTTTTTTCAATTTTGCATAACTTCTTTCCACAGTGTCTATTTTTCAAAAACAAGATATCGCCAGAAAGCTAGAGATGAACACTTTTCATCTATAGAGGTATTGAAATTTTTTTTTTTTTTTGTAGTAGATATTTTAGGTTGAAATATTTGTTGCTAATTTCTTCAACATGCCATAACCTTCACCTTCATGCTCCGATTTTAGGAAACAAATAGGCATTGGAAAGGTATTGAAGATTACTGCATAGCTATAAAGCTAATTTTTCCAGATTTTTTCTCTAGTTCATATTGTATTAAAATTTGTAATTTTAGCTATTTTGAGCCTATTGAGCATTGTGTCTTGGAAAAGGCTTTGTAATCACAGTGAACTATAAAGTACCGAACTTATAAGATTTTGGGGGTGTTTTTTGATACTAGTGAAAAGGATGGGAGTGTACTAATGTTTTTTTTGTATCTTTTGCACACATTCTTGGGGGATTAAACAAACAATTTATAATCAATCTAACTAAGATAAAGGTCCATTTATGTATGGGTGTGTCACCAGAAAATGTATAGTTGGACATTTTTACCTTCACTTGAGTCTCTCTCATGGACTTTGGATTGATTTTTCCTAGATTTAATGTTGTAATGTGGTCAACACATTCACATTAGGTCTTGAACCCTTGTGAATCATTAAGAATTCTAGGATGTCTTGTAAAAGTGTTACGAAATGTTGTGACCCACTTTCACACTTTTCTAGGACCCTTTCAATATAATTCACTTAAACAATCCCTTTTTATCACTTACCAAGTCTTATTTCAAAGTGTTGTAAGGAGTTGTAACAAACTCTCACACTTTACTAGGCTTGTCATCATTAATTCAACCCTTTCTTATGTTTAAATGACCCCTTAATGCACTTTTCGACCATACTTAAGTGTATTTTTAAGAATATTCTCATTAAACAATATTAAATACACTTCAATCCTCCACACCCAGTAAAATTGCCCTAGTGGGACCAAGTCGCCACCTGGGGTGACTTAGTCCCACTAGGCACAAAAATTAAAATAATTTTAATTTTCTAGTGGGATTTTATTCTCCTACCCTTGAGGTCGGCCTGTGACGTGTTATTTTTGGGAAATATTAGAAAATCAAGTATAAATAAAGGGGTTTTCCTCTCATTTTGGAGCTAATTCATCCAACACTCAACCAATCAATCTCTTAATCATTATCAAGCATTCTAAGTACTCTAAGCATCATCAAGTCATCCATTAGAGCATTTCATTGCATATATTCAGATTTCTACATCAAGGGTTTGGTGAGTTTCTGACATTGAATATTGTTTATTCATCATTCTCTCTTTATTTCATTTCATTATCTAGGGTTTGATTACCAAATTGGGGTTTGACCAAGGCAAACCCCTATTCTCTAACCCTTAACCCCTTTTCCCGTCTTTGCATGTGTGCTTGCAAGTCTTGTATGTAGATTTGTCAAAGAGTTTGGTGTTAAAAAGTGGTCAAAAATCCATCAAATCCATTCAAAGTCAAAAAACCCCTAATTGAAGCTTGGAGACCTCTTTCAGTCTATTTTTTGCATAATTTAGACTAGACACCTATCAGGAAAGGAAGTACAGACTAAGAGCTACAGATTTCTACCCCAATTTTTTTGAGATTCCCAAGTGGACCAAGTTTCCATCTATGGAGAATTAGTCCCACTACCAGGCCTAAAATTTGATTTTTACATTTATGAGTACCCATTTGGTAGATTCCTGTTCTGGCAGATTTTCTCTAAAACTGGACTAAGTTGCCCAGCTTGTCGTAAGTGTCCCATTTAGTATTTCTAGTCAAATATGTAGGATTCTAGAGCCTCTTTGCATAAAACTTTAGATTACAAGTGCACCTTTCTAGTCTTGTTTAATTCTATTATCATTTACTTGCATTCTTAGGTGTTTTTGGCATACATCACTATGTTTTCAAACACTTTACATTTCTTAGGTTTAGCATTAATAATCACCTTTATTTTTTAGTTTATTTCATTTATACATCATATTTAGGCATATTGCATCCATCCTTACATTGATTTTGAGTGTAGACATTATGCATTTTGGGTCCATTTCTCTCCTTTTAGGTGAAAAACCCTATAAGAGTTAGAGAACCCTTGGATAGAAAAATCCACATTTTGGTGAACTTGATGTTTGAAAATTTTCTTTCTATTTTCAAGTGCATCCTAGGTTTAACTTGAATCAACATTTCATTGTTTAATTTGCATCCTAGGTTTTAAAATTGCATTAGTGAAAAGCTCATATAGCTTGCATTTTTGCATCATATTTCATTGAAAAACAACAAAATTCTACATTTTCATACTGTAGTTGTATCTGCACATCTGAAAAGCATCAAATTGCATTTAAAATTTCTAAAAAATCACAAAAAAATCATCACTTTTGCATTGTAATTTCTGGCATTTTCTGCATTTTTATTTTTTGATATTGCATTTCAGTTGTAGTTTTGAGAATGTTAGTTATTAGCATTGCATTTACATTCACCCGCATTTAGAAACCTTTTGGATGAGTGTTTGGCATCCTATTGCTAACACCTTAGTGAGACAAAGCTCAAGACTCATGTTATCCCACGATAATACACTCATTGTGGATCTTGGATTGTCTAACGCTTCCACTCATAGTATTGCAACTAGTACACTAGGAATGGACTCTACCATTAGCAATTATTTTCCTTCCAATAACATGCAAGTTAACACACATAATGATCACATTCTGCAAGAGAAAGTCATTAACATTCATGAGGACTTAACACATATTCAACATAACTTGTGTCTTGAAAACATTTCAACTACTGCGATTCCTGCTATAGAAAATATCCATCATCTATTGAAAGTGAAAAAGGCCTAAAAGTTATGAAATAAATCACTGAGATTACCAAAACTTGCTCCTTCCACCTCTAGTACAACGCAAATAGCAAACATTGTGGTTAGTCACTTGGAGGACCTACCACTCCTCCTCCTTCAATCGTAGAATCCATACCTACCTACACCACTCCCCAAGTTGTAGCAGTCATGCAATCTGTTAGTAATGTGATACCTTCCTCCACTATTCTTGTTAGCATTCCTAATTCTTATGTTGCATCACGTGTTCTCTCCTCTTCCACCATACCATCTATTAACATTCCTTTCACTTTCCCTACCACTACATACACTCCATCACCACTTTACCTTCCACCTCATACCATTTACATTGACCCTCTCATAACACAACTTTTCCAAACCATCTCTTCCATGCAAAAACAAATATCCACCATCAACCAAAACTAGAATGGACCACCCACCTATTATGTTCATAGCAGCCCGTTATCTCTAGAAATATTAAGAACACCAATGCCACAAGGAATAGAGATGAGTAGATTTGAGAAGTATAGAGGGAAGGGAGATCCTAATAATCATTTTAATGCTTACACAACCTTATGCAATGAATTTGTCCTTGATGATTAACTGTTGGCCAAATTTTTTCCTTGGACTTCAAAAGTCACTGCCTTAGAGTGGTTTTCATCCTTACCAAACAATTCAATTCGTTCATTCAATGAGATAGTTGATGCATTTATAAATCATTTTCAATTCCACATGACTCCCAAAAAGACATTGGCTAATTTAATGAGATGTAAACAAAATGTGGATGAAAAGGTAACTGATTTCATCTCACACTATCAGTCACTTTATGCCCAAATTGATGTCAAGGTTCTTGATTCACATCTCCAAAATATGTTCATTGAAAATTTACAAAGTCAAATTCAAGATAAATTGACCATGATGAAATTTCCCTCTTTCATGCATCTATGTACAACCCTTTGTGACTATCACAATTCGGTTAGTAGTCACGATGCCAAATGTACTTCTAGCCGAGCTAAAAAATCTGAACATGTCAACCAACACAATTCACAAACCTTTAGAAAACCAAACAAAGGATTCTTACAATTCAAACCCCTCCTCAAAAACCAACTCAACCCATCAAAAACCAAGTAGCAGTTATTAAAGTTGCGATACCTTATAGTTATGGAGATCTGAAAAGACAATTTACACCTTTACCAGACACTCTTCATAACATAATTTCCTAGATTTTGTAGCAATAGATAATTACCTTATCCACTATTAAACCACTCAATCCTACTAAGCCTTTACCCCCAACCTTTCAACCAAACACTTATTGTCATTATATCATAGAAAAAATGGACATAACACGAAATAGTGTAAGCATCTTAAACACCTAGTGCAAGACCTCATTGATTCTGGCCATCTATCCATTTCAAATGTTAATGTTAAAGGAAATGTGTCTATTTCCCCACCCAATCAAAATTTGAAAACTTTTACTGATCCAATTCCCAAACCTAATGTCTCATTTGTCAAAGCTAGTGAAAATCAAAACAATGATGTGATGAATGTTCATACAGATGTTGCAAACTCTGATTCTATTCCACATACCACTACTATTTATCCTATGAATGAAATGGTAGGTTCGATAGAAATTATCCCTTGTTAGGTCCAACCTAAGAAATCTCTTGATATTACTTTCTCTTCTAAGGAAAACCTTTTGAATCTTCCCAATGGTCCTCTTTACATAGCCGACTGTATTTATGATAAGCCCACTAATGGGATACTTATAGATTCCACCTGTGGAGAGAATGTGATCATTGAGGAGTTTTTGGTGTTGCATGATATTTTTCAAGATGATTATGAAAAACTGAGAGCATGGATCAAAACACACAATGGTTTTTCTTGCCCTACGATAGGATTGATAATCCTCCCATTATAGATAGGACCTAAGATAGTGTATGATACATTCTCTATCATCCCAAAATTGTACCAATTTCATTTGAGGCTAGGTCATCCATGGCTTCACTCAATGAAAGTTGTCCCTTCAGTCATACACAAATGTTTAAAGTTTCTACTCGATAATGACGTAAATTCACTGTTCACAATAGTGGCATTAACCCTTTGTCTTCTAACTTAGGAAACTTCTCCTTAGAATTCGTTTGGCCCTAGCCCATGGAACCTATCACACCTCACAAAGATTTAATTTTCATTTGATTATCAAAATTTCAAAGCAAAGAAAGTTTCTGAATTATCTCTCTACAACATTTCCCTTTCCACTTTTGACACTCCTATTCTAGATGAAACAATGCTTCAACCTAAACAAGACTCAACCCCTCAACCTCATCCAACAACTGAAACTTCCCCCACATCATTCAAATGACAAAGAGATAATGATAACAACCTCATCTTTCCTCCTCATATAAAAAAAATTTATAAAGAAAAGGAGGAAGTGGATGAACAACCTTCCATGGTTCCTTCCATTCCTCCCCTTAGGGAAGAAATGCAACCATTGGTTGATCAACCTACCCCTTCAAACACATAAATTGACAATAAAATGAAAACACATAGAGGAGCTAGGAAGCATAGGCGTAGACGTCGCACCCTTGCTCACCAGTTATGAAATGAAGAAAATAAGGAAAATCAAAATCCACACTTGAAAAAAGCAATGCATGATGACCCTCCTCCCTAATCACAACAAAACAATCTAATACAACAACCACAACTTGTGATACACCCTTCATTGGACATTATCATTTTTCCTCCTGTCATGATTAACCTGGATGACGATGATGAGATTACTAAAATAGATGAAGAGGTACATAATGATCTAAATACATTATTTTCCTCTTCCATGACCTTAAATGAAAAATTTTCTACAACAAGTGTAGAACCTGGTACTTCCCCTAGTTTGACACTGGCACTTGTCCCTCTCGCTAGTTTCCCTCCCTCGGTACATCATGAACATGACTGGGAGGTAGATGACCTGCTCAATGGTTGACTTGCATTTTCCTTACTAGTCTTTTGCATTTTATTTTTCTTTTGTGTTTGCATGTGCGTATCATGTTCCCCCATGATGTAACATTTGATGTTATCCTCTCTTTGTGTCATTCTTCTATTTATACCTTCATTCTTCTATATGTCGTACATCATTTTTTCCTTTTCCTTTTGGGGATGATGCAAAGCATTAAGATGCCCTATGTCTCTTCCATGTTGACCCAAAAGGACCCCTTTTCTCTTTTCTTTTGTCTTTTTCTTGTGTTTTCCTTTTGGGGATGATGCAAGGCATTGAGACCACAATGTCTCTTTCATGTTGACCCAAAAGCATCCCCCTTTTCCTTTTCTTTTCCTTTTCCTTTTTCTTGTGTTTTCCTTTTGGGGATGATGCAAGGCATTGAGACCACAATGTCTCTTTCATGTTGACCCAAAAGGACCCCCCCTTTCCTTTCCTTTTCCTTTTCCTTTTTATTGTGTTTTCCTTTTGGGAATGATGCAAGGCATTGAGACCGTAATGTCTCTTTCATGTTGACCCTTGAAAATATTTTTGCTTTCTCTTTTGCCTTTTCAATTTCATTTTCTTGTATTTTCCTTTTGGGGACGATACAAAGCATCGAGACATCCATGTATCTTCCATATTGACCCAAAAAAATCTTTATTTTTCTTTGTTTTCACTCTCTTTGTGTGATTCTTCTAGTTCTATGTATTCGGGGAATGATGACAGTTTCAAGCTCTTTACAAAATATTGCAGCAAAGAACATACTAACCCCAAATCCATAGATCCCTTATGTGTTTGGTGTTTTCATTTTGGGGGAAACCCCTTCCTTTTTCTTTTCCTTTTCTTCACATGACGTAGCCTTATGACTTGGCATAGGAGCTTTCCAAGTTGGCTCTCATGCCTTATTTCTTTTTGCATTTTTCATTTGCTACTTTAAATTAATTGCTCAAAGAATGGTGTGTACCAATTCCTTTAAAGTGGGGGCATACATTGGCATTATTCATTTGCATTTTTCCTTCTTCTTGGTTCTTAGTGCATCCTTGTTACTTTATATGATGTGTTTGTCACTGTATGGATGACATTAGGTGTAATGTCCTTCATGAGTGTGATCTATAAGTATCATCTTACATTCTTCTTAGTGGCTTGATGTGATGCATTGCATCCCCTAAGTTGTGAATTTTCTATTCTTTGATTGGTCCTCTCTTGGGGACATTAGACATAATGTTCCCTAAGTTATAGACCTTGCATGAACTAAGCAAGACTCATTTGAACATCTTTTGCATGTTGCATTTTGCATTTATGATATGGCCACCTTGCATAAAACAAATTGCATTCTTGTAGTGCCATCACATTTGTTCATGAGTTCTAAGCATACGAGGCTTTTCTTGTCTCATGAAGCACAAAATGACATTTTCCTTTGTGGTGCCTTATTAAAGTTATCAGGACGTATAACTTTGGTATGATTGAGCAAGAAGCCCATTTTGAGGCATGAATTTTCCCCATAGCCACCTGTGTGTGTGTGTGCATACCAGCCATGAGTGTATGTTTCTCACTCTTTTGTGCCTTCTCACCTAACAAACAACCATGAGTTCTGTCACCCTAGAGTGAGTATGCATTTCTTTTTCTAGAAAAACAGGCTACATCTGATCCACAATAGGATGGACAAACAATCGAAGCTTGATCCAAATTTCTTTCCTTTTTCCTTCTCTCTCTTTCATTCTTTTTCATCATTCTCTTCTTTGTTCCTTTGTGCTTATGTTTGGTTTTCCATGGGATCTTGATCCTAGGGGCTTCATCATCCCTTTGTATTTTTGTTGTCTCATCTCAGTAAGCATCACTGCACTTGGATCCCTCTTGATGTGCATGTTGGGCTACTTTAGTGTGAGTTTGAAGCAAGTTCATCCTCTCACTAAAGTGGAGCCTTAATGTGTCACCAAAAAATGTATAGTTGGACATTTTTACACTCACTTGAGTCTCTCTCATGGACTTTGGATTGATTTTTCCTAGATTTAATGTTGTAATGTGGTCAACACATTCACATTAGGTCTTGAACCCTTTTGAATCATTAAGAATTCTAAGATGTCTTGTAAAAGTGTTGTGAAGTGTTGTAACCCACTTTTACACTTTTCTATGACCCTTTCATTATAATTCACTTAAATAATCCCTTTATATCACTTACCAAGTCTTATTTCAAAGAGTTGTAAAGAGTTGTAACAAACTCTCATGCTTTTCTAGGCTTGTCATCACTAATTCAACCCTTTCTTATGTTTAAATGACTCCTTAATTTACTTTCTAGCCATACTTAAGTGTATTTTTGAGAATATTCCCATTAAAAGCATTAAATACACTTCAATCCCTACCACCTAGTAAAATTTCCCTGGTGGGACCAACTTGCCACCTAGGGCGACTAAGTCCCACTGGGCACATAAATCAAAATAATTTTAATTTTCTAGTGGGATTTTATTCTCTTACCCTTGAGGTCAGCCTGTGATGTGTTATTTTTGAGAAATGTTAGAAAATCGAGTATAAATAAAGGGGTTTTTTCCCATTTTGGAGATAATTCATCCAACACTCAAGCAATCAATCTCTTAACCATTCTCAAGCATTTTAAGCACTCTAATCATCATCAAGTCATCCATTGGAGTGCTTCGTTGCATATATTCAGATTTCTACATCAAGGGTTTGGTGAGTTTGTGACATTGCATGTTGTTTATTATTATTCTCTTTATTTCATTTTATTATCTAGGGTTTGATTAGCAAATTGGGTTTGACCAAGGAAAACCTCTATTCTCTAAGCCTTAACCCTTCTTCCCCTCTTTTCATGTATGTTTGTAGGTCTTGTATGTAGATTTTTCAAAGAGTTTGGTGTTAAAAAGTGGTCAACAATCCATCAAATCCATTCAAATTCAACAAAGCCTTAATTGAAGCTTGGAGACCTCTTTCAACCCATTTTTTGTAGAATTTGGACCGAACACCTGCCAGGAAGGGAAGTGCAAACCAAGAGCTATAGATTACTACCCCAATTTATTCAAAATTCCTATATGGACTAAGTCTCCATCTGTGGTAAATTAGTCCCACTACTAGGCTTGAAAATTGAATTTTACATTTCTAAGTACCCATTTGGTAGATTCTTGTTTTGACAGATTTTCTCTAAAACTGGACTAAGTTGCCCAGTTTGGTGTAAGTGTCTCAGTCAGCATTTTCAGTCAAATCTATAAGATTCCAAAGCCTCTTTGCATCAAACTTTAGATTCTAGGTGCACCTTTCCAGTCTTGTTTAATTCTATTATCGTTTACTTGCATTCTTAGGTGTTTCTGGCATACATGACTGTGTTTTCAAACACTTTGCATTTCTTAGGTTTAGCATTAATAATCACCTTTCTTTTTTAGTTTATTGCATTTATACATCATATTTAAGCATATTGCATCCATCCTTTCATTGATTTTGAGTGTAGACATTACGCATTTTGGGTCCATTTCTCTCCTTTTAGGTGAAAAACCCTAGAAGAGTTAGGGAAACCTTGGATACCAAAATCAATGTCCACTATGGGTTAATCATGTATCTTAAAATTCATCTTTCTATTGTCATACTAACTTTAGAGAACTATTTCTCTTGGAAAAAAAGGATAAAGAATCACCACCTTGAGTGGGATGTATTGCCCTATCTCCTTGGACTCGTTCCTAAGCCAAGTGATATTGATTAGAAGAATACATGGTATAGCAATAAAAAAATGGTCTATGGACTAATATTTCTTACTACTTGTAAGGATACTCTGCATCACATAGAGCACATTGAGTTCCCTTTCACTACTTGGATCATCATCCAATAGTTGTAGGGAAACATTGAATCTTATCTAAAAGTGATGTTTCTATGGAGAACCAGACTATTTTGGATGATATTGAGAGTTATGTTGCCTCATATAATGTGGAAATATATTGCATGGATGATCAATTCATTGATACCATATAACCATCACCTATTGTATATTGACATCCCATAGATGCTTCTTCCAGGGACTTCAATGATTCATTGCAACAAGATCAAAAATGTCTTCTGGATTTAGTCCATTGGGACCAATTTCTACCATACATTTATTTATTTATTTTAGAGTCCCTCGTCTCAAATCTAGATGACACTATTGAGGACATATGTCTTCTCTTTCAGGATAACTCTTTTGTCCTTACATCTGTTGCTACTTCAGATTTTAGTGTTACTTCTTCAAAATATTCCAATGACTTCTTGTAGCAGGGTGTCTGTAGTCTTCCTGATTCATCTTTATGGGATGATCTCTTGTTAGGTATTTCGGACTTGTTTATGGAGTCTCATATTTCAGATTTGGAGGACCCATTTGAGGGGTTATCTCTCCTTTTTTATGACATTCATTGCACAACTATTGTCAAACCATAATTGTCTTTGGATTATTCTCTACATCAATCTCCAAGAGATTCTATTTTGTCATCTTCATTAGTGTGGCCAAGAATGTTTGATTTGATTGTGACTTCTTTTAGCATCAACATGAAGACACTTGAGTCAATTTTAGATACTTCATACATTTTGCACTTTCTTCCTACATATTCCTTTCAAAACTTGAGAGATAGCTTTCATACACCATTAGTTTTTTTTCTTCTTAAGGGGTGGAATATTGTTTGATGATCATGGACTATCTTCTCCATCTAGTTTCAAGCATCTACCGTTGGTTCTCTTTGGGGGGACTACTTATTCCTTCTCTTCTTCTCTCTCTATTCTAGGGGATGTTCTCTCTCTATTTGTGGGGGGCTTCTTTTTCTTTGGGGGAATTTTGATATGCACATGGGTACCTAACATGGCCTTAGTTTTTAGGACCCATCATCTTTTACATCCTCTTAAGCTATTCTTAAGGGGGGTGTAGGTGTAGGTTTTTATTTTCCTACGTTAATTTATTTTCCCTTAGTCCTAGGTTTTTACTACACTATTATTAAGTTGATTAAGATAATAAAGTGATTTTATTAATAGGAGATAAGTGATGTGATGTTCCCTTCCTTAAAGGGTGGATCCACTTTTTGTGGTTGATTCATATTGGTTGGATCTTCCACCTCCATCCTCTCCTTAGTTCTATATAAACTCATTACCATAGCTTGTATTTGTATTAATTCATATATATTGATCTATCCATCTATTGTAATCAATATTTTGCATTGACCATTCATCTTGGAAGCTCTTAATGCAATTACATCACATTGAAATTACATAATCTCTTGGAGTTCTAGTCTGCATTCTTATATTTTTCCACTTTATGTAACTTTGATTTTCTCTTAAAAAATTTCTTGGGTTATTCAATTTCTATTTCAAATTTCTAACAAAATTTTTTTGAGGGAAAACCACAGTGGTAGCCCAAAACAAGAGGAAAATACCACTTACAAAAACCCATGCCTAGGTTGTGGATAACCAACAGATATAATAAATTTTTTATTTTCCTTCACATGACTTCTCACATGGGTGCCTAACCTATAGACAATCAGGAATGAAACTTCCCAATGATCTTTAACTTCTTGATGGAATGTGAATGGACACCAAATGCTTCCAACACTTGAGTTCCCAAAGAATGACCTTTCACCTTCCATAAGTGGACACCTAAGAAGGATAGTTTATCCATTATGTTGTATTACTCCCAACAACATTTAATCACCTCTTTAAAATAGAATTATAATATTGTCATTATTTAATGCTTTTCTCTCATGTCTCGTGGAACATATATTTTAAGGAATGTGCGAACATATGAATGGCATAGGATTACAACATTAATATCACCTTTTCCTGAAATTCTCCCACTTGAAATTATAAATTGTAATTAAATCCAAGGGATGCAAATAATAAATCAAGTAAAGTGATCAAGGCCCATGTCCTTCATGAACCAAGAGAACTTATTTGTGGTCACTAGCTTCATAAGAGAATTTTCAAAATTATCCAAAGTTCCATTTTTTTCAATAAAGACCTTACAATTCTCAACCATTTCTCACACAAAGTGATACTAAACATCAACATGCTTAGTACAAGCATGATACATGGTATTTTTGGCTAAAGAAACAACACTCTAACTATCACATCTAATTCGATTAATATCGTATAATAAAAGACAATACCACTACCAATCATTTGTAACCATACCACCTCCTTAGAGGCATGTGTATCAGCCATAAACTCTACTTCAATGGTGTAAAATGCAATTTTAGGATATATCTTACTCATCCAAGTAATTTCTCCTCCAAAAAAGTAAATATAAAGTCACTAGTGGACTTTGACTATCCAAGCCACCTACCCACTCTACATCAACAAACCCCTGTATATCCAATTACTTGAAAAAATCATTAGTACCATGATAAACCAAACTATAAGTAGAAGTACCTTGCAAATATCTAAACACCATTTTAACAAAATTCCAATGCTCTGTACATGGATAAGACATAAACCTACTCAGAACTCTCACTGTTTGGGCTATATCTCATCTAGTTGAAACCATTGCATATATTAAACTAACAATTATACCATCATAAGGAACATTATAAATCTCATCAAAATCACAATCAAAATTAGGACATATTTCTAAACTCAACTTAGTACCAATCAAATGGATTTGGTTGCATTGTGGACCTCCTCAAGGTAGGGGTAATGAGATCTACCCATTCTTCTTCTTTTTTGTCTTCTCATCTTGCACATCCTCTAAACTCTATGAACCCTATTCTTCCTCTCCATTCTTAGATCCATCTGATTATTCTTTCACATATGCATCTTCTCACTTATCAATATTTGTCTCAAAGTGTACTATTTTTGTTTTATCTTTCTCCTTTGGTTGTTCTTCTCTTGAGTAAGCTCTAAACTCCTTGAAAATCACATATCCAAAAAATATCATTTTATGGGTTAGAGGATTCAAAAAATTATAACCTTTTACATTCTCATGATAACCAATGAAGACACATTTATTTACTTTTGGATCTAGTTTAGATCACTTCACGTGAGGCATATTAACAAAATTATTATAAGCAAAGACTCTTAAGTGTGAAACATAAATATTTCTACCTATCACACTTCATAAGGAGTTTTATCAATAATAGATGAACACACAGATCTAATAATTAAATAATAAGAAGTTCCAACATCTTTTTCCCAAATAATCTATCAAGACTAGCACCACTCAACATGCTCCTAACTCTTTCCATCAAGGTTCAGTTAATTTTTTTTACTACCCCATTTTATTAGGGAGGATAAGGATTAGTCTTCTAGCAAACAATATCGACATGCTTACACAATTCATCAAAATCCCTACAAAAATATTCAACCCATTGTTAAATCTAAACACTTTTATCTTATAATATGATTACTTCTCAAGGAAGGCCTAAAATTCCTTAAACTTAGTGAAAACTTTAAATTTTGAGTGCATAAAATAAATCCATGTATATCTTGATACATGATCAATGAAAGAGACATACTATTGAGAAGAATCAACATCTGCTAGTCCACATACAACTGAATGAATGATTTGTAATAATCTCTTTTCCTTGTTAGTTTAATTAGGAAATGATGATCTCTTATGTTTAACAAACACAATGCTCATAGAAATCATTTTTTCCAATAAAATAATTGGAAATACCATCAAATAACTTTTTATTAAGAATGGTCTTAAGAACTTTTTCACCAATGTGAACCAATCTATGGTGCCACAACATACATGCATTTTTAGTGCCAGTTATATTGGTACAATTATAAAAAAAGTGGAGAAATTTAGCCTAAACAAAGTCCCTATTCAATATCCTTTAGCTATCACAAAAATCCCTCACACTAACCTGCAACCACACTTGTCAAATACTGCATGCATTCTAGAATCATTCATTCAACTTGTATACTGAAAGTAAATTTCTTGCAAGTATTTGAATATGCAAAAAATTATCAAGGGTTTTAATAATCCCATCATTGAAACAAAAATTTACCTTTCACTCACCATCAATATTCTTTGTGTTGTTATCATCAAGGAAAACATCTCCCCTATAGTTTTCTTTTTATGTAGTAAACCACTCCTTTTGAGGAGTCATATGGTAGGAGGAACCTAAATCAATAAGACAAGAATCCTTACTGATAGTGTTAGCTAAAATAAAAAAGCATCAGAATCATCATCATATGACTTTTTTTTATAGAAGAATCAACATTCTTTCTATTTTTCTTGCACTCCTTCCTCACATTTCCTCTCTTGCCATATTTCCAATACTTTTCTCTACTCTTTTTGTGGATTTTAGAGCACCCTTTAGAATTATCCCTATTTTTATCCCCTTTAGGTCCTTTCTCTTTTGACCTACCCCACACATACAAGGCATCTTGGGAGCCAAAATTCATATTCATTCTCCTCATCCCCTCTAAAAGAAGTATGGAAACCATGTTTTCCATATTTGGCTCTACATTACCACTACTTATGGAAACAATTATATTTTCCCAAGATTTAGGTAAAGAACAAAGAAACAAGACACATTTATCTTCATATTCTAAGTTAACATCTACTAATGCAAGTTGACTTATAATCAAGTTAAATTAATTTTTTTTTTTGCATTTGAATTTTTCCATATTTAATCCTTAAATAATACAACCATATTTTGAGATATTTAACTTGGTAGAAAAAATTCTGGTTTTGGTAGATTTAACCTATCCTCTTTTCCAACTTGTATGTAGTGTCTTTTGTAGAGACATTCGGGAGGAAAAAATATACAAGACACAATTGAATGGTTCCCCATGATTTCTTGTCCAAATTCTTCCAATCTTAATCAAACATTGTAGATGGTTTTTTTTCTTGTAAAACTAGAAACCATTGATCTTTCTCTTTAAGGAGATCCTTTATCTTCAATTTCTAATATATTGACAAGAGGTGGAGGCCATGGTATGCAATCTTCTTCAAAAATATACAATATACCACAAAAAAAAAGCTCCCATTGTAGTAAAAAGGTCAACACTTAAGAGAAAGGTGACCATCTCTCAATAGAACCATTAGCTCTAGTACCAAATGTTAAAAACAAGGTGAAGATAAGCTGTAATATTAACTTTTGAATATGTTAAATAAATTTAATTTAAAATTAGATTAACCAAATTGAGATTATGTGTGATTGCACATACAACACTAAGATAAAATTCAGCAAACCATAGATAACACTAAATTTAGGCGAAGAAACCCTTTTGGAAAAAAAATCCACATGAGAAAGAGAGCAATAATATTTTTAATTTTTATAGGAATAGTCAGTATGAGAAGTATCTAGTGAAGTAGATGGGAAGTCATAGTTCAAAGACTCATCTTGGATTTCAGAGAATGAGATAGACTAGATCTTGATTTCTCTTATCCTCTAGAAAGTGAGGGAAACACTTTTTAAACATTCTTTTTTTGTAGGAGCATCCAAGGGTGCAAGATAAATCTTGTGTTAACCAAAAATATTTTATGTACTTGATTATTTCATTTGTAAATTTTTTATTGGCATCAAACAATCACCAAATTTTCCATAAAATTTTAATACATCTACATATTTCACCTTGTGAATGGAATCACATGCTCATCTTGTATCCTATAATGACATACCTGAATCCCAAGAGGTTTTTATTACCACAATAGTATATACAGATTTTTTGATCTTTATTTGGCACACAAAAATAATAGGTGGAAATTTAGTATTACCAAGGTTTGCACCAACTTATCAAACCTTTTGATAACCAAGGAAACATATTGCAAGGTACATTGTCCCTAGAAGACCTTATATATTGAACTATATGAAGATACATTAATCCGAGCCATTAGCACATTCACTCTAGAAGATGTACCTAAATATTTCATAAGGCATTGAGATTTATACCACCATGTGGTTGACTAAGATTTGCCACAACTAAAATATAATATATAAACACTCTTGAATATTATTATAAAGTAGTGAAGAAATTAGAATCAAGTTGGGATGTCATGGTGTTGTAATATCTTTTTAATTCAATAATTTACACATTATAATCAAATTATTGAGGCCTAACATTTCAAAACCCACCACAATAAGTTGTAATATTGTTATGACTATAATGAATAAAGGAAATTATATTTTTCTATTCAATTGAATTATTTATGACTTTTTGTGTTTGGCTACATGGTTAGACAATCCTTTATTGGATCCCTTGGCCATGATTGTATGTCTTTGGTTATTTTAAAAACTATAATTTGCATACATTGTATAATGTATCACTTTATGTAGGTGAATACCTCATGCTAGAAGCCTTAAATTATGACTTTAGATCTATGTCATGAAATTGTTAAGTGACTAGGAGTCTCTTTGAAGGTTGAAACTAATGGTTTGTGATGCATGACAGTTCATGAAGTGTATCAGAGGAATTTAAGGAGGATCCACAACATCTCCAATGCTTCATATGTAAGTTTTTGATGTTATATATGAGAAATACTTATAATTGTGAATTTGTATAGGTGATGAACTCATCACTCGATATAGTTAATGCATCATTTAGAAAGGTGATTATTGAAATACCATGATATTTATTATGAATATTGTGGTGAATGTGTAGAATGAAGTAGTGAATGAGAAAATTCTTTGGGAAATTCATAATATTTAAATGAGTAAATGTATTTTTTAATAGACTAAGAAGGGAATTTGAATATTTTTTAATATAAAATTTATTCATTTTTCATGTCTTGCTCTATTATTGTGTCATGGAGAGGTGTGTGGATACTATAACTATTTGGAATACAAATTTCAGCTCAAGTGTTTGACCTTCAAGTATGTTCAATTGGTATAAGCAAGTGGAAGGGTACAAAGTTTCATAGTTGTATATTGATAAAACAAGAGTGAAGGAGCTTTGGGATTGTATAATGAACTCCAATTAGCCTTCATGGAAATGTAGCCACTATAATTGATACTTGGGACAATGAATGAGATGCTTGGTACGCTCTTGCTAGGTTTCTTTAGCTAAATTTGGTTTTCTCTAGTTTTAAGATGGTTTTGATGTGTTCATTCTAATGAGTTTCCTCTATTTTCTTATCTACCATATTTTTTTCCAATAAATGAGTATTTTTATAGTATAATTTACATTGGTTTTAAGTGGTAGAGAGTAAATTGAAGGTTCTCTATAAAAATTAACATTAAGAATATTTATAATTAATTATTAAAAGAGACATAACCTTTATGTTTTATGGAATATTGACCTTACAAAATAAAGAAGACTCTTATCTCTAAACATATATCAAGTATGCAAAACTACAAACATTATTTTTAATCTTAAATTTATTATTTTCAAAAAATTCATGTATTTGATGTCTTTTATTAAAAATATTTGTAAATATTTTTTTCTCCTTTCAATTATAAATATTATTGTTTTGAGATTTCAATTAAAAAATATTTAATAATATAAAAAAATGTATTGTTATTTTGAGATTTCATTATATACATCTTTTTAATAATATTGTACTATACATAAACAAGGACCCGTTATGGTATGAAAGTAAATGCTGATTATTTGATTTTTTTTTCTTTTAAATCAATAATAGAAGAGAGAAAATAAATCTTTTTTTTGATGAATAGGAAACTATCTATATTAAATTAAGATAAAAATACATATTCACAAAAAAATATGGGTGGCCAGAAGGCACACCCCGAGAGCAAACAAATCTTATTGATGAAATTCAAATAATTTCTAAAGTGTCATTCATAGATGCCTAAGGTGCGAAGTACTTTTAAAAAAATAATATTGTGAACAATAGAATGGGATTACTGTGGGAATGTCAAGGTGGAGCACAAGAAAACTAAAGACTCTATTTTGTTTCTTTCTGAAATCAAAAGGAATTTCTCTCATTCAATTTTTCTTCTTATGTTCCTACCTTTTGTAAAGAATCTAAATAAAATGAAAGTAGTGTTTATAAGGGATAATTTTTATAGTTTGTTTGATGAAGGTGATAGTATGTTTTTCAATTTTATCATTTAGAAAATTAAAATTTTTAAGTCATTTGTGGTTCCTGTTTGTCTAGTCTTTTTAAGTATTCATCAGATTAGTAGGCAATTTGGCCATTCATCTCATTTGTCTTTGAGATTATCTTCTTCTTTTTTCTTTTTTTTTGGGTATACATAGAATATCATCATATGGTTTAAGAGTCTCCTTTCTCTTTGATTTAATTTTTGTGTGTTATCTTTAAAGTGATCTCTCTTCTCCAATACACATAAAAGAGGCGAACAAGAATATCACTTGTGTAATATGTACAAATGTAGAGTTATTTTCTTCTTTTTTCAGAAATTAAGGTGACTCAAATATTCAGATTCATTAGGAAATAGACCTTTATTTTGATATTATGGGAAGCTAATAATTTGAATAAGAGATGGTTATCCTGAGGTTATTTAGTTGTCATATGAGGTTTACATTTTTAGTTTTGTCGAAGGAACTATAGGCACCCCTCTTCCTTAACAAGTTATTAATAATTTTGATTTAAACAAAGGACAATTCATATTTATTTTCTATTTGAAAAATACTTGAATAACTCTAAAGTAAATATGAAAAATATTTAGCAAAACAAATATCTAAAATTAATTTTTTGAAATGTAATTGACTCAAAACTTTTGAGGACAAGGGCAATTTTCTTGGCTCCACAGTTTCCAAAATAGTTCCTTTTCCTTTTAAGTAAATCTAATTTCACTAGTCTATTTACTTTCCCAACACTAATTCTATATATATATAAAGATTACTAAATTGTAAAATGAATTTAACTCAACTATTTTAAACATATAATTTTTGTAAAAAATTATAAATTTAATAATTACTAACTTATTTGAAAATAAACTATCTTTAAGAATTGCTTTTCCAAATGTAAATTTAGTTAATGTTAATTAATTTTAAAAATGTCCTTAAGTATTCAAAACATTTGAGAGATAACTGAATGAATTAAACTAAAAAAACTAATCTTATAAACTTCTAAAAAAAATATATATTTCTAATAAACTAAGTTGTACTATGATGCCAATTAAATATTAATATTTCAAAATTTCTCTTTCAAATAAATTCATCAACTTATGATCTTTTTCTAGTTATTAATTTAATTAATCTTAGTTACTTTAAAAGATTAAATGAATTATAAAATTCAAACTAGTTTCCAATATAATTTTAATTAATAAATTAATAAATTCATGCTTAAAAATCATTATTATTAAATACTAACTTGAAAACTGATACCAATGATTATTATTATTTGGACTAAATTAAATATTATTTTAAAATTAATCATATGAGTTTTAGCTAATTTTAAATAGCTACCTTGAAATAAAATACTACTAATAATATTCATTTTTAAGAAAATAAATAAATAAATGTGATGTGAAAATAATAGTTAGAATAAACTAAATTAATAGTGTGAAAATTTTATTTAGAAATTAAACTATTTCAAATAGAATATTTATTTAAAAAAAATAAAACAATATTTAAAATTTTATAATAAATAAAAAGATAAATATTGAGGTGTGTCACCATTTCACCCTTGGCATGAACCTATATTGTTGCCACTAGTTTTTATTATGATCAATGGTTAGGTAAATTATTATTTATTTATTAATATTTATTTGGCCTCTTGTTTTATCCTTCAATTATGTTACTAACTAGTCTGCTATATATGGTAGTTGCTAGCTAAATTTGGTATGTTAATTAATATTTGTCTTTTAGCTGATTTTGTTAATCCAAATCATGTATACAATTTATTTCTATTTTGTTGATAATTTAGCTTCTTTTAATTTTTTTTAGTTCCTGCCAAAGGAACTATAGGCATGGCGAGATCCTAACTAGTTATTAATGTTTTGAATTTCAACCAATCAAAATTAATTATTTTCTTTTATACATTATATTTGAAGTTTTTTCTAAAGTTAAATGCATGTTTTTTAACTTTTCTAATTTTCAAAATTATTTTTCTTGAATATTATTGGCTAAAAAATTTTAGGCGATAAGGGCGGATTATGCGGAATTGAGTATAATATTTTTTATTTTTCAATTTCATTGGCTTTTTTTGAGGCATTTTTTTTGCCACTTCTCAACTAATAAACTAATATTTGCACATTTGAATGTAAAAATTATTGCAAAGTTAAAGTTAGAAATGCTAATTTATAATAATTACAATATCATTCATAAAGCTCATTTTTATTGGTTTTTTTTTTTGCCACTTCTCAACTAATATTTGCACATTCCCAAATGTAAAAATTATGACAAAATTAAAGATATAAACTACTAATTTATAATAAAATGATAACTATTTTTGGAATAACTTGATATTTGAAATCAACTATTTAGATAAATATTTATTAATCCATTATTATTATAGTTAATATTGATTCATTATTATAGTTATAATTTATTTGTTAAGATAAATGTTTAGGAGGAATATAAATTTATTATTGATTGTTTAATTATTATAGTTAAGATAAATTTCAATACATTTTTAATATTTTCATTATTAAAGTTCTTATCATTATTTCATGTATAATTTTATATGGGTTAATTTTTTATATTTGAATTTTTTAAAATTATTTATGCAAATTTATTTAAGATAAAGTGACAAATTTAAATATATTTTTTTATATTTTCTATTTTATCAAAAAAGTAAAATTCATTAAATATTTTAAATAATTTTACATAAATCATTAAAAAATTATGAAAAAATTAATAAAATTATTTATTTATTAGGAAAGCATAGATATTTATTAGAAAAATTTATATAAAATAAATTAAATAAAATACAATCAATATTTATATAAAATAATATCATATAAATCCTAAACAAATAGAATAAATTTATTAACATATAACAAATATATTATAAAATAAACAACAATACATAAATAAATTAAAATTAATTATTAAAAAATTTAATATATACTTTTTGAAAACTAACGTTAGTAGTTTTGAATGGGATAACCTATGGGAGCTGTTAAATTATGACAAAATTAAAGATAGAAACTATTAATTTATAATAAAATAATAACTGTTTTTGAAATAACTTGATATTTGAACTAAAGGCGGGAGGCCTAGAAGATATGGGAACCATCTTCTTGGCTTTGGCTAACTTAAAAGGGTATAAATTTCCAATTACACAATTTTTTGTAGTTTTTAATTAGTACTGTGTATATAGCGAACTACAATTAGCACTATGTATAATTAGGAATTTAAAAAACAAAATGGTGAATTAGTTGTAATTAATGATTTGAAAGTTTTGTTGGGTGAAAATATGCAGTAATTGTTTAATCACAAATTTGATGTGTGCTGCCTTTTTACATTTCTTTTCAGATTTTACCTCTAGAATTTAATATTATTTTAAAAAATTAGTTTGGTAATTACTTAAAATATAAAATCAATCCCCAAAATATATACTAAAAGTTTTGAATAGTGCCTATTTAAAAAAATTAGCTAAGCAGTGGAATAGGACCATGCTCTGGCATTGTGTTTATTTTTTCTGATTTTACATTTTTATATAAAATTTAGTCTTCTAATCAAGATTTAAGCCTAGGGCATGCTACTAGTGCCCCTATTGTTTCTAGGATGGCCTATTATATTTGGGTCTCTATTTTGCGAGGGATAGTTAACTTAAATAAATTTTGTAGTGCTTGTTGAATTTAAGCTTAATGACTATTCTTTTCATTCTTATAGGAGATTGCTAATGCTATATATATCTGAGTAACTGTATGCTTCAAATTTGATGTTATAATGTAGAAATGTGTCTTTGGGTCTAAGTGCTTCTGTAGTATTTTAAGAATTTTATGAAGCTTTTTAGCTTACGTCTTCCAACATGCATTTCATTTTCTCAGTTAGATTTTTTTTATTACAGGATGTGTTGGACAAGGATTTACCACCTACATTGTGCATATTGCAATAGGAGAAGTATGTGCTTTTTTATTTACATTTGGGTGTTATAATTGTGTGAAACTATTGTTTGTTTTGTTTTAGATGCCATTTAAAAAAAATTGTGAAATTGTCATTGCATGTTTAGGCTTGCAATTTTTTTCAATGAATTGGTCTTCAAGTTTTTCTTTTACTCTTTGAAGTCACAGGTCAAATTATTCTGCATAGCATGTTGACATGGATATGCACAATATGAACTTTTTCTATACTACAACTATTTTTATCAGATTCTGTAATACCCCTCCGTGTCGGTTGTTTTGAACTTGTTGGTGAGTATTTGTGTGTGCTTCATTGATTACTATGTTATTTGATTTTGTGAAAAATATAATATGTTAGTAATCATGTTTAAATAATTAATTAAATCATAAGTGATTTGCAAAGTTATTTAAAATATAAATTAGAAATTAAAATAATAATTAATTAAATCAAATCAAATTATTTAGAACAAATGATCAAATTAATCTAATTCATTATAAGTAAAGGTGATATTATTAGATAAATTGATTTAAATTGTTGAAGTTAATAATCATTATGAACAAAATAGTCTTGAAAAGATAATTATTTTAATAAGAAATTTAAATGGATAAGGAAATAGGAAGCTGAAGTGTTTTAAAGCCAAAAATGAAACTTCACCTATAGAGCATTTGGAAGTCGAAGAGAGCTGGAGAATATGAAGAATAAATAAATAAAAGTTGTGGTAGTTTGCAAAAATATTAATGGTGTTTTGAAGAAAATTTTGTAAATAGTTGTTTTTAATTATTTTAATATGCATGTGTTTATTTAAATTGATTGTGGAAATGATAAATAAATAAATAAATAAAAAGCTCAATCTTTTGTGGATTCGAATGGATTGGAATTTTATTTTTCAAAAAGAAGTGACTTTTGGCATTCGCTAGAAAAAGAAATGGAAGAGACTTTGGTGTGAGATTTTATTTAGAGGATTTTGATTTGGAAGGGGGTTGCACTCTCTTGGGAACAGATTTTGGTGAATTTGGCAGTCATCTTTCTGATATAGTATTGTGTTCTTTAATTCTTCTGAGAATTCATGTGAGGATTAAGATTTAATGTTTGAGGGAGGATCTTGGAGCTGCTGCTGGAAGGATTGGATCAGCAAGAAGGATAAAGCTTCAACAGTTATCTACAGGCGTAGGACGCCAGGTTCTCCTTCTTCTTTTAAATTATTTTCTTTATAGCATCAAATGAAATAAGAATTCCTTGCTGTGAATGAAATTTTCTCTTGAATTGAAATTTAATGCTTGTAGAAAATTCTCGAATCTTTAGAAATGCTTTGGACTATTTTTCAATCAGGAAAGCTTTACTGGGGTGGGACTGTTATTGATTTAAAGTGAAATTTTGTTGGGATTCTGGAATTGAACAGTGTTACTGTAGTTTTGTGTTAAAAATAATAGTGAACCAGTAAAAGAATAAGCTCATGACTGTGAATTCGAGGTTGTGTAAATTTCCATTTGTAGATAAATTTTACAAATATATTCTGTGTTTAAATATTTATATTGAAACAGTAAATTGTACAATTGAAATTTATTTCTCTGTATTCGAAATATTTTTGTATGCAATATATATATGTATATATATATATCCGATATATATATATATATATATATATGTATACACATATATATATATATATGTATATATCATCATCAAAAGAAAAATTTAATTAAGATTCAAGTTTCTGCTGTATTATATTTGTTTTGAAATTATAAAAAAAATAAATAAATAAATAATATTTGTTTTGAAATTATTTGTATATATATATTTATTAAACTTATTTATTCAGATTCCACTGATTATTTAATTTTGTCAAAATAAAACATTTGTTTCTTTTTTTAAAATAAAACAGAATCTGTTTAAAATGGAAATAATAATAAAATAGAAAGAAATCTATTTTTTGTTATTGATTTATTAAATTACCAACTATAAGAAGATAAGTTAGTAGAAAAATCAATTTATGAATATATGGCAGCATTGATTTATTTAATTCTTGTTTTGAGTGAATATTTTGAAATAGAAAGGAATTCCTATTAATTTGTTAAATTGTGAAATTTGATAGGATAATATAGTAGAAGGGCAATTTATGAATATATATATATATATATATATATATATATATATATATATATATATATATATATATATATATATATATCAGCATTGATTGTCTAATTCTTATTTTTAAATGTGTATAGGGTGGAAATAGAATTTAATATAAAATTGAATAAGTTATTTTATTTATGAAGTTAAGTCTTGTAGATTTGTTGAATTCTTAGAAAAGATTTATTCTCTTTCTACTTTCAAAGAATTAAAATATATATAGATATAGTGGTTTTAAAAAAGGTTTTTATTGTGTGTAAATTTATTTAGATAGATTTAAGATTTTAAGGTGGTAATTTCTAATATGTAGTTTAAGTATTTAGAGTATTGTTATTATTGTCATTTTAAAGTATAAACAATTGATCTTAAGTGGTTTTCACAATTAATTTAAATATTGGAAGTGAGTGTTAAGTTAGTATGTTGAAAGGAAAATGGAAATAATGTTTTGGATATAAGTAGTTATGAAATGATAATGAGTTAAATACCCAATTATTAAGAAGTTTTCAATTATGTTGATAAATGCAAAGGGAAATTTAAATGTATGGGCATGGTTAGTGATTGATTAGGGTATTCTTGAATTGAATAGTTTATTGGTGAAATGGATTTTAATCTTTTTAAAATTGACTTCCTTTATATTCATTAAATGGTTGAATTGTAAGCTCTCTTTATGGATAAGTCTTTTAGAATACATGTGATGGTTATCATAAATTGTTTTAGTTAATTGAGTAATTTAGATGGGTAAGTTGTAAAGTTATTTAGTTTTGGTTGTTAATTGATTGGTTATTAAATATTGCTCTTGTTTGAATCTTTGGTTGTTGTTTATTATGCGAGTGTTTGGTGGAGTGATGTGTGGTTGGGTATTTAAGGTGTTCTTAAATTTGGTTCCTTGGATGCCTGGTTGAATGCTTTTAACTCTATTGTTGAAGGTTTGTTTTTGGATGGTTCCATGTTGGTGTGAATGCCTTTGGAGGTTAGTTTTGATTTAAGGAATCCTTTGTCATTTAAATTTGTGTTGCAATGTAATTGGGAACTTGTATTTTTGTTGATGAATTGTGGGAGATTGATCTTCTTGGATTTCTGATTTATTTTGTATCAAAGTTGTTTATGTGGTTTGGATGGGGTGGTTGATCTTATTTTAATGTATTCACTCATTATATTTGAATTGAAAATAGATCTGGTGGCCTTGCAATTATTGTTGTCATTGCTATGTTGTTGTTATTATGAAGGTGATTTGCGTACCATCATAAGGGGGTTCTTGTGAGGAGAAAATTGAGGTCTCCCATGGAATGCCTAGTTGGTGGCTTTTGGTTTCATTAAGTGATTTCGTGAATTAAAGGTTGATTTTCTTTTGCGTTTTCCTTTTTGAGGTGACGCCATTGTTAATTTGTAGATGGGTCTTGATGAATCTTTCCTTGTTATGGATTTTCTGATTTACTCTCATATTTGAGGAATTTTATCCTTGTGTTGGAATTATTGGAGAAATACTCATGTTGCTTCACTTTACCCTCATTTGTGGGTTTTCATCCTTTTGGCTTCCAGATGCTTGAGATGATTGATAATTGATGTTCTCTCTCTTTATGTGCCTTTGATTTGGCAAGTGCTTTGGTTTCATGATTTTAAAAGGGTTGTACGAGAATTGTTGAGACTTTGATTATGTATTTATAGCGAGATGGGTAATGCCTCGCATGCTTCTCATTTGTGATATAATATTCTTGTTATGTTGTACAACCCTTGGTTTCTTGGTTTTTATGTGGGTGGGTCTCTAGGGAGAGTGGCTCCTCATGGGGGCCGGCACCCCGTTTAAGGGGAAGGGCTCAAGATAACCCACGAGTGAGTTAGTAAACAAGTGAAAACCTAATAATTAACTTAGGAGGGTTGGGTAGTAATATCATTACAAGATTAATAAAATGGATGCCTCATCTTTATTAGTGCTTTCGTAGACTAATGGAAGGCTGAGAAGGCCGTGGTTGGCAAGGTCGTGACCTCGTCTCCACGAGAGGTCTACGACTCCGCATGAGTCACCCTATGGACCAGCGCCTCCATGTTTTGGATATAAGTAGTTATGAAATGATAATGAGTTAAATACCCAATTATTAAGAAGTTTTCAATTATGTTGATAAATGCAAAGGGAAATTTAAATGTATGGGCATGGTTAGTGATTGATTAGGGTATTCTTGAATTGAATAGTTTATTGGTGAAATGGATTTTAATCTTTTTAAAATTGACTTCCTTTATATTCATTAAATGGTTGAATTGTAAGCTCTCTTTATGGATAAGTCTTTTAGAATACCTGTGATGGTTATCATAAATTGTTTTAGTTAATTGAGTAATTTAGATGGGTAAGTTGTAAAGTTATTTAGTTTTGGTTGTTAATTGATTGGTTATTAAATATTGCTCTTGTTTGAATCTTTGGTTGTTGTTTATTATGCGAGTGTTTGGTGGAGTGATGTGTGGTTGGGTATTTAAGGTGTTCTTAAATTTGGTTCCTTGGATGCCTGGTTGAATGCTTTTAACTCTATTGTTGAAGGTTTGTTTTTGGATGGTTCCATGTTGGTGTGAATGCCTTTGGAGGTTAGTTTTGATTTAAGGAATCCTTTGTCATTTAAATTTGTGTTGCAATGTAATTGGGAACTTGTATTTTTGTTGATGAATTGTGGGAGATTGATCTTCTTGGATTTCTAATTTATTTTGTATCAAAGTTGTTTATGTGGTTTGGATGGGGTGGTTGATCTTATTTTAATGTATTCACTCATTATATTTGAATTGAAAATAGATCTGGTGGCCTTGCAATTATTGTTGTCATTGCTATGTTGTTGTTATTATGAAGGTGATTTGCGTACCATCATAAGGGGGTTCTTGTGAGGAGAAAATTGAGGTCTCCCATGGAATGCCTAGTTGGTGGCTTTTGGTTTCATTAAGTGATTTCGTGAATTAAAGGTTGATTTTCTTTTGCGTTTTCCTTTTTGAGGTGACGCCATTGTTAATTTGTAGATGGGTCTTGATGAATCTTTCCTTGTTATGGCTTTTCTGATTTACTCTCATATTTGAGGAATTTTATCCTTGTGTTGGAATTATTGGAGAAATACTCATGTTGCTTCACTTTACCCTCATTTGTGGGTTTTCATCCTTTTGGCTTCCAGAGGCTTGAGATGATTGATAATTGATGTTCTCTCTCTTTATGTGCCTTTGATTTGGCAAGTGCTTTGGTTTCATGATTTTAAAAGGGTTGTACGAGAATTGTTGAGACTTTGATTATGTATTTATAGCGAGATAGGTAATGCCTCGCATGCTTCTCAGTTGTGATATAATATTCTTGTTATGTTGTACAACCCTTGGTTTCTTGGTTTTTATGTGGGTGGGTCTCTAGGGAGAGTGGCTCCTCATGGGGGCCGGCGCCCCGTTTAAGGGGAAGGGCTCAGGATAACCCACGAGTGAGTTAGTAAACAAGTGAAAACCTAATAATTAACTTAGGAGGGTTGGGTAGTAATATCATTACAAGATTAATAAAATGGATGCCTCGTCTTTATTAGTGCTTTCGCAGACTAATGGAAGGCTGAGAAGGCCGTGGTTGGCAAGGTCGTGACCTCGTCTCCACGAGAGGTCTACGGCTGCGCATGAGTCACCCTATGGACTAGCGCCTCCAGTTGGGAGGAAGAGCACAGGACAGCCATAGATGGGACCGGCGCCTCCAGTTGGGAGGAAGAGCACAGGACAGTGCTTGTAGGACTATGTGATGACACTCTCCCCTAGTTGCCCATGTGTTTACTTTATTGTGTTCCTCTGGAAGTATGTTGTGGGAGTTGGTTTAGATTGTGGTTGAATGGACTTATATTGATTTATGGAGTATTGCCTTGATACATCTTTGGTGTACTTTGTGGTTTTGTATGATCTCATTGATATTTGACTTATGATCTTGTACTCTTTTGGTACTGTGATATGATGTTATTTTATTGTTTAATTGCATTTGGAATTATATTATGTTTATTAATTTAGTTGACTTGGAAGAGTTTCATGATCATCCTTTGGATACTTGTTATTGGTCATTGCTTTGATTTATGTGATGAGATTTATGATTTCAAGTTGTGTTAATGACTCTTGGATGTTGTGGATTATGTCTTTGTAATTCTTGAGTTTTATGATACTTTTGTATGTTGTTGAGTCTTGTGGTTTCCGTGTTTGGATGTTCTTGGTTGAGGACTCTTCTTGTCAGCTCTTAGCATGGGGGGTGGGTCTTCGGACTCACATGGTTGGGTGGAACGTGCTAAGCACCCCATTGGGTCCCCAGTCGAGGATCGAGAGGTGCGGATTGGTGCGGTTGCAGCGACTCCAGAGTTGTAGCCAGTTATGATTCTTTGTATTCATCGGTTTATTTGTATCATGTTATCTTATGTATGGTTTCCATTTATGTTCGGAAACACTTTTGTATCATTGTACTTCTTGAATATTGAATTGTAATGTAACATTAAACCTTATGTGGCTATTTGCAGTTGATATTCAATGTGTTAAGTTAATCATGTATATGTTGTATTTATGTACTCAAATGGTTTCTTATCAATGATTTTCATGTATGTGTTATATTTGTTAATGTTTAATTTATTATGGATTATATCTTTGGATTTTATTCTTTTTTGTCGTTGTGTGGATCTCAGTCTCGTAATGACTCCTCGTGTACCCCAAGGGATGTATATGTTAATGAATCTGCTTAAATGAAATATATGATATGACTTAATGTGTATTACATGTATGTTATGTTATCTTTAAAATAAAAAATAAAAAATTGTGCTATAATTATTGTTTAGTTGTCCTTTGGGGTTCACACGATGGGGTGTTAAAGATTCAAACCTAGTTGTCACTCTTTAGATAGATGTCTTGTTATATTGTTTTTGATCAGTTGTGAGTAATCTTCTAAATCCCATTTCTAATTTAATTCATATAATCTTTTTTTTGTGCTAATTTTTTTCTCCTGTGATCACATGACTAACCAAATATATAGGTTGCTTTGGTTCATCAACTTGGGTTAGATTATAAATATCCCTTTTGGTTTCTGATTTTATAGTTTTAAAATTACTTCTTGCTTGGATTTTTCTAAAATAGTATTTGTTTTTGGCTCATGATCTATATGCATCTCATGAGCTGCTGGCTTAGGTACATGCCCTCACACCTATTTTATTTTATTTTTTTATTCCTTTCTAGAGATTTTTTGCACACTTGCATTTGATGATATCTAATAAAATGTGATGAATTCAAGGTCATATGCTTTCATGCTACCTTTTGTGGCTTTTAGATTGTGTTACATGGCTATTTTTCCACTTACAAAATTGTAATTTTACTATTTAGTTCTTCAAGGCCCTTTATTTTGGACTAATTGATGGGTTCAAAAGTTAATCAACTGAAAGCCTTATCCATTGAATAGAAGTAGCCCTTTGAGATTTCTACAAGTATTTGGACACAACGTTTCCTATCCCTTTACAAATTTAGTGACTGTTTAATATTTTTTTATCCCAAACAAGTCAGGTAATTAAATCAAGCATCTTTATCATCTCTTATGTCTTTGGATTGGCCAATAATATTTTAATTCTCAACTCCAGCCTCTCTGAATGTGTGTTTGATTCTTGTATGTGTTCTAGTGTTGGGTAGTTTCTTTTTTGGGGAAATGTTGTTCATGTCACTTCTTTAAATGATTAATGTAGATGTCTAGGTACATTAGTAGCTCTCTTACCATTTGGTCTTGCTACTTTCTAGTAGCCATTTACAAAGTTGCACTTATCATAATTACCCATAAACTAACAATGGAAGGTTCAATTTTTAGTAATTCTTTAGCCACATCAATACATTTTTTCTTACAAACCATAGTACTTTAGTAATTCCTTATCCACAAATACTTGAGTATGGAAGGTTCAATTTTTAGGAATTCCTTATCCACAAATGCTTTAGGGGAGAGGACCCAGTAGTTGAGCATGTTTCAATAGTTGAGATAGTAGTTGTTTATATAATGTCCAATAGTTGTGATAGTAGTTGTTTATATAATGCCCAATAGTTGTGACATGACTACCTTAACTTAAAGAAAATGTATTCCTTTGATCTAAAGAGCAACCAATCATGTGATGTCACATCAACACTCAACTACCCATGATGTGAATGCACAAGTATTGGTAACAAGTTTGTTTTGGGTCTTTTTGGACACCTTGACAAAAAGCATGTTGATGTGGCATCATATTTGATGATGTGGCCCTGAAACGAAAGTTTCAAGTAGGGGGCTTGCCAAGTAAGCTGCTGTAAAAAAATTGGAGTGATTTGAAATTTCCAAGTAGGATTTTGAGAAGCACAAAGTTAGGGTGCACAACTACTGGGTCCTCTCCTATAGCTACTTCCACCTGAACAAACCTTGGAGCAGAACATAAGGCTATCTTTCCATTTCATCTTACAATGTTTTCATAAACTTGGATAGTGACTAAAGTTGAAAAATCCAAAGTTTACAATTTAGTTATAATGTTGAGAGCAAGGCAGAAACACAAAAGCTCAAGAACAACACCTTTTAGATCTAGAAGAGTAACTCGATTTGGAAGACAAGCTAAGTATGAAATGGTAAAATAAAAAAAAAGCCATTAAAGAGGCCATTCATTCTCATCATTTATTGGTAAAGACTATCATTTGGAAAATAAATTTATAGCAGAATGGTTGGACTATTTTTGAAAGAAAAACTTATTGAGAATAGGAGAATTTTCATCAGCACAATTCCTAACAGGAGAGTGTCAAATCATTTACCACTAATTTTTCAAATCTTGCACGATTTACAAAGTTTAAGAGAATTTGGCTTCCCTATCCCTATTTTAAATAGGTCCCCAATACTTTAATGCTATTACCCAAGTTGTTTCCATTAGACATCAAACTATCTAAAGGTCTTCTCTAAAGGGTTGAAATAACAAAGCATTTAGTAGCATTTTTGTTCACATATAACCAAATAATTGTTCACATATCTTACATGAACACACTCTGCATCATAGCCTGAATTAATAAACCATTACAATAAGTTGAAAATGATATATTTATGTTAAGAGACCAAAAAAATTGCTAATGTGTGTAAAGGAGATAGAGAGACAATATCAAGACACACCATATCGATTGTATCATCATGCTTATTTCTCCTCACAAAAAAGCTTAGCACAAAACAAGCCATCTTCTAACTAGTAAGAGATAATGCTTTAGATTTTGACAATTATCCAAAATACACTTCTTCTTTTAGACTAGGGGCCATACACAACATTTTCTTTTGTGATGATATACAAAAAACTTAACAACAAAATTCATTGCAACACCCCAAATACATTCATTTCTCAATCGTATCAACACAACAATATTGCTTTGTTTAAGATAAATATATCATAGAGATTATCTAAATAAGTATAATAATATTGCTTTATTTTTAAGTCATGACCATGGTAGATGTCAATTTGGTTTAAAAGACCCCTTACCATGTATTTTTTCCATCAAAATGGAAATGACGGTCCTTAATACACAACTTATACTAGCCAGTATGTTACAAAAATTTACATGATTGCCAATTCTAGTAGCACAAGCTAGTACATACAGTTTGCAGATGTTACCTAACTTACAAGATAGATGAGTTTTCTGGAGGAGATACAAATAAATACAACTTTTCAATTGGCCAAAATTATTGGATCTATGTGTAAAATCTCGAGATCTGTGTTTGATTGGAAAGAGTTATCTCTTGTGATTTTTGAGCAAATTATTATTTCCATTCCAATTGATCATAACAAAAAACCTTCCAATTTTGAAAAGAATATAACATAGAACCAAATAGAAATGAAAATCCCAAACAAAGATTGTCAAGAGTGTATCTCATTTATCTTTTATTTAATCTTTCTCTTTATGTCTATGATTTCCTAAAGTTTTTATGATCATGCAAATAAAATGTTGATGGATATGTAACACATTTAGTGCACTCATGCTCTAGTTCATCATATCTGGTAGAGAGCATTTCCATCCAGAGATGAACTTATAATTTGGTTATGACTTATCTAGAGATAGTGATGTCGACAAAAATTCAAATGAGACAAGCTAAGGGTATACACATTAATGTCTAAGTTAAACAATTAATACCCTAGACAAATATCAGTTCACACAGTGATGAGTTTGTAGTACAAAATTGTTATTCTAAATGGTAGGCTTATAACTATACTATCCTAGAAATGCATGAGCATTGTCTAGTCACCTTGAATTGTTAAGGAAATCTTTGAACTCATAATTATTTACATAATGCTAGCAAAATGTAAATTGTGCTTTCTTCATGGCCTAAAAGTACAACCAAAGCATTTCAAAATTTTGAAGTGAGCAAAATTCTATTGTTATCAGAGTCATTTTCTAATGGAAGACAAAGTTGACTCTATCAATGATCAAATTCCTAAATTTATGTGACAATTACTTTATCCTAACCAAAAATTATTGTTATCAAGGTCATTTTGTAATGGAAGACAAAGTTGAATCTATAAATGATCAAATTCCTAAATTTAGGTGACAATTGCTTTATCCTGAGCAATTGTTCCTAAAACACAACAAACTCAACAAATACAAACAAAACTATTCTAAAAATTTCTGGCAGGAACTTCGCTGCTCTGCAGCTCTTGTTTGATATGTTAAATATTATTTTTCACTTACAGGTTTACCTTTGGCTTAGATGTCACAGTTGAGAGGTTTTTTTTTTTGTCAAAGTCATGAATATCAATAGGTGCCATTTGTTGGGGTATGTCACACCAATGAATTGCTTTGGAAATCCCAATGGTTTTGGCACTTGAGCTGATACAATTTGACAATAATTTAGATAAATTATTGTTTACACATTATTCTTATTTATTTGTTATCAGTTTGCCATTTTGATTCAATAGGTCTCTGATTAATGATAGAATGTTTTGTCTCGCTATGGAAATTTAAACAACAATATTTCTCTTTTAATGAAGCGCGTTAATCTAGATTATTTATTTTGTTTATTCTTATTATATTTTAGCTAAATTATTATTTTCTTATTATTCTCATTTATTTGCCCTCAAACTTTTCCTTGTTGAGTTAGTAGGGCCCTGATTATCATGCTAGTTTATGGAAATATTATTCAGTAATGATTGTTCATCAATTGAGAATGTTAAGCCAAATTAGTAATTTAAAATATTATTATGCATGGTGATTACAAAACTCCAATATAAAGTTCTAAGGATCCTACCCATCCCCACACCCGTATCTTCTAGAAAAAATATGTATATATAATATTGCATAATTACCCTCATTCATTTATTATTGTACCCTACTTTGAAATGGTGTTCTCATTCTTGCATCCCTATGTTAATGTCTACAATTGATTGTTATTATAGTGTTACAAATCTAGCCTAAGTTTATTCCTTTCTTATTATTTATTTATGCTCTAGTTTTCCATTTTGAGATACTTGATCTTTGATTGTTGAGTTAAAAGTAATGTTTGGTTTTCAAAAGGAAAAAGCTATACTTGGAAAAAAATAAAAATTAATTTGATATGGTAAGAAAAATTTAGCAGTCAAGACTCAATACTCTCCAATTATTCATGTTAAAGGTGGAATGTGTTATGTAACATATTGCAATACCTCTAGTTATGCAAAAACTAAATTTCAATGTTAGTTTGTGTTGTAGAACAATTGCTCATGATCATTAATAATGACCAATTAGTTAGTTATAAATATGTGTTGAGCTGAATTTGAATACTAGGTGCCTTGACTCAATAACAAGATAAATTTCAAATTCCAAGCATGCCCTTATGTGCAGGCTATGGAATATGTAGCCTTTACTATAATTTTGGGTAGCCCACCTTGTCTTGTTGGCTATGCTAAACTAACTTAAGTAAAAGTGATGGAAAGTGTAGATGATTTTGTTAAACTAAATTTTAAAAATAGATTGATTATCTCTGGTTTCCTAGACCAGTGGCTCATTGTCTAGTGGCAAGGAAAGAGAGATTTGCATGATGATGGCCCCAATTGAAAATCTACCATTTTTGTTTCCTTGATGATTATATGCCTTTCTTTTGTGGACATCAATATGATTTCTTTCTTTCTTTCTTCTTTTATATCTTGAATTAGTTAACTCTTTTCTTGAGTGGATTTCTATGCCTAGACATCATAAGCTTATTTTAGCATGATTTTTTTTGCTGAAATTCAATTATATCATGCTTCAGCACTGTTGGTTATGGAAAGCTAAATTTATATGATTCTTTGTGTTTATGACAAACTAATTGATTTCTTGACAATTTCGATTCTATGAACACTATTGCTAAAACATAATAGACACAACAAATAAAAATAAGACTATTCTTGCACATTTGCAGCTCTTGTTAAATTTTGTTTTTGCTTTTTTTATTATGTAAAATTTAAGGGTGGTTGTTAGAAAATTAAATTTTACATTTAATACATTAGTTAATAGTTAGTTTTAGGGAGTTATTCCATAAGAAGATTTGAAATGGTTTTTCATGAAAAAATAATGGTTTAAAAAGCCAATGCATTGGATGCAATGTGCCGAATGATTATAATGAAATTCCTCTTTTTATTTACAATGTAAATCTTTTGCTCTTCTAAAAATTTACAGTTTTTCTGCTAATTAAGAGTGATCTCATACCATGAATCTTATAATGGATATATCATAATATGTTTTTGTCAGCTCTACTTAACAATTCTTTCAACTATGAAATTTGTTGGAATTTTTTAAAGAAAAAAGCTAAGCATTGAAAAACTTGGGATTGTTATGAGGTAATTGTTGATATCCTTTTGAAAAGTGGTTCTTGGAATTATGTTTATTTTGAAAATATTAAAATTATAAAAAAAATTATAACTTTTTAATGGAAAAATGATGGGCTTGGAAAAATTTTGGTCTATTATGAGGTAAGTGTTGGTTTTCTCAAGTCTTTTTAGAATTATTTTTATATTTAAAAAATTAGTAATGATAAATAATTATTAGTTAGTATATATTTTTTTGTTGTTGGAGATATCTCGAAGGGGATCCACTTTAGTTTGGAGCCAAGGTCTAAGGGGTATCCATTCTGTCAAAATTCATGTGTAGCACAATCTTGACCTCATCCCTTTTTAGAAATTGAGGTCTTGCACTTAACAAGACTTGATCCTTGGTGGGCTCATTTAGAACCTTTCAACTTCACCAAAAGACCAAGGGCTCATTGAAAAATTAATATATTTTATTTTTTAAATTTTAAAAATGTATAAATTATATTGTTGATGGGTCTTGCTAATAAATATTTAATGAGCTCCCTCCGGGTGTATTTTTCTCTAGATATCTTCCCGTGCATCATAGGAGATCAACTTAGCCTTCTATAAAATCTGCTTTCCCCCCTCCACATGCCTGCTCTACACACCCCGAGATTTTCCCTTCCTTTCACATCCTAGGAACCCTCGCTATACTTCCACATGTCGTAGTTGCAGGCCATTTTTTATCATTCCTTCTTGCTTCCTCATTGGGCTCCGCTCAAGTGCCATGAAACCCTCATTCCCAAAGAGTTTGGTGGGCCCCACAATTGTTGTCTACGACATACTCTTGCTATGTATCTACTCTTCACAAGGTTTTTAGCATGAGGATGAAATAACAACCGTGGGCAGCAAAATGCTACCATGCATCTTTTTTGCGCCTGATTGGTGATTGTTCCCTCCGCTATTGGTTAAGTGCTCCGCCCATTCAACACGTGTAGCCTTGGTGCAAGTCTTCAGCAGTGAAAGATAAAATTTCACATGGGCAGTGAAATGCTGCCACGTGCCTAGTCGACGGATCTCATATTTGGGTGATCAACCAGGCAAACCAAATGTTGCGATTGGCCACTACATGTCATAATCATTTGCATGGGGTGGCAAAACTTGTTTGTTTTAACCTTGTTGGGACCATTTCCATCATTCACAGGAGATGCATCTATTGCAATGACTTGGGGAATATTCTTATTTCTACATCATTCCCAGGGGATTATGAAATATTTTAGGTGGCTGCTCTTTGAAGCGGTTGGGGTTTTTCTGTTATATATACTTTTCTCTGTTGTGAGAGAAGGGTCCAAAATTTTGGAGGAACACTGGTTTTAGGAAAAGATTCCAGGCCTTTATTACTACTTTATTTCATTACAAAAGACTTTCAGACTATGCCAATTATTCAACCTTTCTATTCTTTCATGCTATTTGATTAAATTGTAAACTGTGCTTTTATTTTTTGAACATTTCATTTGTGAACTTCTATATATGTTAAATGCAGGTTTGTTGATCTAGATCATGTCTAATGACTCTTCTTGGTAGTAGGAATGTATGCAATGTTATTTTATGTCCATGAATGGATAGTCTATGCTATAATCTTCAATTTTTGATTTTTTGGAACACTACAAATACAAATCAGGCCCTTAGATCCATGATTTATCATGCCTATCATTAAGTTTTGGTGCATCGCCTTAGGTTAGACTTTATTTTATTATATCCATTTCATTTTCCCTTTCCAAACCCCCATTATAAAAGAAGCTGATTTCTCTAAAAACCTGGAGGTCACTCAGTTTAGTGCAAAAGGTCCCCCATAAACTGAGTTTCCCATAAAACATTATTACCTTGTCAAATTTTGGTGTCAATAGTTTTTTCTTTTTCTGGCATGCCTAGTGGGACCCGAGCTTAAATGAAGTTGTATTTTAGAAGGGTGTATGAGCCATCGGCCTATAACTAGATCCCAAACTACAAACAACCCCAGTTTACTAGTACCTCCATTGGGAACAGTGTAGGCTACAAATTAGTTGGTAACCATTCCACTTCCGCCACCTATTCCTCTAACCATGTTGCCAGCCACCAATAGAAATTATGTGGCATGGGATGTTAGAAGTCCCCTAGTAGCCCCAATAGAACCCATTGTCTAGGGTAATATCCTAGTTTTAGCTATGAAAGCTATACCCAAGTTTACCAGAGATGGCTCAAGAACACTCGCAAAACATCTGCAAGATGTGGCAAACATGTGTCTAGTGCACGGGATCATAATGAAGAATGTAGCTCTAAGGATTTTTGCCATGTCTTTCAAAGGCAAGGCTCTAGATTGGTATCAAACACTGTCACCTAGCACTATTCACACCTGGGATGAGTTCGGAGATCTATTTTATGAGAGGTTCTCAAATGACGAAGATCGCTCTTCACTGTATTATCAACTATCTATCATAAAACGAGTCCTCTAGGAGGCTTTGACTGAATTTAATGCCCGATTCCACATGAATTGGCAGAGGATCCCTGCAACTATACTGTCGACTCCTGAGTTGGTGTTCATATTTTATTTGAAGTCCATCAATTCTGACATTTCTATGATGATCAAGTCTTTGGGAGGAGCTACTTCTACCAGATGCTTACGATGTCACTATCAAAGTCAAGAATCATTTGATAGATTGTGGAAGGTTTCCTCCTCAGCCTATCATGCCAATATTTCCTAAAATATTGATTCCCACACAAGAAGTCACATCAACCAGTGCACCTGCAACTCCCAGTCGGTGTACACATATGCGATAGCCCCATAAAATTTAGCCTCTACATCCGGTTCTTCCAAAGATGAAATGAGCGACATTAGTGAAATGTTGTGGACTATGGTAAATGACATAACCACCCTCAAGTGGAACCAATCAACACCTCTAAAATCTACCTATCAAAACTATCAAGGTGGATGGTCCTCATATCAGCAAAATTAGTACCAAGGTGATTCTCGCACTAATTGACCAGCTCCAATGGTCAACCAAATGGTGTCAGTGCCTATTCCGCTGATGAGTGCTTCACCAAGCTTGAGTAGGGAATTAACCGTGGGGTAAAATAACCTCATTGATGACATCAATCTATGGTGCTTCCCTTGTAGCAATGCACATATGCCCCAGAATTGTCCGCGTGGAAACTTACAAAAAAAGGTGGCAAAACAATGCAGCCAAGGCGCGATGCCAGACCACGGGGGTTATGTATATCCCTCACCACAAATGGAGAGTGTGGTTCTTATCGTGCAAATGCAAGGAATGTCTCTAGAACAAGAATCCGACATCACTCATGATCATGTTATTTTCTCATGGATGGAGGAAGATGAAATGGTGTTTGCTAATGATACATTCATATCCAAAATACCACAAGTACAATCTGATTATAACATGCACTCAAAGAGGAGATATACCAGTGAGTCAGTTTGTTCTGTATCTAGCCAGCCAACAACTTAAAGGTGCTTTCGATTAGATTCCTGGTACTTCCACCGCCCTACTACCATCTCAACCATGGGAGAAATTATTATAACAAGAGCCAAAGAGTAGAAACCTCTGAGTTTGTCACCTTTTAATGTGGTAGAACAATTGAAGAAATAATCCGCTAATGTGTCTCTATGGGACATTCTAGCTATCCCCAACCAAAAAATGTTATTGTAGAAGGCACTTCAAGAAAAGGTCAACGCAATGCCAATAGAGCACTTAGCCAATGCAGAGCTTGTTAATCAACTACCACCAGCTAAAGTCCTTATGAACAATAAAAAAGAATCCCCTATCGGAGTTAGAGATAAGTTGAAGCCCCAATCCTTCTTCTTAACTCTCATTATAGGAAAGAAGTTATTACACAATGCTATGATTGATTCTAGCACTAGCACCACAGTTATGCCTAAACAGATAGTCGAAGCTTTAGGACTTGGCTATGAACCTATGAAAAGGGGAGTAATGTAGCTTGATGGGAACAAAGTTGAAACCATAGGTGTCATCAAGACACTTCCTTTAACTCTATTTGCTTTCCCTAGTATAATAGTGTTCAAGATACTGTGATCATTGATGTTCCTCCCATGTTTGGTCTCTGTCTATCCCAAGAATTTACTTCAAAAGTGGGTGGATACCTATCCTTGGATTGGTCACATCTGATTCTCAGAACCAAGCACAACGCAAAAATGAAGATAGAATCTAAGGATTTACATTCTGAACATGTAGCAGATGAAGCATTGATCAATTTTGAAGTCGCACGTACCTCTATCACCAAGCAAGAAATGTATTGCATTGAATTACTAGAGGAAGAAAAGGTGAGAAGAGACCGAGATGACCAACAAGATGCTCTATTAAGTGAACATATGGATAGTGACCCTTTCGGAAATTTTCATGCTACAAGATTGGGAACCTATGTAATTTATAATGAAGACCAAGTGCTCCCAAAGGTTGCCAAAGAGTTCAAAGGTAGCAAGGAAAATGAGCTATGGACTTTGTACTTTGACGGAGCAAGAGGTAAAGTAGGCGCTGGACCAGGGATATGTTTAATATCCCCACAAGATGAAAAAATGCTAACGTATTTCCACTTCCATTTCACTTGTTCAAACAATGAGGCCAAATATGAAGGATTAGTTCAAGGTTTAAGCCTTGCGGAGCAAATGGGCATTAAGAAATTAATGGTGTTTGAAGATTCCAAACTAGTAGTCAACCAAGTATGAGGGATTTCCATGGCAAGGAATGTTCACATGAGATCCTATCGGCATTGAGTCTAGGACCTGGTTGAGATTTTTGAAGCCTTTAACATCCAAACTATTCCTCGAAGACAAAATGGCGATGCAGACTGTATGGCCATGATTGGTGCTTAGTTTGATCCTTCATCTGACCTTATACATAATGAAAACTCTGTATGAGTAGTATTTCAATCGATGATTCATGACAATGATCAAAGTTGACAGGTTTTTGAAAGTGATGAACACATCACCTCGTTCATCCAGCAGTCGGGAGAATTCGCCGATCAACTTTAACCAAAGATTGCCAAGGAAAATGAAGGACAAATCATGCAACTCAGATCCAACAAGCTTTTGAAAGGGTTGGTTACTTTCATTTTTTTTTTTTTTGGGATGATGCAAGAAATGATAGATGGAAGTTCATGGTAGACAAAAGTGATTACATAGACCCTCGGGTCGGGAAAGATGTCCCACACCATGATAAAGAAAGGCTCATCAGTTTCTATGAGAAATATGGAGTAGTGGCTTGGTCCTATGATGATTTGGAAGGATATGATCTTGATATCATTCAACACATAATCAAGCTAAAAGAAGGTGCAAAACTAGTCTAAAAAAAGTAGAGGCCAGTAAACCCCAAAATTGAAGCGCTAATGGCACAAGAGCTAACAAAGCTAATTGAGTTGCGCATTGTCTTCTCAATCAAGCATAGTACTTGGGTATCCAATCTGGTCCTAGTCCAAAAGAAGAATGGAGATATCCTCTTGTGTGTGGACTTTCGAGACCTAAATAGAGCATCCTTGAAGGACCATTATTCACTGCCTTCTATGGAGTCAATCTTACAAATGGTAGTAGGATCAGAAATGTTTTCTTTATTGGATGACTTCTCTAGTTACAATAAAATCTAAGTCAAGAAGGAGGATCAGAACAAGACTACGCTCAGTACAAAGTGGGGAACATTTGCTTATGCTAAAATTCCTTTTGGTTTATCCAACGCAGGGGAAACATTCCAATGGGTGATGGACATTGCATTCAGTGAGCTAATCAATAAGTTTATTCTAATTTATTTAGATGATCTTACTATGTTTTCTAAATCTAAGGATGATCATTTTGACCACTTAGAAATAGTTTTTCAAAAGTGTGAGGAGTTCAGGGTTTCCCTAAATCCAAAAAAATGCGTATTCAGAGTACCGCAAGGCAAGCTGTTAGGACATGTGGTATCCAAGGAAGGATTTTTGATTGACCCTGAATGGGTGAAAGCTATCAAGGAGCTTCCCCTTCTGGTGAATAAGAAAGGTGTTCAGTCCTTCTTGGGCAAGGTAAATTTTGTTAGCAAGTTTATTTCTGACTTTGTAGGAATAATTAAGTCAATCACCCTGATGCTTAAAAGGGATCAAGTATTCAAGTGGACGACTAAAGCTCAGGAAGCCTTTGAAAAAGTTAAGAACGCTATTTCTGTAGCTCCAGTACTGGTTAATCTAGATTTATCTAAGGATTTTATAATGTATGCATTCAATAGCAAGTCTAGTATTGCTACTATCTTAACCCAAAAGGATGATGAAGGAAAGGGAGAACATCCATTGACTTTCTACTCCCAGACCCTGAAGGAATATGAGATGAATTATAATTTCATCGAAAGACAAGCCTTTGCAATAGTGAAGGGACTTAAAAAGTCTTTCCATCTAATTTCCTACAACAAAGTGTTTGTTTATGTCGTACATTCTAGTGTGTGTGAATATATCATGGAGGGAGAAATCACAAAAAAGAGCTAATTGGATCACCAAGATCCTTGAATATGACATTGAAGTCAAACCCACTAAAACTGTCAAAGGAAGAGGACTGTGTGAATACATGGCATAGAACGAGATGATGCCCGCCAAAGGAGAGCAACCAGAGCTTGTTCTGATAAATGAGCCAGAATTAGAGGGTTGTTGGCTAACAAATAGGATGAGGTTTATGCAAATAGGAAAGTATCCACCAGGGCTATCCCCCCAAAAAAAGAGATACTACCAATTGCAAAATTGCAGATATGCATTAGTGGAGGGGGGCCTTTTCAAAAGGAATTTAAATGGTCTCCTCTTGTGATGTGTTACTATAGAGCAAGGGAGGAGAATCCTTGACATGTTCCACAACAATGTTGTGGGCGGACATTTCTCTGCTAAGACCACCACCATAAAAATCATGTGTGCAGGTTATTATTGGCCTACACTTTTGAATGACTCCCACTTTTTGGTAAAATCTTGCAAAAAATGCAAGTTCTTTACTGACAAAAGGAAGAATTCCGCAATGCCTCTCAAACATATAGCGGTGGATGAGCTATTTGCACAATGGGGCCTGGACTTCATCGGGATGATTAATCTCACTTCTAGTGTTGGGCACAAGTGGATTCTGACCGCCACAAATTACTTCACGAGATGGACACACGTTGTCCCACTTAAAAATGCAACAGAGATAGAGATAATGGATTTCCTCAAAGAGCTGGTGACAAGGTTCAGTCTTCCGAAGACTATCATTTCCAATAATTCCAGAGCTTTCCTAGGAACAAAGGTATGTGACCACTTTGCATTGACAAATGGCATATTCCTTAAGAAATCGTCAAATTATTACCCACAGGGAAACGACCTAGTGGAGTCAACGAATAAGAACCTAGTCTGACTCCTTAGAAGAATTGGTTTGGAACACTCTAGAGAATGGCATAAAGACCTCCAAGTGGTGCTTTGGTAAAACTGCATAACTCCTAAGCAAGTCCTTAAGACTTCACTTTATGAGTTGGTATACGGGAAAGAGGCACTGTTGCCTATATCTATGGAGGTTCCAATGCTCCAACTATTGAAATCTCTCGAGATAGAACAAAATTGCACCATGAAGGTTCAAATTGCCAAATTGTTAGAAGTACAGGAAAAAAGGGAGAATTCCATAATAGCCATGACAAACTGCTCATAAGTGGTCAAGCGATGGTTTGACAAGAAGGCTTCTGACCAAGGCCTAAAGTGCAAATACTTAGTGCTGAAATATGATAAAAGAGATGCTAAGCCAGGTCGGCATGGTAAGTTTGATAACCTATGGGAGGGCCCCTTTAAAATCATTTGGTGCAAAGAGCATAATGCTTTCGAGTTAGAAAGTATGGAACAGGAACCCTTAGGAGTCCTAGTCAATGGGATTCATCTTAAGTTGTTCCATTAAGTGACAATTTTATTTTTGTACATATGTAAATAATGCTTTTTATTTCCCTTTATGTTGGCCGTTCTTTTTGAAATTGGTTTGTGTTCTTGCGGAAACAGCCCATAATTGTAGAGAGTAGAGAAACAAAATTGCTTTGCATATAAAACACACCCATGTGCAAAGAAAGTGAACGCATATGATAATAAAAGAGCCCATACAATGGATATGCATAATGGAAGAAAGAGTCATGGATTTTATAAAGATATATGTTGATTTATATATATTCTTTTGCTTTTACATTGCAAAATGCCTAAGAAATCCATAATCCAAAAAGTATATGACTATACAAACTATTCTTTCATATATGCTATATTTATAGCCCTTTTTTAGGTTTATATACAAAACTATAAAGAAGGAGGTGTATTCAACAACAAAAAACAAAGAAAATGGGGGGCATTTTATCTAGGAGCAAGAAGGAATTTTATCCAAGAGCATGGGAGGAAATAATTGACGCATCTATGGCAACGTCTACTACTTCATCTATGGCATTAGTGACTGCGTCTTCGTCGGCAGGTTCTTCAGTAGCAGAAGCAGAGTCATTTAACACAACCACCATTGGCAGGGGAAACACCAGGTTCTTGAAGTCGGTATACCAATCAACATCATAGAATGGTATTACATTATAGCTATGGAACAGAAAGTGCAAGGCTCGGGTAACCCTCTGCTGATGCTCATCGCATTTCTGAAGGCGAAATCCACTGAGAAACGACATTCATACAACTACTGCTTCTTCCTCAATGTAGCGACGAAGGTCACTGGTTGTTGGCAGGCCTACCCCATATGCAGTGTGAGTGACAATCTCACCTAGGCCATTTAGGTATTTTCTTGGAAATATTTCCTTGACCAACTTCAAAGTTAGAGGCCTGGGGATACCAATGTCTAACATTGACGCTACAAAATGTGAGCAGATATTAGTATTCACATGGTACTTATCCTCGTACTCTATAAAATCCCCACCCAGAAACCACTTTATGGATACCAAATCCAAGGAGTGTTTATTCTTGGTCATTCTCTTCAATCGTCTAGTGGAAATATCCCCCATAAAAGTTGTTTGTGACTTATAAGAGGTTAACCTAATAGGAGTATCCATGACACTGACACAATGCTGCTAACTTCTAACTAACACTGGGACTTTCCTACCACCTAGCCTATGAAAAAATCTTGCTTATTGAAGATTAGGACTGTGCCAATGACCTATTATTAAAACTGCTCAAATGCTAAGTGTGATTTCTTTACTACTTAACGGCCTATTTATAGAAAAAATGAGAAGACACATCTCAATTTTTTTGAGAAAACGTGATGATAACCAAGTGCCAACTTGAAAGGCGTTCCTTTGTTTGCTCACATTTCTAGACTAGTTGCATCTACAAAGGTACGATTTAATGTGTGCTAGGTTAATAAGAGCTAGATAATTAGCTTTAAAAAGGTGTCACTCATCGGTAGTAAATTGCATAGTTGTAGGCTATTGTGTCATCTCACAAGCGTTTCCCAAAGCCCAAGGTAGGATCCATACCTTTTCAGGTCATGATCATTTGCTTTGGCTTAATCATTCTGTCCAGGATATTAATTGCCAGCACATAGTAACGCAAGGTTAGAAGGAAAATTGTTGGCTCAAGTTTCAAGGGAATCATAGCATATCACATGGTTGCCAAACACAATAATTAATTCTTGTTGCCTCAAAATGGAAAGTAATTCATTTTGCACGAGTCGAGGAATTAGCTGTACATGTCGAATTAAATGCAAAAGGAACACTTCCCCCTACCACCTTGCAAAAAGATAGCCAAATATTGCATGAAAAGGTTTAATGTTCAAAGTCTTTTCAAATACACTAAAGCTTAAGGTGCAGAGAAATTTCTAGCATATCCAAAGTTGGATAGAATATACAAAGAGTTCAAAAGCTGCAGAAGTTTTCATCTAAAGAAAAATGTTGGAAAGTTCATCATAGCAAATGCAGGAGGAGATTGGCCAAGAGTTGTTTAAAACAATTCGGTCATTAGAAGATGTGTATATCTATGAGGATATAGAATATGCTACACCTTGTATACCAAGCAGGCTGAAGAGGGTGTATATGATAGAGTTGAATAGGCACAAAGATTGCAGAAACAAGAAAAGGGTTGAGGAGAAATGGGACGATATTTATGACCCAAGACTCAAAAAAAACCCTAAATCCTTAAGAGTAGCTTGTGCAAGGTTGACGGCATCTAAGGCGGACACATCTACAGCAAGAAAGGTTTCGTACAGTGGTCTTCCACAATACATGGTCCCGCTGGTACATTATTGCCCAGAGATAGTTAATGCTGCCATTCAGCGTTATAATCCTAGCACCCGTTGCATCAAAGATTGAAACTTAAGAGTTCACATTAGCCCACAGGCCATTTGGCATATGCTATGTATCCCAGACCCAAGTAAAAGAAGAGAGACAATTGAGTCCTTTTTCCCTGGTAAAGGAGAAAAAACATGGAGGGTGATGAAAAAGAACTCAGATTTCCTGATGGAGGAAATTGGTAAGAAGGGAGTCCCAGGTGCTAAACTACCAAGTATCCCATTGTTGCACGGTTCATTTTGCGAGGATATGTAGGATGCTATGTTAATGCTATCTTTTTTGTGTGGTCACAACTCCGATGAGATGGTGAAAACTTTTCAACTCGGACCGGCCTTCCAATTCCGCAAACAACATGATACCTTCTAGTATGATTTCACTGAGTTCATGGTGGAGGAAATGATATGACAAACAAAAAATTACCCGGCAGAGGGAAATTTTAGATTTCTCTCTTTCCTAGTTCACTGTTCCTACACCAAAACCCTAATTTTTTTGGCAGGTATTTTCAATTATCAATTTTTGATGAAAAGGGGAAGAGGAAGCCAGTATCCACATGGAAGCCCTTTATTTCCATGTCATATGATTATTATGCATTTTTGAATTATTTTATAACTTCGGTCTTGCATTATTTACAAGGAGAAGGTGACATAATCTGGCTTGACAAGGATCAGACCCGATATATGCAAAGTTTCACTCCCGCTTGTGACTAGTTCTTAGGAACAAATTTCATAATTCTTCGGATGTGGGGCTTCACTGGTCAACCCTTCCTTCTCCCAACCTGTGTCATAGATAGGGTGCTTGCGTTTGAAATGTATAGGCATGTGTGTATAATTGATTTTACTTTTTTGCACTAGCAAAAGTGTCAAGAGAAAAGGATTCTTCGCTTGTCCGAAGAATTTCAGAATGGTGACTCTGTTAAAGAAGCAATTAAATAAGTTATTGCGTGATAAACTGGCTCATTTAGGGTTAGTTTTGGTAAATTACAAATGGGATTACAACCCTTTCAATGACCTATTGAAGCCGCACATTAAAATTACTCATGTTCCTCGACCTTATTGGGAAAAATGACGTAACCCGTAGGTAGACAAAGATGAAAATTTTGTTGAACTAGTGCATATTCCCACACAAGATAACAGAGGGCCATGACACAAGTTCTACTTTGTTGTGGTGGTGGCAAAAGATAATGTTCACATGGAACACACCATGTACAACAAGTTGCGGAAGGATGAGGAATGCATTGATGAAAAGATAGAAGCTTTCTGGAAGTATTGCCAAGAGATATAGCAATTTGATGCCCCTTATGAAAGCTTAAGGGAGGACAAGGAGTTCAAAAAATGGTGGGATGATGACCACCCCAGCCCAAAATCTAGCTTCAATAAGAGTGATGATCTGGAGGATGAGTTTGAAGAGCAGGAAGAGGAAGCAGAAACTTCTGCGTCCTCCGTGCCGAAAGAGAAAGGCTCTGGGCAGCTTGCCTATGTAGCCATGAATGTGCATTTTAATGTATCGAGGGCTTCACATATACTCACTTTGGCCACTAAGCCAACCAAGGTATCATAGCAACAAATGGAAATAACTGCCGAAGCTCAGGAGGCCCCGCCCGCAAAATGATAGCATATAGAGGCCATTATTGGAGAGGGTTCACAAGGACCCGCCAGGAGGCAGAGGCTTGTAGCTAGCCAAGAGCCTAAGGCCGAGGAAGATTTGCTAAAAAATTTGGAGCCGCCATTGACTAGTCAATAGGTAAAATTCACTCCTTCCCTTGCTTCTCATTCCTTGGTATCTTTCCCTACCTCAGTGGCAATCCCTGCCATGAATATTGGCCCTTTGTTTCCCACTTTTTATCCAGCACATGCAGGAGGTTTTGTCCAATTCTCACAGACAACTCCACCCAGCTTAACTCCTCCATGACCCCTTACACTAATTGTTGCTGCTCAGGCTCTCCTTGCCTCACTTTTTGAAGGTGTTCCCCCTACGAACACCCCTTCTTTTGCTATTGCTATGGATCCTCTTCCATCACAATAGGTTGACTCTGTAATGACAACTCCTTCACCATTGCAGCCTATGAGTCCTTTCGCCGAGTCACCAATTGAAGCATGGAAAGTGGCTAGCCCTTCTACTGGTCCTCAAACCAAGCTTTGGAATGTGCCCTATTTCTCCCCACAAACTCACTCTCCAGAAAAAGAAAATGCTCATGCCCATCAGGGTTACCTATCCATATGCCCCACCTTCTAGTGCTCCTTTCACGAGCAGACTAGTTTTGTCACCAGCTGAATTTATGGCACAAAATGATTGTGGAAAGGAAGCACACGCAAGTAGAATGAAAAAGTGCAAGGAAAAGGATAGCTGTGCTTCTGCTAAGACGAAAATATAGGCTCTTTATGATGAGACTTGACAAGAGCTGAAGTTTGCGACCATGTACTCGAGAGTAACCAAGCCTCATGGGGAGATGCACCTAGAAGATTATGAAATATATGCGTAAGGGCTTGACATGAAGGTGGCCCGACCGTAGGATAATGTTGAGATTATGGAGGAAACACAACAGGTGGTCACCTCTGATTTCCTTAAAACTGGTCGCTAGCTAAAGAAAAAGGATGAGCAAGTTAAAGCAGTAAGAGTAAGATTTAGTTTTTTGGAGAAAAAAGAGAAATCCCTAGAGGCAGATGTTGCACATATGATAGAGAGGGTGTTGGTAGTAGAAAATGAGAAGAATAGACTTCAAGGTGAGCTTGCAAAGATTGAGAATATCAACCTTTTCATGGTAGAAGAGCTACATGCTAAGAATCAAGAAGCAGAGCAAAATTTGTAGCTGAAGAATGAAGAGCTGGAATGGCTTCACCTTGAGTATAGTCAAGGCATGGCGCAGAGGAATGAGGCTTTGGAGCACTAGCAAGCTCAGTATGAGTAGAAGTTACAAGAAAAAGAGGTTGAATTTGAGGGGCTAAAAGCTCAATTAAAACAAGAGCTCCAAGAGACAAAATCCTTTCTGGACATGCATTTAGCAAATCACTCCTGAGCCGAGGAGAATTGGAATAAAGAAATGAGTAGCTCTGCAGAGCAACTAGTATCCGAGAAAAGAAAAAGGGTAGAGTTGGCTAAGTCCATTAACTCAAAAGACGTAGAGATTGCTTCTCTTAAAATATCTCTCCTATCTTCTCGTACACAACCAGACATTATTTTGTTGGTTAGGAAGTTGTACATTTCTTACTGGGAAAAGATTACAAATTTTTTCCTAGCACTATAGCCCACCCTCTGATTTATCACCAAGGCATCAAGGCTGAGCTAGGAGGCTCATGACACAATTGAGCAGTTCCTACGGTTTATCTTGGAAAAAGTTATGGAGGCAAAAGATCTTCTCACTGAGCTATACTCGGTCTCCGATGAAAACCTCGCCAGGGCAGGAATTAAAGATTGGGATGCTACTGCTCATATGGCAAATAAGTTTATCCATTACCACTCTACCTTCCAATGCACTAAAGCAACCATAGCTACTCTGAGCAGGACAATGGACAACATATGAGAGAGTTTCTCCAAGTTAAACAGGATGGGTTTGTCGTCCCCATTCCTAGAAAATGGCTCTATTGCTATAGCTAAGCAGATTGCAGAAAAAATAGAAGGGAAGGAAAATGATTTGGATTCTTTCAGGGATTTCAGTCATCCTCCCACTGCAACCGACATTGAGGGAGCGATTCATTTGCTTGCACAACTATTATTTCATTGTGAAGCAAGGTTCAGTCTACCTAATGCACTGTCTCATAAAGAAACTATTGATCTAAGTGGAGCACAGGAGAATTTGCACAACATGGTAAGGCCATCTGAGGATGAATGGTCACCTCTGTAGGTGGCTCTTTCCAATCTCTAACTTTGTTATCTAATGAAATGGCACTTTGGACTATAAACCAAAGAAATTTTGGGTTCTCCGTTCCTCAGGCGAAATGCCCCTGGTAGTTGCCAAAAGCTGTTAATAAATATTTAATGAGCTCCATGTAGGTGTATTTTCCTCTAGATATTGGCCTGTGCATCACAGGAGATCAACTTAGCCTTCTATAAAAATTTCTTTCCCTCGTCCACATGCCTACTTTGAACACCCCAAGTTTTTCCCTTCCTTTCGCATCTTGAGAACCCCTGCAATACTTCCACGTGTCATAGTTGTGAGCCATTTTTTATTATTCCTTCTTGATTCCTCATCAGGCTCCATTCGAGTACCACAGAGTCCTCATTCCCAAAGAGTTTGGTGGGCCCCACAATTCTTTTATGTGGCATACTCTTGCTATGTGTCTACTCTTCACAAAGTTTTTAGCATGGGGATAAAATAATGACCACGAGTAGCGAAATGCTACCACGTATCTTTTTTGCACCCGACTGGTGATCATTCCCTTTGCTATTGGTTAAGTGCTCCACCCATTCAACATGTGTAGCCTTGGCGCAAGTCTTCAGCGGCGAAAGATAAAACTTCACATGGGCAGTGAAATGTTGCCACATGCCTAGTCGATGGATCTCGTATTCGGGTGATTAGCTAGGTGAACCAAATATTGCAAATGGCCATTGCATGTCATAATCATTTGCATGGGGTGGCGACACTTATCTATTTTAAGCTTGTCGGGACCATCACCATCATTCGCAAGAGATGCACCTATGCCTGGAATGACCGGATGCTTGGTTTCAAATCTTTTTTGTTGCAATGGCTTGGGGAATATTCTTGTTTCTACATCATTGCCAAGGGATTACGAAATCTTTTAGGTGGCTGCTCTCTGAAGCGGTTGGGGTTTTTCTACTATATATATTTTTTTCTGTTGTGAGAGAAGGGTCTAGAATTTTGGAGGAACACTGGTTTTAGGAAAAGACGTCAAGCCTTTATTACTACTTTATTTCATTGCAAAATACTTTTAGACTATGCCAATTGTTTGGCCTTTCTATTTTTTCATGCTATTTGATTAAACTATAAACTATGCTTTTATTATCTGAACATTTCATTTGTTAACTTCTATATATGTTGAATGTAGGTTTACTGATCTAGATCATTTCTAATGACTCTTCTTGGCAGTAGGAATGTATGCAATGTTATTTTATTTCAATGAATGGATTGTCTATGTTATAATCTTTAGTTTCTAATTTTCTAGAACACTACAAATACAAATTAGGCCCTTAGATCCATGATTTATCGTGCCAATCATTAAGTCTTGGCACATCGCCTTAGGTTAGAATTTATTTTATTATATCCATTTTCTTTCCCCTTTCCAAACCCCCATTATAGAAGAATTCAACTTCTCTAAAAACCTAGAGGTCACTCAGTTTAGCGCAAAAGATCTCCCATAAACTAAGTTTCCCATAAGACACTGTTACCTTGTCAAATTTTGGCGTCATCAGGTCTTTTAATTTTTACATTTCAAAAATTATAAACATGTATGACAGATAAACCTTCTTATTCATTATTGTTGTTGTTATTATGATGCAGAGGGTCAAGGACTTTGAAAGAACACAAATATAAAGTGATGCAATTTCTAACCCCTTCCAAGCACCCTAATGGAGACAAGGCTTAATGATGCACTAATCACTTGTAGGCTCTCTTTATGGACCCAAACGCTTGGAACACCCTTAAGAGACTTAAGCAAACTTGTCTTGAACTTTCACAAAGCCCCAAACCTCTGTCTCCAACAAAACCTAGTTTTTGCACCTTAAGTAGCCTTCTAGCCCAATTAGGCCTCTAACGAAGGATTTTAGACTTTGCTTTCAAATTTTCCAAAAGAACCTCCAATCTAATGGTTGATTAAGTTGTGTTCTATGATGATAAACAACATGTCTAAACCCTGATTGCACTTTCTTCAGACAATCCCTTCCAAAACTTGTTGTTTCCTCAAAAACTAGGCCTAATTAGCCCTCTTTTCCAAAGCAACCCCTCTCTAACTTTATCCCCTGATTAAGAAAATTTCAACAATGTCTCAAATTCTCTCAAAACCAAGGATTTTCAAGGTCCTAACTTTCTATGACACCTCTAAGATCCCTGATCACAAAACCCTCCATAAAATGTCTCAAAACTAGGGCTTCTTGGATCTTGGCTTTGCACACACTTCCAGAACTTTTTTATTGAACCTACACCATTAGAAAAACATATTTAGCCTATTCCAACTCAAAAAAATACCCCTCCTTCAGGTAGATCTTCTACTGATATACCCTAGCCTCCATATTCATGCTCTTTCCACTGTCAAACTTCAGTGTACACCCTAGGATTCCTCTTTTCTAAATATTAACTAGTTATATTTGTATGATACATGTTAAATAGGATCCATTTCACAAGTTTAAGTGAAAAAATCTCATAAAATGGATCATTACTTCATGCTAACTCTCAAAATCAATGAAAAAAATAGAGTTTTCCTGAGGACAGTCAATATATGATGCAAAGAAATTAATTACTACTGCTTTCAGAGCCTTCAATGGTGTTGAAACATGTAAAATAAAATTCCTAAAGCATCCTACTGGACATAAATTCAATAGAGATCAAGTATTCAACAAAAGAACACCATAAAAATGCAAGTAAACTGTGTTTTTCACTATTTCTAGAAAACAGTCCATACAATGCTTTTCAAAACTGATCAACCTCCGTACAAATGAATTCTAAAACTTTGTATAACCCTTCCCCAACTGATCCAACTTTTTTGGATTGATTACAATGCATAATTACCTCTAAAACACCTAAAACTCATTTTCTCGCCTAAAGTGGATTTTCAAAAATTTGAATTTCCAATCTTGAAATTTACTAAAATCTACCACCTAAAAACTATTGGATCTTCAATATCCAACCTTATTTGACCTAATTAAATCATTAGATTACTAATTAAACCCCTAGAACATGATGATTCCATTTACATTGCAATTTGGTCCTAGGGTCCTTATCAGGACCCTTAGGACAGTTGACTCTCTTAACACATTTATCATTTCCAAATGCCATTATAGGCTTTAAAAGGTCATAGTTGATGTTTTGATATGATGGATAGGTCCTCCTAACCCCTACACTCTCCTGGCTCTTGAACTGACTCCTAATGAGCTTGGGTGCTCCTGCACCATTCTCCCCAAGAAGGAAAAATTTCTTGTCCCAAGAAGTATCCCATGTGTTGCCACCAAAAGACCCCTGGCTCCTAGATGTTTGCACCTTCAAATGACAGGGCATGTAATCTCCCAAAGTCACTGTCTTCCTCTTCTGCCAATTTTCACTCTTGATATAATCAAAACTTTGATGAGATTTCCCTCTTAGCTGTTTGATCTCAGCCTGCCCTTGTACCCTGTTCTTTCCCTTACTCCACTATCTCCTTTGTGAAAGAACTCCACCATTATCACCCTCAACAATAGGGCATTCAATACTTCCAATCTTAATACTGTCCAAGTCCCACAAAGTCTGATTTTTAGGACTGTCCACCTCATAACGCTGCTACAACTTGTCTTTTTTCAACCTACCAACGTCTTCCCCTATTTCACCCTACTTATTCACCTGCAAACTATTCTCAAAACAGTTCACAAAAGTCTCATTAGACTACTCCAAAGGCAAAGGAACCAACTGATATGTAACATCTCCTTTATGCACCAAATATGTATTATGGAATGCATGATGCAATGTCCTTCTAGCATATTGCCATGGTCTCCCCAAGATGATATGACCACAAGTCATTGGAATGACATCACAAAGCACCCTATAATGATATGATCCAATTGAGAAATCTACATAAGCCCTCTTACAAATCTCTACATGCTATCCTTGAGTTACCCAAGTGGCCTTGTAGGGAGTAGGATGATCAAATGTTTCAATCCCTAGCTTGGTTACCATATCAACTGAAACTAAATTGCTATGTGACCTTGAATCTATGAGCAATCTACATATCTTACCATGATTGAGACAATTAGTCTTAAAGATAGTTACCTTTGGTTCTTGATGAAGTCTTTCTCCTTGCTTGATCATAAGAAACTCACCATCAGTCATAGGGTCTGACATGATTGTTTTTGATTCCTCCTTCTTGTCTTCTTATTCTTGTACCAAGTTAGCTCTCCTATCTTTTCCCTTATCAGCTTGTTCCCATTTAGGACACTTGAAGGAAGGATGCACTAGTTCATTGCAATTGAAACACCTACCTGTGAATGGTCCTCTACCTTGTCCAAATCTGCCTCCTCCTCTAGGAGTGTATCCACCTCTTTGATCAGAAAATACCTCTTTACCTTTGTCATTGCTGCTCTTTTCATTGTTGCCTTGCCCTTGTTCTCTATTACCTCTGCCCCTGTTTGAACTACCTCCTCTTTCACCATTGCTTGATCTTTCTTGCTTCCTCTTCACCTTTTCTTTAGCTCTAATGGCCAACTGAAAACATTCTCCTATTGTCCTTGGCAATTGCAAACCAATCTCATCTTGTAGATTGTACCTCAAGCCATTGATATACCTGGCTATTTTCTCATCCTCTTCCTCATAACCTCCTCTAATACTAAGCTTGTAAAATTGCTCAGTAGAGGACATAACATCCAAGTCCTTTTGCTTTAAATTCTGCCTCATCCTCTTCACATGAATGGTATAATCAAATGGTAGGAATTGCTCATTGACCAAACTCTTCATCCTAGCCCATGTAGAAACTTTTTCCAATCCTCTAGCCATCCTATCATTCTGAAAACTAGTCCACCATGTCAATTCTATGCCTCTCAACTTGGTTTTGGCAAACTTAACCTTCCTCTCTTCATCCATCTCTTCAAACTCAAAATAGTTTTCTAAGGAATCAAGCCATCCCAACACCTCTTCACTATCCATCTTCCCTTGATAGATAGGAAATTCTATGTGACTCTTTCCTCCATGACCTTGTACTGCCTTCAACAATCTCAGTAACCTCCTTTCCTCAGGGTCCTCTGTCTCATCTGCTTGATGTTCCTGATTTACCCTCACATGCTCTTCATCTTCATCATTGTCTTCTTGCTCTTCTTGCTCTTCTCTCCTCCTACTCCTCTCAAGGTTATTTATCCTTGCTTGCATGGTCTCTCTCTCCCTTCTCCATTGCCTTTCTTCTCTTTCTCTGGCTCGCTCTCTTGCTGCTTCTTGTTCCCTTCTTTCTCTTCTCTCCCTTTCCAATATTTCCTTCAACTCTTCCAACTCTCTTGCCAATTGATTTTTTGGTGCCATTGCTATTTCTTCAATCCCTAAAGGACCTACTCACTGCTCTGATACCACTCTGATGCAGAGGGTCAGGGACTTTGAAAGAACACAAAGATTTCAAGGATTAAAGTGATGCAATTTCTAGCCCCCTTCCAAGCACCCTAATGGAGACAAGGCTTAATGATGCACTAATCACTTGTAGGCTCTCTTTATGGACCCAAACCCTTGGAACACCCTTAAGAGACTTAAGCAAATTTTTCTTGAACTTTCACAAAGCCCCAAACCTCTGTCTCCAACAAAACCTAGTTTTTGCACCTTAAGTAGCCTTCTAGCCCAATTAGGCCTCTAATGAAGGATTTTAGACTTTTCTCTCAAACTTTCCAAAAGAACCTCCAATATAATGGTTGATTAAGTTGTGTTCTATGATGACAAACAACATTTCCAAACCCTGATTGCACTTTCTTCAGAAAATCCCTTACAAAACTTGTTGTTTCCTCAAAAAATAGGCCTAATTAGCCCTCTTTTCCAAAGCAAACCCTCTCTAACTTTATGCCCTAATTAAGAAACTTTCAATAGTGTCTCAATTGTCTCAAAACCAAGGATTTTCAAGGTCCTAACTTTCTATGACACCTCTAAGATCCTTGATCACAAAACCCTCCATAAAATGTCTCAAAACTAGGGCTTCTTGGATCTTGGATTTGCACACACTTCCAAAACTTGTTTATTGACCCTACACCATTAGGAAAACATATTTAGCCTATTACAACTCAAAAACATACCCCTTCTTCAGGTAGATCTTCTACTGCTATACCCTAGCCTCCATATTCATGCTTTTTCCAGTATCAAACTTTGTTGTACACCCTTGGATTCCTCTTTTATGCACATTAACTAGTTATATTTGTATGATAAATATTAAATAGGATCCATTTCACAAGTTTCAGTCACAAACTCTCATGAAATGGATCATTACTTCATGTTGACTCTCAAAATCAATGAAAAAAATAGAGTTTTTCTGAGGACAAACAATATATGATGCAAAGAAATTAATTACTACTAATTTCAGAGCCTTCAATGGTGTTGAAACATGTAAAATCAAATTCCTAAAGCATCCTACTAGACATAAATTCAATAGAGATCAAGTATTCAACAAAAGAACACCATAAAAATGCAAGAAAACTGTGTTTTTCACTATTTCCAGAAAATAGTCTATACAATGCTTTTCAAAACTGATCAACCTATGTACAAATGAATTCTAAAACTTTGTATAACCCTTCCCCAGCTGATCCAACCGTTTTGGATTGATTACAATCCATAATTACCTCTAAAACATCTAAAACTCATTTTCCCGCCTAAAGTGGATTTTCAAAAATTTGAATTTCCAATCTTGAAATTTATTAAAATCTACCACCTAAAAACTATTGGATCTTCAATATACAACCTTATTTTACCTAATTAAATCATTAGATTACTAATTAAACCCCTAGAACATGACAATTCCATTTACATTGCAATTTGGTCCTAGGGTCCTTATCAGGACCCTTAGGACAGTTTACTCTCTTAACACATTTATCCTTTCCAAATGCCATTATAGGCTTTAAAAGGTCATAGTCGATGTTTTGATATGATGGATAGGTCCTCCTGAACCCTGCACTCTCCTGGCTCTTGAACTGACTCCTAATGAGCTTGGGTGCTCCTGCACCATATTACAAATTATATGAATAAATTTGAATGTTTTCATTTAAAAATTTGAATGATTTATAAGTCATATTTTGGACAAAACTTTATAAATAGGTTTTGTGAATATTATTATTTTTATTATGGCTATGAAACATAATGAATTACTATATAGTTTTCCATTGAGGTCCCAACATCATTCCTTCCTTCCTTTCAATTCTATAGCCCCTAATTGTTCAATTCCTACATTTCTCATGTTCTACAACCCTTAATTAGTGCACCTATAGCTACACCATTTATTCCTATACCTATGTCTACTAATACAAACTTTATGTTGCATCCTATTTCCATTCACTCTTTTACTACACTATCCAATTTAATTAGACCAATCTTCCAACGTTTATTGATATACCCTTGGTTTTTTTTACTACTCCATTTTTTTTATTCAAGGGGTAAACGCTTTTGACCGGAGCTATGAACCAGAATACAACCATTCAACAATACCACCCCAACGGGGTTTGAACCTTAGTGGCAAGAACAACGATGCCACTTATAAACCATCACACCATGCCAATATCGACTTTTTTTACTACTCCATTATCTATTCACATTCCTTTTATTTATTCTACCACATAACCTTTTAGCTACCATGATAAGTGAGATTCAAGATGTAAAGACATGTATCAATTATTTATAGAAGTCTTATAAAAAATATTAAATAAATGAGTTATTATATAATCCATTTTCATATGACATATGAGATTACCCTTTATTAATGAGTCTTGTAGTGCCTAATTTTACAATTTATAGTAGTACAGATGATATATTGGCTCACTTGCATTATTTCAATGCAATGTGTTTAAATTACAGTTATGGTGAGTGTGTACTTGGTAAACTATTTCCATAAAGATTAATAGATTATGTGCTTAGTTGGTTCTATGCTTTAACTCATGCTCCTAATCATTCCTGTAGAGACACCATACAATATTAGGATTAAAGTGTCATTCACCAAATTAGCACGATTTAAGGAAACACCTACTGAGAAAATAAATGAATGTGCTTAGATCTTAAACTATCATCTAGTTAATGTAATTTATCAAATACTAGACATTGAGATTCAAGATTTTTTTTGTTGATATTCTCTTTCCTATTATTAAAAATGTGGATTTCAATAGTTATAATTAATTTTTTAATTTATTGGATAGTGTACCTCATTATGAGATTAATTTGTTAGAAAAAATATTTTATAATATAAAATCATTAGCACTTCTCATATTAATAAGAACTTCAATCAAATTCAGATATCAAACATGAGTTTAATGACTTTAAACCAAAAAACAATGTACAAGTACTATCAATGAATCATACGCCAACATATTTCAACTAAAACTAAGAGACTGTAAAAGTTCACTTGATTGATGGATCCTTTATATATAGTGATACAACAACTTATTCAACATCAACTCATCACATTACCTCCCATAAAACTAGGAAATCCATCAAGACATGACCTAAAATATTTTATTAATATTTTTTTATTATCATTGAACACATGGACACACTATAGGTAAGTGCATAAAACTTAACCATGTGGTAGAATATTTTATTTACCAAAACCTTGCTTCAAGTAGAGGGTAAAAATGACAAAGAAAATAAATATTTAGCCTCTCGATGTAATGAATTTAGTAAAATATAAATTGATGGAAATGATCCTCCAAATTATAATAATAATAGTCATATTGGTTTCATTTAAACATTTAAGACTAAAACTAAAAAAAGTAATATCAATGTTGTAAAGTAATATATTAAACATAATAAAAATCAAGAAAATATATACATGCAAATGAGTATGAATGATTCAACACCATTTTTTAGTATGCTAATTTACCCTAGATCTTAAGTGAATTTATTATGATAGAAACAAGGATACCAAAAGAGAACCAAGATGAGTCAAATAATATAAAGAATACACCTTTAGTTTGAGAAATTTGTGAAAAATATTAGTGAAAGTTTAAATTAAACTTTATAAAATTTAACCAAGAGCATAAGCAAGAGCAGGGTTTGAATTTATGGACACGTTCATGTCTCACTTCTCTATTTCTTGTGTTTCTACTTCATGCTCCTAATCTATCCATGTGCTCATGTCTATGCATTGTTGTTTGGAAGGAGTTCTTTTCTTTTTGCGCCTAGTTTAATTTGCTTGCTCTTTTGTTCTTCTATTCCTTCTTCACTTTGTATTTGCTTGTTTGGTTTTTAGTCTCATGGTCCCCTAGCTAAGGGACTAGGTGGGGCTTCCCCATTTTATCCTTATAATAAGGTTATGAAGGATAATGTTCATATCTCTTTATTTCAAGATGGAAGACCCTATATCCTTCTAATAAGGTTATGAAGGATAATGTTCATATCTCTTTATTGATTAGTGAAACCCTTTGTGTGATCTACAATCCGTTCCTCACCTTTCTATCTCAAGTGACGGACTTGCAATAGATATGATAAATTGGACTTGCAATAGATATGCTAAATTATCTTCTCAATATACTGCTACTCAAAATGGAAAACTATTTTCTAGGAAAATTCCTTGCCTTCTAGCCAAATGTGGACCAAGTTAGGATCTACGATTCTCTTCACTATAAACTAAAGGGTAGTTTTTCTATCAAAAAAATGGTTGGTGGCCTTTTCTTGTTTAAGTTCTCTACTAAATATGATCTAGTAAAGAATCTTATGGGGGGTCCTTGGGCTCTTGACAAGAGCTTCAAAAACAACATTTATTTGTGCAAATGGAAGCTAGTGTTTGATGCTGCCAGGGATCTAGAGGTTGATGCTCTTACTTGGATTCATTTGTGTAGACCACCTATAGAATTTTAGAACTACAACATGTTTCAAATCATTACAAAATCTTTTGTTAAACTTATAATAGTTGGAAAAGTTACTCTACAAAAATATTGATTGGTATTTGCAAGATTATGTGTGAATGTAGCTACAAACACTATTCTCCCTTCTAAGATAACTTTAACTTCTATAATGGGAATCTAGTCACAACCTATTATATATAAAAAATGAAGAATTTATAACAAGGTTGTAATAGTTTTGGTTGAACCTGAGTAATAACTGCAAGTCACAAGCTAGAAAAACCAACTAGGTCCCTAATCCTATCCTTGTTTATCCAAAGTTGGATGTTGTTGTCTTGGTTCCCCCTAATGGTGTGGAGGAAGCTTTGGCTATCCTGAATCCCTTAGACCCCTCTCCCACGCTCTCCCCACTCTATTCAATTTATGAATCCCCCCAAAGCACCTCCTTACCCACTACCCCTCCTCCTAGTGGATGACTCTCATGTTTCCCATAGTTAGGTTTTTCTTGTTATTAACTATAGATCTACAGTTAAAGCTTCAAATCATTAAAAAAAATCTTTGTTAGAGGAAAATATGCAAAAGAATTTCATGACACTTTCCTTAAACTACCCCCTTCTGGAAGAACAAATATAAATAATCAAACCCCATGGTAAGATGATTTACATCTCTTCTCAACCTGATGAAGACAAGGCCACTTGTAGGAGGGTGATGTTACCAAACCATATATTTGATACTTTTTCTCCAAAAAATGACCAACACCCTGGGTGAGGATTGGAATACTATTCAAAGAAAAAAAAATTGATATGGGTGGAGACCCTCGACAAGGTAGATCATCATAAAGAGAAATATGATCAAGATAAGTAACAAGAGAGGTGTCATTGTGTTGGGATATATGGTGTTGTATGCCATTGCATAAAATGTTATATTATAATTTAATTAAATAATTATTTAGTTGTGATGCACCTAGGAGGTGTGGTTAATAAGACTAGGTAATTATTTGGAGACAACTTGTATGTTGTATTATAACATTCAATTATTATTTAATGTGTGAGAGACATGAGATAATAATTTAATATTGGGGAAAGCATTAAAGAAAGTGAAAACTTAGTATTCAATATTAAATGAGGGGTCATTTGTATTGTATTCACATGGTTTTGTGGTACATGGTTTTATCTTACCACTTGGTTGTATTTGTGTGAGATTGATTCTATAAAATCAAGCACATGTTTAGTGGTTAAAGAAATGTTATTATGTAAATTTGGGCTTTTGGGTTTTCAAGATTTGTTGGGTTTATTGCAAATATGAGGCTTGAGAAAATTGGGTCAAAAGAGTTTCTTGGATTGTGCTTTCATATGAGGGTTTTCTAGAGGAAATTTCATGGATGGCCTCTTGAGACAAAACAAACCTCACCATTAGATCCAGGATGGCCAATAAACAAAAAATGATAAAAAAATTAACTCTATTTTAACCACTTGAAAAAATGCAATTTTTTTATAGTCATAGACCCATCAGATGTATTGTATAGTCATCATTTTTTTTCTCTAGAATAAAAATATATAATTAAAACTTTGTGGTGAATTTTTTTTTATAAACCATACAAAATTAAATTTATTGAAAAATATTTATGAAAAATCAAAATATATATATAAAAAATTTGGGGTCTATAGGCCCCCTTTCCATCCCACACCAGCAATGCGATAGGTTGGTACGGCCCTATTGACTACCTGTATTAACCTTCACCACCAAATGGATCCTAGTCAATGGGTTCGGGCATTGAAGGAGCCTTAGCCCCTAGCCCAGGCCCCCAATCATGTGGGGGCTTGGCCCTCAGCCCTAGGCAGGGATATAAATTTTTAAAATCATGGCATTAAAATAGATTTAATAATCCTATAAAATCTACCACCCATAGTTGGTTACCACACTGGTGTCTCCACTTGGGAGGCACCACTATTGCACCTATAAGCTAGATTGGAGAAGTATTTTTCAAACAGGCATAACTTTGACACAAGATGTTAGATTTTTTGACTTCTTATACTCATTGGAAAGGTAGTTCTAAGAACTACATAGTGGTATAGGTTTGGTTCCATTATTTTTTTTGTTTTTATCAATTTTGGGGGCCTAGAAGTTAAATGTTCTCTTGTACATGGTTTTGAGCATAAATTTGTATATAGAATCATACTTTTGATTCTGAATAGTTGTTTGAGAGAATGCATAGTATACTACATAGTGGATTAGGTAGATTTTTGTTTGTGGTACAAGAAGAGGATTGCATGTGTTTGTACACTTATAAGTGCCTAAGATTCAAGGTGTGATTGTGTGAGCACCCAAACCCGGATGAGTCTAGAGGAATAACCTTGAGGGAGTACATGTTTTTATATGATATTTATGATGATACAACTGGTTATCAATTTAGTGCTTCCTGGTATAGGTTTACAATTATTTTTTAGAGTGACTTTGATGGTGACATGTACAAATGTTATGTTACTTTTGAGGACATGGTTTGACTTGAGTGGAGACTTGGAGTCTTGTATGGGTGATAGTTGAGTGTAGGTACAACATTGGCTAAAGCTATGTTATCATGGATATGCAAGTATATTTATGCATTGGCACGACATGATCATTTATGTGGTTGTTTGGTGGTGGTTTTTTTTCATGTTAAGAGATTGTTCTTATCTCCTTGATGATTGATTAGTTCCTTGACTATGGTTATGCATTTATGGACTTGCTTGGAAAATAAAATCTTTGGTTGATTTGGTGTTTGATTGTTGATATCTACAAGATTATATTCTTTGATATCTATGTTTGCAAGTTACTAATGTGATGATGATTTTGCATGCTTCAGTGTTTGGGATCTACAAGTTATGTAGCTTGTAGGTGTGTACAACCTATTGGGTTCCAGTCAAATGAATCAGTGTGGACTGTCTAGATATATCCACAAGATTGATTTATTTTTTATGTAGACTTTGTTAGTTGGCCTTGTTTGTCATCATTTGTTCATTGGTATGTTGCTTTGAGATGAGAGGATGGATGGTTAAAGTACCTACTTAGTTGATTGTTGGGACTTGTAGCATGTGGTTTTTATCATGATGTCATGATAGCTTCCTTATTTCATTTGTTACACATTTTAGTGGGATATTTTGACATCACGATGATTTGGAGGTGTAGGATTAGTTCCTGATTGTTTGATGGAAATTGTATCTTCTTGTCTTGGAGATCTTGGTTCTACTTGGTATGATTAGAATTTTAGTTGCATGAGTGGATCTGGATGATATTCATAGAGGAGATGGTTGTTCATTAGTGATGTGATTCATCATTTGTGATGGTTATCTTCATGTGATTGGATATGTGGATTCTTGGTTTAGAGTGTGATTGGTATTGCATCATGGTTTACTCTTGATACTAGTTTAGAGTTTTGGCATGGTACATATTCTCTTGAGATGAGGATGTATGCATTGTTGCATATGATCTCCTAGGAGGAGATGATTAGATCACAATGTCATGATAGGTTCTTGATTCTATAGTTGGAGCTTTGACATTGATCTTTTTGGTTCTCTTGATATTGAGTACATTGGTCATTTTCTTAAGAGCTTCATGATAGTGATGTGTTGCATTTAGAGCTTAGCATGGATTGATTAGTTGGAGGTTCTCATGGATACTTAGATAAATGGGTGAGGCTAGAGTTCTCTTGTGTTTAGAGACATTTTCTTGAGATGGTTATTATTTGGAAGCTTTAGCATGGATACTGAGGAGCTTTCATCTGGATACATGGACATGAGTTCATGATGGACCTATAGAGGAGATTTTTCTTGGAGTGAGTAATGATGGCTTGGTTCTCCTAGAGGAGCATTCTCATTCTCCAATCTTGGTCTACTTGGTGGTTTATCATCTAATAGGTATTTCCCATCCTATTTTTGATATGTTTATGTTTTGGGTCAGTGGAGGATCATGGGGGTCCAAACTAGGCCCTTAAGTGGCAATGTAAATTCAAAAAGATAGAGTTAAGCAACTTGACATAAAAATTTGAATAAGTTATTAACATAATTTGAAAAATATGTAAGAACATAATTTGTAGCAAATTGAATTTAGTTTCTAAGATACTATTCATTTTTTGGAAAAAAGTTTATTTGGTGAAAAATTGAAATTTCAATGTAGTAGTACTAAATTTTTAGGAAAAAATAAAAAGTAGGTATATGTCTGACCAACCTAAGTACAAGAAAAAAATAATATATTGTTTTGAAGCTTTTAATATAAGTAGAGGAAACATGCCCAAATGTGCCACATTTTTTTTTGTAATTTTTTTGCAAGTAAATAACTAGTTATGAATTTGTTATTATTATTTTTAAATATTAAAACAAGTTTGTTTGGCCACCATAACTTGCTCAAAAATTTATGAAATTAATTTTTTTTAAAATCATATAGTAGGGGAAGCATAGAATGTGACACATCTTTTGGATTAAAAAAATGTGAAACTATTTAAGAATTATAGATGTTTTTCAATCAACCTATCAATCAGGACTTTAGTCGGAATTACAAATAAGGAATATCTTAAATATTTTTGGAACGATGAAAATTTTCTCAATAAACCCTTTTCATTTCATCATATTTGGATTAAAAAAAAAGTCATCAACCATTTTTTGTCATATCGCCACTTTTTGGACCCCCATGATCTTGCACTCACCCTTTTGCTCTTTGATTTATCATGGGAATGAGTTGAGTCATCATGATTGGTTTTGGAGACTCATTTGAGGATTATTTAGCATGAGTTTATATTGATTTTTCTTTCATAGATATGGATCTTGAGCTATTGATAGTTAGTTCTGGAGGATTCATTTTGAGGTATGGTTAACATGGTTATTTCCTTGTGCATTTGAGTTTATGATATAATTCATTGATTAGGAGTTTAGGATATACTTTATGGGTTGATTTCCTAATTTGGGAAAGGTTATATTGAGTTTTATCTTCTTGGTTAGAGAGGCTTACATCCATGTTGGAATTATTACATGATTTATATGTTGTTTGTTCTAAGAGATTAAACATTATGGTTGTTGTTGAGGATTTTTATTTGGGGTTGTAAGGAGATCATACTTGAAAAAATGTATCACTTTGAGGTGTTGGTAGAAGGACATATTATGATTTACTATTTTTCTCTCTTCATTCTATGGTTCCTTCCTAGAGGATTATGGTGTGATGTAGAGCATGGTGGGCTTTAAAGGGATTCCAAAGATACAAAACAAAGATCATGACTACTCAACCAAACAATCACAAATTCTTCTTCAATAAAACATGGTTACCAAGACACCAAAATGTGACTTCAAGGTATCAAACTTTCAATAAACCTCCAATACACCTTTGAAATCATAATATTGACAGGATTAAGCCAAATAAACTCCTTTTGAACACTATTTCATTCATTCTTCCATCATTCATACTCAAGAGGTCAAATTGCTTATAGGAATCGAAAGGGAAAATATGGGTGTAATTCTCCAACCAATTTGAATCTCCCAAAACTAAACCCAGTTTCAAATACCCTTTATTGAGTACTTCAACATATCAAAAATTAAGATAGGGTTGTTTCAAGAACAAGTTTCTAATCAAAGAGGTGGATTTTGAGGTTTTAGAGGAAGACTTGGTGGAGGTAGAAGTTCAAATACATTTTCAGGAAAGTGTTACAATTGCAATCAATTTTGGCATCTAACATTTTAAGTGTCCTGAGAAGCAAGGGTCCACTTCAAGTGGTGGTGACAAAAGAGTGCAATTGGTGCAAGAATATGAAGATGAGAGTGTAAAGTCTCCAATGCAATATGTTGCTCCAGAAGTGGGAGAATCTTTGATGGTGAGAAGATAACTCCTAAAAGCATCCAAGGAGAAGGAGATAACTCAAAGGACATTATTCAAGACCACCTATGAATTCAAGGGTAAGGTATGCAAAGTTGTAGTAGATTCAGGAAGCACTGATAATATGGTGTCACTAGAAATGGTTGATAAACTAAAATTGGAGAAAATTCCTCATGAAACACCATATAGAGTAGCTTGGTTAAATGATGATCAATCCATTTTGGTTAGTGAACATGCCTTGGTTGAGTTTATTATTGGTGGCTATAAGGACAAGGTTTTTTTTTATGTTTTTCCAATGAGTTGTTATCATTTATTGCTTGGAAGGTTGTGGCAGTTTGATAGACATTCCATTTATGATGGGAAAAATAATACATATCAGATTGAGAAGGATGGGAATACTTTTACATTGACTCCATTGTGAAAAGATGTTAAAGGGAAAACCAAGGAAGCCAAATTGATCATGATATAAAGGTTGAGGAAAATAAACATGGGGATTGTCTAGCCATTGCAAAAGAAGAAGGTGTTGAGATAGTAAGTGTGAAGGATGATTCAGTATTGGAAAGAAAAGGTAAAGATTGTTGAAAAGAACAGGTTAAGAGAAGGTAAAGGATGAATTCCTTGTGAAGACTCAAAATGGGCCAGGAAAGCATGAAGAGATTATCATAAGGACAATACTGTTTTGATTGGTGGAAAAAGAGGTTAATGGGAAGTCATATTCTATCCAGACAGAGGTTGGTAATTCTGATGGTACAGAGGTTTGGAAACCTGATCAAATAGAGGTTCTTGGGGTAGGATATTTGAGGAAAGAAATAAAGGGAAAAAGTGAAGTGAAGAGAGGTGTATGGAGAGAGTATGAAGGTGAATTCAAGGGTAAAACAAGAGTAAAACATAGAGAATTTCAAGACATAGGTGGTAAAATCATGAAGAAATATGTAGCACCATTTCCAAATGAAGGAAAAGTCAAGGAACACCCCTTCAATCAATTGATGAAGTTGGGAAAATTTATAGATGTCAAGAAGTCTGCAAATACAAAGAACAATGCAAGTTTTTAGTTTTTGACTTAGTGGAAAGGCTTCCCAAATGGAGGAGCATTTGAAGACCAAAGAGGTGATGTGAAGAAGCATGATCTATAGCAATTCAATTTCCAAGGGACTTGGAATCTTTTTCATGTCGGTTGTATGGTGCAGGGGCACCAAAGAAAATTCATGTAGATGAGGTCTTTTGCTAGGTTTTGGTGTGTTCAGTCTTGTTTGAATCCAATAAGGTCATAATAGACCATGCTAAATTTAATTTGAGTCATTTTGGTCAGTTTAGAGTTTATATGGTCATATTTTGCAATGTTGTTAAAATGTTATCATTTAAAAGTGCAAAAATGCAAATTATGGGAGACCAATGGTCATGGGAGTTTAAAAGTTGGTTTTGATGGTTGTGTTAGTTGGTTTTTAGGAGGGAAATTTTTAAATATTCTTGGGATCTTGATGTAAACTCTCTCTTGAATTTTTGTCGAGGAAATCAATCAAGAAACTCCAAATTTTTTGTGTTTACCAGTCAATTTTGGCTGATGCAAATCTTTGTACTTTCCCATATAAGACAATATTGAATTGCAAGTTATAAAATTACATGGAGTAATGAAGTAACTATAATTTGGATTTTGTTTGGTTGAGTTACATAAATATTAGAGTGTTTAATTGACAAGACTCTGTAGGCGGGTCTGTACAATCAAGTTTGAGGGTTTGGAAATATTTAAAAATGGATTAACACCCATTCCACCATTGTTTCTATTTTTAGCTTGGTGGAATGGGTTATCTAGGGTATATTTAGGTGTCTATGGAATTTATTTGAGCAAGGGAGGCCATTTAAGGGGTTTTGTGTGATTCCCTAGTTGACATTTTCATGTGTTTTTGGCTTAATTTGGTGGTTAGAGGTTGGGAATTGTGGAAAAATCTTCGGGCAACAATTTGGGAAGGTTGATTAAACATGTTGAAGCCATTTTGGGAGTTTTTTATGAGTTGGTAAGATGAAATAGGCTTTGGAAACCATAATTTCAATAGACCCCCTTGAAACTAGTAAAAAATGAGGGTTTTATGTTTTGGGGTACTAGTGGTTGTTTCTTTGGGTGAAAATTGTTGATTCAATGCTTTTGTAACCTGGTTGAGACTTTCCAATAGATTTTTGTTTCTAGAAGGAGGATTAGGTTATTGTTGCTTTGTAAAAGTGGGCTAATTGAGCCCCTATTCAGCATACTAGTCTATTTTCAAAGGTGTTGTTCCAAAACAAGTATATGATATTTTGAGATATGTCAAAGCATGTCCAAATGGGTGTTTGTAATGCTATTTGGTTTGTGGGTTTGATGAGTATTTTGTGAGATATGCACAAATTTCTCTAGTTAGATGGCTACAAGGAAAATTGGATGAAATTGTGAAGAACTGATGAGATAGGGTTGTAAGGGCAGAAAGATAGTTTGATTTTGCTTGATTTGTGATTGTGAGAAGATTTTCCTCCCTGCTTTGCATCATGGTGACATGTTGTGAGATATTATTCAAATAGTTTTGTTGCATGTGTGGATAATTTTTGTTGCCCTTGGTAATTCATTATTGATCATTTATCACACCTTGATATAGTGATGATTGGTAGACTTGATATGCTTTGAAATTACCCATGTAGTGGGAGTTCTTGGATATGTATGCTCTTCATTGATAGGTTTGATATAGGGATCTTGTGATTATAGTTTATGGGTTACATATGTTGTTGGCACAAGTTTATTGATGTTATTGATACTTAGGAGGTATGGATGATTGGATGTATTAGTATATGTTGTGGATTCTATTTTCAATCATATGGGTTTTTCACCTATGATAGAAACTTGTTCAGAACCTTTGTTATCACTTGTATTTGATGCTTGTGTTCTTGGATTAGTGCATCTTCACCTTGGAATGTTCCTTTTCTTCCATAGGTAGCATGTTGGAGCATGAGAGGAGTTCTTGCTTGAGATAGTAATCACTTTTGTTTTATTGCAGGTATCTTGATGGAGCATGAAAGCATTCTAGAGATTCATGTGGTTTCATGTATGGCTATGATGATGTATTTCATTGATTGATCCCTTATGTAATGTATGCAATAAGTGGGAGAGTGTTGGGATATTGTGTTGTAAACCATTATATAAAATGTTATTATAATATTGTAATTAAATAATTATTTAGTTGTGATACACCTAGGAGGTGTGGTTAATCACACTAGGTAATTATTTAGGGACCACTTGTATGTTGTATTGTAACATTATATTATTATTTAATTTGTGAGAGACATGAGATAATAATTTAATGTTAGGGAAATAATTAATTAAAGTAAAAACTTAGTACCCAATATTAAATGAGAGGTCAATGGTTTTGTGGTGCATGATTTTATCTTACAACTTGGTTGTATTTGTGTGAGCTTAATTCTAAAAAAAAAACACGTGTTTAGTGGTTAAGGTTGACTAGGTGAGTGGGCTATCATTATTGAGTCTTTTTGAGGAGTGCATATGTGAAGCATGGCATGGGAAGTGTGGATTCATGATTGAATGCATGGAGGATGCATTACAGAGGCTTGATGCTTCAGAAGTATTCATGATAAATCTTGCAAGTGCATGCATTATTTTATTGTTGAATAACAAATGGAGTATGGATGCTATTGGAGGTTTTGTTTTTCCCTCTTGAGGGTTCTCCCTAGGTATATCTTTTGTTATCTTGCAGCTTGTTTATTTCGATCTATTCATTATAGTTACTTGCATGCATGCTTTTCTCTCATGGGGTTATATAGGAAACATATTAAGAATGTGGGTATGAAGCATTTTTTCCTAATAGTTGGGGAAATAATAAATCGTCGAGATCTCAATTCCCAAACCCTTGAGAAAATGATCCTTCTTCTATTTAGATATGGGGATTAATTATTTATCTCAATAAGAAGTATTAAGAGTTATGCTCACACTCTCCATCTTGATATGAAGATAATGTCTTGTAATATTAGGGGGTAAATAGCCCACACAAACATCTAATCAAATGTTTCATATTGGAACACATAGTTGATATATTGTTGATACAAGTCAAAATGTTTGAATCTAGTTTTTTCTCTAATTGCTTCTAAAATCTGGCCTTTTGTTGAGTTACATGTTTCCCTTATTGAAGATGCTTAAGGGGGAATTTCCACTTTGTGGAACACTTATTTATTAAAAGGTACATTGGTTGACAAATAAAAACTCTCTTGGTCTCCTTCTCTAACCCATCCCACAACATGCAACTTGGACATTTGCTAATAAATATGCTCCAAATACCAAACCTATCAAAAAATATCTTTGGGGATCTCTAGTTGTCACCATAAATAACACTCTTGATGATATGTGGTTGGTTACAGCTTACTTTAACACTCCTTTGTTCCCCTCAAAAAATATGGAGGTCTTGATGACTTCTTTGGTAGTATGGGTGACTTGGCTAACCTCTTAGCTAACATGGGCCTCATGAATGTTGAGCTCTAGGAAAGTTCCTTCGCTTGGTTGAATTTCAGATTTGGTAATAACCTTATTTAGGTTAAACTTGATAGATTCCTTATCTCTCATAACTGGAACTTTCTTCCTCGTATCTCACTCTCCCCTCCCAAGAGCATGATCTAACCATTATGCTCTTCTCCTTTCTTAGGAGGAGACTGTCAATCAGGGGCCTTGCCCCTTCAAATATGATATCATGTGGGAGTCATCTATATTTTAGAGACCTAGTTGATAGGTGGTGGAAAACCTCATTCCAAGGTACCCCTATGTTTACCCTTGCCCAAAAATTGAAGTTAATAAAAAACAAAGCTAAGCACTAAAACAAGTTCTCCTTTGAGAATATATTCCACAAGAAAGAAAAACTTATGAAAGATGTAAGAAAAAACATTCGATGGGATTGGGAAATATTGATGTTGTTTCCTTCTTTGAGGAACATAGGCTTAGATTTGAATGATAAGATATTATGAAGAGAGAAGAATTATTCTAGAATAAAAAAACCTTAATATAATGGCTCAAGGAAGGAGATAGGAACACTATATTTTTTCATCAGTTTTCTCTAAAATACCAATTTTATGGGGCATCTCTTTCAACATCTTATGGGATCAAAGAAAATTTTGGGGGTCAGAGTTTCTTCCTTGCATCCCCCTTCTTCTCATCAAAAATTTATTGATGATACAATTATGTTTGGTGTCGCCTCTGTGGTGGAATACAAAATCTCAAAAACTATGTTGGAATATTATGCCAATACTGTTGGGTAGCATATCAATTAAAGTAAAAGTAAGCTTTACTTCTTTAGTTCTCAGAGAAAATTCTTAAAGTTAAAATTGTTCACATCTTAGGCTACAAATAGGACTACCTTCCTACTTCCTATCTTGGTCTTCCCTTGACTACCAAAGTGTTTTCTAATACCTATTGGAATAATATTGTTGAAAGAATGAAATGTAAGCTTGCATGATGGAAAGATAAGATTCTTAGCTAAGTTGGTAAATTTTTGCTTCTTAAATCCTCAATAAAAAATATCCCTATCTATTTCTATCTCTATTTAGAATCCTTATGGCCTTGGTTGAGAAAATTCAAAAGATCCAAAGGAAATTTCTTGGGGCAGGTGTGAAGGATAAAAAAAAAATCTTTGGTGAAATAGGACAAGGTTTATAAACCAAAGTGACTTGGTGGTTTAGGTCACTGAATAGCAAAGTAGTTCAACAAATATCTTATCACCAAATGTTTCTCAAAGCTCTTATCACCAAATGTGGCTAGAATTTGACTTTTAACAACAAGGAGTGGGCTCACATCCTCTATGCTAAATATCTCAAAAATAGCAATCCTTTTTGTTTCCTCTCTTCTACTACTTTCCCATTGAGCTTTATTATTTGTAACTAAATTTTGAAAACCCATAATTTCCTAAAACATGGGATTGGCTAGTATGTGAGAAATGGTAAATATGCAGATTTTTGGTTTGAAAAATAGGTTGAAGGGTTGTCCTATTTCTTTTGACCAAAGGTTGGCCAAGCATAGGGAACTCATCTCTCCTCTATTTGGTTCCAAACTCCATAGTATATCAACTGGAATGGCCTAAATCTCATGGAAATATTTTGAGTATCAACTAAGAAGAAGAAATTTGAATACTTGGGATCAAATAGATTAGAAAGGGTCGGTAGATCACCTATACAAGATCATTGATTCTTGCTATCTATTTAGCACTAAATTGAAGGATTCTTGTTGCTAGATCCTAAATCTATCAAGATTCTTCTTTGTTAAATCTTCCCACACTCTCAATGCTAATGATAAAGAGGACTCTTTGTTCAATTGGAATATACTTTGGAATAATAAGGTCTTGCATACAGTTAGTTGTTTTTGGTGGTCAACCATGCATAACAAGATAATTACCATTTATAACATAAATTAGTAGTTCTTTCACCTTGTTAATAGATGTAGTCTATATTACAACATGGAAGAAACACTTGATCATATCCTCCATTGTGTGTTTTATAGAGAGGTTTAGGAGGAGGTTTTAACCCTCCTTGTAATTCCTTGGACTTTCCCTCTTAATGTCAATGAATTCCTTACTTCTTGGTTTTTTGGATCTCCTTTCAAAGACCCTATTATTTATGAAACCTAGAACCAAATTTCTTGTCTTGTCTCTTGGTAGTTGTGGAAAGAAAGGAACAATTGAGATTTTAGGGATCAGTCAAGAAGCATCAAAACCATCTTCTAGATCATCAAAAATATTATTTAGGATAACTACTATTCTCTATCTTTTAAATCCTCTTTAAGAGAATGCCTAATTATATGGAGGTTAGGGTGAAACAAAATTGAAGGACATCCCATAGCCTGACCAATCTAAATTGGACTAATATCTCAACTATAAAAATGACAAAATGGAACCCTTCTTGCAAAGAGTGGGCTTTAAGCTCAATTTCAATAGTTGTTCCAAGGGAAACCTTGTGGATGTTTCTGTTGGGGGTACTATAAGAGGTGATCAAGGGAACCTTATTGAAGGATATGGGTAGGATATTATTTTTAACTCTAATAATGTTGCTAAATCTATGACATCATGGAGGGGGAATTAAGTAGCTCTTATGCTTGGGGTTTTAAGGTGGAGATTGAAGGTGATTACCACTCATTGTGAATCTCCTCTAGAATGATAAACCATCTCCTTGGAAGATACAAAGAATTATTGAACACTATAGAAGGGACCTTGGTGGCCTTCATCAATTTAAAATTTTCCATATATTCAAGGAGCACAATGGTGTTGCGGACTTGGTTTATAACTTGGGCCTACAATGTGTCAAGTGGAATGATTGGAATTTTAATTTAAATATTCTAGGAACTCTTCAACACATTCTTTCTTGAGATAGACTTGACTTTTACTCACTTTTATTGGTATGACTACTCAACCTAAGATTGGTAGAGTTGGCATGGTGGATGTTTTACATGTGTTGGAAAGATTCAACTTAGATGTTCTAAGGACTATCATGTGGATTATTCTTTCCACTTCTTCAAAACTTGTACTCTTGAAAGAGAGGTCGCAAGTTCAAATCCTACAGGGGGTAAGGTATGTACACCTCGTATTGTGGAGCACAAGTTAGGTGCCTCCCTCATATCGGGAGTATGAGGAGTCCCATATATTGCAAGTCATCTATAAACCCAAAAACAGATTGCCTGGTATCGTGGACTATAAAATAATAATAATTATTATTATTATTATTATTATTATCAAGGAACGATATCTATATGGATTATAATAATTATATCCTTGTGGACCCTAAAATTGTACTCCCTTCTTGGAGATAGTATAATCCTTGGCCTAATTTGGACCTATCTTGGGCACCCATGCATTAATTATCCTTTAAATCAACATTTATAGGCCCCTAGGACCCATTATTTTGGACCTTGAGGCTCATTCCACTTAAAAATCATATAAATCCCAACAAATGGCACTTCAATTAGAAAACCCATCTCAAAAAATTTAAGTTGGAACCATTCACCACCTTGGGCGAATAAGTCCCCTATGGTGGGACTCATTTTCACAAAGTGGCGAATGAGTCCCTTTTGGGGGATTTTTCAATTTTGAGTGAGAACTGCAATGACCTAATTCAAATTTTTGATGGATGTTGGCCTTTGAGGTTTAACTAATTATCAATTAGGTCTTGATGCCTATAAATATAAGTTTTTAGGTCATTTTTCATTACATCTAGCCATTTTAACAAACAAAATTCAAGAGTCAAGTGTTGAATATATTTCACAATAATATTCACAAGTCTATCTACAACAAAGTTGAAGCTTTAGGGTAGCATTCAAAGGTTTTTTTGTAGGTCTTCAAGCTGAATTTTTTTTCAAGATCTTCCATTGTCTAGGGTTGATCATGGATGCCTATGGAGAATCAAGAAGAATTCTAGGTTGGGGAGGTGCAACTAGCCATCAAGCCAATCCTAAGGAATTTTTTTCTAAGTGATTCCATCTTCCATTATCTCTCTATTTTCATCCAAAGGAAGGTTTTTATGTCATTTAGATTCATTTAAAATGATGTAGGATCTCTTAGGGTGAAGTCTTGCATCATTCAAGTTTCATTTATGCATCTTATTTTTGCACATTGGAATAGGGTTGCATCTTGCTTCAGATTTCCTAGTCTTAGACACACTTAGGGCTAGGGTTTTTCTGCATATTTCATTATCTCTTTCAAGGTTTAAATAAAAAAATATGGGTTTGACCAAGGTAAACCCCCCATTAGAAATCAAATTATATTCTATTTTGCAGGTATTTTCACAGAGCTGGATCTGGGTTTCAGTTTGGGAACAAAGTGCAAGTGTTGGAGTACAGATTTGTGATTTCAATTTTCAGAAAAGCTTAAAAGGATTGATATTCCATTAGTGGCATATGAGTCCCACTAAAGGTATTTTCCAAATTAGTTTGCAAATTCCAGTACCCATTTATCTGAAACTACTTTCTAGTTAGAAACCCTTATCTGGGACTAAGTCTCCCAACTTGGCATATGAGTCCCAGTTGGTCATAAAATAATTTTTTTTAGAATTTCTGAGACATTTCTAGTCTTTACTTTGGCCTCTACCAGTTTCCAATAGCACTCTTTCTATTTGGCTTCTCTATCTTGTTTTATATTGCATTCAATCTATATTTCCGCATATCACAGTGTATTTTCATACACTTGGCATTTTCTTAGTTTTGCATTAATATCAATCTCTTTTATCAATTTACATCATTAATTAAATTCCCCTTTGATAGATTTCAATCTCCTTTGCATTGGAATCTCAAGGTTTTGTTCTTGAGTGTGAACATTGTGAAATTAGATTCCTCTTCCTTCATTCCCCTTTCTAGTGTGGATAAAGGAAGTTGTGCACTCCATTTCCATTGTCCACATTTTGGTGAACCCAACTTTAGAAGCATCATATTTATGATTTGGAGAAAATTTACATCCTAGAATTAGCTTGCATTGCATTGCTTAAATTTTATTCTAGGGTTTCAACTTTTGCATTAGTGAAAAACTCATTTTGCTTGCATTATTGCACTTCATTTCATTGCACAATAGTCAAATTCTACATTTTCAATTTAGATATGGATTGTACAATATAGAAAACATAAGAATCAACTAGAAAACTTAGAAAATTTTCAAAATTTCCTCTATTGGGACTCATTCGCCATCCTGGGAAAATTAGTCCTAGTGCACATTTTGCTTTACTATTTTTAGAATCTTGTTTCCAATTTTTAAGCTTCTATTTGTCTTAGTTACTTTTCTGTTTCAGCTCAATTATCTTCTGTTACATTGAAATAATTAGAATTAGTATCATTTAATTTCATGGAAATAATGAATAGCATTAGATTTTTACAATGTTCATTTTTCAGCATTAGTTCCCAATTCACTTAGATCAGATTCATCAAAAAATGAAAAAAATACTAAACATATCAAATGAAAAACAATTATTCAATTTAGAAAAACTATATCATCCAAACCTTTTAGTAGTGAAGAATTAGATATGCTAGATGAAGCTCTGCAGGGCTTCCTCTTACGATGACTTTGAAATGTTAGATGAAGCCCTTCAGGAGTTCATCTCAGAAAATCCATCCACTAAGGATTGTTGTGAGAAACCTAAAACAAAAGAGATCAATGTAATTCAACCTCAACTCATCCTTTATCCACCTTCACATAAGTCTCAACCTCCACCTAAACCTGAGTTTACCCTTTATCCACCTAAGCATGATGGTGTTGCTCATACGTATAACACTAGAAATAATTTGCAACCACAACAAACCACCCCAACACCCTTACCTTTTCCCAATCCCATATTTCCTAGTGCTCCTCATTCTCCTCCGCATAGTGGGAAGGAGTACGATCTTGTTGAACAATGTAAGAATACTCCTACAAAAATATCCCTTTGGGATCTAATTTAGAATTCACCAAACTATCACACTATGCTCCACACAACATTGCAAAAAATAGTGGTTCCTCCTAGTATGAATGTAAATGATGTGGCTCCTATGATAAAAAAAATGAATATAATTAATATAGACATTACCTTTTATCAACATGAGCTCCCTCCATTGGAATTGAGAAAGAAAAATGATGCCTTTATGATCATATCCCAATTCAATCGAATAGGTATGAAAAGGACCCTTGTTGATAATGTCTTAGCCCTTAATGTGTGTAGACAAATCCAAAATTGAGTTTGAGTCCTTATCAATAAGAGGATTTGACAATGTCAGCAAGAAATTTCTCAGTGTAATTACCTTACCTATTACAGTTGGAAAGGCTACCCTACAAGCTCCTATTTATGTTATGCCTCATGACCTTTCATGCAATCTTCTTATGGGAAGACCTTGTATTCATGAGATGCATGCAGTGCCTTCCACACTTTATTGTATCATGAAATACATCTATAACAACAAGGTTTACGAAGTTGAAATAGATCCCAAGCCTAAAAGTTGCTTACAACTTGAAAAAGGAACAACAAGCCTTCTAAATATGTTAATTCCAACATCCCACATAGAACCTCTAGAAGTTGACAAACAAGAAAAAGAAATAGTGTCCAAATTATTCAGTGATGATTGGGGTTCCTTAGAATTCACACCTTCCTTTATGGGAAAGTATATAATCACAAGAAAGGAGGATGCATTTAAACAATAACAACCATTGGTTATGTCCTCTTAGAATTTGGAAGAACCTTCACAATTATTCACCTCATCTCCTTTGGAAGACGCTACAAGTTGCACAACTTATTTTGATGAGATACAGTGGTAAAGGATGTGGAAAGAACGAAAAAGGAATTCGTGTTCCTATAGAACCTAACACGCAAGAGATAAAGACTGGTTTATGGTATTCTTTTTCTAAGATAATAAAATCAAACAAGAAACCATCATTAAACATCAACACTATCAGGTGCAAGCCACAAACCAATCTTAGTATAAAACATCCTATATTACTTGACTTGACTTCCCCACCATCATGGGATTATTTTGAAAGTGATGAAGCTTTGAAACAAATGTTAGGAGTTTATGATGAATCATCTCTTACTCCTCTAAAGAAAAAGTTTACATGTGCTATGATCGGTACCAAACAAAGAGATGTGGTAGGTGAAAGTAATGAGAAAGACATAGGAATGGACCAGTATGACCCTAAATTTCCTAAGACAAATGTTCTTCCCTTGGGAGATACAATTGATATACCAATGGATATAGATGATAAAGAGAAATTCATTAAGATAGGGAAGTGCCTCAATGATGAAGAACAAGAAGACAATACAATCTTGCTCTATGACTTTCCCGAACTTTTTGCTTGGAAATACTTAGATATTCCAGGAATAAACCCAAAGATTGTAACACATAATATTGTCCTTATTGAAAATGCTAAGCCTATTCGACAAAAGATACAAAAAATGAATCCTAAAATAGCCTTTCTTGTTAAAGGAGAACTTGAAAATCTCCTTGACGTAGGTTTCATTTTCCCTATTGATTATTCTCCTTGGATCTCAAACATTGTCATAGTTGCAAAACTTGACAATCATATTAGGATGTGTATGGATTTTCATGACTTGAGTAAATCCTCTTTAAAAGATGATTTTCCCCTTCCTAATATCGACATGATAGTGGATTCAACTGTAGTACATGCTTTGTTGTCATTCATGGATGGATTTTCTAGATATAATCAAATCTTCATCAACCCACAAGATCAATATAAGACAACATTTACAACTATTTGGGGGACATTTTGTAGGGTTATGATGCCTTTTGGATTAAATAATGTAGGTGCAACCTATCAATGAGCCATGACATTGATATTTCATGATTACATACATAAAATATTGGAAGATTATGTTGATGAAATCTTAGAAAAATCATTAATGAAACAAGACAATGTGAATGTCCTTCAAAAAATATTTGAATGGATGCACAAATACAACATGCAACTAAATCCAAAAAAGTGTGTCTTTGGAGTAGATAGTGAAATTTTTTAAGGGTTTATCATATCTCATAGAGGCATCGATGTTGACACAAAGAAAATTGATGCTATAATTAAAATTCCACCTCCTAGAAACATTTCTGAATTGCGTATGTTACAAGGAAGAATTCAAGTCATCCATTGTTTTGTGCCATCTTTAGGCGATTGAGCATTACCTTTCACACATCTCCTTAAAAAGGATGTGCATTTTGATTGGAATGAGGATTGTAAATAGGCCTTTGAGAGTTTGAAGGAATACCTTGCAACTCTCCCTATTCTACAACCCACTATGCCAAGCAAACCATTCATCCTTTATATAGCCGCATCAACCCATGCTCTTGTAGCATTGTTGGCTTAGCAAGACAAAAGTGATAAAGAACATCCTATTTATTACATTAGTCGAACTCTAATAGATTATGAAAAGTGCTCCACACCAATCAAAAAAAAAAATTGGCTCTTGTATTTTCTACTAGTAAGTTGTGATACTATTTACTAAATGTAGAAATACAAGTTATGACAAAATTTGATCCTCTCAGACATATTTTTAATAAAATAGACTTATCAAGACACCTAGCTAAATGGGTGATGTTGTTGACTGAGTTTGACCTTAAGTTTGTTTCACAAAAATAAATCAAAGTTCAATCCTTGACTAACCACTTAGTTGACGCTCCTCCTTTGGCATTACCTAGCACCCCCTCTTTTCTTGATGATGATGTGTTGGCCATTGAACCTAATGCATGGGAGTTATATTTTGATGGATCTAAGTGTAGAACTGGCTCTGGTGCTAGGGTTATACTAATCTCGCTTGTGGGAAAGCCTATTCCCTTGTCATATCGATTAAATTTCCTATGTACAAATAACACAGCTAAATATGAGGCATTAATTGTTGGATTGCGTGCTTCTCTAATCATGGGTGTCAAAGATATTAAAATATTTGGTGATTCACAATTAGTAATCATACAAATAAATGGAACATATCAAGCAAAACATGATAAACTATCAAAATATAAGGATCTCACAATTTCCTTGTTGGAAAATATTGAATCATTCACCATTGATAACATCCCACGAAAGGATAATCGACATGCAGATGTAATGGCGAGTAAAAATTCTCTTATATCACCTCAAGATCCTTCAAAATATTTCACATTCACTTTTCATCCCATCATGAAACCTTCAATCGATGATAAATTGGAAGATGTATTAACAACCACTAATGAAGACTCGAGTGAATGGTATGATGTGATATTTAATTATTTGAAAAATGGTACCTTTCTTGAGTCGACAACCAAGAACATCCAAGCCCATTTGCACAAGCTTACATCTAAGTATATCATTCTCACCGATGAGTTGTATTAGAGATCATTCCATAGCCTCTTACTTAGATGCCTAAAAAATTTGAGATACCCATAGCCATTAAACAAGCCCATGCAAGTGCTTGTGGTGATCATTTTGGAGAAAAAACATTGGTTCAAAAACTCATCCGCATTGGATAATATTGGAGAAATATGGAGCAAGGCTTCTTTGATTACATTAGAAAATGTCACAAATGTCAAGAGCATAGCAACCTAACCCATACTCCTGCTTGTGAACTTCATGCTCAAGTTCTGATATGGCCCTTTGCGGTTTCGGGATTAGATATTATAGGAAGGATATCACCTCCTTATTCTATTGGACATACATTTATCATCACTACAACCAATTACTTTACAAAATGGGTAGAGGCCATTTCCCTTTGATCCACAATAGCTGAGGTAATATGTCATTTCATATTGGAACACATTATTGCTCGCTTTGGCCTTCCTTCCATGTTAGTCTTTGATAATGGTACACCATTTAAGAATAACAATGTGAAGAAATTCTTAGACACATTCAACATATAACATCCCTTTTTGACACCCTATTACCCACAATCTAACGGTCAAGATGAATCCACTAATAAGGTTATTGAACAAATCCTAAAGAAAAATGTTAACAAACATCATAAATATTGGCATACACAATTACACTATGTGCTATGGGCTTATCACACTAGTATTAAATCCTCTACAGGGACTACACTTACAATCTTGTATATGGCAGTGAGGCAATAATGCCCTTGGAGTTAGAGATTCCTACATTAATAATCTCTCTTCAAGGACTTATTGACTATAGAAACTACAAAGAGAAAATATTACATTAGCTTGAAATGCTTGATGAACAATGCATCAACACTCTTGAACATCTTCAGGCTTATGGAAAAAGGAAACAATTATATTACAATCTCAATTTCATCTCTCACACATTCAATAAAGGTGATTTAGTCCTATCTGAAAATCAAAGTAACATCAATGCTGATGCAAATGGAAGACAGAAATTTAGTCCTGATTGGTTAGGACCATACATAATTGACAAAAACTTTGGGTCCGGTGCATATGTATTAATAGAACTAGATGGAACACCTCTTAAAGAACCTAGAAATGCCACGCATATACACCGGTACTATGTATAACCCCTTTGAATAGTATGAATGATAAAGTAGTGTTGATAGAGCTATTAGATTATATCCTATATTCTTTCACATTTCTTCATTCTTGACAACTAGTTATGTTTGTGTCTTGAGCACTAAAGTGATTATTTAATTTATTTTTATAATTACTTTAGGTGTCATACTATTCAAATTCATCCTCTATGTTATGTTAGATCAGATCCTTATATGCATTTAATGTTCTTTAGTTAGATCATAGGTGCATTTAATTTAGCATAACAAACTTTACAATATTGTATCTAAGCGAAACTATAATAAGTTTTAATTAGACCAAATAAGATATGTTAAATCATGGAGACATTAATTAAGTAATTTAATTAATCACATTGCCATTTAGCATTCCATAGATAAAGACAAATAATAAAACATCACATGCTCATATATATATATATATATATATTTATGTACATGTCATCCATATATACATCACTGAGGTCTGTCGCTACTAGATCCTGCTGGATTTGGTACTTGTGTTGCTCTAGTATTGGTACATCGGGAGATGGTGGTATGCGATCGTGATCATGACCCACTGATTTTGAGAGAAAAATCTAAACCTTGTATCTGTCCTAGGGCCTCCCAATGTGGTCCTGCTATCTGATCTCTCTCCACCTGTTGATTGGATACCTTTGACTCCAGCCTATCAAACTTTGCTCGGTTTCAGGATGATAGTCCCTCTGATATAGCATGGGATCGGTATACTACTCTCATATGCTACTCGTAGTCTCGCAAATTTCCTAAGTGACTCTAGGTTTTGATCCACAATAGTTGGGGGTACATATTCTTAGTCTATCACCTCCTCGTCAATCGATGCTGGAACTATCTCTACAACTTCTTGTCAATAGAGATCTCACTAGTCTCTTATAGCTCCTGCAAGGTAGAAACAATACATAATCAGTACACATCATGATATATATAAAGCATCAGCATAAACACAACATACATACATAAATAAAACATCATCACCTATATCTCTGGTAGGCTAAGAAACATCAACCTCATCCTATGTAGGTGGCATGTAAGATGTGCTAGCTTCTCCATGGCCATGGGTACTAATTCCTGCTATGGCTGCTACTCATGATCTAGTCATATGAATGGGCGAGGACTCTCCCCATTCATATCGATCCTCAGCTGCTACCTTATCACCCTCGCTCATGAGTGAATCCTCCTCATTTTCCTCCTCCCCTTCGTCTTGGCCATCATAGTCTAGATCTGCATCCTCATCATACTCCTCATATATGATATCTGTAAATATGTCTGCAACCCTGTACCATGTCTCCTCGGCCCTGTCCTCTACCTCATCTCCCTCATCTAGCAATGGTCCTACATCTCCTAAAGGCTCATCAATCAGAAATATAGGAGCTAGTTGTGATGTTGTCCACCACTCCTCATAATTATCTATGGCACCAACATTATTTGTGTTGGAAATTAGAGGTTCATCATGATTTGAGTACTTAGAGTCACTCTCAAAAACATTGTCTATAGTGAACTATATTGTATCACTTGGTCTCTGAGCACTCCACACTAATCTCATGAAAAAGGGTCATTCCCTAGGTGGTGTTTAGATCTACTTAAACTACTGCATGCCCCAATGATAGTAAAAGGGACATACTGTGTCGTCATGGTGGCCAACCAAAAAAAAATTCTAGCTGTAATCTCCTCAACTGCCTCATGGGATCTGGCCATTGAAGTGTAAGTTGATAGGGTCTCCACAAGATCTCGTCCTCCTCTAGTTGGTCAAATATCACTCTCCAAAAGTGTAAATCTCTATACTGCGACAACCATCATAGAGGATAGCTAAAGGCCCAAGGATACCCCACTACTATTGAACACGGGAATCCGGTAGCTCTAGTACATGTGATATGCTCAAGGCACCAAACCTATAGAAGCATACAATGTACCATGTTGTCCACCTCTTAAAAAAAAATCCACCCAAGATCATAGTATAGGTGTGCTAGGATACAACGCCCCTAATACTATACTATGCTCTACCATCCCTCATATCAGGTGTACTATTTTTCCCTCTAGGTGTGTTGTACACCCATCTGGGATGAGTACTAGTGCAATTGTGTGCATCATAAAAAAATTTCTTAACACCGGGGCTCACAAATATAACAACATCGAAAGATTGATCTGTGCCTTCACTTGCTCATTGTGCACTGACCCATCTAGGAAATACTGGATGTCAACCTTCTACTCATAAAATGTATGATCTCTCTGAAAGCATACCCAATATCCCTGAATAAGAACTTGGAGAATGTGGTGGACGTCCTCTAGAGTGATCGCCATCTCACCATTAGGAAGGTGGAATATACAAGTGTCTAAATCCCAAAGCTAGGTAAGAGCCATAACATTGCATCATGGTACCTCATGGGGGGCATGAGGTACACCCAATATATCCCAATAGCTTGCAAGTGCTCTATGTTCTCTACTGAAAGTGTAGGGGCTAGGTCTCTAAGAAAGATAATTTTTTTACCACCTAGATATTGTTTAGAGTCTTTTAGCTTCCATATGGACGCAGAGTCATATGGGCGCTAAAGTGGGGGCTAAATGTGGACACTAAAATTGTACTCCCTTCTTGGAGATAGTACAATCCTTGGTCTAATTTGGACCTATCTTAGGAACCCTTGCATTAATTATCCTTTAAATCAACATTTATAGGCCCCTAGGACCCATTATTTTGGACCTTGAGGCTCATTCCACTTAAAAATCATGTATAAATCCTGAAAAATGGAACTTAATTTAGAAAATCCACCTCAAAAACCTTAAGTGGGACCCATTTTCCACCTTGGATGAATGAGTCCTCTCTAGTGGGACCCATTTGCCCAGAGTGGTGAATGGGTTCCTTTTTGGGTATTTTTCAATTTTGAGCGGGAACTTCACCGACCTAATTCAAATTTCTGATGGATGTCAACCTTTAAGCTCTAAATAATGATAAATTAGGTCTTTATGCCTATAAATATAAGTTTTTAGGACATTTTTCATGACATCTATCCATTTTAAACAAAAAAATTCAAGAGTCAAGTGTTGAATATCATTCACAAGAAGATTCACAAGTCTATCTACAACAAAGTTGAAGCTTTATGGCAGCATTCAAAGGATTTTTTGTAGGTCTTCAAGCTCACTTGTTCAAGATCTTTCATTTTCTAGGCTTGATCATGGATTCCTATGGAGAATCGTGAAGAATTCTAGGTTGGGGAGGTGCAACTAGCCATCAAGCTAAGCCTAAGGACTTGTTTTCTAAGTGATTCCATCTTCCATTATCTCTCTATTTTCAGCCTAAGGAAGGTTTTCATTTCATTTATATTCATTTAAAATGATTTAGGATCTCTTAGGGTGAAGTCTTACATCATTCAAGTTTCATTTATGCATCTTATTCTTGCACATTAGAATAGGGTTGCATCTTGCTTCAGATTTCCTAGTTTTAGACACACTTCAGGCTAGGGTTTTTTTGCATATTTCATTATCTCTTTCAAGGTTTAAATACCAAACTATGGGTTTGACCAAGGAAAACCCCCCATTAGAAACCAAATTATATTATGTTTTGCAGGTATTTTCATAGAGCTAGATTTAGGTTTTAGTTTGGGAACAAAGTGTAGGTGTTGGAGTAAAAATTTGTGATTTTGATTTTTAGAAAGAAAAAATGGACTAATATGCCATTAGTGGCATATGAGTCTCATTGAAGGTATTTCCAAACCATTTTGTATATTCCAGTACCCATTTCTCTAAAATTGCTTTATGGGCAGAAACCCTTATTTGGGACTAAGTCGCCCATCTTGGGATATGAGTCTAAGTTTATCAAAAAATCAGATTTTTTAGAATCTCAAAGACATTTCTATTCTTTACTCTAGCCTCTTTCAGTTTCCAAGTGCATTCTTTTTTTTGGCTTCTCTATCTTTTTTTATATTGCATTCAATCTATCTTTCTGCATATCACAACATGTTTTCAACACTTGGCAATTTCTTAGTTTTGCATTAATAGTCAGTCTCTTTTATCAATTTCTTAAGAACATTCCCCTTTCACATATTTCAATCTTCTTTGCATTGGAATCTCAAAGGTTTGTTCTTGAGTGTGAACATTGTGAAATCAGATTCCTCTTCCTTCATTCCCCTTTCTAGTGTGGATAAAGGAAGTTGTGCACTCAATTTCCATTTTCCACAATCCCTAAGGTTCTCACAAGGGATTATATCACTCAAAGTGTCACTAAATTTTCTTGTAATTATTGTATTTATTGCAGGTAAATCATTGATCTTAGGGCCGAGGATATTAGTTGTTTCCTTTAATATCAAGTACACTAGGCAACAAATATCTAAGTTTAGTATGGATATCTACATCCCACTCATGTGGAACCCTCTTATTTCTTGTTTGGAGGGCCTTCTACACCTCACTAACATTAGTGATACAATTATGATTTTATGCCATAATATGATGGAGGATAGGATTTATGATAGCCTAAGTATGATTCCCATGAGGGATTCTATCAGAAGGATTAATATTTCTTACAATTTTGTTGTCATTTGAACTTCAACAATAATATTAGCAACTTCAAAGAAGGTTTTAAAGGTTTTTTATTTTTATTTTCTAGTTCCTTTCTTTAGATTCATTAGCTCTTCTCTACTTTGGGGTGGGTGTTTGTGTATGCTAATATGGATAGTTTGAGACTCCACAAGAAACTAGTCTCCTATGATGCACTCAAATAAAATACAAAAGTTTTTGGAGCTCTTTGAAAGATATGGATTCAAGCCCTTTTTCCAAGCTATGTGAGGTTATAATGATAAGATGACTTCAAATTTTGTTAACTCCTACTCTCAAGGAGTTATCACCATTGGTGACCTAAATTTTAAGGTGTTTGACAAGCTAATTTCCAAGTCCATGGTGTTAGATGCACATGAAAAATGAGAGTGGGGGTGAATTAGTTGTACATCAAAATATTCAAACCCTCAATATATTTTCAAACCCTTATCATGCATTAGTAGAATGTAAACACATTAAATAGTAATGAAAACAAACCCAAACACATAAAAACACCATATTTACATGGAAAACCCAAGAAAAAAAAACCACGGTGAGGATTAGCTCACTATATAAATGAATTGCAACACTAAATACTAATAGGCTCACAGTCAAAGGAATCACTTCCCAAAAGAAAGAAGGGCTCACTACCAATGGATCACTGTCATATTATAAATAAGAAAGAAAGGAACTATTACAAAGATAAATCCATCTTAGTGAAAGAAGAAGATCCACCACAAATATTCACCATCCACAACCTTTAGCTCACTACCTTTAGTAACTTCAAGTACATTGAAAATGTAGACACCTTCTACTCACTGCTTCATGTAGCCTTAGTGATCAAAGCTCACACTCATATCATAACTCTTGATCACATTTTTCACAACACACTACACACCATTATCTAACACTCAACCTTGTACTTATACCATCCACAACCTTGAAAACATTATCCAAGGCTGGCTATGCACTTCAAACATGTAATTACAAAATAGGTTAATACCAAACACTTCTACAATGGAAAGAATTGAAGGATGACCACACCAAGGATTAACTAGGACCCAAATATATATCACCATGCTACTCAACACATCCACAATCCTTGAGATACCTCCACAAATAGTGCTAGCATGCTAGGTCATCCAAACATGAACTAACACTAGAAGCAACCACATACATTGTTCTCTAGGTCCAATAGACCACACAACAACACTTCAAAACATCCACACAACACCTTAGAATATTATAGCAACATCAAAATATTCTACAACTCTTCCACAACCATTTGAAATTGAGAACACCATCATTTTTTGCAACCAAACACACTGGCACAAACATCCAACTCACTAACCAACTTCACCAAACACCTCAACACTTGAAACCTCAAGGGAAGGTAGATACAAAAATTAATAGCATGTATCCAAATCCACATAAAGGGAAGGTAGATATATAAATTATAAGAACATCCACAAAACAAGAAACCTAAATGCAGAGAAATGTGGAGCAATCATATTTCTCCTTGAAAACCTTCTTCACAAGCACACACACTTGTGAACAAAACTTTCAATGTTGTACAATCCAAAATCAACAACTCTAGAAATAACACATCTAAATACATTTAATCACCACATTCAAACAACACAAGCATAACTTCAACCATGCATAAATATAGAGTACAACACTAAACACCACTCTATCACACTGTAATCTCTTTAATTCATTTTTTATCAAAAGTACTTGGAGACCAAGTGAACCAACTATAATTGCACCACTACCAAAACCTTTTTAAATAAATACAACATCTAGGTATGAAAGGAATATCTTGATCATAAGAAGGATAAACATCTTCATGGGATGAAAGGGTATCCTTGAATCAAAGTACATCTTGATCTTGATGAGGAAAGGAATCATTAGATTTCGTAGAAAGCGTGTCTTGATCGTCAATTGGTAAGAAATCATTAGATAGGATGGAAGAACTATCATGATCTTGTGATGCAATAGAATCATGATATGGTATGGATTGATTAGATGATGTGGAAAAAGAACTTGGAAGGATACTTGTCTCTTGAGATGGATGTGAATTATTTTGGATGAAAAGTGAAAGGAGGGGATCGTCATAAGATTCTTGAGAAATGGGATCTTGATCAAAGATGGGAAGACTTTGTGAGATTGTGGAATCATTGGATGGAGTGGAAAGAATATTTTGATCTTGATGTGTAGGGGAGTCTATGCTAGCATGCTTTGGAGTGAGAGTTTGACATGAATCATTGGATGTAGAAGATATGATAGAAGAGGATGATTGGATGGAATTGTTAACTTGAGTGAAAGAATCTTGAGGTTCATTTTGGCTTATGGTGGATGGAGATAAATGCATGACATGATAAGATTGTTCAATATCATTTGTATTTGAGGACTGAGATTTGGGCTTATTGAAATTTTGGAAAAATTCAAAGATATTGAACTTGGATGATGGAGTTGTTGGTGAAGAAGGTCTCATGTTCATTGTTTGGTCAAGAGGATAAGAACAAATGTTTGGCAACAAATATCTCTTTGTGGTTGTTTCCCAGATTTGTTGTTGAAGGTTCTTTAGTTGATAAGCTAAAGCATTCAATTGATCCTCCTCTATTTCAGCCATGGTGGTTTGAGTTTCAATTTTTTTAAATTTTTTTTTGGGATGATCTTATCTATTTTTAATGAAAAGAAAACACATCAAGCAAGAATAGAGTAGTTGTTTATTAAATCCTAGAATCTAAACAAATAGTGTATGTTCAAGAACCAAACATGGTCCTTCTTGATTTTCACTGGTTTGATAACAAAATAAGACAATTCAAACAGACTCACTCCTAGAGACAAAAGGTCATCGTTATATACTCGAATGGCCCACAGCTTGGAATTGCGTCGACTCACACAGCCATGTCACCCCCTAGAGGGCGCCCATGTTTTTGTCTTTTCCAGGTGTGTACTCAGAGTGACGGAAGTGGATACCAGATCCCCTGAGCAAACAGTCCTTGGCAATTATATGGTGAGTGCTTGAGGGTGGATTCTTCCCCACCCCTGCACCACCGAGTATTACAATGTTTAGAAACTGACAAGCGTGCTTCTATTTCTAGGTTCTTAGATTGGGTTTCCGTTCAGAGTGGCAGATAGATAAACTCCCTCGAGAGACCTCCCAATCTTTAGAACAAAGATTTTGGGGATGGTTATCCTGCACACTTCCGTTGAAAAAGGGTTTCCCCAGATTCACATAAATTTTAAAGTGGGTTGGAATGCCATGGCTTTTGGCTGTCCCCACTCAGGTCGTTCCCGTAGGGTGAGTACTTTTTCCCACTACGGCAGGCCTGTCTAAAGGTTTTAATGAAAGCTTGAAAATGCACAAAGTAAAAGTGAGTTTGGTATTCTGATGCACCCAGTCAAGGGGAGAGCATAAACCTATCACCCAATCACAACAAAGAAGTTGTTCACTTTTTAAAACCCAAAAGACAAATTATCTAATCTATATGGAGATATTGCTCCATAAAAAGCATGATGTTCAATTTTAATCCCACAAGTAATAATGAAGTTTCTATCCTAGGATTGATCAATTTTTACCCATTTTCTGTCCTAGGATTGATAAATTTTAACCAAAAAGAGATTAAAGAACAAAATCTGCCGTAGATGCGTCAGGATCCAAATAAAAAGATACATTTTTATCGATGCTATTTGGTCCTAAAGCAGGAATGAAATAAAATATATGATGGGTTATTTTCCCATGAGTGTTCAAAAACACTATTACAATGAATATCAAATGCTCTTTCTTTCACTTCAATGCTCCATTTTCTTCTTAAAACCTACACCATTGCATAGCTTATGAAATTCTACCCCATTTAAAAAAAAAAAAGCATTGAAAAAGACATCCGTATGACCAAGATATGGCCATTTTAAGATTGACTATCAAAACACTAAATCTGAGGCGCTAAAACAAAGCTCCAAGGCGCTAAAACAGAGGGTTGAGGCACTGTAGAATTGTGCTGAGGTGCTAAAATAGAGGGTTGAAGTGCTAAAAAAAGTCAAAGTGCTAAAACAAAGGGTTGAGGCGCTAAAACAGTGGGTTGAGGCGCTAAAACAATTGTGCGGTGCGCTATAATTTTCCTCCGATGCGCTTCAGAATCCGGCCGGAGTGCTATAAAAAACCTTGATTCTGCTAAAACAAACACGCCGATACCTGTAAGAAACTTTTCACAAAAAATTTACAAAATATGGGGTTATGCCCCATGGTGGGCACCAAAATGAAAGTGTATGAATGAGATAAACAAATTAAGTATGCATCTACACTTCTAAATAAGACATTGTATCTAAGATTCAAGAGATTTAAACTATTTTAAACACAGTAACCTTTCGAAATCTATCCTATTGCTCTCTAACTTTAAATATTTCTCTAATCTACTTTGCTTTCAGATTTAAATAAGCTAATAGATTGTTGAAATGACACTTAAAGAATGAGAATTAAGCTATTATGATTCCTAAATGCAACTAAAATGATTCTACAGTAAAACTTATAAGAAAGAAACTACTGTAAACAGCCATGATTGATGAACTAAAATGCTTGATTGCTTGATGATTGCTTTTATTTGCTTGAATGCCTGGAAAACCTGCAGAGTAAGATTACACAAATGAGGATCCTTTTCCTGTAGTCAGAAACCTATATTTATAGATTTCATGGCACACATTTGTGAAGGGGCACAGGATAAAAGGCTGGGATTTCTTCTGAGGAATTGTGTGGTGAGAGATGGAGATTCTTGAGATTTCCATGGAGATTGTCCCTCCCCATAAAAACATCAAGCCAGAGGATAAGAGAAGATTTTCCCGTGACAACCTTTCATGGCCATTCCCGTAAATGCACAAGAGTTGGTTGTTGAAATATTTAATAAAACTGAATAGTTTTATTTTATTGTTGAGATTTGATGAGGTGGAGGATTTGAGAATATTTTAAATATTTTATTTCATTTATTCAAAATATGAGAGAAATGAGATATTAATTTAAACAAATAAACTATAGTAGCTTATTTATTAAATTAAATGTGGAATGATTAATTAATTTAAACAAAGTATGTAATATTCATTTAATTAATTAAAGTAGAATAATGTATTTAAAATAGAAAATAGGAGAAATTGATGATAATAATAATCAAATAAAACAAAGTATTTAATTTTGCTTATTTAATTAAAAGTAGAATAATAGAAGAAATTAGAAGAAATAAATATGAACTATATAAACAAATAATTTTTATTTATTTAATAGTAGAGAAAAAATAGATTAATTAATCAAATAAATGTATTTAATTAATTAGACCATTTTTAGGTGTATACAATTTTAACTTTTCTAGAGCTTCTAATTTTTCTTCAAGAAAAATTACCCAAGTCATTCTAGAGTAATCATCAATTAATGTTCAACAAGAAATACCTGTCATCTTGAAAGCTTCAAAGATCTTGTGGTAGAATATTTTTTTATTTTGAATCTTTCTTGTTTGCTTTCCAACCTAACAATCCTTGTAAACTTCATTGATAGGATTTGTAATTCTTGGTAGATCTCTCACATCTTGAGTAGAGATGATCCTCACTAGGCTATCAAAATTGATGTGACACATTCTTCTATGCCATAGTAAAATTTTATTGATTTGAGTCATAAAATGCTTATCATTAGCACCTTTGAGCTAATAAACATTCCCATTTGTCCTTGTTCCTGCAATAACCAGAGTTCTAGAGATTCTTTATTTGATTTCAAAACCATCATCCTAAAGCAAAATATTATATTCTTTTCTACACATTTTTTCTACACTTAGAAGATTATGTCGAAGACCCTTAACATAAAGAACATCATATGTATTATGTTTTCCATCAAAACTAATTGAAGCTTTTCCACATATCTTAGTAGATGTATCATGACCAAATTTAACAAGACCAACTTCATACTTCTCAAGTTTTAAAAAATTAATCTTATCACCTTTCATATGATTTGATCATCCTTTATCAATTGTCCAGTGATTTTTCTCCTCTATAGCATGAAAGCAGTCAACATAGTCCCTTTGATGTTGTGGCCTATTTTTAAGATAATTTTCTTCATACATATTTTGAAATCAGTAGAATTTTTTCTAACATTCAGAGCCATGAACAAGCATTCATAATTTTCATCATCTAAGTAGTCAGATTCATCATTAGATATGCTAGCATATTCTTTAACATAATAACTTATCTTAACAATTTACCTTTATTATCCTTATATTTGTCATTTGAAACTTTGGTTGGACATCTTGAAGCATAATGACCTATATTTCCATAGTTAAAACATTTGAAACATAACTAACCTCTGTATTTTCTAGTGCCCCTTTTTATTCTTCTAACAAAATTTGCTTATATTTCATCAATAACGTCTAGCCCTAATTCATCATTCTAATTTTTCTTTCTAGCTTTAGAAGCAATCTCTTTTCTTCAATTATTTTGACCAAAATCTCTCAATTCAAACATAGTGAAAGCTCCAAACAACTAATCTCTAGAATAATGATCTAAACCCTGAGCTTCCTCAATAGCAAAAACTTTAGAACTATAACATTTATGAAGAGTTCTTAATACCTTTTTTACTACCTCGTCTTCTTATATTTTTCTACCAAGGCCATTGATGGAATTGAAAACTTCATCCACTCTATGCATTTAGCTAGCGATATCTTCATCCTCTGTCATCCTTAGGTTTTCAAACTTAGTCTTCAAATTTTGCATCTTTGCTTGCTTGACCATATCATCGAGCCTTTATAGATACTTTCTAGCTTCTTCTAAATTTCTTTACCATATTTGTAGCCCATAAACTTCACAAGTTTTGAATTAGCAAGACCACTCAAAAGAGAAATCCTTTATTTTCCATTATTCTCATATTCTTTGATCTCATCATTAGTTGTCAAACTATTAGTAGGCATGGTATATCCATCTTCAATTGACTTCCAAACTCCAAACCCTAGGGAAACAAGGAAACCTTCCATGTTGGTTTTCTAAAATACATAATTTTTCCCATTAAACAAGGGAACCTCATTCTTGTGCACCATCTGGATCTACCTCAAGCAGTTAAGATTCTTCCAAGGAACCTTTCTTTGACACCAATTCTTAGATGCATAAGACAATTGAGAGGGGGTTGAATCAATTGTATGTAAAAAAATTCAAACCCTCAATATGTTTTCAAACCCTTACAACCGTTAAACCCTTATCATGCACTAGCAACTATAAAAACATGCAAACACATCCAAAAACATAAGAACACTATATTTACATGGAAAAACCAAGAATGGAAAAACCACAAAGAGTATTAGCTCACTATATAAATGAATTGCAGCACCAAATATAATAGGCTCATTACTAGAGGGATCAATGCCCAAAAGGAAATAAGGGATCACTGCCAATGGCTCACTTTTGGATTAGAAAGAAGAAAGAAAGGAATTATTACAAAGATAAATCCATCTTAGAGAAATAGGAAGATCCACCACAACAACTCTTCACCATCTACAACCTTCAACTCACTACCTTCAATAGCTTTAGGTACACTAAAAATGTACACACCTTCTTCTCCTTGCTTTAGATAGCCTTAGTCATCATAGATTGCACTCACATCACAACTCTAGATCACATATCATACCACAACACACTACACACCATTTTCCAACACTCTACCTTGTATTTATACCATCCACAACCTTGAAAACATTCTCCAAGGTCAGCTATGTGCCTCAAATATGCAATTACAAAATAGGTCGGCACCAAGCAATTTCACAATGGAAAGAAGTAAAGGATGACCACACCAAATAGAACCCAAATCTACATCACCATGCTACTAAAAAAATCCACAGTCCATGAGTTACATCTATAAATAGCACTAGCATTCTAGGTCATCCAAACCTGAACTAACATTACAAGTGACCACATACACACTTCTCTAGGTCAAGTGAACCACACAAAAAAACTTCACAGCATCCACACAACACCTCATAATATTCTAGCATCATCAAAATATTTTGCAAATTTTCCATATCAATCTGAACTGAGAACACCATCATTTTGTGTAACGAAACATAGTATTACAAACATCCAACTCACTAACCAACTTCATGGAACACCTCAGCACCTAAAACCTCAAGGGAAGGAAGATACAAACAATATAAAAAATGTTCCCAGATCCATAGGACAAGAAACTTCAATGCGAAGAAATGCAGAGCAATCATATTTCTCCCTAACAACCTTCTTCGTAGGCACACACACTAGTGAACACAACTTTCATTGTTGTATGGTCCAAAACTTGAAACTCTAAAAATAAAACCTTTGAATACCTCTGATCACCACATCCAAACCTCACAATAATATCTTCAACCATGAAGAAATGCATAACTCAACACTAAACATCACTCTATCACACTATAAACTCTTTTATTTAAATTTGTTGGTGTAATTAATTAATTATTACACTAGCATAAGTTAACTTAGGTCTTGCATTTAATTATTTAAGTCCTAGGTTGCATTATTAGATAAATCATTTAATAAATGGGATAATATTCCCTTCCTTATTTGTAGGAGATAAGATTCCTTCTAGAAGATGAGTTGTCCTTCTAGAACTTATCTCAGCATTTAATGATCATCACCATGAGGGTTCACATGTTGTCACATGTTGTTTGATCTTGACACATGGCAACATCTCATGCATTTTAGGGTTTAGCTCATACCTATATATTCAAGGCATCTTGTACATTTGTAATATATCAAGATATCCAGATATCAATCAGATATCATATCAATATCATATCAATATAGAATCGTTAATCAAGCATTCCATTGTTGCAATACTTCTCTTTGTGGTTGATTATCTTTCATGGCTAAAGTCCTACATTGAAGATTCCAGAGCTTCAGCGGCTGTGCAATCCATCATCTCAACAAAATTTTCTCAAAAGAACTTGGAAATTGAGTGAACCAACTGTAATTGTAACACTACCAAAACCTTTTCAAATAAATATAGCATTAAAAAAACCTCTTATTAACCAAACCACATCCATACTACAACAATCTGATCAACACAAGCAGGCTCCAACAATCTCCACAACTATACTGAAAGTTGATAACAATGACAACACTAGAAACATTGTGTTGACAAGACTAACAACTTTAGGCTTTCAATATCTCCAACACTAGGGGTTGACATCAATGAAAATTCCAATAGTCTTCTTTGAAAATGATCTTTCATTACAAGATTTGGATGAGTACTCAAAATCTCCTCTAAGATAAATTTATGAAGTTGTTGGATTTTCTTAAAGTTGTGGAAACCTTGTTGGGTCTCAAAAAAGGTTTTGAAACCTATGAGATCCCAAAATACCTTTTCATTATCTTTGGTCCTTCAAATCCTTTAATTTTGCATCTCTAATGAAATTTTATGAGACTTTGGACATGACAAGATTGAATTCTCCATCTTGTGTCGGCTTTAGACTTGGTTATGAAAACCTTGTTGGAATTCAATGGAGTTCATGAAGCTTAGGTAGAGACTGACACATCAAAAGTAAGATGGACTCAAAAAAATGATGTTGGGTTGGCACACATAAAAATAACTATATAATACACCTTTCCCAACAAACACAACCATACCTTTCCCTTACAAATAATTGAATGTGTACTATTATAATCAAGGAAAATTTCTCCTCTATTATAAGCTTTGTATGAAAAAATCCACTCCATGTGAGAATTCATATAGTAGGAGCAACCAAGACCAATTGGCCAAGAGTCATCACTAGTAACATTAACAAAAAAAAAAAATGCATTATTATCATAATTATTAGAGGATTTTTCTATAGAGGAATCATCAAAGCTCTTCTTGTTTGTGTATTTTTTCTTGAAATTTTCTCTTTCTATAGTTCCAACACTTTTCTCTTACTATAAATTTAAGACCATCGTGTAGACTTAGATGTATCTTTCAACTTAATATATTCTCCATTAAAACTATCTTTTTCCTTAGTCTTTTCGTGAATATGAAAGATATCTTTTAAGTCCTTATCCATGGATTTTCTCATTTCCTCAAAAATAAAGGTTGGAAAAAGAAAATTCATATTTGGCTCTACAATACTATTATTTATATAGATAATTAATTTCTCCAAGTATTTGAGTAAAAATAAAAGCAATGAGATGTGCATTTATCTTCTTCATCAAGTTTAACATCTACTAAAGCTAGTTGACTCAAAATTCAATTAGCTCAGGACTTCAAAGTTCTACAATAGAATTACCTTCCTTCATATTTAGAGAGTTTAAATTTATTTTGAGATGATAGATCTCAACTATCCTCTTCCACAAATCAAATATGATAGCCACCTTTGAGTGATTCAAGAGGATACTATCTACAAGACATAAGTGAATGGTTCCTCATAACTTGTTGTCCAATATTTTTATCCTAATAAAGAATTACATTTTTTCCTTTCCTTTCTATAAATTTATAACTATTCCATTCTTTCCAAGTTTGTGGGTTATACCCAATAGCATTCAACTTGTTCATTTTTACATTTAATTTGTGCTATCCATGGATTTCTAAGTTTAAAAAACCTCACAAGAGTTCTTATAAATAGTATCCCTTTGTAAAAAGGATCATTACTTCTAATACAAAATATGAAGAAACCTAATGAATAGTAAAAGTGAAATTATAAATTTATTGTGTACAAATCTAACTCACCCAATTAATGGTACATTTGATTAACCATCAATAGTAAATATATCAGCATTGCTTGTTTTGAGAAATATACTCCATAACTCCCTATCTTTGACTTCATTTTATAACCTTGCTTATTTAATAATTTATGAATATCTCACATAATCTAAAGAATAATAATTAAATGATATCCCTCAACTCCTCATTATGTCTAATTTACAAATTCCACAAAAACTTTAGGACCTAACATTATACACTAGGATTATGATTTAATATCAAAATATCCTAACAATCATCTAAAACTACATTCTCATGATAATTTTTAACATGCTTGTAAAGAAAAATGTATTGAAGAATCTAAAAATATTATTAAATAACTATATAATTCAAGGGACACAATCTTACGGAACTGTGTCTAACTTTTGGGAAGAGGAAATTTTTGAGTGTGAATGCAAGTTTTAAAAACACACCTTTGATTGAAGTAAAACCTTTGATTAAAGGACCTTCGATAAAAGGTATGTCATTTTGTACCTTTGATCAAAGGTCAAGGACTAGATCAACATGCATGTTCTCAATGACCTTCAATCGAAGGTGTCAAAAATGATAACTTTTGCATTTGCATCAAAAATTCCTCAAAATTTTTTGTTTCAAACCTAGAGTTGGACATTCATATGAGCTTTAACTTGACAAGATATTTTGCAAGATCATAGCCCTCAAAACGAGCTTTCCAAAAAGTATAGTTTTGATATGTTTTCATTTTATCATAATTAATTTTCAATTTTTATTGAACATAGGTTTTTCTTCTAACATCAAGCTCTTTGTTCTACAGAGGTTGAAAAATAGTAAAACATTGTAAAAAAATTCAAAAAATATCCTTCCCTCTGTATTGATGTTCTTGTTTCACCAAAAAAAAGTATTTTGATATATACACAACAAGTTATGCTAGATGACACACACATATGTCCAATTAGAGTTACAATGACTTCAAAAATTAATTAAAAAAATGTAATAAAAAATTATGAAAAAAATCCTTTCCCTAGATATTGATGTTGAGAATCTATATTTCAAAAATTATAATTTTATCCTTTATAGCAAAAATTTACATTGCATGACATAAACATTACTTTCTAAAAATATTTTTTTCCATTTAAAACTAGTTATTAAAGGAGATGTTGAAAGATTCATGATTTATTTTGGATTTTTTAAAAAACTATATATATTTAGAATATACACACAAATTGCCACAAATCACTAGTTCACATCATCTTCAGATTCTTAATGGTTTAGTTGCTATAGGTCTCAAAAGATGAAGATTTAGTTTAAAATATTGATGTAAATGTCCATCAAGGGAAAAAAGTGAAACACAGTATTGTCACATCTCCTACTGTAAGATAGGAAAATCAAGTAGCATAGATTGAGTGACAACCACAACACCATCTAAGCTAAAAATGACAATCCAAAAATAAGAGAGAAAAAGCAAATATGATGGCATCAAGCGGGAGCCCAGGCGGCAGCGGTAGGAGCATTGGTTTGAAATGTGCAGAGGAGGATGATGAGGGAGAAACCGATGGTGATGGGGATGTGGTTTGGGATCTTGTTGAATGCTCTTTGCATTCGAGTCCCTCTTTCTTCCTGGGTCTCAGCTGCTGCAGTGTTGTGGCAGACTATCTTGAGTTTGGGCGAAGGTATTTGTCTTGGAGGATGACTTTCTCTACCTTGTCCTCTTCTCTCTGCAAGCCTATTAATCAAGTGTTCTTCCTTGGAAGTTGGTGGCTCTTTACTTATGATGGGGGCCTTTTTGTTTTGTATTGCTCTTTTGGGGTACAAGTGGTGCTTGGCCTGTCTCTTTTGCTTTTTTTTGCCACATCCTCTGGTGTTTGTTGGTTGATCCCTGGTCTACGGTGGTTGGTGGATGCTCATGCTTGGTTTTGGACCTCTCTCTGGGCCTATGTGGTGTGCTTTGTTTGGTTTGGTGATGATGGCTTTGTTGTCTTGTGGTGGAGGTTTTCGGCCTCTTGGTTTCTTTTTCCTCCTAACCCTCCCTTTTTAGGGGTTTGGTGTGGGGCTTCTAGAATGTGTTGGGGTTTGGTGCTTAAGCTTTCCATGGCTTTTGGTTTGGCTCCTTATTTGCTGGATAAGGATTGGGTTTTTTGGCTACCTACCATGGAGTTAGGGAGTGTGGGTTTCTTTGAGGATGTCCAGGTGTAGAAGGGGCCTCTTTTTGTTCCCATTCAGTGTAATAGGAAGGCTTGGTGGTTCTTCTTGCTGGTATGTTATGCTTTTGGCCTATTCTTGGTCTTCCCTTGCTTATTCCTACTACTTGATTAGTGGTTCTGATTTGGAGTTTTTTTTTCTTGGAGTGTTGTGGGTTCTTCTTGTCCCCTCTCTGAGGAGTGGTGGTGTTTCCTTATGGTTCATTGTTGGGAGTCTCATATTATCTCTGGCTTTGACTGGTGTGTTGGGGTTGCTTGGTGTTCTTTCCTATTAGCTCTTCTCCTAATTTCCTTCTTGTTTGGTCTCCCCTATTCCTCTTGGGGGATAGGTGTTCTCATTCATTTTGAGGCTAGGACCTTGCTTCTGGTGGTCTTTTGTGTTGATGGGTGGCTGTTGCTAAGGTTTTTCATCTCCTTTTTGGCTAGGATGAGTATTTTTTGTTTTCCTAGTGGTTTTCTTTTGTTAGGGGTGCTTATGTCTTTCCTTTGTCAGATGGTCTCTTTCTATTAGAGGTGGTGATGGAGCTAGTTGTTTTGGGCCTGCGGTTACTACTGATGGTTTACCTAGCTGCAGTGCTAGCTATGGGGTCTTTTTTGCTAATGATTTGTTGGTTTATGGGTCCTGCTATTTTGGATTCCATTCAAATCAGTTGTGGTCTTGTTCTCTTAGCTGGGTGATTCTCTAATTTTAATCCTAGTCCCTAGTTGGTTTTATTCCTGGTGTAGGGCTTTCCAAAGGAGGCTACAATTGCATGCTTGGCCACTGTGTTGGGTTTCTCCTTTGGTCCTATGGAGGTGGTCCTCCCTAAGCAACTATTCTTATTGAGGTGGGCAGTTCTCCTATGGAGGTGGAGGTTGAGGGTGTTGGTGATGTCTCGAAGTAGTGGTTTTGTTGATCATTTCCTCTTCTCTAATAGAGGGGAGCTCACTCTTTTAGAGGTGGAGTTGGAGTTGGTTTCCTATTACCAGGTATGTCTGAGCTACAGGGAAGCTAATTTATTGCATTTTTCTTAGGTGGATCACAAGGCCCCTATTGAGGAGGGGTGTTTGATCTTATTGGTGGTTCATACCATTGTGTTCTCTAATCTTTAAGTGATGATTATCTTTCTTCGCTCAATGGCGTATTCCATGAGCGACTGGTTTGTTGATGCCTGGTAGATGCAAGCAGGTTCTCTATGTAACTAAAAGGGTTTTTGGTCCCAGTTTAGAACTAGTTCGTTTAAGGGTCTCTGGCCCTTGAATGTTTGTAAGTTGTAGCATGCATAGTCCTATTAATCTTTTGAGGCTGTTGTGGAGCTGATGTTGGTCTATGGTTTATCTTTTGTGCAGCTTTCTTTCCTTTGTACTGGGTTTCGAGCCCCATCAAAACCCAATTTTTACCCCTAATCAAAAACAAATATGAGGAATGAAATGAAAGAATTAAAACAAAATCACTCCCCATGTTGAAGTTGAATCACCTCCCGTGTCTCTCCTCAAACAACCTTTGCAAGTTTTCCCTCAAATCCTTGTATGTGTGTATGCAAGTACCTGAAAACAATAAGCATGAAAGTCAGAGATAAGTGGTTATTATATCAAAAAATGGAGGAGAGGAGCTTCTTTTATAAAAAAACCATTCGAATGAATGGATGAGATCGAGCTTCTAGAAAGATTCCAAGATTGATGGTTGAGGAGACATGCACCATAGAGTAGTGGGCTAGGGATGACTAAGATTGAAAAGAGACTAGAGACAATCAATGATTGAGACTCAAAAATGAGAAAGTGGAGGGAGATAATGGATAAATTAAAAATTAAAATCAATTAATTCATGAGAAGGAATCTTTGACCAAGTGGAGGCTAAATATTTTTTTTTAATTATTTATTTGTGGAAGAAAGAGAAAATGGGCATTTAATTAAAATGATTTATGCAACCAATTTAATTAAATAAGAGGAAATAGAGAAGAGGAATTAAATAATTAATTTAGATTAATTATTTAATAGGGGAGAAATGACAAAAGATAATTAAATAATTTTTGATAATTATTTAACTATAGAAGAATTGGAAGATTAATGAATAGATAAATAATTAATAATAATTATTTAACTATAGACGAATGATGAAAGGTAATTAATTAAATAAATGCTAATATATTTAATTATTGACGAAAGGGGGTTAGCGACACAAATAAATTTATTTAATTGATCATAGTAGAATAAAGGTCAATAGATGAATTAATTAAATAATTAAAATTATTTAATTAATAGAGGAACATGATCAAAGATAATTAAATAATTAAGATTATTTAATTATGCAAGAAAGAAGACCAACAAAAATGGTGCTCGTAGACCAAGAAATTTTTTAGTGTCTACATTTTTCCTCTCTTTGACATAATGGATTTCATCGCATTGTGTCAAATAAATTTAGTCAAAACATGCCCCAGTGAAGCAGGGTGGATGTATGCCCCCTAAGGAGAATTTTGCAAATTTTCAAAAAATAAAAAAAATAAAAAAAATTATTTTGATAAGTCAATTTGATAGGAAGGAGTCCAATGGTGTTGATAGAAATGTTTTTCGAGGTCATTTAGGGGTCAAATTTTGGTTCAAAGTGGTCCAAGAGTGCGCCTATTTTCCCTGTACATTCCATCTACTGACTAAGGAGACTACTGTTACTTTGGAGGATGTTTACAGGATATTGTGGTTTCCTATTCAAAGAGAGCATGTGAGATATGATCTCGTCCAAGGACTGAAGGTGATCTATGACTTCTATGATTGCGAGGATGAGTCATAGTTTGGTATACAAGGTTACAAGATCAGATGGGAGACCTTGGCAAAGAGATATGACAGGTTCTATTGTGTCCTATGCACATTGATTATCAGCATCTTGATTATAGACTGTAGGGGCCACAAGTTTCCAATGGGTTTGCGAGAGGTATTGGCCAAGATGGTATAGGATGAGACAGTGTATGCATGGGGACCATGTCTATTGGGAATGATTTATTTCTAGCTTCATGACATTGCATATTAAGGTGGTCAAAGCATGAGCTGTGGTGTGACATTGCTTATGATTTAGGCATGGGAGCATATAGTAGTGTTCTGACCACCAATGGGATGACATTGGTAGATGGTGCTCCATATGTATATATGTATTAGGGTGCCATCACATAGATGCATGTAGGAGATATTGGGTACTAGAGATACAATATGGATACATTAGTGAGCTTCATTTGGAAACCTTTCAGATATTTGATGTATGGGTCGATGAGAATGAGCATTTTCCATGGTGTCATAAGCCCAGATATTTGATAGGTCATACTATATAGTTGTAGCACATCATTGAGATGTACCTTCCAAAGAGAGTTAGACAATATTTTGGGGAGAGGTAGGGTGTTCCTATAGGTACAATAGATTTTTGATGTTCCTCACAGGAGGTGCATCTATGGGAACAGTAGATACCAGTCATTACCACTGATCATGAGATTGATGCATTGCAACAAGTGTAGTGGGCCTGGAGAGGGGGTGTTGTAGATCCAGGTACGATGCCAAAGTATGATGCATGGTGACATACCCATAGGTCATCTCCATATATAAATCCTGAGAAGCCAATACCTGTAGAGTGTAGAGGTAGGGGCTCATGAGGCTAGAGGGGAGACACAAGATGGAGGGGTGGAGGGCAAGTAGATGAAGGATAGGGGGATGGTGGATGGGGAGATGGTGGAGGAGGAGATAGAGGATAGGGGGATGGAGGAAAGGGAGATGGTGGAGGAGGAGAAATTATGGGGGGATGGAGGATTGGGAGATGGAGAAGATGACAAAGAGGATGGGTGGAGAGGATGAGGAAGAGACCAATGTAGGAGGAGGGATGGGAGACAATGGGTGGTGAGACACCTATCATCGATCCAGGAGTAGGGTGAGGAGGAGGAACTAGAGATGAGGGTGGATAGAGAGATGAGGGTGGATAGGGAGATGGTGATGGAGGAAGGAGAGCAACATGCATAGATACCAGCTTTGGAGGTGGGACATTAGGAGGTAGAGATGATGGAGGTATAGGAGGAGCATGCAGAGGAGAGATGAGAGAAGGAGCATGCAAATGATCCAATGATGGGAGAGACTAAGAGAGTCCTTTGAGAGAGGATTGTGGTAGGAGATATGATGGTGGAGGATTTGAAGAAGGCTAAGGTTAGAGTAGAGGATGGGTTATTGGATCAAAGGATAGCTACCCTAGAGGCCTAGGTATAGGCATTAGAGGAAGAGGTGAGGTTACTTAGAGTAGAGCAAGATGGCCTGAAGGCCGAGAGAGACACCCTACAGACTGAGAGGGACCTTCCAGTTATCAACCGATAGTAGATAGACCAAAGGATGTTGGAATTTGTGGCTACATGTAGTGGTTTAGTGATTGATGTAGCATGAGAGTTGGCTAGGTCTAGTAGGGGTTTGTAGTATTACAAAGATCTATATGAGGTAGCAATGCCACTAGAAAGGAGAGTGCTGAGATTTTCTTAGGTTTAGAGTGGATCATAGGGCAGGTCACATAGCAGATCACACAATAGACACTCCCATAATAGATCATAAAGTGGTGAGGCATCAGGCCCAAGATAGTTCACTCCATATGGCATACCATCCACATCAGAGCATAGGTCTCTAGGCTCACCATGATGAGAGGACAAGGATGTACTAGGGTCAGGAGAGTAGGATAGCTTAGGCTAGAGCTCATGTTGACATTATGTATTATGACACTATATTTTGATCATCGAGCTTACAAGATCCATTTTGTTAGATATGATACATCTTGACATTGTACTATGACACATTTTGAGTGATATATGATATGATTTTTGGCAGAAGTTTATGATATGTAGCCCTATGTGATTATTCTTTATGATTATGATTATGTTATGGATGTTCATGCTTTATGATGTTTATTTATGCATTCTATATTATCATGTGATGGTTTGATATGATTAATGATCATGCATTTATAATGTTGTTTATGCATCTAATATGATTATGAAATGTTGTTATATATTAATGCAGTATGAATGACCTAATTTTATGATGCGATGTGATATGTGAATGCAAAATATGATGTATAATATAATATGCAATAATGTTATCAATGTTATTAAATGTCTATGAAATTTCAATGCAATGTGTATAAAATGTGAAATAGAAATGAACTATGATCATAATGTAAAATTCAATGTAATGGTTGATTATGTTATGATGCTATGAAATGATAATGCTATATGGATGCATTCTATGTTTTTGTATTTTCTCATGTAAATATATGTGGCTTATTATGATGATGATGCCTATGATGGTAATGCTTTCTATAATGCTTCCTAACATGCAAGGTTTTTTTTTTGTGTCACAAGACACTATCAAGATGCAAATAGAAGACATGTTAGGGTGGAAGAGACAAATATTAGCATGGAGAATGGAAAATAAGGTGAGATGTCAGACGGGCAATGAAAAATATAGAAATTCATGTTTTTATATTTATCATCATCGGGCATCAAAATTGTCACAAATGGAGCAAAAAAACTATGGTATGACATAGACCAAGGTGTGCAAGGTGACCAATTGTGAAAGACAAGAAATCGAAAGACAATTCCAAAAGACAAGGAATGCCTCGACTCATACTAAGGACTCAATTGTCCCAGTCTTCTTGCCAAGAAAAAACATAGACAACAAGCAAAGAAAATAGATCATGATCCATCATCACCCCTCTGAATCCTTTTTGGACATCCTTGAGGTAGCTAGTAACATGACCAAAAACCAATAAAAAAGATAAGCCAAACTCAAACCAACAAAGTGTTTTCTAGAGAGATAATTTTTACTGATAGGATTGATAAGATTGATTGACATGATTGATTAGGTTTGGTTTCAAGAAGGACAAATCTTGATTAAAGAAGATGACCGAGATGACCGATTGATTGATTTTTTGACCAAAGTAGATTGATAGGTTGATAAATTGATTTGATTGATTATGCTTGGTTTCAGGAAAGACATACCCTGTATAAGGAAAGATTAATTGATCAAGATGACAAGAGTGATTGACCAAGTGACTAACTTGAGCTGATTTGATAAAGTTTGATTCATATGATTGATCAATGTGATGACACCTAATTTTAGGAAAGACATATCTTGTTGAAGGAAAGGAACACATCTGATAAAATTGACCAATTAACCATTTTAATAATCACCTAGCTGCAAGAAAGACATATCCTGCTTAAGGCGAACGACAAGGTTGACCAATGACAATGTCTAATCTTAGGAAGGACACATCCTGATAGAAGAAAAGTGATAAGACCAAATGAGACAAGTGACATAATACCCCATTCTGATAGAAGATTAATGACCAATGAGGATGATTAGGAAATTGATCGATTGAAGATTAAGGATTTGTTGAATATTTTTGTCTATTGATTCAAGATTTGGTTTGAATAGTGATCGTGTGAGGGAAAAGAACAAGACCAAACTCTACAAACCCTAATGGAATGACCTAGGGTCTTAAGGGCCCATTTATTGATGACATTTCCTACGTTATACATGCAGAGACCTCATAGTTTGACATGACTTGACCTTGTTGTACTTGAAAAAGGACTAAATCATGATTTTATTGTTTATTTGACAAAAACCAAAAGGACAAACATAATGTCTTGGGGGCCCATTGAATGAGGGCCTTGCCTATGTAGAAAATGTATAGAGACAATGTAGTTCGACCAAAATAACACAAACTGACTTTAACTCTGACTTTGTTTTTGGAAGTTTTGACATTTATGATGTTTTTGGATTTTGATGTTTTCTTTTTTTTTTTGGATTTTGATGTTTTTTAATTTTTTTGAGTTTTTGATGGTTTTAAAAGGTTGATACCATGCATCAAATCCCATTAAGACATAATTCAAGGAATTTCCCCTAGTCAGGTATAGGACCAACTTATTATGCAGGAGGGGATCAGTGGATGTAAAGGATGGTCATAAAAGTGAAGGATGTTAAATTTCGGTGGTTTTTAGGCTATGAGAAGGATGAAAAAGATTTATTATGGATAGATGATATGTGGGAATGGATGAGCAAAGGGTGAAAGACCAGGTAGAGTGATAGTAGATAGAGGAGCATAGACTAACTACACATGGTGCCTTTTTTTCAGGTTTTCATCATGGTACTTATCCAAAGCACCACCAAAGTGGTTTTCACTTTTGGACGAATTATTTCTCTTTCTTGTTTTTTTTTTCCATTTTTTGAATATTTTTGCTGTCACCAAGCCGCCTATTTTCCAGGTTTTCATCAAGGTGACCATTTTTTAATTTTTATTTTTTTTGTACTTTTTGACTTTTTGAAGGGATACTCTAAGAATTTGGTGCAATACCTGTGAAGTTGCATGTTGTTGATAGGGTTAGGAAATGGTTCACCTTCACAAGTAGAGAGCTGATAAGCACTAGATCCATATGTTGTTGTGATGATATAAGGGCCCAACCAATTGGGTTCAAACTTTCCAGGCTTTTCTCAATCTTCCTAACTCTTAAAATTCTCTTTCGAGACTAAGTCACCAATGTCAAATATTCTAGCTTAGACCTTCTTATTGTAGTTGCATCAAAGGTGGTTTTGATATGCCTGCAAATGTGTTAGGGCATTCTGTCTCTTTTCATCCAATAATTCTAGCTCATGTAGATGGGATACATGATATTCTTCTTGATCAATCAATCCTTGCATAGATACCCTTAGGGATAGTAACTCAACCTCAATAGGAAGTATGGCCTTAGATCTAAAGACAAGGTAATATGGAGTGGCTCTAGTAGGGGTGTGAACACTAGTACAATAGGCCCATAAAGTAGGATTAAGTTGGAGATGCTAGTCATGGCCAGTGTCATCAACAATCTTCTTTAAGATTTTAAGGATAGTCTTATTAGATGCCTTAGCTTGACCATTACCCTTGGGGTAATATGGGGTGGAAAAATGGTTTTGGATATGAAACTTCTCATAAATTTCATGGAAATCTTGATTCTTGAAAGGGCGGCCATTGTTTGTAATGATGGATTGTGGGATACCATAGTGGCATAAATGTAATTCAGAATAAATTTGCATATCTACTTACCAATAATATAGGTCATCGGGATGGCTTCGATCCATTTGGTAAAGTATTCTATAGCAACAAGGATAAAATTATTCCCATTTGTAGAAGTGAGATGGGTCTTTCCTATGAGGCCAAGTCCCCATTAAGAGAATGGAAATGGTGATGTAAGTGGCTGCAATTCCTCAGTTGGTGCATGTATAAGATCTCCATGCATTTGACACTAATGGAATCTTTTCAAAAAGTGATAGGCATCATGTTCCATTGTAGGCCAACAATATCCCATCCTCATGAGCTTTTTAGCTAAGGTAGGAATAACAAAGTGAGCTCTACATATACCATGATGAATCTCTTGTAAGGCCATTTGTGCTTCATGTGAGTTGAGACATTGGAGGAGGGTACTATCTAGGATACAATAGTAAAGGGTATCTCTGATGATGGAATATTTAGAGCCATGTAAAATAAAGGTTTTTTCTTGATGGGTGCTACCACAATAGTGTGTCTCACTTTTGGGTCATTCTGATTTTTTTTTGAAATCACTAATTTTAGAAAAAACTAATTATTTAAGTCTTGAGAGGCTCCATCTAAAGGGTTTGAATTGAAAATGGATAGATGAGATCCCCTTAGATCAAAACCACTTGGATAGAACCCCTCTAGTATTAAATCATATACCCACAATAGACTTTCCTTCTCACCTATCAAAATGTTGTCAAAAAACCATGTTTTCTTTACCTTTTAAGGGATTAAATAATGTCATTTAAAATTTATATTTTGCAAGATTTTATCCCTCTAAATGATCTTTCCAACAAGTATAGATTTTATATATTTTCATTTTATCATGTATTTAATTTTCAATTTGTACTAAACATAGGTTTTTATTCAAACATCAAGCTCTTTGTTGTGCAGAGGTGGAAAAATAGTAAACCATTGTAAAAGAAATTCAAAAAATACCCTTTCCCTAGGCATTGTTGTCCTTGTTTCACCTCCCTAAAAAATTTTGGATTTCAATAAATACACAAGTTAGGTTGTACGAACACACATATGTCCAAATTATAGTTATAGTGACATAAAAATTAATTTAAAAAAAATATGTAATAAAAAATTATGAAAAATATCCTTTCTCTAGATATTGATGTTAATAATATATGTTTTAAAAATTATAATTTAATCCTTTATAGAAAAAATGTTATGTTGTACAACAAAAACATTACTTTTTGAAAATGTTGTTTTCTATTTAAAACTAGTTATTAAAGGGAATGTTGAAAGATTCATGATTTATTTCAAAAAAATTGAAAAAAATATATTTAGAATCTACACACAAATTTCCACAAATCACTAGTTCACATCATCTTCAAATTCTTAATGGTTTAGTTACTATAGGTCTCAGAAGATGAAGATTTAGTTAAAAATATTGATGTAAATTTCCATCTTGGGCAAAAAGTGAGACATAGTGTTGTGATTTCACCCTGGTTGGGAGACAAGTCAGGTGGAATAATCTAGTCATGTAGATAGTTGTAAATTTCCTTGTATTAGGGAGATTTGAGACCAACAAGTCCACATGCAAGTTCAGTTTTGAGGACATCAAACATAGGGATCAATAGTTGTTCCACCAAGAACTCATATTGTGATGCATTGTTAGGAATGACCAAGAGAGATCCAATTGTTGCCATTGCATCAACTACCATGTTCTAGATTCTTGGTATCTGTTCAAAGGTAATAGCTTCAAAGTATAGTCTAAAACTATCAACCATGCACTTGTAGGGCATTAGCTTCTCATCCTTGGTATCATAATCATCATTGAATTATTTGATCACTAGTTGGGAATCACCATAAACTTGAAGATCCTTTATTTTCCATTTTATTTGCATTCAATGTCCTGTTAGTAATGCTTCATACTCAGTTATGGTATTGGTGCATGGAAATGATATTTGAAATGACTTAGGACCTGTCGAAGTACAATTTCCATGTTGTTGGTGTTTCTATGACAAAGATTGATTCATCTGGAAAGTTAGATATTAGAGGATGATCTACCTAAATATTGGTGCATCTGTGAGTTGATCAACTATCACTTGTCCTTTTATTTGCTTTCAATCAAAATATCCAATTTCATACTCACTTAGGATCATAACCCACTTAGCTAACTATATTGTTAGAGTTGATTTACTAAGAAGATACTTTAGAGGATCAATTTTGGCTATCAAGTTTGTCTAATGGTTAAGCATGTAATGTCTCAATTTTTAGGCTACAAATACAATTGCTAAGCATGCTCATTCATTAGAGCTATAGTTTAACTCATATCTGACCAAGGTACAATTGATACATAGTAGATTTCTCTTTCTTTTCCATCATTATCATTTTGTGTCAATAATTTCTCCAATGTTGATATAGTTGTGATCACATACAATACCAAATGTTTACCATCAATAGGAGCCATAAGAACTGGTGGGATCAATAAATAATGCTTAATTTGATCAAATTCTTCTTGAAATTTCCCTATCCAAATAAATGGAATTCCTTTTCATAATAAATGTTGAAGCAGATGAATCTTGTCTACTAGCTAGGTGATGAACTTATAGATTGATTGCAGTCTTCCTTGTAAAGTCCTTAGCTGAGTGATGTTAGTGGATGGTGGCATGTC
>VDFB02193867.1:383402579-383455466 GCA_007258455.2 Sequoia sempervirens | reverse complement strand
CATTGATGTGTATACCTTTAGCTTCCAAATCTTCTTGTCTCATTTAAATTTTTGTCAACATCACTATCTCTAGATAAGTCAACCAAATTCTAAGGTCATCTCTAGATGGGCATGCTCTCTGCCAAATATGATGAACTAGGGCATGAATGAACTAAATGTGTTACATATACATCAATGCTAAATTATTTGGATGATCAGAAAAACTTCAAGAAATTGTAGACATAAAGAGAAAGATTAAATAAAAACTAAATGAGATACACTCTTGACAATCTTTGTTTGCGATTTTCACTGCTATTTGGTTCTATGTTATATTATTTTTGAAATTAGAAGTTTTTTTATTATGATCAATTAGAATAGACTCTACAAGAAATGCATCAGAACAGTAGTATCAATCTTAGTTCAATGATATATGTCAATGTCAGATTCATAATTAACAATAAATTTTAGATACTCCACACTGGACACTAAAAAAAATTGAAAAGTTGTCTTTATTTGCATCTCCTCTAGAAACTCATCTATCTTGTAATCAGGTAACATCTGCAAACACTATGTACTGGCTTATGCTGCTAGAATTGGAAGTCATGTAAATTTTTGTAACATACTGGCTAGTATAAGTTCTACACTAAAGGCCTCTACCATTTTGATGGAAAAAAATATGATAATGGGTCTCTTTAACTTAATCCCCTAATTTATGAAGAAGACCCTATGGGGGATGATTAATCAAATTGAAAAAGAAGACAATTCATTATGCAATTAGTACTCCCCTGGTTGAAGTTGACAAGAGGTATATGTAGTATAGAAGTTGCCAAGTCAACTTATTAAAGGCTTTGCACATATCCAATTTGATAATCATTCCAGAATAATAGTAAAATTTTGAGAGATTGAATGGTTCTCCTGGTGTAGGTGGATTTGCAAGGTGTACTTTACTCTAAGGCATTCTCATGAGGTCAAACACAATGATAATAAATATGAACAATTTCTAAGGTATATAGAAATAAATGTCTTGTGGGCTTCAACAAGGGGTCTTTTAAACCAAATTGGCATCTAGCATGGTCATGACTTAAAAATTAACCAATATTATTATACCCTTATTGTACCCTACCCTCTATTAAACCCTAATTTAAGCCTAACTCTACCACTTACCATAGCTCTAACCTTAGCTTCAAGTTTTATTCTAGATTAATAATTTTAATCCTAACTTAACATTAACCCTAACCCTATTTAAACAATAATCATAACCCTAATTAAATCCTAATTGAACCTACTTGAACCTTAATCTAAATGAACCCTAACCTTAACCCTAATTGAACCATATTTACCTAACTCTAATTAAACCTTAATTGTAAACTGAACTAAAATAAGCTTAATTGAACCCTAACTGTAACTTGAACTTGATTCTAATCATAACACTAATTGAATGCCAACCCTAGCCCTAATTGAACTTGAACCCTGACTCTAATTGAACCTTGTTGTTGGGGTTAAATTAGGGTTCAATTAGCATTCTAGTTAAACCCAAATTGTAAGATTAACCAAAATAAGCCTAAATAAACCCTAACTATAACTTGAACTTGACCCTAATCATAACACTAATTAAATTCTATCCCTAACTAGGTAATTGAACCCTAATTCCAACCATAAATCTACTTGTTAAACCCTAACCCTAACTCTTATTGAACTTTATTTTTAGGGTTCAATTAGGGTTTAATTAGCATTCTAGGATGGAGATTAAGGTTAGGTTAGGGTTAGAGTTCTGAATATCTTAATATTAGCTTATAGATTTGACCCTAACTATAATCATAATTGAATCCTAACCCTAACCCTAATTAAACTTTAATTCTAACCCTAACACTAACCATAATTAAATTCTCACTCTAACCCTAACTATAATTAAATCCTATTGTTAGGGTTGAATTAGGGTTAGGTTTAGGGTTCAATTAGAGTTCTAGTATAAATCTTGGGGTTAAGGTTATTTATTTCTTGATATTAGTTTATAAATTATATTAATTATTCAATATAAATAAATTAAATAAAACTACATCCTATCTAATGTATACATCTGTAAAGGTTTGATTTGGTGTATGCGGGGATTATTTGTAATGCATTGGTATACTAGTTGATCATTCTACTATATTTAATATAATTAAATAAAACTAAATATTATTTTCAAAATAATTCACGAATAAATAATTATAATTTGAGAATAAATTAAGAAATGAAAAAATATATAAAATAACCTTTTTTATTTCTTTGCATCCAAATGATTTCATTTTGTAAAATCATATTAAATTCCAACTTCAAAAAATATAAAATATTTTACATGCTTATTTTTATATTTTTGAGTTGAATTGTGTTGTTCTTTAAATTTGAATAACCAATCATAAAGCAAATAAATAATCAAATCAACACAATATTTAAAAACTTAAATTTCATTTTAAAAGTAAACTAAATTCTATTTTCTAAAATTCATAGAATATTTATTACTTAATTATTAAATTCATAATTAATTAAATTATAATGATTATGTGATATAAATGAATTGAATATTAAATAGAAGTACATGATCCTTTTAAAATAATTCAACAATCAAAGACTAAAATTTAAATTTAAAAGTATTCTTTATATTGTATTTTTTTCATTTGTACATACAAAATATAAAATACTTGAAGTTGATAAGTTTTAAATTTATTAATTATGATGATATCCAAAAACTAACAAGAGCTGCAGAGCATTGAAGTTCCTGCCAAATGTGCAAGAATAGTCATGTTTTTATTTGTTGTGTCTACTATGTTTTAGCAACAATGTTGATATTATAACAACTTAATAATAATCTTGAAATTTTTCAAATGGTGACATGTAATACCGTAAACAATATCCAAAAATAAGACAAGTTGTTACAAATAAGAAATAATATATGTATTCAGATCAAATACAATGAACAACCTGCATTGCTTATTAAAAGTGAAATTATAAAAAAAATTGTAGATTTATTTTATTTTTCTTCTAGATATAAGTATAATTTTTTTATTTGTTGTCCGTCTAGTAATGCCTACTTCTCCTTTTAATGAATGTTTTATTTTGCAAGGGTTGATTTAGTGCTTCCATTGATCTATTTCCTGTAGATATCAACGGTGCCCGCCATCCTGTGATTGGGAATTAAAGGATCGCGAAATCACAGGTGGGCACCACGTGTCCTATCCGAGGGAGCTCAAGGGTTGATTTAGTGCTGTCGTTGATCTATTTCCTGCAGATATCAACGGTGCTTGCCATCCCATGATGGGGAATTCAAGGATCGTGAAATCATGGGTGGGCACCATGTGTCCTATCCAGAGGATCAAATTTTAGCTATCGCTGACTAACTACCATTTGATCTGAGCCATTCCCTGCCATCCCGCGATGGTGCTTGGGTTGATTGCGAAATCACGGGCAGGCGCCATGTGTCTCATCCGATGAAGCCTAAAGAGTAAAGGAAACACTATCAAGCTTTAAATGTATTAAGGGGCCGATTACTAAAGTGTTCTCAAGATGCACATGTTCTAAATCCATGGATATGTTATAATCTTGCTGGAAAAGTTGCTCGAAGGCTAACGACATGGCTGGCGACTGTGTTAAAGGAACGAGATCAACGGTGCCCACTATTCCGCGATTAGCGATTACAGGGATCACAATATCACGGACGGGTGCCACGTACCCTTCATAAAGGATGAAATTTGTGTGACCATTGATGAGCTGTATCTTCAAGATTGATGGTGCCTGCCATCCTACAATTAGGAATTTTGGGATCGCGATGTTGCGGGTGCCTGCCACGTGTCTCATCCAATGAAGCCTAAGGAGTGAAGAAAGCGTTCGCTGGTTTTAAATGTATTACGGGGCGGATTACTAATGCGTTTATAAGATGCACATGTTTTATTTCAATGTAGATGTTATGATTCTAAGGGAAAAGCTACTCGACAGTTAAAGGAAAGGACGGCGACCATTTTTGAAGGAGTGGGTTTTATGGTAAAAAGATCGAGGGTGCCTGCCATCCCGCGATGATAAATCAAAGGATTGTGATATCATGGGAAACCACCACATGGCATTCCTTCGCAGCGTATGACATAGTGGGCCCCTTTATTGCTGTGTTGGTGATTATGTTAGCCTATTTTGAAGATGGCCATCGATGATTTGATCAAACTGAAGGATCAACGACGCAAATTTAAATATGTATAAAATTATGGTTGGAGCTGTTCGTACAACCCGCAAGTGAGCTTTAATGGCCAATGCACCATCCATTGGCAGAATTTGATCGACGGGTGATCCCATAATAGTGGTTTACAATTTTTGGCCAAACTGGACACTAAAATTATTATTTTTAACTAAATCTTTACATTCGGGCATCTATAGCGGCTAAACTGTGAGGAATTTGAAGATGGTGCAAACTAGAGTCTCATCAAATTTTGTCTGTAGATTCTAAAAATATTTTTTTCAAAATTTTTGGAGTCAAATTGCACTTTTTTTTCTATCTCCCACAAAAATTAATTTTTTTTCAGAAAACAACATTTTTAAAAAGTGATGCACATCGTATAATGCATAACTTTTTTTCCATGAAGGATAAAATTCTAATTCTTTCAAATTTAGATTTGTAACTCTAATATCTAGTGCTTCCACTTGGTTAGATAGTTTTTTATTGAATATTTTTTCCTTAATCAAGTTTCAAGAAGTCAAATGAATTACAATTCGGAACCGCAGTGATGCATTATAATCGCGTAACTTTTTTGTATATGTCAAAATTTTATTTTATTTTTTTGTTGGATCAAGGACTTCAATATATGGTGCACTTATATTTTTCATTTTTTTTTTATAATATTCTATTTTTCCACATGTGAAGAACAAAGAAATTCATTTTCGATGAAAAACCTATGTTTAATAAAACTTAAAAAGCAAATACATAACAAAACCAAAACATATTAAAATTATATTCATTGGATAGCTTGTTCTGAGGAATACCATAATCATTTGAAATAAATTTTAAATGAATTCATTTGATCCCCCAAAAGCTAAATCAAAAGTGATTTTTTATCAGCATTTTGATAGGTGTAAAGGAGACATATTTATAGGTATGGTTTAAAACTAGCGAGGTTCTATCCAAGGGGGTTTGATCTAAGGTGATTTGATCAAACCCCCTTCAATTGGAATCCTTAAAATAGAACTTTTTAAGGCTTAAATCATTATATTTTCTAAAAAATATGATTTCAGCTAAAATTTGTTCCTCTCAGGAATTGTAAACCACTATTATGACAGCACCCTGACATAAAATCAATTTACTCGTCTCATTTGTATCACAAAGCATCCAAGTATTTCATGAAAATAGTTTCAGAGCCAAAGGTGAAATTGCGAGCAGCTGCTGCCATAAATTGGAGTTTGTGCAAAAAAAGCCGTGAGTTAATTTTCTTTGTTTCCTAGTCATTCTGCACCTAAATTTGGGAAAGGGGGGGTCTACTATGCTTGTCACTAAGTTCATTAAAATCTTTTGTTAGGGCTATTGTTTAATCATTTTTTTTATTTTTTTTATTTTTTTAGACTGTAGGAATCAGGTAGCACGACCCCTAAAAGTCACGGTGTGCACAGTAAACTTTTTAATGTGACCAGTGACGCTAGTGCGACACGCCCTCTAGTACCATGAGGGTGGGGGAAACTAGACCTTGTGACCAACCTCCTGCAATAGGAAAGATTTAGCCAACCGAGCTAGGGCCCCAACCCCAGGGCTATTGTTTAATCATAAATTATGACGAATTGCAGTATTTTTACTCTGTAATTTCCTATCTCTGCTTAGTCATATCCACTTCAAGTGTAACATTGTAGTGAGACCCTAGTTTGTCTAAAATGGCACCAACCAAGCAGCACTCTGGCCACATTGAGTATTTGAAAAGAAACTTGTACGATGATTTCCTAGATCAATTTCCATTATCAACAAATGAGAGAAGGAAAGGTTTGGTGTTGATGCAAGGGAAAATCCTAGGGGAGGGGTTGGTGTGTTATAATTCCAACATTGCTGATGTTATGGTTCCACTCACAGGCTTAGAAATGTTCAGATTATGGTATGGACAGAGGAATTTGCCTCATCTTTTTTTAAATGGATGGAGGTACGACATGGGAAAGCTAGTTGTTCCAAATGTGTTCCCTGATGTGGACTTACTTAGAGTAGTGGCCAAAAGATATGACCCTATCACACGGGTAATCAGAGATAATGATGGAGGGGTTCTATTGGAAATTAACAGAGATGTTATCCAACCGACTTTTGATTTGAGTGAGCCAAGTGATGACTTGGTTCCTATTAATCTTGAAGAAATAAAGGAGGAGTATAAAAAATTGAAATCTTTTTTTAGGGTTAAGCGGCTTCCACCTCATCTGGTTAAGGCAGGGGGTTCACAATTTCACATAAGCCCTAGTGACTAGGAATCCTTCAGATTGAATTGTTTTGGAAAGCCTTTCCTGGCTACTTTCTATTCACTATGTCAGATTTTGGGTTTCAGCCCTTGTGCAGTAATGCTGATTGCATACATGTTCATGGGGGTGCAAATACAACACCCTAACTTCTCTGTAGTATATGACTTCGCTTCTTTTTTTGGTGGAGAGGATAGATGAAGGATTGTCGCAGCTACAGAATGGTGATACTAGTACTCAATTCTTTTGGTATTCCATGTTGATGCATATGTTCTTGTTTAGGAATGTTGATTTATTTGCTAACAAGATGAACTTAATACAATCAGTTAATGGAGAAAGATTGCCAGTACAGATATGGGCTACAAATTTGTCCTGTAATAAGGAAAGCACCAGTTATGTGCAATTTGATAATTGTTTTGCTACAAGATTGAGGGCTAAATTGATGGTAAATGTACCTAGGATCCCTTAGGAACTGCATGATTTCCTTAGGATGAAGGAGAGGAAACCAGAATTGAGGATTTTACATAACTGGGGTGACATTATCCCATATCTAGTTAGCATTGTCCTGAGAATATATGGATTTCAAGGAACCTCTCATGTACTGCCATACAATGTGGCACCAAGACTAGGGTTTGCAAAAGTTATGTGGCAGATCGGGTGTATTCATGAAGATAACCTAACTGGAAATGGGAAGGGAACATTATTCCCTGATTATACAGTAGTGTCTTACTTTACATTTTCAAAGGGAGGTTGGACACATTTTGACAAATTCTTTGTTGATTACCATTTGACATTTGGTCCAAGGCGACAACATGATCCTGAAGGTTTTTTTGCTCTTTTCAGATAAAAAATAAAAGGTGGAAAATTTGCACATGAGTTCAATTTCCCTGAGGACCTAATCAAGAATGAATTTGATTTAAATAGATAGGAATTCAACAAGAAAAAGTGGATAGATTTTAGTAAGCTATTGGATATTGTGCATGAAATGGATCTGACGTATGATCCATTGATGGAATTCAGTCCATACCACAAGAGAATTAATTTTTTAATGAAGAATTTCAAGGAGATAATGGACACCTTGACAACCAAAAAGATAAATTTAAGGCTAAGTCTAGATATGCAAGGACAAAGTGATATGCCAATTGAAACAAGGCCAGTATGTCAGCCTACAGAAAGATGTCCCATCTATAGGATGAAAAGGGATACTGGCAGTGATGAGGAAGAAGTAGACAAAAAAGGGAAGAAAATAAGGAAGGCGCCTTCACGACCAGGCCCAAAATTCAAAGTACCTAGGGTTGTCAAAATCATTGAATTAAAATCTTCACCTGAGCGCAGTCCCCCATCACCACTACCTGAGCCAAGCCCTAAGAGGCAAAGAACTGATCACCTACTTGAGGATCTCATAGATGAAATTATTGTTACTGATCAAGACATATAGGTTGGTATGTCGTCCCCTCCTAGGTCAGCTAAATTGGTTCTATCCGATTTGGATATGAAGGGTAAGAGTGTGCAGGATGCAAGAATGGAGGCTTGCAAGGAGTTCTTAGATGATAATGCATTTGTAAAGACTCCTGTATTCTTGCAATTGGCATGTAGGATGAAATTTGAGGAATATCAAAATAAATGCAGGGAGAGAAGAGAACTAAGGCCTGACAGGTCAGATCAGGAGAATGATGAAGTGAAAGCTGAACAAATGGAAGAGTTCAAAAATATCACTCCTGAAGAAGGAAGACAACTATTGAATCAGGATGTTGTTTTGATTTTTCCTGAATGGGACATCATAGATGTAGTGGCTTTCAGTGCCATTATGAAGTCCAAGAATCATTTTCAGGATTCTGAAGAAGAAGTTAAGGAAACATTACAAAACTCTACTTTCAATGAAGAATATGAGACCTTGGCAATCTAGGCATTGGCTCCACAAGGAAGAAAGCCAGACATTGCTGATATTAATCCAAATTTCAAAGGAGGATTAATAATAAAGAGGGCTTCAGAGACTACAACAACCAAAGCCACTAGTTTAATTGTGAATGTGACCAAGTTGGCCCAAAAGACTACTGAAAGGGAGGAGGCTGAAAGAAAGAGCCTAATGGAGAAGTATAACATTTTAATTGAAGAATATAGTAAAATGCAACAGAGGAATGTTGAGCTGCAAACTGAAGTAGAAAGGTTCAAGTATAGACATACTGGGGAAACATCCAATGCTCTAAGAACCAGCACATCACCTCCCACAGCAAGGTCAATGTCTCCTACTTCTCCAAATGTTTATACACGAGGGTCTCCCATTCAAAATCCTACTCTTACCCCTCCTCTAGAACAAGTCGATGAACAAATAGAGTGCTCTATTGATCCAACAAAGAGGCAACTCATGCAGGAAATTGATCAATTATAGACATCACTAAGGGTAAAAAAGGAGGGTTTTCTTTCAAAAGAAAAATAAATTGTTACTCTTGTTTTGGAGCATTTAAATGAAAAGGTGTATAATAAACTGCCCTCTATACATTCTTTGTATTATTTGCTATCTGAAGCAAAAAATAATATTGATAGGGATCAGGGGATAGTGATTCCAATAATTCAAAATTGGATCCCTAGGGAAAATAATCTAGATGTTATGACTAAAGCCTCAAGGTTTAATGCAAATAACAGGCCCCAATCATTGAAGCCTACTTATATATTAGTTAAATCATTGCAAAGTTTTCAGACCTTACCAGATGATCTAAGTAGGAAGATTAGGGAGTTGGTAAAGAACTTCAATGATTGGGGTAACACACTGTTACCTAATATAATTGATGAGCAGGAGGAAATCAGAACACTCCAACAATGGCAGGATCAAGCAATTAAAGTCATCAATAATCAAATTAAAATAATTTGTGATGACTCAGATTATCATTTGTTGGTAAATTGTATGGATAAGATTATTGGTATCAGCTCATTTTTGGAATCTTTTGAAAGAGATGCTAATCAGGTAGCGGTAAAGTATTTGCCTTATAGTACAAAGGTAAAAGAGGTGATTGATTTTGACTGGCCAATTGACAAAGAATACTAGAGGTGGGTGGCTAAGTATTTGAATGATGAGCAAAAAGAGTGGGCTACCGATAGGTGGAAAATCAGATGTTGCAGTTACAATATTTTTAGTTTTGTATGGATGACTTTCTTGGCATGGGTTTTGCGTGGTTTTTTGTTATTGCATCAACCTTCCTCTGCCGACATGATGAATGAGAATATGATCCAGAATGATTGATGTTGTAATGATTATTTAACAAGAATATTTTTCAAGGTGGTGGTTGTTGTAACAAATTTTGGAATATCACCAAGTGCTCCAATTGACTGGTGACAGGTGTACTTTCTGGCCCGGTGCTTGTTTGCTCCTTCATTTTCTATAAGAAGGATTTCAAGGCCATAAGTACGGGTTAGCAAGTTAGATAACTTTTGTTGAGTCTAGGTGAAGTTACGGAGCGAATTGTAAAGTCTGATGGTTTTAGAGAAATGCAATTTAGGTTTTGAGTCATTATGTAATAGGTTTTGAGTTCATAGAGATTTAATGTTGTATAACAGTACTAGCATTTCAGTTGAAATGAAAATTCAAGCTCATGTCTCTCCATTGTACATGCATATCTGAACTTTGAATGAAATAACTAAGGGTTGTTTTATCCATCTCAATGTTGTGGTGTGTATGATTCTATTTTAGCTTTAATTCAAGGAATTAATCAAAATGCTTGAATGGGATTATAGGGATATGTGTTGTATAAGGATTTGATAAGTAGTCCTAGGTTAGAATGCACACTGATAAAATTGTAATGCAATATTGTCAGATCTTATATGTGATGTATTAAATCTATTATAAACCTCTAGATGCTTATGAATTTGACTCCTGCAATGGATATATGGCACTGATCTAAGTTGTAATTATTTGTGTAGTTCAGTATTTGTTTGTCTTTGCCTAGAGCTTGCTACAAATTGCAAATCATTGACTATCTTATACAATGGATTGTGTTTAGTTATCTCACACTCTAGATAGTTGATATTGTCTATGAACAGCCAATTCTAGTTGATATTATCTTATCGTGTTGAGATATTAAGTGAGATCATCTACTATTGTTAATGTTGTTTATAATAATGGTGCAGAGGTTGTAAACACATTAAGGGATCACCCTCCCGGGTCTTGCAGAGCCCAAAGTGTATGAGGATTTTAAAGTCCTCATCAGTTGGTCCAGGTCCTTTGAGCTGCCTTTGATTGGAACTAAAAATTCCATAGATATATTAGAAGACAAACCTGGTTACATTGTAAAAAGAACCAACATACACATCAACCACTAAACAACCACCTCTACAACTGACTTTTTAGTCTTTTATGATCACATGAAACATAAAACACACTAATTTCAAAGTTGTTAACATCACTATTGAAATGTTTTAATTTTTTGACCTTTCAAACATTAAAAAGTACATCATTAAATTAATCATGTAATGGCATAAAAATTAAAAACATCATGAATTAATTATGTAACCACATAAGTCAGATATAATTCTATCAAGAAATTAATATCAAATAGATAATATAATGAAGTAACTTATACATTTCAATGTCATTGATCTTCTTCTTCATCCAACTCTTTGTCTGTATCATCCGATCCAAATTTGACATCGTAAGGATTGGTTCATATCATCATCATTGTATCGATATTAGTTTATAATGTCATCATCCACACCTGATGTCATCTTCATGAACATTAACTCCTACATCATCATCATCTAGTTCCTCCTCTTCAACATCTTCGTCAGGACATCATCAACTAACCTGATCCTAATCATCATCTACATCATCTTCTACTTCTGTGATCTTATTCTTCTTCCACCACATTATACTTTATCGGCCTTCCTCTTGATCATGTCTAACAACAAATGACCAACCGGGTTTACTCCGAACTTCCTCGGTAAAATACCTGCCACATTAGCTTGAAGAACATAGGGCTCATTTCAAGCTCACTCGATCAACTTTGTATTAACCATGGTAAATCCATTATCATGTTCAATAACAGTTCTTTCAAGATCATTTTTATTCAATCGTAGCATGTACTATAGGACGACTTAACAAAATTAATCAAGGAGTTAAATTCACACTCGTATATATCATCCAAAAATCCCATAGTATCAATTTTTGAGACCTCGATGTGTCATTTCAGATGAAACATTAGTCACCTGAAAGATTGTAGTTATACTAGAATCACAAGTTTTCTTCATGTCATCCAATATTTTTATTTGAAACTTACGACCATTACATGACATAGCTTTGTGGTGTTTCACCTGCAATATGTCAAATATGTAAAAATTATTGCAATATTGTCAGTTGATAAAAATATTTATTCTTGGCCAAATGTATGCAAAAGAAATAATCTCAAGATATATATACATCAATAGACTTGGAAAAATAATTAAATAATATGGGTGATTAATATATTTATATGTACCTCTTTATCTCTTAAACCATATGTTAAATCAATTTCCCTTTGCGTAACATTGGAATCTCCATTATGATGAGCTTCTTTAACCAATGAAGCCACACCTTCCCATGTTAAAGCGCGACCAAATTGTTGACATCGCTCAATCCATACCATCATCCAATCAAGATTGTTTGTGAAATACAAATGTAGTGCATCCCACTCTCAACCAACTCTACTCAAAATAAATTAAAAATTCACAAACGATGTATAATTAGTTAAATACCACAGTATACAACCTTAATTTATAATTTCAATGTATATTGAAGATTAAAAATTAAATAAGTACAATATACATAAAACCATATGTAAAATGTATTCCAATTAATCTCCATGACCATCTTATAATTACCTCTCACTTTCCTCAATCTACCTTTCCCCAACAGGTACTCCCCTTCGAATTTGTTAATAGATTTGGGATCCCAAATGCGATCTAAATGGATCTTTGCTACAAACTTAGGAAGATATTCACTAGTGTACACCATGGTTTGTTATAACATATATCCCTCTACCATAGAACCCTCAGGATATGCTCTTTGTCTAACCAAAGCCTTCAAAAATTTCAAGTGCCTCTCAACCATCCACATGGACCTTGTGTGTACAGGTCCACACAATTCAATCTCCTCAACTTAGTGTATGAGGTAGTGTTCTTGTGCATTGAAAAATGTTGAAGGTAGACACTTTTGCTTTTCACACATTAGATGAGGAATTTTTCTCTTCCAATAATTTATATCTTCTTTATAGATTTCTTTAGATGATAGCCATCTACAAGTGGTTCAAGGCAGAAATATATTAACGATATTTAACAAAAATATACAATATATTACATAACAAGTAAAACAAATGGCAACTATAAGATGTATACAGTGAATTGAACAAATCTCGCTACTTACCTCATGTATTTTCCAAGATTATATATAACTTGCTTCACATTGTTGTCAAAGTTGTCTGGGAGAGATAAAGGTAGAACGTACTGTAACAATTATAAAATGATCTTTTCATTATTTTTTCAAAAGTAGTAAACACAATACACTGAAAAGTACATGCATTATACAAGTGTATATAATATACCAGAATAATTACCTTAATGAAGGTATGCCAATCATGCATTTTCATCCCCTAATTCAAATTCACCTTTCTTTGTTATTATATTATTGTTTATGGTTTAAATCCCTCGGAAATTAATTTTTGTATGACTTCTTTTATAGCATTTCTTGTCAGCTCATAATAACCAAGGAAGGGCACTTATATTAATTTGGTCTCCATCACTATTCAATTCAATGACATTTTTCATTGCATGATTAACTCAATGTCACTTCGCTAAATTTTACAATTTTTCTTTTGTCATGCCTTCCATCCATTTTCCATAACGCTTCAAGTATATTCTTTCTAATATGTATCAGGACAAACAAATGCACAATTTGTAGCTACTCATAGTAGGGCAACTCTACTAAATTGTCTGATACTACCCTTCTGCGGAAGTTTACCATTACTGCTCATGACCTCTCATGAAGCATATATTAAACAAATTAACAATGACAATCATTGTTAATTACAACATGAGTAAACACAACACAATATAAAATATAAATTCAAAATATATCATATATGATAGATAAACAATTTGATCCGATGTATAACCTTGACGATTAATTCTATTATATTCCAACTTCCATAGGTGAGGTGACATTCTTCGTGGTTTTGATGTAGTCTCCTCTTTCCCATTGAAAAGATGTTTTTCAGTTGTTCGATAATTATGATTTCTATGGAAGAAGTGCCTATACTCATCAAACACCAGCTTTCCTAAACTTGTTGAATGACGAGATTTCATCTTTGGACCACAAATTGGACATGCAAATTTTCCCTTTGTTTGAAGACCTGTAAGATGGTATATAATTGGATTAAATATGTCAATTTTTATAATTATATATAATGAATAGATTATTTTAAAAAATTCATGATATCTACTTCATCAAATTAAATATTGTTAAAGTGTAGTTGAATGTTATAACATACCCAAAAATGTGTTAGCCCTAGTGCATCATGAATTGTCCATACAAGCATTGCATGGAATTGAAATTGTCTTTGTCCTATTGGTCTGGAGACGTCATACATAGTGACGCCATTCCATAACTTTAGTAACTCATCAATAAGAGGCTCGATATAAACATTAATATCTTTCACTTGATACTTACCTAGTTGAATGAACATAAACATTACGTAATTATTATAACCATTTTACTGCAATATATATAAATTAATGTACATGACTATTGAATGAAAAATATATAAGTCATTATGCAAAAAATAAGACAAATGAGATGCTACTACGTTAAAGAAAATTGATGTAAACAAATACCTGGAACAATCATTGAAAACATTATGTGCTCCCTCTTTATTGACATCCATGGAGGAATGTTATTGTTGATAACAAAAACAGGCCACACTGAGTAAATAGATCTCAACTCTCCAAATGGATTGACACCGTTTGCTCCCAATGAAAGCCTAAGATTGCGAGGTTCTTCTTTAAAGTGTGGCCATTTTACCTCCATGTCCCTAAATGCAGAACCATCTATAGGCATTCAAATAATGTCATCTCCACTTCTATTCCGTGCATGGTAATCCATCAATTGCGCTAAGCTTTCGCACCTAAATAATCATTGCATATGTGGAATAATGGGAATATAACGAAGAACCTTGCGAGGCACCTTTTTTGTTACTTGATCTATTCGATATCTACTCATATGACATTTTGGGAATTCTGTTGCAAATTTATGTTGTTTATGATATATAATATGATCATTGGGACATGCATCTATTGCTTGATACTCCATTCTAATATCTTTCATAATGGCACATAAATTTAGGTATGAGCGAGGTAAAATATTTGATGGTGGTAACAAAAATTCACCAATCAATCTACAACAAAAAATAATTTTTTCATATAAAGAATATTAATGGTACATATTTCATCCTTTATTTACTAGTGATGAACTAACAACAATTAAAATAGATGAAAAAAGATGACATTATGACATACCTTAACATCCGTGAGATTGCTATGTTTGATAAACATTCATAACCTTCAAGTTCAACAACAACAATACAACCAAGAGAAGAGTTGTTTCAGAGCCTTCATAAAGGGGCTCGTATGCCTTGTCAAGTATAGGTAAATCATGAACATCATCAAAGTCATCTTGATCATCATGATCAGCTTTGCCACTAAATGTGGCATGGATCAATGTATTCATACCATCATCTTCAACTGTGTTTTCTAGCACATGATCATCTTCTTCCATAGGATCATTAACTTCATCTTTGATATTCACAGCTCCATATTCATCCGCTTGTAAAATCACATTCTCCGGCTGTGATAATCCATATCATCTGCCCTAGGGCGCCCCACCTTTATAATAATGATAGACACAAATAAACTATGATCATGATCAAGTGATTATATATATATATATATGTTAAAACAATATAAACATTTACAAATTCAATCAATATAAACACATATAATGAACAACTTACCAATGGACGATAATCATGCCCCCCTTCAATGTGACCATGCTACCTACAATATTTCTCAGCTGTTGTGATTAAAAGTCATCTCGTCTTTAAGCCCTTGCAATTATTGCAAGGACAATAATATTTCCCATCACCCTTTCTTTTCAATCTAGCCCACAATCTATCAAGTGTCTCTTCATTTTGTTCTAGACTAATATTATCTAACATGATTTTTTCCAAGCTTGACTATTTAGATCTTCAAAAAATATCAAACTCACACTCCAATAATTTTTATTCATAGACAGGTAACAAAATCTAATAATTATGATATTTTACACCAAAAAAATTTGGCATGCAACCACCCCTGCAAAAGAGAAGATATTCTAAAGTTAATGACCCCAAAAAACACTTTACAATGATAATTCCAAACTTATTAAATTTTGATTTTACTATGATTTCCAACCGTAAGACTCCTAAAATCGAAAATTGAACTTGATCATAAAATTCCTACAACAATAGAGGTAGCGAAGTAAGAGCTGACCCATTCCTAAGGAGAAACAAGTCAGAATCATCATTGCTAATGTCAATACAGATTTATCCTTTTAGTTAAAGATGCAATGTGTCACTTCTTATGACAAGCTTATCCCTAGGGCCCTCAACATTGAGAGAGCCCTAATAAAAAATAATGGAAGCATTGGTAAGAGTATGATTAGGGTACAAACCCTAGGCCTCCGTAGAAACATAAATAATAACTATAGCGGATTAGTGAGGTTGCAATACCAAAAAGGTTGAGACAATGTAGGTAATAACAAAATCTTGCAATCTAAAGATTGTAGCCAATAACAAGCACACTATGTAGCTTACTAACATTTGTAAATGCAATCTACGATAAGAAGAATGACAATCACTTGAGATGTGACAGTCAAAAATAGGCTAAGCAGTGACAAGATAATAAAGCTCAAACCTTGCATAGTAAAGTGGAGATTTTAGCAGTGAGTTTCCTTACCCCCTTGCTGGCCTTAAGGATTTTTCAAATGCTTTTGGTAGTGTTAGACAAGGCAAATGCAATCAGGTAATGACTATCCAAATGAAGTAACAGTGGTAATCATAGGTTCAATGTTTCTTCTTATCCATTAATATTGTATAATGGAGGTAGTGGATTGCATGTTTGAGCAGTGTTTTGAGACTCACCAAATATGGGAAAATAGTGAATAATACCTTGTGGACTATGAAGTAGTGTCAATAAGGTTGAAAGATCTTAAGAACTACAATACCATGAAACAATGAGTCCCCTATAGTAAGTAGGTAGTCTATAGGGCATAGTTTGATTTTATAGAAGGATTCTCATGAAAGGAATCTTCAAGTGATAGTGAGTGAATTGTTTGAGATTGTAGCTGAGAGTGCAATACCTAGTCTTAAAGGAAGTTAGCAAAGTAGTAAATGTGCAAGAAAATTGAATCGTACACAACAAACAATTCACAATGTTATCTTCCATAATGCCTTGATTTTGAAGACAAAAATCTCATTGTATCTTCATGATGAAAGTGGTGAGCTTAATGGTCAATCACTGGCAACCATGATTTTAAAACATGCTATTGTGCTTATTGAGGCAACATTTTAAGCAAGGCAGTGAGTGGTGGTTTGGAACAATGGCAGGTATGAAGGACTTGCTTTATATGCATACTATGCAGTCTAGCTTAAGACAGTGTTCTTAGAAGAGATTGAAGGTGGATTATGGAACTCAAGGGTTACCATGAAAAGGATTGTTAAAGACTGAGATCTATTTAAAAGCCACATCATGAAGATAATAAAGATGTCACATGCAAAACCTAGTAGCTGGAGTAATGAATACAAGGCCAAAGAGGATAGTGTGTCAGCGATTTAGGAGATCTCCACATTATCTAATTACAGGAAATACATCATTTATTTATTTATTTAATTAAAAGAAATCATTCTAAACCCTATATAGGATACATTGATACTTCAAAAGCCTCTGAAGGAATTTCAGATTATGCAAATATATGTCAAGTAACATGCATAAGGTTTAGAAATTCTTGATCACCCTCTAGAATAGCCCATTAAACATGGGTTGTGCTTGAATTCACTACATAATTGATATAACACAACCACTCTGCATATCAACCAGAGTTATAGGCTCTTTATTGCAGCAAGAGGTAATCACTCTTCAATCATGCTATAATTACATCCTATCCTGTTAAACTTGAGACAACCTGAAATGCACCCAATGATGATTGACACCTACATTATACAACTTGAATTAACTACATTATATGAGTGCCTCCATTTCTATCACAACATAGCCACATTAAACTTGGGTCACACATGAATGCATCCTGTATTTGTTATAGCACAACTGTGCCACATGACCAATACAGTTATGGATCACATAATTACAGTAATAAGAATTTGTTCCTCCGTTGTGATCTCATGGTGATTCCACACAACAAAATCTGGACATGAAATTCTCAAAACCCTTAACCTCTAAAAATGAAATATGATGAGATGTTGCTTTAAAATATGATTTTCAAACCTGGAACTACAAATCTTACTTCACAACTGAATTTTGCAAAAAGACAATGACTACCCTCAACTTGGTGATATCTTCTTGAATTTTTTTTAATTTTTTCCAAGAAAATCGTCCTTAGTTCTCCACAAACTGTCTCAAGTAGAGCAAAACACTGTCGCAATAAATCAGGCCCGAACTCACTTTTCTTTATGTCGGCCACAATTTGATTTTTTTTAATTTTTCATGTTTGTCAAAAATTCGACGAAAATAATAGCTGACATTTCGACGAACCCCAGGTTCATCAAAATTTTGACGAACGTCGGGGATAAACTTTCAAAAAATTGGAAATTACACATCAAATTTTACAAGCACCCGACGAACATCAAATTTTACATATTTCGTCAGACAGTTTCGTCGTATTTTGCAGTCAAATGTATTAGTGCAGAGGTTGCAATTGAGGGAGATTCAACATTGGTTATAAATTCCCTTAGGAGAGGAGAGATGCCTAATTGGAAGCTGCAAGGTCTCCTTCCTAGAGCAATGGAAGTGTTGAAAATCTTTCACAGATATATGATAAATCATATATACAAGGAAGGAAACCATGAGGCAGATGCCTTACCAGATCAAGGGGTGATGGATGAATAAGGAGGTGCCCATTTGTCATTCATGGGGGTCAATGTGCCATCTTGGCCAGTTCAACACATGGGCTATCTCGGTGGTACAAAGGACTAATGGTGTTATCCACCATGATAGATGGCTCATTCAGCAATACGCCACCAAAAATATGTTTCAAAACTGGCATTTAATGTCACACGAGGGAGAGGTTTAAATGAGCGCCAGAAAAGTGTGTTCCCCTAGGAGAGACAACATTGAGGTGTGCAGAGTGATAAACTCAAGAAAGCTCAAACCAATCAGATGTACGGCGAAATTACACTTGGATTGCCACATACTCCCTCTCGACAGTGAATTAGAGGTAGGTAATGAAGGAATTAATTGCAAGTGTTGGCCTTGGCTCGTCCTTAGATGGAACATGATTAATTAAGGGAGGCATCTTTGGTTTCTAAAGCACATAAAAATGGAGACCCCCATAAAACTGAAATGTAGGAAGTCAGAGGCAGGTTTCACTGGGTTCATTTTGGACCAAAGACTGAGAAACATTTGCCAAAATAAGGATATTTTTTGTTTGGAGGTTGTTCGAATGGTGCTCAAGAGGAAATTCTACTTCTCCAACAACAAAACAAAGGTGAACTTAAACATATCTTCATGATTTTTGGCTTCTTTGTTGGACCTCAATTTTCCCAAATTCTGGTGTTTGGTGCTTCTCATAATGGTGTTCGAAGCTACAATTCTAGAGGATGGCTTGAGTGTGGTGGCAATTGTGAGGCCTAGTGCGGGAATACCATTCCCAGAAAAAATAACGACAATGTTCCAATAGGGCATTGAAGTTGAGTGGAAACCATTCATTTTTGACACAGTGGGTGAGTAGCTAGAATGCCATTGCTTCTGGGCACAAACTAGAGTGGATTTCCTTTGCAAGTGGTTGGGTGTGGTCAAAATGGTTGGTTTCCAATGGCTCAAAGACTTTGTGAACTTGGTGGATAAGATGCAATTCTATGAGGAAAATGTGTAAATGTGGCATTGTTAGTTGTTTGTTTTTTGTAATTGATAGGGGGTGAGTAGCTGGCTAAGGGTAGAACATCACAAATTTGAAACCATGGAATCTAGTGGCTAGCATGGCTTGGATTAAGACACATTTTGTAAATTTTGTTTAAATCAATATATGCAGCTTCTCTGCATTTTACTTATCAAAAAAAAAATTACATCACCAAATAAGCCCCTTTTCCTCTATAATTAAATAAATTATTTTCTTCTATAATTAAATAATTATTTTAATTTATTTAATTATTCATTATTTTTTCTTCTATAATTAAATAAATATTATTTATTTAATTATTTCCCACTTTCCCTCCAATATTAAATAATTATTTTTTAATTATTTAATATTTTGCCTTTTTTCCCCCACTTTTGAGTCAAATATTATTTTAATTCAAAAGTTATATTTTCCCTCTTCTTCTTTAATTAAATCATTATTTCAATTATTTAATTCATTTCACTTTTCTCTCTATAATTAAATAATTGTTATATTTATTTAATTATTTATCCTTCCTTTATCTCCCCAATTAATTTTAATTATTTAATTATCCTTTCCCTCTCCATTGAATAATTATTTTTAATTATTTAATGGTTAGCACTCCACCTTTCCTCTATAATTAAATAATTATTTTTAATTATTTAATTATTTAATTGTTTGTTCTCACCTTTCTTTTTAAATAAATAAAATCAATATTTTATTTATTTCTCCTATGTTGGCCACTAAACTTAAATGCTTTTAATTTAATTTTTGCTCCTTGATCCATGTCTTTCTTTTCTCAATTAACCTTCACCCTTGATTAAATTATTTTCTAATTTAATCTTGGCCCTTGATCATGATCCTTATTCTAGCCATTCACTTAACTCTCCTCTATAAAAGAAGACCTTTCATCCTCATTTGAAAACACACAACAAGAACACGAACACACAACAAGAAGAGGATCACACACCAAGAAGGTGATCTTACACATTAAGCATTCTAGATCTAGAGAGCATCTTTAAGAGCATTATCAAGGCATTCAAGGGAAGATTCTTAAAGTATTATTGTAGCAATCAAGGATCCATTATCATGTTGAATGCATGCATTTTATAGAGGAATCATGTCTTATGTAGCATTCAAGATCACTTCAAGTATTTCAAGATATCATCTCAAATCAAGTTCATGATCAAGAATCACATCCATGGAGATTTTTACATGCTGATTTTATTCCAAGGTTTCAAAATTTGTATGGTAAGTTGTGACATCATTATGTTCACTTTTCATTCCTTCAATTACATGTTTCAATTCATTATCAAGTTTGAATACTAAAATGGTGTTTGACAAAGGCAAACCCCTATCCCCTAACAATCAACATTTTCTTCTCTATGATGTGTGATTTGCAGGTTTTAGGTTGAAGATTTATGAAGAGAAATATTTGAAAAAGAATTTTTGGTGACTAGTACACATCATTCTTACCTCTCAAAAATCTAGTTTTTGATTATATGTATGGTTAGAATGTAGATATGCACCCCATATTGATCATATTTAAATGCAAAATAGAGAATTAGTGATCTCCATTTAGATGATTCAAATTCCATGTGTTTCACTTACAAGCAAGGGCACAATAATAATTGATTCAAGGAGTACTCACAATTTCATTATTAAAAAGTTAGCTACAAATTTGCTGGTTTATTTTACTGGTGCAACATCAAAATTTCAAGATATGACACTAGATGGAGTATTCCTGGCTATTCCATGAAATGTCAGAATATTAAATTTACCATGGGGGGCTACCTTTTAACTAGTCCTATATTAGTCATTACATTTGGTGTATATATATTATTGGGATTCCAATGGCTCAAAACTTTGGACAACATCGAGATGAATTTCTCTTACCTCTTCATGTAACGCCCTGCCACATGAACCCCAAATGACAACAAACACAACACAATTTTTTTTTTTTTGAAAGTGAAACAATGTATAAGATTAATTTGTACATTCATTACATGAAAAGCAATTATACATTTACAAAGTCATCTACGACCTATGGGGTACATGGAATAGTCATTACAAATCCTAAACTTTTATCAACGAAAGCGACTAAAAACCAAGATTACATAATGATGACATACAACCATTAATTGATCTATTTTAAGGATCTATGACATTTGCTTCGAATGCTTACGTTAACAATTGCAAACCAAAAGTGCTTAATTATAATTAAACACACAAACATAATTTAAATAGCGAAATTACAAAGTAATTAAAGAAAGAACATAATGAGAGATAAAGAGAGTGCAAACAAAGATTGATAACAGAGTTCATCGTTTAGAACGACTATGTCTCTAGGGCCCTCTCCAATTGAGTGGACCAATCTAATTATTCCTCCAGAAATTCGGTTACATTCGTTGGCAGAACCTCCCCTTGTTTTACAAAGAAATTTACAAATGCACTTCCAAAGTGCGTGGAAACAAGCTTCTCCAAAAGCACGAAAATACAAAAATTCCTCCAAGGAAAATAATATCACACTTAAAAAATTATTCTAAAATCACTTGACTTCTCTCACCTTTCTCACCTCCTTTTATAGCCCGAAATTACCAAAATTGGTGTAAAACCAATTAACTACCCAATCTCCCTTACATAGTGCAAATTTTCAAAAATATCCCCCTTTTCACATCTCCTGAAAGGATAATATATCCAATATTATTTTTATTTATCCCTTTATATTTATCTGGGGCTTTACAAATGAGATTCTCCTTTCATTTAGGAGATTTTATTTCTCCATAAGGTATTTTTGATGTTATTTTATCCCTATGTATAGGGCTACGTTTTTATTTAGGCAAGTTTGTTTTAAAATATATATATATATAAATCAAATCCCCCTTAAAGAGGATCTTTTAGGTATTTTATAGGGGGGTGGTGGTACCACCACACTCCCTTCCTTTTAACCTTTCCCCTAAAAGAGGGGGATGCGTTCCCCTTCAAAAGTGGGTTGCTCCCCATAACATGGATGGTGCCCCACTTAATGTGGGCCGCCCCATGGATGGGTGGGGCCCATCTCAATTTTTTTTATTAAATATAAATTTTATTATAATTTTTAAATTTTTCTTTTTTATTTAATTTTTTAATTATTTTTGTAAAAATCATTTTTGCCACATGGAGGGATGAGACCTATTGCCATATTGCAAGGGTTGATTGGCCTTTGTGCTAAGTGGGTGTTGACGTCATCAAGTTGGCCAATCTTTGACTCCATTTTCCGTGAATTGAACTCCGCCGAATCATGATGATGAGCACTTTGCAATGGTGTTGACTTTGACCGGTTTTGATGACTTTGATTTTTTTCTTTTTTCTGGCCTATTTCTAAGAGTTGACCAAAGGTTTGACCATATATATCTGGAGCTCTAGGACTCCGATTGACTCTGTTCGAGTTGCGTTGGAGTCAATATCCCAAGCACTTTCTAATGATACCAAAACTAGAGAAAATGGAGAATTTCAAATTTTGACAAAAAATCCTATGGATCAGTCCTCCACATTAGAGAGCTTTTGGACCTCTGAAAGCTGGTTACTCAAAAAGTAAGTGAGGGTAAAGTTCCTTCACTTTACCAATCTCCATCCACTTTTCCTTGCTTGGATGCATCCCTTTTAGCCCCACTCAGAGGTATTCAACTACTCCTCTTCATGAAGTCCTGGTGTTCTTGTCGAGGATGACATCTTCAGGCGACTCTGACATATACTTTGGTGAAAGGTCGTCAACTGATGGAACTTGCACTTTAGCCTCCTCATCTAGTATCATTGGAGGTTCGTACAACTTCAAGTTCTAGATGTTGACTACCAAGTAAATCTGCATGTATGGAGGAAGATTAAGGCAGAAGGAATTTGTGCCAATCTTTTCTAGAATTTTGAATGGACCATATCTGATCAGCTTGAGCTTCCTTCCTTCACCTTGCATTCTTTCCTTGCTTATGTGTAACCAAAATTTTTCTCCAACTTGGAAATGATGATTGTTGTGATGCTTGTCATGACAAGCCTTGTACTTTGCTTGACTCTTTTCTGATTGTGTTTCTATAGCCTGATGAACTGCTTGGACCTTTTGGATGAACTTTAAAGCCCTTTCTACATCAAGGCGTCCATCTACAACATCATTTGTTCCAAAATTGAAGTCTATTGGTGTCTTTGGAAAATAACCGAAGCAAGTCTCAAAAGGAGACCTCTTTGTAGAAGAATGGGCTGCATGGTTGTAGGCATGTTGCACATAATGAAGACTTGCATCCCACAACTTAGGATGCTTGCTACAATATCCTCTTAGTAGATACAAGACTGTCTTGTTGACTACCTTTTTCTATTCATTGGTCTTCGGATGGAAGGTTGTACTCTTCTTTAGTTTAGTATCCATAAGTCCCCATAAAACTGACCAAAACTCCCCAAGGAATCAAGAATCTTGATCCAATATAATGGAAGTGGGTAACCCAAAGTGAACCCATACAAACTAAAAATACATATGAGCTGTCAGTTCAGCAGTGACTTGCTTTTTCCATGGCATAAGAATACACATCTTGCTAAACTGATCAACTACTACATACAAATAGTCATGCCCTTTCCTAGACATAGGTAACCCCCTGACAAAATACATAGATACAATTTCCCATGGTCGAGATGGTATAGGTAAAGCTGTGTACAATGTCAATTTCCTATTACTTGGTTTTCTAGTTGCCCACATCAAACATCCCTTAATATATTTTGTTACAATTTCTTGCATTCGAGGCCAGTAGCAATATTTCTGTAGCTGTGCCAAAGTTTTACTAACCCCAAAATGTCCTACAATTAGGGATGTGTGTGCCTCTCTGATTACATGTGCTTGTTCATTCTTTGGAATGCATAATTTTCCTAACTGATACAAGAGTTTATCATGCACATATTAATCCTTTTCTTCTACTTGTTTTCCTTGGATTAGAGCTGCATAGATATCCTTAAAATTTTCATCAGTAGCATATTGTTCTTCAAAACTTGCATGCATCATAGAACTAGTTTTAAGGATTATCGAAGCATTAGAAATTGGAGGTCTAGAAACCATATCTGCTACTTTGTTATGGGCTCCTTTCTTATACTTAATGACTAAGTGAAACTGTTGTAAAAATCCCATCCATCTGAAATGCCTACTTTTTTGTAGCTTAGTTTGTGAATGAAGATATTGTAATGGCTGATGATCGGTATGGATTACTGTTTCCTTACCCATTATATAATGTTTCCATTTATTAACACTCTATACTAAAGTGTAAAGTTCTTTATCGTAAGTTGGATAATTACTTACTGCGCAAGAAAAAGTTTCAAAGTGGTAACAGATCGTCTTACCTCCTTATGTCAATACTGCTCCCATGGAAAATCCACTCGCATCTGTTTCAATCTCAAATGGTTGGTGCAAATCTGGTAGAGCTAGGGTTGGTACAGTTCTTAACTTTTCCTTTAGTGTGTCAAAGGCCTTCTGTTGTGGTCCTCCCCGCTGAAAATTTATCTTTGTACTTGTTAATGCATGCAATGGTGATGTGATGAAGGAGAAGTTTTCAATAAACTTCCTCCAGTACTGGACAACACCCAAAAAACTCATGACTTTAGTTATAGTACTTGGCTTAGGCTAGTTTACAATTTCCTTGACCTTTGTAGGGTTGACTTTCAATTGACCATTCCCTACGATATAACCTAAGTACACAAGAGATGTCTTTGCAAACTTACATTTAGAAATCTTTACATAGAGTTTTTCTTTTCTTAGTACATCAAAAACTTTTTTAACATGACTTACATGGTCTTCCCAAGACTTGCTAAAAACTAGGATATCATCAAGATATACAATAACAAAATCATCAATGTAAGGATGAAAGATGTCATTCATCACTCGCATGAATGTAGCGGGTGCATTGGTAAGCCCGAAGGGCATAAGCATCCATTCATAAAGTCCATGTTTTGTCTTGAAAGCAGTTTTTCAAATATCATCCTCTGTAATTCTAATATGATGATAACCACTTCGCAAATCTAATTTTGAGAAATAAATTACATGCTTAAGCTGATCAAGAAAGTCATCAATTCTAGGAAGTGGATGCCTGTTTTTAATGGTGATTTTGTTCAGTGCCCTGAAGTCGATGCACATCCTCCATGTTCCATCTTTCTTTGGAACCAAAATGATCGAAGAACCACAAGGTGATGTACTTGGATGAATCACTCCTCTATCGACAAGCTCTTGAACTTTCTTTTTGATTTCTTCATTTTGCATGACAGACACCTGGTACATGCCAATATTAGGTAGTGGCGTATCCTAGTGCAATTGAATTCCATGTTGAATATCTCTTTTAGGAGGCAATCCTTATGGTTCGTGAAACAAGTCATCATAAGCGGAAACAACTTTGACCAATTCAGCCTTATGTTTAGGATCGCTTCATTTAAACACCTCAGATGTTTCATCTTCTTTGGCCTTAACAAGCATTAACACAAAGTTTTTACAGGAGTTCACTAATCTTTTCATCTAACCAGCATTAACTAATGCAAGACTAGTTTTGACTTTGTGTGCACATACAATATATTCAATCCCATCCTTAAATAGATGATACTTATTTTCCCCCATAAATAAGATAGCTTTATAGTCATACAAATATGGACTTCCTAACACAAGTCCACAAATATCTAAAGGTACAACATCCTCTACAACCTCATCTTTAAAGTTTGCAGTGATTGCAAAACTAAGCTTACATTGTTTAGTGACTTGTAACTGTGCATCATTACAAACCCATCCCAAAGGGTGTGGCTTTAGATGAGGAGTTGTAGTCAGATTTAGCTTTTTAACAACTTCTTCAGATATGAGATTAACTTGTGAACCTGTGTCAAATAAAGTATCAACCTTAGTGTGTTTAGTTATCACACGAATATGAAAAAGTTCATTCCTCTACTTATCTACTTTAGGTTGCTTACTTGTACTTGCAAAAATACTTGATTCAAATGCAAGAGATATATCTTTGTTTTTACCTTGAATTCCAATGGCGGTTATCTTTGCCTCATCCCCAAAATCAAATCCAAGATCATGTTGTGTTACAGCAGTTGTCTTCTGCTTCCCTTTGTTTCCACCATAACTCTTTGGCCTAAGTTCTGGATGTAGTTTCCAGCACTTAGAATCTTTGTGTCCTTCTTTCTTACAATGAGAATAGGTGGGTTTTTCACCCTCTTTCTTTACCATGGCTATCTTTTTTCCTTTTCCTTTATCTTTACCCTTAGGTTTCCCCTCAGACTTAGATGGTTTCTTTGAGAAATTATCACTGAAAGTGTTCTTACCCCTTGACTCTAAATGAGTGCCTTGGACTGACACTTCATCCAAATTATTAGGACTCAACATTAGAATAGTATGTCTTAGGTAAGAATGCAAACCACCTATGTACTCTAGTAATGTATCTTGAGTATACAATGGAACATTTAAAGCAATAGCCCATTTTCTAAACTCGTGAATGTAATCTTGGACAGACTGATCCTTACCTTGCCTAAAGGTTTTCCAATTCATTGTTAATTGTTGCATATAACCTAAAGGATAAAACTATTTTTTAAGGGCAGCAATAAATTCCATCCAAGTCATATTGACCTTACCATGGCGAGCAATTTCCTCCCGAGTCCTACTCTCCCACCAGGTGAGAGTTGTACCTCCCAACCGGAGAGTGGCTAACTGGATCATAGAAGCATCTTCTGTTAGGCCTTGAATCCTACAATAGACTTCTACCTGCTAAATCAAATCATCTAACTTTTTGGCATTTAACTCACCACAATACTTAGGCAACTCAAATTTTACATCAAGTTTAATAATAGGCTTAGACTTTCTTTTGAAAGGATTAACAGTAGTAAAAGAGGAAGAAGAAGAAGGGGAAGATGGAGGAGATGGAGCTTCTAGATCTTTTCCTCCTTTGTTCTTTTGATCTTCCTTCTTTTCATGTTTCGATGAATCTCCCTTTTTGCGCTTCTTCTTTTCCACATACAACTCTTCCACCATAGCCTTCATTTTGAGGAAGACTCGCTGGAAAGACTTATCATCAAGCTCTTGCTCAGTGTTTTTCCCAGCTTCAGTTTTGTGCATTGTTGGCTAAGTCATTCGTTTGCTGATCTCAGGATTGTATTCTTCAAGTTTTCCTTTTCCTTGTTGAAGCTTTGAGCATGTAAGCATTCAAATTTGCAATACTATTCAAAACATAGCTCTGATACCAATTTGATCTATTTTAAGGATCTATGACATTTGCTTCGAATGCTTACATTAACAATTGCAAACCAAAAGTGCTTAATTATAATTAAACACACAAACAGAATTTAAATAATGAAATTAAAAAGTAATCATAGAAAGAACAGAATGAGAGATAAAGAGAGTGCAAACAAAGATTGACAATAGAGTTCATCATTTAGAATGACTACATCTCCAAGCCCCTCTCCAATTGAGTGGACTGATCCAATTATTCCTTCATTGGAAGAACCTCCCCTTGGTTTACAAAGAAATTTACAAATGCACTTCCAAAGTGTGTGGAAACAAGCTTCTCCAAAAGCACAGAAATACAAAAATTCCTCCAAGGAAAACAATCTCTCACACTTGCAAAATTCTTCTAAAATCACTTGACTTCTCTCACCTTTCTCACCTCCTTTTATAGCCCAAAATTACCAAAATTGGTGTAAAACCAATTAACTACCCAATCTCCCTTACATAGTGCAAATTTTCAAAAATATCCCCCTTTTCACATCTCCCAGAAGGATAATATATCCAATATTACTTTTATTTAGCCCTTTAGAATTATCTAGGGCTTTACAAATGAGATTCTCCTTTTATTTAGGAGATTTTATTTCTCCATAAGGTATTTTTGATGTTATTTTATCCCTATGTATAGGGCTCCGTTTTGATTTAGGAAAGTTTGTTTTAAAAAATATATATATATCAAATCCCCCTTAAAGAGGATCTTTTAGGTATTTTATAGGGGGGTGGTGGTCCCGCCACACTCCCCTCCTTTTAACTTTTCCCCTAAAAGAGGGGGATGCATTCCCCTTCAAAAGTGGGTTGCCCCCAGGGCTTAAATTTGACGGTCGACCTTGCCTGTCAACAAATCTTTTAATGACGGTTATCTATTCAAAGGTGCCCTTAAAACATTATGATATACCTTAATGTAAGTAAAATTATATATAAATCAAATATATATATCATTATAATTCTATATAAATTTTGACAGTCTATCCAAAATCTCTCCTTTCATCTGATACAATGTTCTTAAAATTTTGATTGTGTTTTACAACAAAAATCTCTAAATATGGTCATACGGCCATCAAATTTAAGCCCTAGTTTCCCTCCATACCATGGGTGGTTCCCCACTTAATGTGGGCTGCCCCATGGATGGGTGGGGCCCATCTTATAATTTTTTGTTAAATATAAATTTTATTATTTTTTTTATTTTTTTATTTTATTTTTTAATTTAATTTTTAATTATTTTCTCAAAATATTTTTTGCCACATGGAGGGATGAGGTATTTCCATATTTCAAGGGCTGATTGGCTATTGTGCTAACTAGGCGCTAACATCATCAGGTTGAACAATCTTTGACCTTCCATAACTTCGCCATATGAACTCCGTTTTCTGTGAAACGAACTCTGCCAAAATTGTGATGATGAGTACTTCACAATGGTGTTGACTTTGACCATTTTTGATGACTTTGATTTTTTTTCCTTTTTTTCTGGCCTAGTTCTAAGAGTTGACCAGAGGTTTGACCATATTTATCTTGAGCTCTAGGACTTTGATTGACTTCGTTCGAGTTGTGTTGGAGTCAAGATCCTGAGCACTTTCTAATGATACCAAAACTAGAGAAAATTGAGAATTTCAAATTTTGACGAAAAATCCTCCGGATCATTAATGATCAAAAGAGAGGAAAGGATATTCATCATTTTATTAGAATTCAATTCATAGTTCAATAATACAATTGTGCAGCATATTTCCACATATACAACTCATCATGATTACATTAATACATTACATAATACTTCCCTTATAACAACGGGAAGAGTACATCAAGTACAAGAGTAATTACAACAATGAAGAATAAGGTACAAGGCAAAGATCAATTTTCAACCAAGAGAAGTTCTGGTAGCTCTGTGTCCGCTTCCGCAACATGAAAAAAAACTGGGAACCCAATGGGGTACATAGCACATTCCACCCAACCATGTGGACCCAAAGGCCCACCCCCCATGCTAGGAGTTGACAAGAAAGACCCACAACCAAGACAGACAAGCAGAACAATCACAAGATTAACCAAAACATATCATACAACACTCTCAATGATTACTTACAAGGTGACTACTTTGAGAGGCATACAAAGGGAAAGGAAGGGATTCTATGACACCAATATTGATATACTCCCAACTGAAGGGTATGCAAATACTTGGGTTCCCAAAGAAACTCACATCATGGGACTCCATAGTGACTATGTAAAATATACAAAGGAGACAAGTGTAGAATAAAAGTAATACTCATGACTACGATAACAATCCACCGAGCACATCTCAACTTGAAAACCAATCCAATAATTCATCTTGAATAACCAACCAAATTATTCCCACTTTTGCTAATTAACTACTTATACAATGAGAGAACTTATTCAATCATTACAACCAAATAACAAGGCACAAACAAACAATAAAATGTGATCATGAGTACCTTCGTGTCTCAAAAGATATTAAAACCAAACACGTATATTCAACAAGCTCATTAACCATAATATGAAGGCATTTTCAAACTTATGGAACTTAACATTAGATCAATTAAAATAGAGTCTCACATGGATAAAATTTAGGTAAGCATGGTTCCATTGAGCAGTATACATTCTTAACAAGAACTAGGTTTACTCAATAGCTTCTAGGATAGTATAATAGTTTGTCTAAGGGTCATACTCTAACATTATTTAATGCCTACCATCTAGTAATTAATCAATGCAACCTTTGCATACATATTTTATCAATATGAATAGAAGATTACTTAGGGAATAACCCAAGAATTAGAGATTGAATAACCAATAAAAATTTCCTAACTTAACTATAACCTTATTCACTTTATTAAATTCCAAATATTAAAACAATCACCTAAATATAGTTTATCATTCTCTTTTCCTTGTTAATGAAATTTTCTAAAACATTTCTTGTAACCTTCAACCCTAATATTAAAATTACCACTCAATCTAATATTTTAATAACCAAATTCTACATGCATGATTCACCAAGTAATTTTACTAGCCACCTACTAAAACATTGTAAAAATAATTAGCATATGCTTGCTAATTTAGCTTAACATAAAAAGGGGAGTCTAATTCCTTTAACTTTATTTTGACTCATTTACCTAAACTACCGAACTATCAATTCTCTTAGTTAATACACAATGAGAACATTTAGTGTCCAATTAATAATCTTTATGTTAATTTCCTTTAAGACATTATTTACTAATACACATTTCAAATGCAATCATAATAATAAATAATTATCTAATCAATTACATAAACATTAATATATAAGAAAACATAAGCAACTAAAATTATAATGAACATTATTGATCCATAGGTCCTATTCATCTAATTATAAAGGTGATGATATTCATTATGAATTTACAAGATTACCCAAATTTATATTCATGTATACATAATTAAATGCAAACTATACTGCTATTTTAATATAGTAGAACAGATAGTAATTTAACAATCACCAATACATACATACATACATACATACATACATACATACATACATACATACATATATATATATTAACATACATACTCAAATATCCTTTAAAATCTCCAATGATTAATACTATGAACAACAATTAAAGACAAAATGAATAGAAGCCTACTATGTTACTCTTAGTCTAGAGTTTAAGTATAATATCGATATCAACCTAGGCAATGAGATATTTACTTGCACGTAATAAGGTGATAGGATTTGAATCCTCTAATTTCCTAATAAGATTAAATACATTTCAAAACAATTAATTTTCCAATCTACTTGTCTAGATTAAATATTCACAAAACAACAATTGTTCTTATCTATCACTTAGCACCAAGACATATCTATTATAATCATGTGATATATATATATATATATATATATATATATATATATATATATATATATATATATATATATATATATATATATATATATATATATATATATATATATATATATATAGCAACATTATTTGATTATTCTTACAAATCCATAAGGATACAAAGTAACCAACATTCTTGTGCTAAAATAGGGAGCTAGAAAACACTACCCATGACATAACAATTTTACTCCTAATTAAGAGTGCAATCATCTTGAATGATAACCTAATTTATTTAATTAAACTAAATCTGAAACTATCAGATTTAATCTAATCAATTACCTATTTCACACATCTAACTTATTCATCTAATCACAAAGATAGTAAATATATATATATATATATATATATATATATTATACCATAATATATATATATATATACAAATAAATATACATTTTTATAAACAAAACAAAGACCTCGATAAAATACAAATCTCACGAAGTGAATGTGTTTCCGATATGTGAAATGAAATGAAATGCCGCATCTCTGATATGGAGCGATAAGCATATCTTCTACTGGTCTGTGGGGAGATGAGCCTCCAAACACCTGATACCTATTTTAAATTAAAGTAGGGTATGCACAAAAATGACTTTGCAAGGAAGCTCTCAGAAGCTTTAAATTAATAAAACACTCTGCAAAACATCCTGACACTATAAGCTTTGCTTGCGTTCTAGGTGCACGCAGCCACACAATTTTGGTGAATGAGGGTTGCACATACTTCACACATTCACAACCCTTATTGCATTACATATATAATCGATCATTAAGAGTGCAGGGTTGACCTTCATTCCCGTAATCGATACCATGAAGACAACCCAAAACTTCTTTCTAAGATGCCAGTTTAACTTGTGGTGCCTCACACTCAACTGCATAGAAAGATAGGTATGCAAAATATGAAACATAGGCAAGGCATGTGACTATTTGAAAAAATGCCTCACATAGATGTCATCTCATGGAGGGAAATGATTGCAGGACATGTACAAGATGGATTTATTGAAAAGGATTTAGAAACTTTCAAGAAAATGAGGTTGGCTGGTGTAAAACCAAATTCCACTGTATATGTATGTGCGCGTGTGTGTATAATAATCAGATTTTGCTGTTACAACTGCCCTGAAAGACATGTATGCAAGAATTGGCAACATAGAGAAGGTGTTGACATTAGACATGAGCGTGTTGTAAAATCTGCACTAGCCGACCACTCCTCTGCTACCAAACACCATATATGTTTGGAAAACACCAAAATCTTGTTCAAAGAGGACAATTTCTTCAAGAGAAAACTCAAAGAAGCCATTGAAACCAACAATCACCCATTGAACCTCAATCGTGATGAAGGGTGGAGGTTGAGTCCTTCTTGGCACCCTATGTTAGCCAACCTAAGAACCCGTCAATTGCCCACCCCTCATTAGTCCTTTCACCTCTGCTCTATCCTTCCCTTTCTGCCCCAAACCCCCCCCCCCGCCGCCCGTCTCTGTTTTCCTTTTGTGCATCTTCTAGTCCCTTTCTTTGTGTTTTCCTTGTTCTTTTGTGGGTGTTCTTGGTCTTAATTTTGGCCTTTTTTCTTTTCTCTCCTTCGTTGGTGTTCCTTTCCCTCTTTCATAGGAAGGTTTGTGGTTTATTCATGTGCTTGTTTTACCCTCTTTTTAGATTGTTCTCAATTGTATTCTTTGAATCTATTATTGTCCATCCTTCTCTTTTAATTTTATTTCCGTTTTGGAACTTGGATATTTATTTTCCTTTTTAACCTATTTCTAGCCTCTCCCCTTTTTTTTCATTTGTTCATTTTCTAATTTTATTTAATCAATCAAGTTCTTTTATTTTTAATTATTTTTCTCCCTAGTGTATCTTTTAAACCTTGTTTGGGTGTTTAGTCCTTTATACTTTATTGGTGTGTATTATTATTTATTTATTCTATTGTTTATTTATATTCACTTTGATATCTAATACTATATATTTTCTAATTTCTTTTGTTTCTTATATATATATATATATATATATAAATAATGTGTGTTTTTTCATAGATATATATAAATAATATTCTTTATTTCTTTATTCAATTGTTGAATTATATTTAGTTTGGTATATAATAATATATATATTCCCAACTTCCTTTGTTTCTTATAAATAAAGAGTATATATGCATTATTTATTTATTTAAGCTTCTCTCTCTCTCTCTCTCTCTCTCTCTCTATATATATATATATATATATATATATATATATATATATATATTCCAATTTCATTTGTCTCTTATTGTAGGGGTTTTATTTGTTTCTCATTAGTGTCCCTTTCAAATTTTTCTTTGTGTTTTTGTCTTTTAAAAAAAGAAATTAGAAATTTCTATTGTTTGGACAATTTTATTGTATTTTTTTCCTTTTGTTTTCTTCTAATTTTTCTTTTTCTCTTGTGTCTTTTTTATCCTTTTGGTCCTAGGAGTCTATTTGATAGCTTCTTGTTTTTCGTTTTATGTGCCCCTCATCCCTCCCCCTGGTCTTTTTAGTTAGTTCTTGGTCTGCAACTTATCATTTTTCTCCTTGAGCTCTCAACTATCCTGATGATGGATCACGGAGTGTGATCCGAAACGTTGATGCAAAAACTCTTACACAATCAAATCCAGAACTCTTACACAATCAAATCCAGAAGTCATCTAGCAATAATCAATATGAATTGTGGAAATGTGATATCTTTAATAGAGAAGGTACCCAAAATCTTTGATAGAATGTCTCAAAGAGATGACAACTCGTGCAATGCACTGGTTGCAGGACATACATGAAAATTATTTGGTGAAGGTCCTAATAAACTTTCAAGAAAATGCAATTCGAAGGTGACGCCAAAAGAGCAAGGGAGGTTATTTAAAATTTACACCCTTCTATGCTCGAGTGTTGCAACTACGATAGATTGTCAGCAGAGTCAAGGATGTTATTTAAACTTTTAAACTTACTATTATGCTCAAGCACTGTGGCTGAGACAGGTTGACAATGGAATCAGAGAGATTATTTAAACCTCTACAACATTCAATCTTCAAGTACTGCAGATGTGACAGGTTGTCAACGAAAACAGGAAGGCTAATTACACCCCTAAAATCTTCTATGTTCGAGTGAAGCTGGGAGATCTTCAGAGTTCTCTCTCAAATTTTCCAAAGGTTAAGGAGGCACGCAAGTTGGGTTTGTTGCAAGGCTTAAGGAACTTTCAAGAAAATGCTAAAGGTGGGTGTAGATAAACACCATGTCTTGGAATGCAATGACTGTAGAATCTGCACGAATTGGATTTGTAAAGAAGGGCTTAAGAAACTCTTAAGAAATTACAATTGACTAAAGGACGCATGTCTTTATGATATGCACTTAACGACTTATCTAAGGGGGCTTTCTATGACGCACGAGCGATACCAGCAGAGGATGGAGGAAAGAGGGAATTCACAATATAATCAAAGTTTATCTACAACCATACCATATTACTCTAAACATGGTGCGAATGGAGGAGAAATTGCAAGAAATGGCAACGATTGGCAACATAGTATACAACTCATGGGTTGATGCCCGAATACAGGCATTTAAGCCAACAACTCACAAGCATAACAATGGAATAATAGCATGGGGTAAGGGATGGTAATTTCGTCCTCAAGTCAAGGCTAGCGGAAAAGATTAATCCAGAGCCACAAATACTCCAACATTATACAACCAAATGCTATAATAAGGCATTTGATACTCTATGATACCTGGAACGATACACATAAAGGAAAGAAAAACCTTTTAATATAATGAGAGAAACATCAGAGAAAATGCACGAGGATACCTCCTGGTCTACAAGTGTGGACGCGAAGACAAGGCACGTGAACTGTTTTACAGAATATTTCTAAGAGAATCTGCCTTCCAGAATCCCCATTCCTGGATGATAACCAGATGAATTTGATGCAGAGGCTTAAGAAACTTTCGAGCAAATCCAAATGACAGGTGTCCCAAAATTCCTTCCCCTCTCCTCTTATTCCACACTTGTCAAGCATGCAATTAAATAAACAATGAGAAGGCACGTGGGCTCTTGATTCCTTTAAGAATATTTTCCCTTTCTTTTTAAAGGAAACAATTAATAATAATGTTGGCAACCCATATTTTAATTGCAATTATAATCACTAATATTAATTATGTTTAAATTTAAAATCAACTTTATTAATAATTACATTAATATTTTATTGAATTTTATTTAATTATTCATTATTTAATTAAAATATTGGTATAATCCCTTCAAATTAATTTAATAGTTTAATTAATGACATTCATTCAATAATCTAATTATTTTAATAGTAAAATATTTATGCTCTAAACTTTAATCCTAATTTAATATATATATTTCGATATGTCCACATGTATTCCCGCATAAGTACTTTCATCAGACAACGTGTAGGTTGAGTATTAATAATGATATTTGGTTAAAATTGAAACACAAAGCTATTTATAATTGCAAAGATTATTAACCAAGTAGCAATAACAAGTTATAGTGTGGAATACGAATATATAAGTAAACTATATCATGAATTAAAAGATAATAAACGAGGAATACTAATATAAGATTTACATATCCTTTATGTCATTTAATTTAAAAATCCATACAAAGCTTATCAAATCTTATCTCTAATTTTCCCTATTCCCATTTTGATCAACTAGGTACTTGTTTTCTTTCTACTGGGTATTCAAGACAAATGTTTCAATTTATGTACGTTAGCAATGAAAATCAAAAGCAACCATAGCCAATCCTCAAATTGAGAGCACATAACAATGAAGGGAAACAATATATAACCTATTAAGTCATTAACCCTATAAAAATATCTTAGTAATTTAATAATTTAATTAACGACATTCGATCAATAAACTAACTATCTTAATAATAAACATTTACTCTTGACATAAGAATTTATTTTAACTAGCTAATTGAACAAAACAACTTAAAGTGTTAAGTTCACCAAATAATCCAATGGAACAATTATCAATGAAATCACAAATACACTTACACTAAAATCCAGAAAGACCGATTTAGAGGGGTGCTACACTTCATGTGCTTTCATTCTAAGGGTAAGATATTTAAATTATGGGAACTATAAGAAAAGGATTTGCAAATGATAACCTCTCACCAAATGTAAAATGTGCTCAAAAAAGGTTCAACAAGATTTGAGGAAAATTTATTTCCTCTAGAGATCACCACCAAGAGTTGGCATTCCACCAAAAACAATCAATATCAGTAATTAGTTTCAAGTATTAAGGAAAATATGGTTAGAGCACCAAACCAAATGAAGCAACAAGTAGACCAACCCCAAAATGAAAGGAAATTTGAAGTGGGAGATTTTATTTTTCAAAGGTTGAAATATTATTATTAAATTTACCTAAAGCAACAAAAGAAGAACAAGCTCTCACCCAAATATTATGGTTCTTATCAGATTTTGCAAAAGATAGGTAGTGTGGCGTACAAGCCAAGGTTAGCTCCAACAACAAAAATAAATCCAATTTTTCATGCTTTTTGTTTAAAGAAAGTTATTGGACAACAAATTCAAAGAAAAATAGTGTTACTTGATCTCAATGAAGAGGGAAGAATCATCTTTGATATTGAATTGGTTCTCTAGACACACACAAACAAGCTTTGGACTCAATCACATGATACCTCATCAAGTGGAAGAAACTGTCTATTGAAGATGTTATGTGGGAAGATGAATATTTAATGCACAAGCATCCACACTTGATCCAGAATGAGGATAACTCTTTCCTAAAGGGAGGGAAGCCATGCTACACCCTTAATCCATCGGTTGTATTGGAATATGTGATAATCATCTATATCTCACATAATCCTTATTCTAGGAATTTATTAGTCCCCAATTTTAAATGTTGTAAGCTAGGTCAGCCTCATTGGGAATATTGGATAGAATATTAATAATACCTAATGATGTCAATAAATAGTCAGTAGTGAGAAATTAAGCAAGGTATTGAAAGTTTTTTTCTTACTGTAAGACTTATATAGATACAAAGTCAGGGCACATATTTATATAGTGGTGTGATAAATGCACATGACATTTTGATGTATACATATGTGATTTGGTGCAACATCATGGTGTTATTATGTGTATTTTTACTTTCATTTATGGCCATGTGATGTATTTATATTTATGGATGTATGATTAGATTAGATACTATCATGATCAAATAAAAAAACATTGGATGCATTCTTAATTGAATATAATGATGATCTAATTTCCTAACAAAAGGACTTAATTAGATATAATGCATAGATAATAACATAATAAAATAAATATATACATATAATTCCTAATGAATAAATTAATTGCATACACTTGTTCACATCATAATACAATATGCAGAATAATGTGTTAATGAAGAAACACCATAGCATATTGAACTACAATCCTTGAGGGATGAGTGGCATGTGCATGGCACATAGACACTATGCATAGTATCGAAGATGATGCGCTACATTGATTGGTTCATTTAGAGGCATCCCATCCATAGACGATATTCCATAGGAACTAGAACCATACACAAAGATGATTATGTAAGGACCTAAATAGTTAGGGCTGAACTTCCCCTTTTTATCAGGTGGTGTATTTCAGTGCACTTGGTCTCTGTTTTAGCGCACCTCGTCTCTGTTTCAGCGCATCCGGTCTCTATTTTAGCGCATCTGGTATCTGTTTCAGCGTGCCTAGTATCTGTTTTAGAGCGCCCGGTCTTTGTTTTAGCGCGCCATAAAGTCAGAAAAACAGAGAGTTAATAGGACATTTTGTCAGTTTACCCATATCGATAACAAGGTTTTCATCAGTCCAGAACATTTTTTTTTTCACAGTCCAAAACACTTAAGTCACACAAAGGGAAAGCTTTACCCCTACACCTAGATCTTGCAGCATCTTGCATAGTGTCATTATCACCAAAATCTGAGATTTTCTATCAAAGTTTCCCTATCAAGGATTTTATCATCCTTCCATCATGAAACTAGATAAAACTAAATCAAATTTTAAATCAACAACCTTGACACTTATCCAATCAAATCCAAGATCAAAGTCTAGAGTAAAACTTTAAACGTTTGTATGCCTATTTTCACACGAGTAGCATATCAAAAACAACAAGAACAAGAAAATGAAAGAATAGCAGCCATGGTTGAAGAAAACCCTTGGGGACGATATAGCAACACTGATCCTCTTATTAACTCACATGAGAAAGAAATAACTGCAGAGGAAATCGAGACAGTTCAACAAGACCCTCATTTCCATAAATTTATGGAAAAGATGCTAGAGCAAGACATGGAAAAGTATCTTCTACTATTAGCTGACAAAGATGCTAAACTTCCTAAAGACTTTGATGTCAATCAACTCAAGGAAACAACCACACCTAACTCAACTAGTATAGAAAATACAAATCAAATAGATGCTTTGACAAGACAAATCCAACAATTGTAATTACAGTTCCAAAATATCCAACGAGGGCCAACAAAGAGATATTTATTGCAAGACATTTGCCCTTATCCATTTGACTCAAGCATTAACATGATACCATTTCCAAGGTATTTTGAGTACCCAACATACAACAAATACAATGGGAGAACTGATCCATTTGATCACGTACGGGAATTTCGAGCTATGAGCATAGAGTTCACACACGAGGACTCTTACTTACTATGATTATTTCCAAGAAGCTTAGGAAACACTTGCATGGAGTGGTTTTCTAAATTGGAACCTGGGATTCAATCCTTTGAAGAACTAATCAATAGGTTCATTACACACTTCTCATTCAACATCCAACATGGGGTAAACTTGAAAGAACTCTACAACACTAAACAAGAAAAAGGTGAAAAATTTCTTTCCTTTCTCCAACAATGGAGAAGGCTATTTGCTAAATACCCTAGATCTATTCCCGAAGAAGAGAAGATAGAGATGTTCATTGATAACTTAGTAGATGACATGAATTACAGATTGGATTTACAATGTCCATCTACATTTGAACAAGTTATCGAAAAGGGGCTCAAAATTGAAGAAGCTCTAATCAAAAGAGGAACAATCAAACACTTCGTTGAAGGTTCAAACAATAACCATTCCTCTAACAACAACAACGAAAAGCCAAGATTCTAGCAAAAGAACAAGAATATTGATACCATGATCGATACACACACACCTAAACCAGTATTCACCTTGACACCCACCACTACAAACAAACAAAACAATGGTTTTAATGTCAAACAAAGTAGTGATCAAGGAAATAATCAAAAGAGTGGAGAAACAAAAACCCCATCATTTCAACGGCCCTCCAATAAATGAAAATTCACACCATTAGGGCAATCATTGGAATCAGTCCTCAAAGAGCTTTTAGACGAAAAACTCATTCAAGTACAAGAGGCTAGAAATTGGGACCCTCAAGTCAAACCATCATGGTGGAATGACTTACATTACTATCATTATCATCAAAATAAAGGCCACATGACTGAAAATTGTTGGCAATTAAAACATGCGATACAAGACCTCATAGATCAAAAGAAAGTATTTGTAGAGGGACACCAAACGAACAAAGATCATACAACATTCAAAAATCCTCTACCCAATTATTAGAAGGGAGAATCTTCTTCCGTAAACACCAAAGGAAAAAACGTTGGTTATGTTTATGACACAACAATCCTTTGTTTGTCCGCTACCAAGGAGGATGAAGAGTTATGCAACCAAATCAATCAGAACAATGACATTACATCTACCAATTTGGTACAACATATGGATAAATCTGAAAACCAAATCAATGTAATCACACTCAAAGGGAAACAACAATACCAATGGGTTAATGCCACAACAAGGGCACAATCCAAAGTTATATTGAAAGGAGCATCAATATCATCCCCATTAGTGGATCCTCCCTCCAATCAATATAATCTCATCGATCAATTGCAAAAAATACCGGCACAAATATCAATCTTGGAACTTTTGAAGATTTCCCCATCACACAAAGAGGTTCTTGAACAAGCTCTTGTATCAACTACGGTACCTAACAATCTAGATGTGTGTCAATTCCAAGCTATGGTGGGACATCTATCTGCACCTCATTTCCTTTCATTTTTTGAACATGATGATGTATCACTCACCCATAAGCACAATTCCACCATTCACATTGAAGTCCTTATCCATAAACATCATGTAAAGTGTGTCCTGATAGATGGAGGGGCTGGTTTAAATATTTGTACCTTAAAAATAATTCGTGCACTAGGATACTCAGATGAAGCCACTGATACAAGAAGAAAAATCACAATCAAAGCATATGATGAGGAAGAAAGGTCCTCTAAAGGGTTGATCATATTACCCATTCAAGTTGGGCCTATTGTCCAAAAAGTTGTTTTCCAAGTTTTAGATAGAGAACTAACATACAACATACTGTTGGGACGCCCTTGGATCCATGATATGCAAGCAATACCTTCTAATTATCATCAATGCCTAAAATTTCATGTCAATGGACAGGAGGTAACAATCACAGCAGACTACAATGACACCCAAGCTTGTCATGCATTGAAGACATCTCAGGATACATTCATACCTAACAATAGAGAAGTTGGCACATCAAATAGTGAGCAATAGCAGAGCTTCATTTCAAAGTGGCTTCCAAAACAACAAAAATCACAAGAGATAAGGGTGGCACAATCTAACCCTTCAAATTTTGAAGAGCAATTGGCTCCACTCTCACATCAATTCACCAAAGAAGTACAGATAAGTGATGAAGGAATAAGTGAATATGGTGTAGGAAACTCATTTCAACTATCACAAATGTTACTCCCCTTACAAACGTATGGACAGCCATCTACAAACACCCACAATTTAGAACAATCTACAACAACATTAGATGGCAGATTTGTAAAAGCTGGGAGCTTAGATGAAGAATCAGAAGATAAGGCCATACTAAATTGGCTTTATAAGGATGAGGAAGCTTCCGCTTCCACAAGTAACATCATAGAGACAAATCAATATGGAAAAGGAAAAGCTATTTTGGAGAAGATGGGATATTCAGGACAGGGACCTCTCGGGTTAAGGAAACAAGGCATAACAGAACCAATCCAGCCTCTTACACTCCAACATAAGGATAAAACGGGACTAGGATATGTAGCAGAACAAGGATCTCTTGATCGAGGGAAACAAAGTGTGACAGAACCAATCCAAGTCCTCACAATTCAACAGAATGGCAAAACTGGACTAGGACACATAGAAAAAGCAAGAGCAAAAATCACCAATAGAATTGTGGAGTGTATTCTTCAAATAAGAGGTAACTCTGAAACAGATTCAAATGAGTATGAGTGGGACAACTTATCAGATGTTTCCTATGATGATATTCAGATTGACATTATCAAAAAGTATACCCCCAAACACAAGGAGGGTCAAAGCTCAAGCTTTAATCCTATTGTCTATGAAACACAAAATTTCGATGACTCAAGTGAAGATGAACGAACATCGATTGAGATAAATGATGTGGAAGAAAATACCTTTGTAGGCCTCGACATAACCACAAACAACCTAGATGACATTTCCGTCCGAGCTTTCACAATCGCTGACCTCAACCCATCTAATGATTCGTTGCCTTTACTACATCCCGAGCTTATCGAATGGGAACCCCAACACCCTATTGACCTCCCTATTTTTGACAATGATTTCGCCATTATTAACTACCTTTGCTATGAGGAATCTGATACTTGTTCTACCAATACTTCTTTTAACGATGCTTTTAGGCAGGAGGATGCCAAGCCTTCTAGTTGCAAAAATATGAAAGAAAAAAATGGATCTGATGGTGAAAACCATTCTATGGCAGTATTTGATCCTAAAATAGTAAAAACAAAGAACGCATCCGATGGCGAAAACCTCATTGAGGCACCAAAGGATGGAAGGTTTGACATCCTCCCGCAACATTACCATGAAAGATCATCAGTGTTGATAGAACCCACATAGTCTATTAATATTGGCACAGCAGAGAAAGCAAGAATCCTACACCTAGCAGCTTCCATAACAGATACATAAAAGCCGGATTTTATCAAATTCTTTAAAGAACGATGCATCAATTTTTCTTGGTCATACTATGACATGCCAGGCTTAGACACAGATCTCATTATGCATCACTTATCCTTACCAGCTGGCACTAAACCAGTAAAACAAAAGCTGAGAAAAATGCATCCACATGTTGCATTATTGGTCAAAAATGATTTAAAGAAACTACTAGATGCTGGATTTATTAGATCTATTGATTATGCAGAATGGATATCCAACATTGTATCTGTTTCAAAGCCAGATAACACCATTAGAATATGGACTGATTTCTAGGATTTAAATAAAGCATGTCCAAAGGATGATTTTCCCTTGCCAAACATAGACATGATTGTAGATCTAACAGCTGGCCATCAAATGTTATCACTCATGGATGGAATTTCAGGATACAATCAAATCAAGATAGCTCCTGCAAGAAAAGACAGCATTTACATGTCCATGGGGCACCTTTTGCTGGAACGTCATGCCTTTTGGGTTAAAGAATGCAGGAGCTACATACCAGCGAGCTATGACAACAATCTTCCACGACATCATGCATACCTTCATGGAGGACTATGTGGACGACATCTTAGCCAAATCTTACACCAGAGAAGGACATCTAGAGATATTGGCCAAAATATTTGATAGGTTGGAAAAATTCAAAGTCAGATTGAATCCTAAGAAATGTGCCTTTGGAGTAACATCAGCAAAACTCCTTGGATACATAGTTTCTACAAAAGGAATTGAAGTAGATCCAGCAAAAGTTAAAGCCATTATGGAAATGCCACCTCCTAAGAATATCAGTACATTAAGATCTCTACAAGGCTGACTACAGTCCATCAGAAGATTCATCTCTCAACTAGTAGATCGGTGTCATCCATTCAACCATATTTTGCATAAAAATGTGCCTTTTAAATGGGATGAATAGTGTGAGAGTACTTTCAATCAAATCAAGCATTATCTGATGACACCACCAATCTTGGTACCACCCAGTGAAGACAAGCCATTGTTGCTATATATCGCAACAACAGATATTTCTTTAGGAGCCTTGCTAGCACAAGAGGATAGGGAAGGAAAGGAACAGGCTATATACTATATGCTCACTCACACCATCAAGCTCGTTGCAAAAATTGATCCTCTCAAGTACTTACTGAGCAAAGCAGCTTTAACAGGAAGGTTGGAAAAGTGGGTCATGCTCCTTAGTGAGTTTGATATTCAATATGTTGAAAGGCGAGCTATCAAAGGACAAGTCATCGCCGATCAATTAGCAGAAGCTCCATTATCAGACAGTCATCCTATGACCATGGAATTTCCCGATGCGGACATCTTCAACGTTACAACACAACCATGGCAACTCTACTTCGATGGATCCTACACACAACATGGATTAGGGGCAGGAATTCCATTTGTCACACCTCTTGGGCACACAATTCCACGATCTTATAGGCTTACTTTCCGTTGCACTAACAATGTGGCAGAATATGAAGCTTTGATCCTTGGAATTAAAGTGGCTATTGACTGGAAAATCACAGAACTACAGGTGTATGGAGACTCCCAGTTAATCATCTACCAAGTCAACAATGATTACCAAACTAAGGATGACACACTGATTTTATACAAGAGGTTGGTAGATGACCTAAGAAAATACTTCATAGAAATCAAATTTGAGCAGATAACAAGATCATAGAACAAAGCAACAGATGCCATGGCCACAATAGCATCTCTTCTACAAATGCCTGAAACGCAAGATTGATATCGATTTATTGTAGAACAAGTATCAAATCCTGCATACGCAAATCCCAAATCCCAAACCATAAGCCTTTTGGATAGTGCCCAATCTTCCATTTATGAAGACATTTATACTTATCTGAAAGATAGTATCTTACCGCCAGATCTTTCTCGCAACCAAAAGCGCAACTTCATACGCCAATCCGCCAAACATACCATTATTGCTGACACCCTTTACCATCGAGGCCTAGATGGTACTCTTTTACATTGTTTAGAACATGATTTATCCGCTTCCTCTTTACACGAGGTCCATGAAGGAATTTGTGGTACACATTCAAGTGGATTATCTTTATCCAAGAAACTCCTTCGTTTGGGGTATTACTGGCCACACATGGAGCAAGAGTCTTATCAGTTTGTCAAAAGATGTTCAAAATGCCAGATCCATGGAAATCTTATACATGCACCAGCACAGGAGCTACATCCATTTGCAACTACATGGCCTTTCTGTCAGTGGGGATTAGACCTGGTGGGGAAAATTAACCCATCTTCATCTAATGGACATAAGTTCATTATCATAGCAACCGAATATTTTACAAAATGGGTAGAGGTAGTTCCCTTAACCACAATCACTGGAAAGCAAATATCATCTTTCATTCTTAATTATCTCATTTGTAGATATAGGATACCCCAGTCAATCATCACAGATAATGGCAGGCCTTTCAAGAACCAAGACGTCCAAGAACTGTGTGAAAAGTTTCACATCCAACATCGCTTTTCAACCCCATATTACCCTCAAGGTAATGGACAGGTAGAAGCTTCCAACAAAATAATCCTAAAGATTCTCAAGAAAACTGTAAATGAGGTAGGGCGTGATTGGCACGTTTAGCTTAACCCTGCTCTTTGGGCTTACAGGATTAGCATCAGAACACCAACAGGAGCTACACCATATGCTCTTGTTTATGGATCAGAGGCAATATTACCTATTGAGGTAGAAATTCCATCCCTTCGAGTTTCACTAAGGGGACTCATTTCAGATGAAGATTATAGGATCTCTAGACTTTAGGAATTAGAGCTACTTGATGAACGTCGACAACAAGCTGTCAATCATTTGACAGCCTATCAACAAAGAATGTCTAGGAACTATAATCATAGGGTTAAGCCTAGAGTCTTCCAGATCGAAGACTTGGTCCTACGGGAAAACCCTAGAAATCAAGCAGACAGAGAAAAAAAGGGAAAGTTTGAACCTAACTGGATAGGACCTTATGTCATCATATTAGTCTATGGATCAGGAGTATACCGACTGTCTACACTAGAAGGAGACATGTTGGAGGAGCCCATGAACAGCATTCATCTCAGGTGATTCTACACTTGAGGATATCTAGTGCATGGTCAATAAAGTTGTCTTGATGAAAACCTGGCAAATAGGTGTCATGATGACAAAAAAAGAGAAAAAAAACACAAAAATAAAAATATAAAAATAAAAATACAAAAGAAAAGGAAAGAGGATACAATAAAAATAAGTGATGAAAACCTAGCAAACAGGCGTAACTTGTGATTTCAACCGCTCTCCTCTATCTATTAGGTACAGTGTTGTTATGGTTGTTTCCTTTCATATAATTTCCATCTATCATTTGAGATTATCATTATCCATATCATAGCATAGATACCATGTTTTACCCTGGCTTGGGGGCAACATCCTAGTGTTATCTGGTACAAGTAGACTTTCACATATGGAAAGGAAGTCAAACATGACAACCCTCAAGTGGCAAACCCATCAAAATCCAAAAACATCAAAATCCAAACAAAAAACATCGAAAATCCAAATCCAAAAACATCAGAAAACCCAAAATACAAAACATCGAAAATCCAAAATCCAAAAACATCAAAAAATCCGAAATCCAAAAACATTAGAAAACCCAAAATACAAAAACATCAAAAAATCCAAAAACATCAGAACCCAAAATACGTAAAAAAATATTAGAAAACCCAAAATACAAAACATCAAAAAACACAAAAATGAGTCTATATCAGTCAAAAGTGGAGTCTGTGTCAGTCGAACTACGTGGTCTCTGTGTGTATAACGTAGGCAAGACTAATCTTTGATCAGTCCCCGAGACCCCTAGGATAGGTCTTTTAGGTCACATCATTTTGGTCAAATGTTTGGGAATATCATGCACACATCAGCACACACATCTCAACACTGATGATCTAATCTGAATAATGATTTGAAAATACATTAAGTAGAATTTGAATTGTTGTGCTTTTCATTTTATCATTTGATTATCATTTCTTTGGAACTACTCAATGATGTATTGAACTAGAGAAGTAAGGAAGAAGAATGATACCTTTTCTTTGTTTGCTGTTTATGAGTTAGTCATTATTATTTTGTGAATTGTCACAGAAAGTGCTCTACCAAGTATCATGGATGACATTCCAATTCACTTAAGAAAATGATTAATTCTTGTTTGTTTATGCAAGAAATTCCCAGGTCATCATTGGTCTATCTTATACCATGATGCTTGTGTTCGCTTGCAATATCAAAAATTATGAAAGAAATACTCAGGTCATCATTGGTCTATCTCATATCATTGATGCTTGTATTCACTTTCAACATTTTAAAATAAAGCTCAGTGATGATACAAAGCAGAATAAAATGATTATTGAAATGACACTTAGGTTTGCATTGATAAAATAGGCATTTGCATGGTTAACATAGATTGCATTCATAATAATACATCTGTAGAGTACTAGTGGCACAAGTTACAATGATTCATTCACAAATGATGTTATCTTTTCTTATTTAAGACTGAGTATACTTGACACATGCAATTTTCATAAACAACATGCATATATGATCATCTCTTCATCTCATCATAAATTCACAATAAAAATCTCATTTCGTGACATCATATACATGTTATGTTACACCATTCATTTTTTATTACATTTACATCATCACATTTTTTTATCATCATATTCTCATCATTACATTTTTATCATACATCATTGCATTCCATCTCATTACATTTTAGTTACATTTATGTTACATCATTACATTTCATTTACATTTACATTCATCATTACATTTCATTTATCCATCATTCATTTACATTTACATCTCATCACTCATTTCCATTTCATTACATTTCATTTACATTCACATACATCCTTTCATCTACACATCATTCATATATCATCTATTTGCAATTCATTCATATTTACATCTCATCATTCATTAAACATCATCCACCTATCACATATCACATATTCATTTATCACATTCATTAACATTAACATACATCATTACATTTCATTTACAATTCCATACATCATTACATTAGCAATTCATTCATTTATATTTACATCTCATCATTCATTAACATCACATTTTATCTATCATACATTACATCTCATTAAGAAAAGAAATACATCATCAATACCATTTCACGTCATCATTTCTGCATCCATACAAGCTACTAAAATACATCATAAAATCAATACATCCATCACATAAATACATCATAAAATCAATGCATCCATCACATCAATACATCATAAAATCAATGCATCCACCACAATAAATCATGTCAAAACATATCATAGATCAATCGAACCGCTGCACACATATATCTCATCAAGTGTCAAGTATACAATGAAGTCTGAAAATAATGAAAATAACATCATGACAAAAATGGCTAAATATCTCTCAAAGGAGTACACAACTGATATCAAGTAGTACTCCCACCAGAAGGAGCAAGTCTCACACCAGTATCGGTACCACCACCAGATGTCCCAGGATCTCTTGGACCTCTCGGAAGAGGCTGTGTCACACCTCTGCTCACTGTCCTCAACCGAGTCCTCTCTGAGCGAGACTGAGCATAACTAACTCTCTGCTCTAGGGGGCAAAGCTCATGATAACAGCTTCGGTAATACTCAATCTCAGCACCTGCCCGCATGGCCTCTCGCATATAATCTTCCATAGAAGTCCCATCTGCCACTCTCTGCAACCTCTCTGCAGTCGCCTGTGCTGTCTCTGTTGTCCGTCTAATGGTATCTCGCTCTACAGTCAAGGCTGTGATCTATGCCTGGGCAGTGGACAACTGTGCTCGTAATCCTGTCAACTGAGCCTGTGCAGTCGCTACTGCCTGTAAAGCCCTATCTCTCTCACTAATCATAGATGTAATCTGAATCTGAGCAGTAGCTAGTTGTGCCTGCGTCTGCAATAATAACCCCTACACCTATGCTAGCTGTCCCTGCAATGTCTGCACCTGCACATGTAAACCCGCAACCTCTGATGGATCTACCGACGAGGAAGCAACAGCCTGCCTCTTACGAGGTGTAATAGTAGATGGCTCTAAGGTAGCTACTACACTCGGTCTCCCCCATCTCCGCCATCATCATCGCTGCTATCCTCGCTGCTACTGGAACTCACATCACTATCAGTCTCTGAGCTACTTTCTACATCCACATCAGCATCCTCCTCTCTCTCCCGTCTCTGACCAACCTGAACACCCCCTACTAGTGCTACTGCTGGTCCTGCCACTAGTACAGGTGCTGGCTCATCTGGAATAGTGATTCGTGGAGGAGGGTGTAAAGCCAGATACTCTCCGTACTCAAGAGTAATGGGCACCTCGACAATATCCCGCCGAACATCCCATGCTAATGGCTGTAAAGCACGGTAACCCTCAACAAGTGCCCCATAAGGCAAGCTGGGACCCCAATCAGGAACATCTATCTGACATCGGCCATAATGTGCTACACCCAATGGCATGCACTGCACAATACCATACTATCTGTACACACGACAAAACAGGAATCGCTCTAAAACCTTGGGGCTCTTCCCGATCAAATACATCGAATCGGATAAGAACCCCAACTCAATATCATCATTGTCCCAGTCATCACAGTCTAAGTACGGACACCAGGTCACTGCCTCTATATCATCAACAGTCCGCCTCCAATACTCAAGCTTACCCATCATATGTTGGGTAGGCCTGCCTCTATATCGAAATACATATGGCCTCGTCACTGGTCTGGCCAACACTTGCACAGGATGCGTGACAGCAATATGCTCCCATGCCCATACCTGGAGAAGGGTAGCTCCCGCCGATAGACTGCTGCCGCCAAGATAAACAATCCAATGCAAGTCATGATATAACTGGGCAAGCATGCACATGCCCCATGCATATCTCGTCCTATGGACCACCAGGCCCTCTAGCACCTGACCCCATCCAAGAGATAGACCCTTTGACCTCTTATCAGGACAAAGGAATCCACCAATAAAGCCGACCAACACTGAAGGGAGCGGAGCATAAACCTCGTATATATCTATCCATGGGATCCACTCTCCTGCAACGTGGGGATTCTGAAGGACTCTCTGCATAGCCTCTACCCCACCAACCTCCTCTGAATCATGAACCACAATCTCTCCAACAAACGGAATACAAAGAATACGCCATACATCCTCTGGCGTCATGGTCATCTCGCCAGTAGGTAAATGAAAGGTGTTGTGGTCACTATGCCACCGCTCCGCCAAAGTTGTCAATAGACCCCTATTGAGTCTAATATGAGGCATGTCAAGCAATGTCGTCAAACCATAAGCAGCAATATGCTGTCTCTCGTCTTGTGTAAGTCGCGATATCATATCAAAAGGCCAGGGGAACTGCTCTCACACCTGGATAACATCTAACTACTCCTGTACTCATGCAAAATAAAACATTTTTATCAGAATATCAAAAGATCATCAAATTTTCAAAAATTGTGCTTTTTCCTATCAACCTATCAAAACATCAAGGAACCCTAATCTATTAATTAGGTTCAATCATTCAGAATGCATAATTATTCCTCACCTATCATGAGGGTAATTATTACCACTCAATAGATCTAGCTCATCATGAGATCATTTCCCATATATTTTAGTCAAGATCAAACTAAAATAGATGGAATCAAAAACAAATCGACGAAAATCAAAATGCACAATGATTACATCAATCTATACCAAAAGCGCTACAAAATCAACCTAATGCGCTAAATATTCTGGCACGCTACAAAATTCACCGGGCGCGCTACAGATCTGACCCTGCGCGCTAAAATTTCTGGCGCGCTTCAAAATTTCACTGACGTGCTGCAAAACTGACCCTGTGTGCTAAAATTTTTGATGTGCTACAAAACTTACTGGACGTGCTACGCTATTGACCGGACGCGCTATAACTATGACGTGCTACAACAGAGCACAGATGTGCTACACCGCATTCACCGCACGCTAAAACTCAAAAAATGTGCAAAAACACATCAAAAATATGGGTGCGAATTACGAGGACGAGTTGGGGTACATACCGGAGGACCATAATCGGCCGGATGCTGGTGATGGCACACACGCTCAAGTCGGTGGGTGTGGTAAGGGATCGGCATCCTAGCTTTGAATACTCTAAAGGGTCTCTATCACAAGGTTGTCAAAGTCAAATGCACAAATGACTTTTGAGAATGACCTTTTGAGTATTTATAGGCTATTTTTGGGGGATTTTTATGGGATTTATTTATTTTTCCTTATGAGGAATTAATTCTTATCTATCACAAGGGCATGTATGCACAATCTAGTCAGGAGATAAATTGTTTCTTCACCAATTCATCAACAAACCATCATAAAAATTCAATTTTTTTATTTTGAAAAATCATAAAAATTCAAAACTCGTTAATTTATCTCTCGAGGGGGCATATATCACTATCATTTCGAAATTCAACATCTAGGGCAAGTCTGGGGCATGCTTTAAAACCTTTCTCAGCCAATACCTGCAAATTGAAGTAATCATTCTTTTGAAGCACCTGCAAAATACATCACTCTTCAGCAGGGCAAAATGTAGACACTAAAATGGTTCTGAGTCTACCAATTAAATACTTAATTTTATTTGATTAATTAATCTAAATTCTTTCTACTTAGTAAACAACAGAAAATTTATTTATATTAAGTTCATTTTATTAATTCTTCTATTTTTCCTAATTAAATAAACAAAATTAAAAAACTTTCTCTTTTGTTTTATTTAATCATTATCATTTTCATCGTATTATTTCTCTCTTATTTAAATAAACAAAATTAAAAACTTTGTTTTATTTAATTATTATCATTATTACTTCTATCTTAAAATTAAATACACAATTTAAATAATTTGTGTTATTAAAATCACCTTTCTTCTTAATTAAATAAAGATTGCTAAAAATCTTTTATTTAATTATCATTCTCCTTTTTAATTTAATAAAACAAACCCTATAGTTTGAATTATTAAATTATTTATTCCTCTTTTGCTAACATTAAATAAACTAAAAATATTTAATTTATGCATAAATCATTTACACTATTCACTCACCAATAAAATTAGACTTTTTAAATCTAATTAATGCAGCTTCCATTCACGGGAAGAGCTTCAGGGACAAACTTGCAGGAAGTCCTCTCAATCTTCTTCCATCAATCCTCCCTCTCTTCTTGCCTGGTGTTTTCATGGGGAGAAACCATTCTCCATGATCAGCTCCTTCTTCTTATCCCATGCCTTTGGATTCTCCAGAAAAAATCACAGCCCCTCATTCCGGTTTCTTGTACAATTGTGCTGCCGTGAAAGCTATAAATATAGCTCTTGGGCTACAAGAAAAGGATCCCAACTAATGCAATCTTACTCTGCAGGTTTCTAAAGCATTCAAGCATCCAAACCATCCAGCATTCCAGCATCCATCAAACAACATTCAAGCATCAAGCATTTGCAGTCATGGCTGCCAATAGAATAGAATTTGCATATTTTAATCATATTAGAGTAGAATAGTTCATTTCTCATTCTCTAAGTGTCATTTTAATAGTTTAATTAGCTTACAAATATGAGAGCTAAGTAAATTAGAGAAATCTTTAGAGTTAGAGAGCAATAGGATAGATTTTTGAAGCTTTTTAGTTTAAATTAGTTTAAATTCTTTTAGTTTTAGATGTAATATCCTATTTAGAAGCGTAGATGCATAGTTTAGTTTGTTTTTCCCCTTCTACCGCTTACAATGGTATGCCCCCTCGAGAGGAAAGACGAGTTCTAAGAACATGGGTGTGCTCTCGAAATTAATGAGAAGACCAGAATATGAAGAGACAAAGAAATGTTAGTGCAAAAGATGTGAATGCAATGCTTATATGAGAAGGGTGAGAGAAGATGACAAGACTAAAGAAGATGCATGTTAATTCCTAGACCAAATCTTTCAAAACATTGCCATAGGACCTTAATATTTATTGCTCTTAATCATCATTGGGCAGTAAAAATTACACAAATAGACAACAAACACCATGATATGACGTAGACCAAGGTGTGCAAGGTCATCCACTTAAAAAACAGATAGTCACAGACAAGGAATGTGGTAACTCATACTAAGGGCGAAGTTGCCCTAGTCTTTT